>JASXTE010000005.1:25315000-25927500 GCA_030280995.1 Hemileia vastatrix
CTGCAACCTTGAACCCAAATTCATATCTAATTGAGCACATATTGAGGTGGTGTTGAAACAATCGTGAGGAATTTTTGATTTTAATAACTAGAAATTAATTAGAAAATTTATTGAAGCACAGTTGATCATTAGAAAAACAAATCTTTATGCTTGACTTATTAGAATTTTTAGTAGGAATAATGAAGTAAGTGAACCACACTACCAAAAAAAAAAAAAAAGCGGGCACATTCATAAGATTGTGAAAAATCATGTTTTTCATTCTTTCTTTGAATATCTAAAAATTATTGTATAAATTAAACTAGAGCCCCTTTTGCATGCTTTTACAGGATTTTTCACTAATCAATTTATAAAAGAATCTCCAAATACTATAAAAAGTTTTTCAAGAAGAAAAATTATTAAAATGATACTTTTCATCAAAATTTTATTAGTAAAAATTTCCTGATGTATATATTTGCTCTCGTTGTATGAGTATATATTCTTAAGTATTTCTTAAGCTTTAACATACTAGTGGAAGCTACATAAAGCTCATAATTGTTGGTTAAAATAATTTAGTTAATTTTACAAAACAAAAAATTAATATTTTTACCATAATTTTAGATTTAAAAATATTTTCTTGTCACTATTTTTCAAAAAATAATAATTTACCATTACCTTCATTATAGAAAAAAAAAGTAAGTTTCCAATTTCAACAAGAATAAAATATTTGGCTAAAACATTTTTCACAATAGTTATGAGTTTTTTTTTTGTTTCATGCCATTTCATTTTCAATTCTCTATAATTTATTACATATGTTAATTATTTATTCTATTTAAAAAATATCATTCCTAATACTTCCCTCCCTTCTTTTGTGCTTCCTATATGCTTCTGTCAGACAGGCTACTACACTTACCCAGAAAAATAATTAATTATTTCTGGGATGAAGCCACACCTTTTAATTCTTATTTTTTTTATTTTATTTTATTATATTTACTTTATAATTAATTGTAGTAAATTAACTAATTACAATAAGTAAATTTAGTAAATATTTAAAATTAATAATAATGTCCCTCCTATTTTTATTCCCTAACACCATGCTCAATGAAAGGTTGGAAGAGAAATAAAAATATATTAATACTAAATTTTAAGAACTTAAAATTCTTTTATTTAAAAGGTTAAAATTCTATCAATTCAAAATTTTAATTCAGATTATTTTATACTAAGTCTGACATATAAAGTAAACCTTAAAATATATCAAATAATTTGATATATAAAGTAAAATATATTTTATTGACACATCTTTATAGAACACTTTTGTTATTTGAAATTTCTTATTTTGGAAAAGTTTTCCTCTCACACTCCTGTATGTAGGTTTGTTAAATCCATGTGCTCTCTCTCCTTTTTGCCTATAAAAGGCCTTCCATTTTGTGCTGTTTTCTTTATTCCTTACTACTTACAATTTTATTATTAAACAATCAAATATCATTTTTTATTACTACCTCTGTTGCTTTAGTATTTGAAATTGCATAACTTTAAAATCATAAAGTAATAATAATAAATCCTTCATATCTTTTTTTTGACTAATTAATCTTATAAGATAGAAATCTATGTACCTTGTTTGAAATCCTTGAGTTATCCACCTTTGCCGCCATTTGGACTGCCATAAAACATTCTAGACCATTAGGACCCCTTGACAACTTCCCCTCACACATTATCTCACTCTATTAAATTTAGTGCTACTCTCCCCAGTCCTCTCCACTCACCACCCCTTGTATCCCCCTTCACCACCCCTCTCCCTCCAACCTCACCTCACCCAAATCAATTTGTTACACATATCACTCCTTTTGATCTCCTATCCACCCTTATATATCTCATATCACTATGAATAACTTTAACTGATCTCCTTCTCACCCCTCTTCCTCTATATGATAAAAAAGGGGTGAATTGACAAGCCAAAGAGGTTGGGTGAGCAGCAAAAGGATCAAGATGATTTTGAGGTTAAATGGTTGGGATGGGGAACAAGAAGGTTGGATTTGGAAGTAAAAGGTTTAGGATATCTTAAAAAGGGCTTAGAGGGTGGAAAGGAAAGGTTGAGGTGGGAGGTGAAAGAGGTGGGGTGGGGTAGGGAGAAGTGAGAAATGGGTGAGTGTAGATGAGGAGGGAAGAAAGAGTAGTGGGGTGAGGTGAAAAGTAAAAGGGGAGGGGAGGGGTGAGGAGTATGGAAACTTACTCATGAATTCTCAATACTACAGTAAATGCCTTAGGATTTTTATCAAAATAACAGATATGGGAAAAAATTCAGAAGGAATAAAAAGGCAGAGAAAGGCATGTATAGAGCTCAAAAGAGTGTGAAACAAGGTGGAAAAAAACTGAAGTTTGACTCTATCTTTCAGCCAAAGAACAGAGTTCACCCTGTCTTATTTCAGCACTCATTTTACACAATCAAAAGAAACATGTAAAAGTGGTTTATTTCTATTTGTACCCCTCAATAAATACAAGCTATTGTTTTATTCAATGTTTGTAATAAGTACCAAAAATTGAAACTGAATATCTACAGGAGTGTAAAAACTAGCCATTAAATACAATTTCAATTTTTTACAAAGTCTTTTACAGAATGTTTATTAAGATTATACATCAGATAGAAAACCAATAAAATGGGTAAGCTTTTGAAAAAAGTTGGGAAAAGTAAAAACACCTATATTAAAATTTTGAGCTACTGCACTTTTTTTCTTTTATTATATGAATGTATAGAGCTTTTAATTTAGTTCAAAAAAAATTTTAGTGAGATGTATAATATTTTTAAATTCAAAAATAAAATTTAAATAAGTATTTAAAATGAAGCACATTGATATATATAGTAAACCTTTTGCTTTATTTTATGTTCTATGATTACTGTACATGAAATTATAATTAGTCATGATAACCAAAAATTTAATAAGATGAGTATGTTAGCTTCCTCAACATCTTTTCTATAATCTATTAAATAGAAGGAAAAAAATTTTGAGTCATTTTTTATACTAAATTTTTTTCATTTCAATGACTATATACATTTTCCAAAAACAATATATCTTAATTTTGGTGGAACTTAGATTGAACTCACAATGAGATCCTGTTTCAAACTGTGGTTCAAGCTAAGTTAAACTGTGAGAAAATTTATAATTTTTTAAAATTTTTATTGAATATTTTTAAATGTTAACATAAGTATATTCTTATATCAAAATGATTCATATTAAATATTTTAAATTTCTGGAAACAAACACAAATGATGAATCATTTTTGAGAAATTTTTCATTAAAAATATTTGGAAGTTGATTTTCTAATATTATGGAATTATTCTTTTTTCTCCATTAAAGATTAAGAAGATAACTAAAGATTATTTTAATGCAACTATAACATATAAAAAAGGTATCAGATCTTCTTTTTAGATTCATACTAACTAAAAAAACAATTTGTTCATTTTAAGTACAAATTATATAGATCCTTCAAAGCCTCAAATTTTTTTTCTTGATTTTCATATGAATATTAAAGGGAAATCTCATAGGATAAAAATGGTATCTTTTTAAAAAATTAAATAAATAAATTTCAAATAAATATATATTGTTGTAAAAACTCCAAGTTTAACCTTAAGTTTCTGTTTTAAATGTGTACTGGTGAGTTGAAATATTCTCTATCCAATTTCATTTTTTTAAAAATATATTCATTCTAGTATTTCTTATTTATAAGGCCAATTACTAGAAGATTTATAGAATCTTCTGTTTACATATAATATCAAAGAGATTTAACTTTAAAGAATTAGAAATTTATTAGCAGAATAATATAATTTTTATCTATCAGTGTGTATATCATTTTTCTAATAATTGATTGATAAATTGTTAACTCATATATTCTATTTAAGAAGTATGTGTAAACTCTCAGTATTGAATTAATCCTGTCAAAAACTTTTTTCCAAAGACTACAAAAGAAAACCTAAAACTTTTTACTTGATTTGTTCATCAACAACATAGAATTGAAATATTCTTTCTATTCATTTAAAATATGCATCATTATTTATTTTAATTAAAATATAATCCCTTTAAAACTAGCTTTTTTATATGAGTATAACTCAAAATACCTATTGTGTCTTTTTTACAAATTAATTATCATATGGTAGTTATTAAATCAGCAACTAATATAATGATGAAAAATTACCACTTCTACCTATTAAGTTAAGTTCTTGCACAATATTTTATTCTGAAATTTCACCTGAACCACATTTTTTGACATGAGAACACTTTTGAAAATCTATGGTGCTTATTCCCAGGTGGACATAGCAATTATCCCACCATATAGCATGGAAGAACACTAAAGCATTAATATTAAATTTAAAGAGATTTATGCTTTTTTGTTGTGTTTTATCTTTAAAATTTTACTACTAGTTTGAATTTCAGTTTTTCATATGGAAAATTCATTGAGTTGTGGTTAATTATTTTAACTCATGAGATCACTCACCAACTGACAATATTTTCATAGAATTTTAATGAACTAAATCATTAAAAGTTCTGGAATCTCATATATTTATTATTTTAACTAAATTCCGATTACAAAACTACTTAGTATTTGAAGAATAAACAAAACAAATAAAAGTTCAAAAATTAATTTACTTTTGATTTTAATCATTGACTTACATTTAAAAATTTCAAAAGCTGGATTAAATCAACTATTATAAGAGATATACTTTTTTACACACATATAATCAAATAATTTCTCAAATATTAGTGTTGAGTATAAGGAATTTATTAGAGTACTTCATTTAGTGAGAGATTGAGAAAACACATTGATATTTTTTTTTTAGTTATATGTGGTTTAACTGTATTCAAGAAGTAAAAATATAAGATATTTGATGGTTCAATATTTTTTTGGATAACTCAACTGAATTGAAAATAATTATTTTAAATGAAAAAAATATAAAAATACATGAAACAAAAAATAAGGTCATATAGGTTAGAATTAAAAAACAAAGCTTCAAATTCTGGGTTAAAAGGAGTTCTCAATAAAAAGAGCCAAATATATAATTTTATATGTTTTCTCAAAAAATTAATGAACTCATTAGAAAGCTTAGAAGTAATAATTTTGAAATAAGTACTATGATTTTCAGTCTTTTTACTGATAAAGTGAGATTCAAAATTAGCATTAAATTGTGTTTTATTAAAAATACTGTGGATTTATCAGATTCTTAAGCTCCCCAACTTTGAATTTCTATTAATTTTTCATTATACTCTCAATATTATTTTAGAACAGTATCATTTATCCTTGGTTAAGAGCTCAATATGAGATCAAAGTAAATTTCAGTATCAGTTCATTAAAAGCTTAGTCTGAGTTCCATCTGTGTTCCATCTAAGTTCAAGTTGAGGACTTTCTAGAAAGTTCCCCCCAAATATTGTGTGGTGTATCATGTGGATAAAAATCAAGTGAGTATTAATGAAAAGATGCCAAAATGTGATGTTTGAATATTAATTTTATTCAGTGATTTGTAAATGATACTGCATAGGGTAGTTGAATAAGCCAAATAAATATGAAATGACCCAGGTAACATGAAATTATATACTTATATTTTACTTCAATGGTGGTAGACACCCTAATTTAGTTAGTTAGTGGTTTTATAGCAACTCAGCATCTTTATTTAGTTTGTTGCTTTATTGCTACTTCATATATTTAGTTATTTAGTTAATTTATTATTAATTTGACTTTTTAGTTAGTTAATTATTACTTTGATTTTTTAGTTAGTTAGTTATTTTATTTCTGCTTTACATTTTTAGTGAGTTAGTTTTTTGATTGTTGATTTTCTTTTTAGTTATTTAATTAGTTAAATACTGTTTTTATCTTTTGGCTATTAAATTAGTTGATAACTGCTTTGCTCTTTTAGTTAGCTAGTTATTTTTTGCTGCTTTACATTTCTAGTTGTTTAGTTAGTTTATTACTCCTTTGCTATTTTAGTTTTATAGTTAGTTTATTATTGCTTTTTTTTATAGCTTATTAGTTGATTGATTGCAGTTTTTCTTTTTAATTTACTTAGTCATTTTAATACTGCTTTGCATTTTTGGCTAGTTAATTAGTTGATTACTATTTTGCTTTTTTAGTTAGTTAGTGATTTGATTGCTGCTTCACATATTTAGTTAAATGATTAGTTTTTTACTGACTATTTTTTTAGTTAGTTTTAATAGAGGGGAATGGTGAAAAGAAGGGGAGTGATGCAAGGTGATTAAGAGAGATGACAATAGGTGATGGGTGTCTTAAGGAAGGGGAGAAATTTGAGGAGAGGTGGAGAGAGGTGAGGAGTGATTTGATGAAGGTGAAAGGTGGAAAAAGATTCAAGGAATTAAAAACCAAAAGGGAGGGGATCCAATTGCAGTGAAGTAGAGGGGATAGGGGTGAGCATGATGTGCAGTGAAAAGATGAGATAAAAAATGACAGGTATTGGTAAGCCTCATGATTTGTAGGTTTTAATTCTGTCTAATTGTGAGTATGGGGAGTGAGAGAGAGGAGCAGAAAATTGAATGGAATCTCATGATGGGGTGGGGTGACTTGTGAGAGGAGGAAGAAAGGGTGGCACCAGTTGGTTTGAAAGTGGTAGAGAGTGGTGTGTGGTGGTATGGCTGGGTTTGAAAGTCAAGGAAGGTGATAGGGTGTTTTGAAAATAGAGTAGGGTGAAGAGGTTTTCAAGAGAAGGAGAGAGGGTCTGCAAGAAGTGTAGTGGGAGGTTACAGAGAGGTAAAATTATGTAAATAAGAAGAGGTACAAGAGAGGAGAAGAGAAGATAATGAGCTGAAGGAGAGGAACTTTCCATAAATGAAAACAAGGAAATGAAGAAAAGAGGACAATAATAATTTTTAAAAAAAGAACAAGACACACACTAAAAATAAGTATCATCACCACAAAAAATCAAGTGGCACCTGCTAACAGGTGCCTATCCCCATATTCATTTTTGATTTAAGAGTAAATTTGATTTGATATTACACAAGCTAGTGTGCTCATTGTTTAGTGCACAGTCTTTCTAGTAGAGCTGCAGCTGAGGTAAAATTAAGTTAAGTCAAAGATAGGGAATGGCACCTGCTATCAGGTGCCTGTGGTTTTTTTCTGGTGTATTGGAGGATTACTTTATGATGATGAGATGACGTGACCCAAGAAGATGCTAACATCAAAAAAACAAAAAACTAAGGTGGGCTCAAACAAGGCTACTTTGTAAAGCAGACCCAGAGTCATACACCACAACCAAAAACTGAACTAGACATCTAGCTCAGGGGGTTTTCCCCCTGTGCATGGATTTCAGAAGTTTAAATGTACTGACAGTTACAAACAGATACCCCCTTCTGCTGACTAGTGAGTTGATTGACACTCTTCAAGGTGCAGAAATTTTGAAATCCCTAGATCTTAGGGCAGGTTACCATAACATATGTGTGAAAGAAGGAGATGAACACAAAATGGCATTCTGCATTAAATTTGGTCATTTTGAATGGTTGGTAATGCTGTTTGGTCCATTTGACACACCTGCCACTTTCCAACACTTCTTTAATAGCATCTTCAGGGATAGGATAGGGATAGAGGTAGCAGTATATCTGGACAACATCTTGATTCACTTCAGATCAATAGCAGAACACCAGATATGTGTGAAGGATTGTTTGAAGTGCTTGAGGGAGGCACAATTATGGGTTTACCAGAAAAATGTGTCTTCCCAGTAAGTGAAATACCCTACCTGGGGATGATCATTTAAAGGATAGGGTGAAAATGTATCAGGAGAAGGTAAAGGCAGTAACAGAGTGACCAAAACCAGCATAAGTAAAATGGCTCCAGTATTTCTTAGGCTTTGAAAAATTTTACCACCACTTTATTGAAAATTACTCCCACATCTTCCAACCACTTCATGACATCACAAAAAAGGAAGCCAAATTCACTTGGACAAGTAGTCAACAAGATGCATTTTCATACTTGAAAAAACAATTTTTAACAGACCCTATTATTTTAATTGCAGACTTAATAATGCTATTTGTCCTAGAATGTGACCTCTCAGACTTTTCACTAGGTGCAGTATTATCCCAATATGATGCTGAAAATGTCTTACACCCAGTAGCATATTTTTCACATAAATTTTTAGGCACTGAATTGAACTATAAAATATATGATAAGTAGTTACTTGCACTAGTTGAAGCAGTAAGCACCTGGAACCACTATTTGGAAGGAGGACCTTGCCATTTACAAGTTATTATTTACACAGATCATAAAAATCTGGAAACCTTCTTGACCACAAAGAATTTGACTCCACAGAAAGTGCCTTGGGCAGAACTGCTAAGCAGCATTAATTTTTTTAAAAATCAGGCCAGGGAAGAAAAGCAGCCAACCAGATGCACTGTCCCGATGTTCCAACTTGCACCCAGTTCCAGATCAGCCACATACTGTTGGGGAAAATCTATTAAAGGGGGACCTTGAAGAGGGGTTAAGCCTAGATGAGGTGGAATTTGTGGATGAGGATTTTATGGAATGGGTAAGGAGGGGGAAAAGAAAGGATTAAGGATTCCAGGAGTTGGTGAGGGCACTGTAATCAAAGGAGGAATTGGTAAGTAAAGAATTGGAAGAGTATCACCTGGAAGGGGGAGCACTGTATTAGAATGGGAGGACAGTGGTTCCAAATGATGAAGAGCTAAAAGGGAAGGCAGTCAAAACAAGGCACAACTCTCTAATGGCAGGACACCCAGGACCGCTGAAAAAGGTGTGGTCTTCTAAAATTGGAAGGGGCTTTTGTTGTATTATTTGGTACTGTTTGTGGATGTCATAAATGACATTATTTTATAAAATATAGCCTTTTCTGGCTTTATGGAGTGAATATTGGGACTACTGTCTTAGGTTAAAGTGCTTAGTACCATTGGATAGACCTAATTTGGCTCTTAATTTCATGTCTAAATCTTGTTATTGCTTAATTTTTTGTTTTAAAGGTTTTAGTAGTTGTAGTGGATTTTTCGAAGGTAAAAGGGATTTTGGCTCAGAAGTGTGCACCCAAATGGTGCCGTCCCACATATGTAGTTGAAAGGTGGGGGAAGCTCTTGGGCATGGTGTTTATGCATTTTAGAAACAACCATCTTGTAATTAGATCACTGTTTCTCACCCAGCTTTCACTGTTTTTTTCGACACAATTGGCTGTGTTTTTTTCAAGGTTAGTTCTTCATTTAACTCAACTTTGGAAACTGGTTTCTCTGGTGTATCTTTGCAAACTTCATCAAGTATTATTTCTGTTTTCCATGCAATAAGTGCACTGTGTCTCTGGTTTCTGGTGTGGATTTTCTCTACATTTCAGGTTTTAGTTCTTTTTTTCTCAGTGGTCTTCTATTGGCTACTGTCTTGGCTTGTCAAGCAGTCAAGAAGTTTTTTGGAAGGGGTATTGTAACAGTCTTCAATTTTCTGTAGCAAATTAATCTCACCTGGTGTTTCTCAAAGGGAAAGGGTATTTTCTCTCTGGCTTTTATCCAACTCCCTTGGTCAAGGCCTATAGCTAGTACTATAGGATTGTCTACATTTCTGGTGCCCAACATAGGTTAAAGATTTTCTAGCTTTTCGAATCTCTGTTACTGTTGGGCTCTCTTCTTTTATGGCATTTCTGTTGGTCTAGGACATCTTTGGTAGACCTTTTTCTGGATTTTGGATTTTTGGTTCTGTACCTCTCTGTGGTTTTTCTAGGGGTTTTCTCTTTATTTGGATTTGATCCCTCCTAGGTCTCTGAAGACTATTTAGGAGACTTTTCCTATCTTTGGTAGCTATTGGGAGAGTCTAGGTTTTCTTTGGTGGAGAAATTTGTTTGTGTAACTTGACTTTGGATATCTTTGGTGGCTGTTGGAGGAATCTAGGCTGTCTGTGGTGGAGTATTTAGAGGTTTAACTGGCTATAGTTAGGATGGTTAGGATAAATTTATGGAAAGGGAAAATATGCTTTGGAGAAGAGGTAAAGCTAATTTTAGGTATCTTTGAAGCTGATTCTGATGTGGATGGGGCTTCAGACTTTGATAAGGTGAAGTAGGTCATATTCTTCATTGATGATATAGAGTTGGTAAAGGAAGTTCTTAGGATGGATAGATATAGCAGCCAGGATTGGGAGAAGCTAAAGGTGAAGATTATCAGGAGGCTTCCCACTGTGTTTTCAATGGATGATCTTCATGTGATTTCTAGGAAATGGGTATTTCAGGGTGGTGTAACATCTCTAGTGCAGTATGGTAAATTTATGGAAGAGTTTGAAGAGGTTATGGAGTATCTGGATGAAATGGGTATGTCATCTCATTAAATGGAAGCTAAGTATGTTCTTTGGAGTGCAATGGGTCTGGAGGTCAGAAAGGAGGCTCAGGAATTTCTTTTAAAGGCTGGGCTCATGAAGACACTTCTAAATGGAAAATGTAGGATTCCTTCTTTGGGTGTTTTCAAGAAGGCTATCTGGGAACATCTGGAAATCCTGGTCACTAAAGAGGTGGAAACTGAAAATGAATATTTAATGGATAGAAAGGTTCAGGAAAAGGTTGTGGAAGATTCAGCTTCAGTTGCAATTCTGGAATCACCCACTCTCAAAGACAATGATTTTTGTGATTTTTCAGGAAATGGTAATTCTTTTTCAGGGGATGTCATAGGATCTCAAGAATGTGCTTCACTGGTTGGTTTGGATATGTACACACTAGATGAAAAGTGTATCTATTCATATGTAGATGGGCTCTGTGGGAAGAAAAACTTGACAGTTCATGATGAAATGGTTTCTTCATGTTCAGATAATGGTGGTTTAAATAAGGATGTTTCTGTTGAAGTTCTTGATTATCAGAAAGAGTCAGTGTTGGATTTATTTCTCCTAGAGGAAGATTATTTTCAGTTGATTCCTTCAAGATCAGAAGATGTATGCTTGGAGGAGCATTTCTATTTGGAAGTTATGGACTCTATTCTGGAGGATTTGTTGGATTCTCAGAGTAATGCTGTACTGAATGATTTGGGGTCTCATACAAAAGAATCTCAGTTAGCTCTCTCAAGATCAGATGATTGTTTTTTGGGGGAGAATTATTTATTTGGTGTTCTGGGTCCTGTTTTGGAGGAATTTTTGAAAATTCAGAACAATTTTGTAATGGATGATTTGGAGTTGGGGAGAGTAGGATCTCAGATGCTTCACTCAAGTGGAGAAGGTTTTTTCAGTGAGGAAGATAAAATTATTGATGTTTTGGATTTCACTGGTATGGATGAGATCATTCTGCACTCTCAGTGGAGGGAAAATAAAGATGTGGTGACTTTTCATTCAATTTCAAATATTGAAAATTTGATGGAAAATGGAAATGAAATTAGCAGAAAAGCCAGTGTATGGAGAAAGATTGAAAACTTTTTTGGTGGTATTATTATGGGATATCAGAATCGGAAGAGGGGTAAAGATAGTTCTAGCCCTAGAGGGAAACTTATTTGTTTCAACCAGTGTATTTCAAGAATATGACTCCTCCAAAATGAGGATAAAATACTTAATTGGTTTTTGTGTTGTGTTTTTGGTTCTTCAGGATCCATCTTCCACTGTCTTTGGTCTGGTTTCTTTTGTTTTAGGTCCTTTCATCATACTCTTTTGGGTTTCAAGGCTCTTTTAAAAAGTTTGGGTTTCAATATAGATTTTCAATTTATGATAAAGTTAAAAAAAATTGGTATAATGGAAAATATAAATAAAATAAAATAAATAGATAAAGATAAAAGAAAGGAAAAGAAAATAGGTTTAGTTTTGCCTCCAGCATGAGGATAAACTGCATAATTTAAGAAGAGGTGGTTCTGAAGATGGATCAAGATTTTAAGGTTTAGAAGATGGAAGTGAAGATGAAGATTCTGATTCTGAAGAGTTTGATGAAGATTTTCCAGTGGTTAGGTCCAGCACAAAAGGTGCTGAAGATGTTTCTTTTCTCCTCCAAGAGGTTAAAATGGCTGGATCTGATCTTGATTCTGGTGATCCAGATGTTTGCATTGATGAATATGGGGCTGTTGTTTGAGATGGATCAAATTTTGAAAATGGTGTTTTGTTGGTGAACTGGATTCTCTGAAAATTCAGAAGAAAGAGAAGGATGTTTCAAAATTTAAAGATTGGTTTCCTGGGTGGGCTGCTCAATTGGCTCATGTGAAAGCTGGTGATTTTGATGACAGGGTTGTACTCTTAGATGTTGTTTTGTTGGATTTTGAAGATAGGACCTGGGGTAAGTCTGAGTTTTATTCTATTTTGGTGGAACATCTTTTGACCTTAGGGGGGCCAGATAGTTGTGATGATGGAACTTGGTTGGAAATCAAAAATAAAATTCCTGGGTTCTATATTTCAGGAAGGAGGTTGAAGAGGAGGAGAAATCCAAATACTCATATTGTAGAGACTCAGAAGAAGGGTCAAGAAGTTGTGCTGAAGTTTTTTTATGAAAATCTTGGTCATAGAGGCTTTGTGGAGACTTATAGAAGACTTGCAGACAGATTTTGGTGGCCTGGCATGAAGTTGGCTGTGCAGGGTTTGGTTCAATCTTGTGAAGAATTTCAAAGATGAAGTCACTTGAAACCAGAAGTTATTGGCCACGCTACTGGAGAATCAACTGTGTTTGGAAGGGTCAGTCTGGATGCTGTCCATATTATAGAGAGAAAGTATAAATATTTGATTTTTGTTAGGGATGATTTTTCTGGTTGGGTTGAGGTAGTGCACCTGGTTAATTTTAATTCTAAAAATGTAGCAGAATTTTTAAAGAAAGAATGGTGTTATAGATATTGATTGATGAAGTTATTTACTGTTGATGGTGGGCCAGAGTTTTATGCTGAATTCAAGGAAGATGTTGCTATTATTGGCTCAAAGGTTAGAGTGGCTACAACTTAGTATCTTGAAGCTGAAGGCATGGTTGAAAGGGGTAATAAAGTTACCAAGAATGCTTCAGTGAAGATGTGTGGAGATAGTGCTGAAAATTTGAGGCATTATTTACCCTTAGTTTTGTTTTCTGACAGAGTCTCTGTAAAGAGGAAAACTGGCTGCTCTCCATATGTGCTAATATTTGGACAGAAAGCAGTTTTACCAGTAGAAATGGAAGCATTTTCTTATCTTGGAACTGATTGGGATGATGTGCACTCAACTGAATATTTACTTTGTGCTAGGATGCAGAAGTTGTAATGTAAAGTGGAATTTCAGGAGAAGGCATACTCTAGATTGATGAAAATTAGAATTCAATCAGTCAGATACTAGGACAAGAAGTTGTATCATAGACTCAGAAAACCCTGAAAACCTGGTTGTTTGGTATTGGTATATAATAAAATTTTGGAGAGTCAGTGGGAAAATTGTTTGCTGACAGGTGGAGTAGACCTTACAGAGTCAGATATTAGGTTTCTGGAGGTTCTTATGTTTTGGAGGAGCTGGATTGTGTGGTCTTAATGAAAAAAGTGGCTGCTGATCAATTTAAACAGTTTTATCTAAGGGAAACTAGAAGTGCTGAAGACTTACTCTGCAATGAGGATAAACTATGATCATTTTTTTAATTATTTTTGTGGTTTTGTTTAGTCCACTAGGAATTTAAACTGGAATTTCTTTTGGTCTTCAAGTGCTGGGATCTTTACTGTTTTGGATGTTGTGTTATATGTTAGATGGTACCCAGAGGGGGGCTTCTAGATTTTATTTTTGCAAGTGTGGGGGTAACTGGTGAGCTGGCTGCTCTGTAGAAAAATTACCCCAAAATTTCTGTTTCAAGCCTTTGGTTTTTTCCTATTTGAATTATAGTGTTGTTTTTTGTTATTCAGGTTTTCAGTCCTCTATGAATTTTAACCAGCTTGTACTTTCTCTTTAATCTTTGGTCTCTTTAGATTGGTGGTGGATCACTAGTGGTCTCCCATCATTCTTCCTTATTGGAGGGAGCGCACCCAGTTATCTTTTCTTTGAACTGGACATGGCTTTTCATTTTCATTTTCATTTTGTTATTTGGTGTTATGAGTGTGGTTTTAGATTATTTTTGTTTTTATCTTATTTTTTCTTTTGATTTTTTATGGAGGTTATTAAGATAAAAGAGGTGAAAGAATTATAAACAATATATATTGATGTAACCACATCAGGGTCACCTGCATGTGGGCAATCATAGGTGGGAAAAGGCTCATAAATTGGCCAGACAATGCTACTTTCTTTAATCTTATTATTTATTATTAGTCATCTCTTTTTTATTTATTTTACTCACTTTTATATTTTATTTTATTTTATCTCAAATTATTTAAAAATAATTTAAAGGTGTATCTACATCAAGGCACACTTGGATGTGGGAAAGGTATCAGGGGATCAGCTCATTAATTGGCTGGGGGATACCATTTGTATTTATTTTATTTTCATTTTCATTTTTCCAATCTCTCAGAAAATTGGGCATTATAAATTTTATGTATTTCAATTTATATATATATATAGTCACAGGGGGAAAAAAATGAGGACTTTTAGGCAAGTCGTTTTTTTGTATTTCTGACTAACCTTGCTGTAACCTGGTTAGAACTTCAAGTGATCCATATTCAAAACTGCCTCTCATGAATCAGGGGGTGAAATTTGGAGTCAATACTTTTTACTTTTATTAGTTAGCTTAATCACTGGCAGTAAATATTTGTATATATATTTATTGTCCACAAAAAATATACAATTCTAAAACCACATTAAAAATCAGAATAGCTGCTGGCTATATTTTTTAATGATATCATACAACAAGTATTTGAGAAAACATTTGCAAAACCACTAGGATGTGTAGTTTTTGAAACATGACCAATAATTTCCTTGCTATTCATAACTACTTTTTTTGACCATTTATCATAACACCAAAAAACATTAAGCCCAGCTTTTAAATAAGGATTTTCAATTTTAGGATCCACAATGTCATATAAGCCAACTAAAATAAAATTTTGACCTGAAAATGTTGTTGACTGCCACATTTTCAATATAACCCCAACAACATTTCCTTTTGATGAATTTACCTCAACATTGCTATTTCCTTGATTTGTTGAATATAATGAGTAGTTTTTTCCATCCAGTAACAAGTTATCTACTTCAATAATTTGAGGTGATAGAATTTGAGATGAAACAGATGGTTGATTTTTTGTAAAAATACTGGAAAATATTTTTTTACCATCAATCATGTTGAGATACTCTATCCAAAATTCATAGTCTTCACACAGTAGTTGAGATGATTTTGAGGGAATTTTTCTTTTCTCTGAACTGAAGACATTTTTCATTTCATTCTCAAATCAATCATTAGTTCTGTCCATTAATGATTGAAGCTGACCGGTCAAAATAAACCTTTTCATAATGGTCTTGTCCATTTGATCTTTAAAAAAAATGAAATTAATAAAGTTAAGTAGCTTTAATTAAGGAAAACATACATGTTTTCTTATTGTTTGGAATGGAGCTTAACATTCCATTTATACGCTTGTGGACCCATGCTGCAGTTGATGGTGCAGGCCCAAATCTTCTTAGAACTTCAGGAAAATGTTGTGCTAAGTGGATGTTTGGCTTTATATTGATATCTGGCCAAAATTCCTTAAGACACTTCATATAATCTTTTAACTGACCTTGAAGAGATGAAATTTGAGCTTCACCTATCTCCAAGGAAGTCAGAATATTGATTATTGAAACCAGCAGTGAAAGACATTTAATCAACTTCTTCTCTCGTGCGTCAGAATTTTCAATAGCCCAAACTGGTATCAAAGCTGCCACATAGTAAATTTTACATAGTACAAACCATTCAGCAGCTTTAAAATTTGTACCAGCCTCTCCTAGACTACTAGGAACACGGGTTAGCCATGAAGGTGTCTTAGTATTGTGGATACAGGTTTGAACAATTAACAATTCACTCGATTGTAGACACAAATTATCTGTTGATGCATCTGGTCTTTGTGCTGGTTTCAAAGTGACTTTGGGTCTTGATAAATCTGAATATTTCTGAAAGGTGTGATCTACAAAAATATTTTGAGATACAATTTTCATCTAATAATAGCTCATTTTAACTTACTTGAACTGGAAAAATTGGATCTAGAATCATTTTCATCCAAACAGATATCTTTAGGAAGTTGATTGTGACTTTTTGATGGACCAGCCGTTTTTACTTTCTTGACCTGCTCATGAAAACTATCTTGATGAGAAGGTTTACATTTAAAATTTTTTTGCAGAGGTAGAAGTACACAAACAGAACTTTTTGATTTATTAGATTTTCTCAAAGGCTGAGAGGATTAATAAGGGTAAGAAGGAGACTTTGATTTTTTCTTTTCAGTTGAAAAAGAATATATGAAATTACTAGAGGCACTAGAAAATGAATTTTGGCTTGATATGGAAGGATTTGGATTGAAATCATTAAAGCCTCTTTTTGATCTATTTTTCTTTTGTTTTTGAATTCTTTCTCCAGCCACATGTATCTGAAGGTACATTTTGTGAAAGTCCTTTGCCATTCCAAGGAGTAAGCAGTGCATCAACTCAATTTCAACAAATGAAATTGGTTTCAAATATGGAAGCTGAAGAAGTGATGAATATCGTAAACCTTTACTCTCCAAGATTTCTTTCCTTTCTTGTGCACTGGAAGCAGTTTTCCATTTGAGAGCGTATGTGCGATGGTGAGAATCAGTCCGAGAAAGAAATTCAGAAGGAGTTTTGCCAGATTTCAGTTCCTCCTTTGAAATGTAGCAAAAATGGCATGGAATGTTAGAGCTATAGCTGGAAAATCCTGAAAGCTTCTGGATAGCTGGAAGATTGCCAATCAAAGGAAATATCGCTGCATGGATTAACCGTCCATTTGGGTGATTATAAGTCTTGGAGAAAAAACATCCTTTCCACAAGGCAAGAAGTTCGTCCAAAAGTGGTGTAATAACATGATTACAATGGTCCAAACTGGGTTCATGAGGCCCAGGTGTAATTCCGGCCAAAAAGACATGTTGCTTTTTATATCGTAAATGAGGTGGGAGATTGAGACAAATCAGTATGATTGAACCAAATGATACCTTATTATGACCACCAATTTAGTTCCCAAATGGATTAAACCAATCCATATACAAACTAAAAACCAAATTCCCACTTTTTTTTGTAAAATAACCTCCACTAGAATCTTTAAATTCTTTCCACACTGACCCATCCCATACGTCACACATTTTTCCACGTGTCTGACGTGGTCTTCTCAAAGAAGTGTCGAGATCATCCTCAAATCCAGGAAGAAGTAGAAGACGTGCAAGCCAAGATATAAGGGACTGAGTTTTATAAGTTTGTGCTGGTAAGGATTTATTATTTTTCACTTTGAACAAGGGGTAGTTGCATATCAGCAAATCTTCATCCTTCTTAGGAATGGGATTTAGTAGAAGTTGTTTGCAGTGACTATGATCATAGTTGTACTCATTGACTGATTTGAAAGGTTGATGAAAGCAATTTGGACAACAGAGTAACTTTTTTAAAGGGGCTTCGAGATTAAGTCTCTGGATAATTGTGTATATATTGTGCGGAAGTAATTGAGATTCTTGTTCAAAACTAGCAGGATTTCCAAAACTTCTGGAAATTAGTTGAATTTTGAAAAATTCAGCTTTAATTCTTATTTCAATTTGGTCCCTAGATAGGTTTTGTACCAAGTGGCCATAAGCAATTTCAATGAGGGTAAAGAAAATATAAGGTGAGAGATGGGAAAGAGCAGGTGGAGAAAAATCAGAGGAATCAACACATGTGAAATTTGAGTTCGGTGAACTAGATGATTTTGAGATATTAGATTTTCTTAAAATAGGGGTAGTTGAGTTGGTATTCAAAGTATCAGGTGTTAAAATGGGTTGGTGGGTTGGCTATGATGATAAAAATTATTTTTGTGGTTAGAAATGATATAAAATTAGAGAATAATTCAATTGCATACCTCTTCTGAGAGGGGGATTCTTTGTTGTGAAGTGCTGGCAATTAGACGTGAACTCAAAGTTACTTCAGGATGGGAGGTTTAAGGAAGAGAGGATGGAATATTGGAAATTGTTGGTGATTGTTATTCTTGATTTTTTTAAAGAGTAAAATTTTTTGTTGATGTTTATAAAATGTTGTAGAAGACATTGAAACACCTCTTTCAATTTCCCCATTAGGATTAGTAAATGTCTTTTTATCACAGCCAAGCTCAGAGAAAATTCAAATCTTGTACTTAGTTGGCATTTTTAAATGGCTTATAAAAATATAATACTTAGGATGGTGGTGATAGAGGAACAAGGGGGAAATGAAATTTGATGTATTCCATGCCAAAATATGTATTATAATTGATTATTCAATTTGAATAATATACTAAATTGAATTAAATTTTTTTTAAAGTTTCATGGGTTTAATATTAAAGGTGTAGGAGCATGAAATTGCATGAACTGCATGGTAGAAGATACAGATACAAGTAAAAAATTCTGTACCATAATCAATCAGGGATATTGAACATACATGTATAAGAAATGGTTGAAAAGATACTAAACTTTTTTCATTTAAAAATTAGAGTACTTTTTTTTGTACTGCATGATTCTCTGAGTATTTTGGTCAATGAAAAAAGGAAGTATAATTTAAAATTTAAAGACTTTAATTTATATTTTTAGGAAAATGAAAAAGGAAAATTTTGTTCAAAAATCATATTTGTATATTCAGCTTAACCATAGATAATGAACCATATAATTTATTTCTAAAATCACGTTTATGGAGTGAATAGAATTTAAATGAAAGAAGTTATGAATTTATAATGATATTTAAGCAATGACATGTCAAAACTTAAAAATTATACCATTCAAAGGTAATCTTTCAGGTGCAATTATGAAAAATGATATTCAGTGTTTTTTTTTAAATTCTTTTCATCATTTAAGGAATTCTTGTGAATGGATAAAATTAAAAATTGCAAAATTCATTAATACAGTGAAATAATTTTTCTTGTTGCTATTGAATGTACACATATTTTAAAATAAATAAGGTTATAAACAATAGAATAAATATTATAATAAATGTAAAAGAGAGGGTATTTTAAAGGATTGATTCCTGCATAGCAATAAAAACTGTAATGTAGCTAATGAATCAGTATTATAGCAACACAGTGGAAGATTACTTGGACAAGATGATGTTTCTGACATAATGGATGATTCTTTTCTAAGTGAAACAACATGTTTATACAAAGATTTACATTTTCTGGTTCCTCTTAACTTATTCAAAGTAATCTGATCAATCTGGGAATAAAAATTGGAAAGTTCATCTGATTGCCATTTCAATTTTCTTTTCCAAAGATTTCCTTCCTCATCCTTCTCAGTGTCAGAGTGATAATTTGGTTTATCAAATAAGAAGAGATATTCTTGATCCAGTACAGATATTGCAGTATGGAGCCAAGATTTTTGTAACTGAAGTAGAGTTTCAATGAAAGTTCTTCTAGAAAAAAAAACTTGACTTACTTTTCTTCTAGTTTCCTTATTTTTTTTCCAGGACAGAAAATTGGAGGTGATCTGGACTGTCCCTGTTGGGTGCAGAGCCATAGTTCTATTATGAGTGGCACAAAATCCTCTTGGTACTCATTATGATCAAAGACATAATATCGAAATGCCTGGTTTTTGAAGGCATAGCAATAGTGCTTTGCCAGATGAGAGATAACCAATTGTTTCCATTCTGTGTCATAATTCATAGAAAAGCATAGTCGAGGTATTCCAACTGCTTTAGCATCATTATGACAAATATGATGAAAAACAAGTGGAATTGTTTTTTGCTGCCCAGAGGGAAATAACTGCAGTTCCTCCATGGTTTCAGTTGCTTCAGATATTTTTGGAAGGGAAGTAGAAGGTAAAGGATTGACAAGAGAAGAGATTTCAGAAACAGTCAGAGAAGATGGATAAGTATCTTCTTTCTTGCATTTCCCAAGGATAAGCTTTATAAAATCAATTATAGAAGCTGTTGAGGTAGCCTTGGAGTTGGTAACACCTATTTCAGCAAGAATTTTATTGAATGCCCTAGAGCTTTTGAAACCTGTTGCTGGTATTAAAGTAGAGTCTAAAATTTTACATTAGTGAAAAAATTATAGCCTATCCAATAGGAAATTTACATGAAGACATTGTTTGTGGTAATTAAAAATATGTACAAATCAGGGGAAATGGGGTAAAAGAGGGGATAAGTACACCTTATATATCAAATTTTAACATTTTCCCCTTGTTAATAACTTTGAAAGGGCCTAATAAATTTTCTTTCCTTTGTGTACTTGTGAACCTAAAAACATTTTTTAATCAAACTAAGAAAATCAAACATTTTATTAAAATTACATGTAATTACAAGATGATTATGAAGATATTTTTGCCCATCTAGATGCTGCTCTCAGGAACAGCCAAGCTAAAAGTATTTCAAATTCAGTCTCAAAGAATCACAGTGGAAAATGAAAATAGCTTACTCAGCCAAGTACAGTTTTTTTGATTGAATCTAAACTTTTTAAATTATTGAGTAATAATATTGATAAAGATTCTTGGAAAATTACCCACTCGTGTAATGTTTTCTTCTATTTCAGAGGCAACAATATATCTGTAAACATGGACCTCTTTAGTTTGACCTATCCTGCAAACTCTGTCAATGGCTTGTTTCTCCATCAAAGGGTTCCAGCAAGGTTCCTAAAAATAAAAGTTGGATTAATCATAATTTGAGAAATTGAAATCTTAAAATTAAGAAAACATGTGATGCCATTGTCAGATTAAGACCTTCTCCTCCAGCCTTCAAAGACACCAAAAGAACACCGGAATCAATGGTAGAGAATGACTGGAGGACAATTTCCCATGCACTCATGTCAAGTGAACCATCAAATCTGAGATTTCAGATATTGTACTCAGAAAGAGCAAATGAAATTCTAATATTTTGAAGGTTAGTTTTAATATTTTTTCATTGAAAGAAAAACTTACAATTTAAGTGTGTCAGTCCACTCAGAGAAAATGACACATTTCATTTCTTTTTCAATAGAGTATAATTTGAGAAGGAAGTTGACCAGGTGGACAAATTTTGGACTCTCCTTCCAGTTCATTTCTTCCACCACAGATATTTCTGAATTGTGTGGGAACTGAGGGTGATTGCAGAAACGTGGCAATGCTGATAGAGCCACTAATCCAGAAGGATATTTAGCAGGTAAGCTGTTTTCATCCATGTTGAGCTGCTTGAATAAGGTATTATTCTGCATGATGTACATTTCTGAAAGTTGACCCGTCAAATTGATAATGAAGTTTTGATATTTCACTCTATTTATGAAGTTAAAATCCCCCTGATCCAGACATATAGAATTCTTTGTCCTTTGAATCATTATGTCCCCTAAGACGTTTTGAATAATCATTTTGACATCAGTAAATTGGCCTTTCTTTTCTGGAGTTCCAACGTATTTATTCCATCCTTCAGAGGTTGATAGTGGCTCAAGACATAAAAATTGAAAGATGGGAAATAAATCTTGGACTTTGTTCTGGATGGGAGTTCCAGTTAGACTAAGACGGCGAGATGTCTTTAGTGCAGTAACAGATATGGAGGACTTTGAAGATGGATCACATATCCGACTATAGGAAAATGAATCAAATTTATTAAATCAATAGTGATTAAAAACTTACTGTGCTTCATCCAGAATCACACAAAACCATTGAACATGGAACAAACCTTCCTTTTCTAAACTTCCTAAATCTTTTATCATAATATGATATGATGTTAAGACAATGTCAGCCTCATAAAAGCTTATGAAATTTTCACTTCTTCCCTTTCCATGATGAATAATCACTTTAATCATCAAATCAGGATCAGTATGTCGTAAAATTTTGTGTTCCCATTGTTTCAATAAAGTTGAGGGTACCACTATGAGTGTTTCCTTCACCTTCTTTGTGCTTGATGAAGGGTTTTGAAGACGTGAAAATTCAGAAGCTTCATTTAAAGTACTAACAATCAGAGCAATTGTTGACACTGTCTTCCCAAGGCCCATGTCATCTGCTAATAGAATCAATTTTGGAAGTGTGTTGGTAACTCTTCCACTCAATTCATTTTCCCAAGTTGAATCTCCACAGCACCTCCATAAATATGTTTCAGTACGCCTTTACTGAATTAGCATAAATTCAAGAGCCTGGCCTTGATGGGGTAAAAGGCATGTTTTCAAATGTTGGGGTTGAGCCATAGAAGCTGGGTGACTGAATTTGATGGAGAGGAGTTCCTGTATGTGAATGAGTGAACCATCAAGCTGAGTTGAAAACGGATATTGAACTTCACAGCCCAAGTGAAGAGAGGGTGTATAGTTAGTTGGTTCAGAAATATCCTCTTTGATAGGAAGAAGGAAGGTGTAGAGGGAAGAAATATGTGCCGGTAAACAGAAAAGTAATATATTGATTGTTGGAGGAAGGGTGAGATCTAGGTGAGGAACAAGAAGAGGTGTTTCTTGACCAGGCGTCCAACCACCAACTGAAGCTATAGTTGTTGAGGAGGATGGTTTTCCAAGAAGAGTGTAGAGCACCTTTGCATGTGTAGAGATAAGATTTCCCACACAAAACTTTGGCTTCTGTAAAAATATTTTGATAATATTTTCAGTTTTAGATAAATAAATAGAAACATGCTGTTTCTGAACTGAAGCTGTATTGTGACTAGTTGTAGTGTAGGACCTCAAGATACAAATACAAATGGGTTTGATAGTAGAAACATCCATGATGGTAAAGAAATAAAAGATGGGACAATTTTTTGAGGAAGCAGAGCCCTATATATAGGACTTGATATTTTGGGAACAAAGGGACTTTTTTGTTTGGAAGTGTTTTAATTTAATGCAGAAGTATAAAGGGCTAAATTAATAATGTAAATCCTTCAATTATATATAAAAACTACATGTACTAAATAATAAATCTTCATTTTTAAATAGTAAAAACTTTCAAGGAACTTTATTTTTAATTTTTTTGAGGTGCATTTAATAAATTAAATTCATATTTTGTAAAAAAAGGTCATCAAATATAGTTTGAGAGATCAATAATTAAATAATACTGATTTGCCTACATTTACTTTAGCTTACAGCTGCTTACATAAATTAATAATGATTATATTTTTTCATATTTCACTTGAATAATCATCTTGCAACATTCTAAGAACCTGTTTCCTAGAAATGGTTTTAGATTTGAAGGCTAGATGTGTTCAGTGTATAGAATAATATCACAATATATATTAGTACATTTGATTAAATTTTACCTTATGAAATAGCTTATTAAAATTCAAAAACAGCTTTTAATTTCCCAATGAAATTTTAAGGAATTTATATGTACCTTGATATTGGGAATCATGAAAATTGCTATCTTCAACACCAAAAAATTTGACATAAAAAATTTAATTTTATAAAAACCAAAAAAAAAAATTTATTATTTTATATTTTAAGAACAGTATATTATTAATTTTAACTTCATTACCTCTGAATTACCCCTTTGAATCACTTACTTTAAAACTTTGAAGCCCCCCTTTAGCCCCTCTGTCACCCCCAGTGGGGCCCCCCTGGGGCTGACTGGGGGTGGAAAAGGGGCTTAAAAAGTGCCAGGAAAGGCTGCGCAAAGGTGTTTCTCTCTAGTAAAATTCTGTTAAACCCCTCATAAAAACCTTTCTCAATTCCATAAACTTAAAATGCATAACCTTATGTAAATATTATGTTTAATCTCTGCTTACTTTTTTTCTCTCTCTCCATGTTGCCAGTCACAGATTTATATATATGTTATTTCCCATCAAATATGTAGTAAAATGTAGTTGAAAAAAATAAATTTTTTGTTGATTTAGTCCTATGAGACTCCCCAATTACTCACTTTTCACATTGAAAAAAGAATTACCTATATACTTATTCAAAAGTCATCACCTGTCCCAGTTCCCTTATTCATGGTTTGATGGACCATAATGTTTAAATTATGGTGCATTGAACCTTTTTTTAAACTCACATTCTCTGATCCCATGAAAAAAAATCCCACAATTATTTTTATTTTCATGGGACCACAGTATTTTAACTCACGTATTTTTGCTATATTAATCAAACATTCAATTTCTTATGGCTCATTTTTGAGCCAGGATTGGTGCCTGCTACTTAGTCACGTGCAGCAAAGTATCGCTGCAACACTTTTCTGCATGCGACCAGCAGCTAGCCACCAAAGGCTGGGTCAAATGAACCATATATGTTTTATGATATGGTCCATTTGACCTGGCCACCTAAACCATTACTTGTCACGTGCAGCAAAGTATCGCAGCGATACTTTGCTGCACGTGACCTAGAGGTGAGAAGCAAAAAAAAGGGAAATAGCTAGATGGACCAGAAATTCTGGTTCATCTAGCTATACTGTGAGAAAAAGAAATGACCATATGAAAATAAGTATCAGTGATACCTTCTTTCATATGGCTAAAAAATTAAAATAAAAAATAATAAAAAATTTAAATGTGCCATTAGGCAAAATAAATAATAATATAGAAAAATTGAGAGTTAATAAAAATTTAAAGAAAAATTCAATTAACTTAAGTATATGTTAATTTATAGTAAGCTCAAATTAATCACAAAAAATCAAAAACACCACAAAGAAAAAACAAAATCAGGCAGGCTGTGAAATAACATGGCTGTGCTATGCACATATGAGTTCAATTTAATTTTTATAATATTATATTTCAATTTAAATTAATATATATAAATTTGTGCATAAATTAAAATGTATTGTATTCAACTTCAATGTGAATAATGAATATGAGATGACCTTCACATTGAGATTCATGCGCAATTACATCTGCAGCTGCTTCTTTCTTCCTTTAACCACAATCAGGCTCAACTCTCTCAACTCATTTAGATATTATGCCTTCCCAGACTTCAACCCCTAGCCAAGCCCCTCCAAGCTCTCCCTCTGTGTCTGAAGAATCAGCATTGCCTGTACCTGCTACAGCACAAGTTTCTACTCAAGATAAAGACAATGCTGGAACAGGCAAGTCTAATTTTTTGTGTAATTTTTACCTCTTGAGTTCTTTTTTTTTTACTTTGGTCTCTTCTTGTATCAATTAGAGTCTGGAAAATTTTCTAAGTCCATGGATATATCTAGCCCTCTCTCCTCTATAAAAGATTCTCAAGAATTAGGTGGAGGCTCTGGTGAGTTTTTTGTATCATTATTAGTTTTATTTTGAGCTAACAAGCTCTACTTCAGATGGTGCTTCAGATCACGCTCACGAAATGGAAGACTTGAAGAGCATGAGGACAGAATTTTGAAGGATGAAGTCATTCAAATCTCAAAGGATGATTTCCTCACATCTGTATCTGAGTTTCAAGCATCAGTGGAGAAACTTGCTGGCAAGAAGATTCTTTCGGGTGAAATCAAGCAAAAGGTTCAAGAGCTTCTACTTGCATGTGAAAAATCCGAAAAAAGTATGTATTCAAGTATTAATTATTTTTCAAATAACTAATTTCTTCAATTTTAGCTGTTGCTAGTGGAAAACAGCTTCCACCAAATGATCAAATTGTCATCATTGATCTCACAAACAAGCCTGAAAGAAGGGCTTCAAAAAGAAAACAGACCATTAACGTTTCCAGCCATCCTGTTCTATCTGACTCAGAGGATGACTCCCAGTCTCACTCAAAGCTACGTTTACTATACAAAAAGGATGCACCCAAGAAGCAAAGGTTATCAGATAATCTAGATTCTTCACTACCACAAGCCTCAACCTCCGAGATACCTCCTCCCCCAGAGGAAACTTCATCAGCTCCCTGTATCCCCAATCCTTCTGTCTCTATTCCTGAACCTGCTAAAAATATTGAAGCTCCATCACTCCCTTCAAAGAAACCTACTGGTTCTAAAGCAACTGTTACCAAATCTATCATCCAATTAACCCTTTCTAAACCTCCCCCTGCTAAATCTCCCACTTCTACATCTCCCCCTGCTCCATCTCCCCCTGTTCAATCTCCTGCTCAGTCCCCCTCAACTCAAACTCCTGTTAATGCTCCAGCTAAAAAATCTATCCCTGATTAATCCTCAAGACCCTTATCTGCTTCAACTTCATTGCAACTGGCTGGCCCTCCAGAATCTTCTTCAACTTTAAAAGAACAAAGTTCTATCCCTGCTACAGTTCATACACCTGCTTCCTCTACATCTTTCCCTCCCCAACCCACTTCAGCTCCCATTGCCTCATCTTCAACTGCCATTCCTTCCACTGCCCCAGCTTCTACATCCAATCTAGATAATGAGGCATCATCATCTACTGCTAAATCAAATTACTGCTTTGTCTTGGCCCAGCATAGAGAATCTGTGGAAAAAATTTGTTCCACATTTTCAGGTAGAATGGATCAAGATGCCTGGAGGAAAATGGCATTAAATTCTTACAGTATATTGGAGTATCATCACTCTATCAAGGTTGATTCCTCTAGTGAAATGAATAATTCAACAAACTGTTCCTGGCAGCAAGAAAGCTGCTCTATAGGGAAATGGCTTTAGCAGGTTTTGACTTTAGGTATTTTATTTCATATTTTCATCTGAATTATAATAGCAGTGGTTGACATTTTTTACAGCACCTTCTTACCTCTTTCCCTCAGAATCTGAACTATGGTATCGACTTGACATCTTCCATACAGGCTTTATCAACAGTAAATTCAAGAATTCAACCTACTTATTTACTGCTCTTCTCCAGCTAAATGAGCCATCCAAGGGTCAGAAGAATTCTTGGGCTCATCTTATAATGGAAGCAATCAGTTTATCCGGACCCCGATTGAATTCTTCAAGAGAAACTTTTCAGACTGGCAGCACTGAAGATAGTGTCCTAGATGCTATCTCATACTTGGAGAGCTTGAAGATACAGAAAGATGTCAACAATGAAGAGAAATAAGATTCACTGTCAACTAGTAAGAAGGTTTCTATTGGACATCTCACTCTTCTTCATGACCAAATCCTTGTTATGCTTCAATGTTTGATTATGTTGAAGGGATACTCCAAAAAAACTGACTTTTTGTTGGAAGAAAAAACTGGGGATACTTTGGTTAAATCAAAAACAAACACAGAACTTCAGTCAGAAAACCAGGATAAAAACTATTCTTATCTAGCTTTTTTCTTAGCTGGTGGGGTAAGAGGTTTGTTTTTGTGCAAGGATGATATCAGGAAGGCAAGATATGTTTTTTGTGCTGAGCTAATTGAGGTCACCAATTGGCTCAAGAAGAGTCACAAAAACAGGGATAGAGTCAAGTGGCCCAGGACACATAAATACATTGTTGATATTATTTTTACCTGTATGGGTTCTGACAATTTTTTCAATAAGTTTAGTATGAGTATTGAAGGCATTTCAATGGCTATTGTTTTAGATTTTTTAGAGCAATCGTCTGTAGATACTAAAAACCAGGAACTTCCATGGATTGGAAAGGGGGGAAAAAGATCTTCCTCCTAGTATAAGCTTGTAAATATATTGCTTTATTTTTTTATATAAATATGATCTGATTATCTTTTTCATTTTTGCTTGCGTGAATCTAAAATTTTTTCCATCTTAATATATTTTATAAAAAGATCAATTGATGGCTATGAATTACTAATTTCCATTTCCATGGAAGAGTGAAATATATTTTACAAATTAATAATATTGAGTATAAGTTCATATTTTTGACCAGAAAGAATCAATTGCAATGTTTTTTACCTAATGGCTATCTTACTATGGATGTTTTAAAATTCTTACTATAAATTTATTTCTTCTTTTCAAATATAATGAATAATGCATATTATAATTATTTTGTTCTAAGAAGGTTCTATGATATTTCAAAACTTGCCTTATTTCCTAATAACAACCACATTCAACATCTACCTTCAAGAGTATCAAATCTTTTTTTTTACTAAGCCAAGTTATCCTCAAAAATGGACATCAGTACAGATGGTAATTATTTTTTATGTTTGTGATCTCAACTCTTGTACTCACAGGAATAAAAGTTCTAATGGTTGATTCTCCAAGAGATAGTAGAGACAATTCCCCCCAGCCTAACTCATCACATGCATCACCAAATAGACAGGAAGAGGAGAGTCCGGCACCCCCACCTGCTTCACCCTTGCATGAGAAATCACAAGGACCCAATCCTGAACCTGGAGAGAGTGAAAGAAGTAACCCTTCTACAGGTAAATAGCTCTACCTTATAACAACATGATATTACATGTTTTATACTCACAATTTCATCAATATTTATTTTTTTCAAATCCATTTTGTGGTGGTTGTAGCAGGTAAGTAAATGGGAAATCCAAAATTTTCATTTGCTTATTTCAAATTATTTTTATTTAACCAGAAAAAGAAAAAAGGAAAAATGAGGATTTTCTTCAAGGTTCATCTGGTGATTATGATGGTAAGTACAAATTCATATATTTATTGTTTCATTTTATCTTTATTAATTGAATTTACAGTGGAATCAGCTTTGGATCCGGAGTCTTATATTCAATGGCATCAGCACAAAGAATCACAGGCAAAGAAGAGAAAGTCTGAAAATTCTTCCAGGAGACAAGTCACTTCTTTAGCCAAAAAGAATCAAATTCCATCTGCATCCTCTCCCTTAGGAGGATCTGTCATCATGTTTGCAAGATTTCTTTTAGGCTTTGACCCCTCAAAGCAAAAATTTCCGCCGTTCCCTGAACCAGGGCTAGTCAACAAATGGAGAAGCCTGCACCAGAAAAGGGAAAAAATGATTCAAGAGATTCAAAATAAGCCCTGTCCTAGCCTGGATTTTGCTCAAAAAAATTATTATCAAATCAGAACTTGATCAGCTTGTTTCTACCTTCAAAAATACTACCTTTACACCCACTTCTGACTACCCCCTTCCACCAGGCCAGAGCATTAAAGTTGTTTGGAAACGTCAAGCTGAAGCTAAATTGGCTCAAACTGGGATCTCTTGCTTCTTGTATGACTGGGGAGAAAGTTTTGA
The DNA here is from genome assembly GCA_030280995.1 of Hemileia vastatrix. Taxonomy (NCBI): domain Eukaryota; kingdom Fungi; phylum Basidiomycota; class Pucciniomycetes; order Pucciniales; family Zaghouaniaceae; genus Hemileia; species Hemileia vastatrix. The sequence goes on from JASXTE010000005.1 coordinate 25,343,838, forward strand.
TGATGATTGGAACTCAACCATCCTCACTCAAATTGTCTCTGGATGGATGGCTTGTTATCAGGGCAAAGGTTTCCAAAATTTTCTAATTTATCAAGACATTGTCAGTAATGAAGCAGTTTTAAGCATTCTTCAGCAATGGATATCTGGACAGGCCAAAATTTTCAGGGATAAAGCCAAAAAAAAAACAATCTGATTCTGATCTTTCCCAAGTGCAGAAGATAAAAAGTGTGAAACACCAGACTGCTAAAATGAGAAAAGAGGTAAGTGAACTACTTTATCACAGTAGTATATAAATAAATTGATTCTTGACTTATATAGTTGCGTGACCGTTGAATTGAGATTGCTGCTTCATTCTTGGTTCCTGATAAGGCTGGGATTTTCAAAGATGCTGAGCTTCATTCAGACACAGAGGTAAGTGCTAGTGGAACTCACACTAAGAGAATAATTCCTTGGCAAAGTCTAGCACTTTTCCGATGTTTAGATTCACTCAATGAAGGATGGGTCAAGAAATCAATGATGAAAGCAAAATCATCAACAGCCAAATCTTCTGTGAGGGCCAAGGTCACTTGTTCTCTAAAACAATTTTTACCACCAACAACTGGGGGAAATCAACCTGAAGCAGGGCCTAGCAATTGTCCCATTAAATATGAAATTGATGATAGACCTCTTCCCAATGGTATTTCTAAAGCTTATGTTGATGATGAATATTATAGCAAACTAAGTGTAATAGAAAAATTGTGTGTAGATAATAAAAGTGATATTGATTTGAAGGAGTTAGCTGAAGTTATTGAGTGTTAATGTTCTGTTAGTGAGATCATGTTAACTCCTAAGCAAATAGAATATCTGAAAAGATGATTTTTTCATTTTAGTGATATTTGAATAATTTTTACTGCATTGGAAATGTGCTATTTAAAATTTTGTTTTTTATTTTTTGAAAAAGATGGATATATAGTATATACAAGGGCTAGAGACATTAGTTTGAAGAAATACAAACATGGATATCACCAATATACAATTTCTTTTACTATCTCAATCATCCCTCATTAGGCTCCAATCATTTTCTCCCCATCTCTTAATTTTTTTTATATCTATATTCCACTATATAATCTATGGTGGGTTAAAATTGCTCTCAATTATTTTGTTAAATTTTTTTGAATTTTTAAATTAAATTTTTTCAGTCTTCTACAATTTTCTTTCACTGCCTCTATTGTTTTTCACAGCCTCAACTATCTTTCCCAGCCCTAAAAATTCAAATTTTATTTCACAACCATCATTATCACTCCTTTCACTGTCACTAGTAATTCACTTTTTTTTTCCAAATTGTTAAAAATTTTATCTTTGTAATTTGAACAAGCAGTTGAATTGTTTTTGTCCCCATGATATTTCTAAACCCACAACATCAACAATAGTACATCTACATAAATCTTTTTACAATAATATTCCACGTAAAATGGAAATTTCCTATTTAAAAAAGTAGAATTGATCATAAGAGCATTACATAGTTGTAAACCATAATAGATTTTTTTTTCTTTTTCTACTTTTCTGAAAAAGTCAAAATCTACCTGGTGTAGGTTTCATAAGATTTTACTGATGTGATCTTTAATTTTGTTAATTCTTAAAAATAAATAATACATTTAAATTTTTCAATAAAAAAAACCTGATTATGTGAGCCAAAATCAATTTTTTGTAGTTGTAAAATCTAATGATAAGAAAATATAGCTCAAAATTTTGTACAAAATTTTACTGGAGCTTTATTCAGAGTATTTAGCTACGCTTGAATTTTCAAGAGCTATTTTATTAATATTTTATTTATCAGAAAAACAAATATATGTAAAATTAAGTTATTTCCTAATCTAAATCTGAAATATATTTTAACTTCAAAAAAAATTAACCAGTTGCAAACATAGCCTGATGGGTAAACATGAATGATTTACAAAAAATAAAAAAAATAAAAAATAACTACGTAATTCCAAAAATAGTTGAAGTTTAGAAGAATTATTGCTGAGAGAAAGGTGAAAAAAAGATGATTATTTTTACCAGGTCTGAGTGAGGTAATAAAGAGGAGAATTATCCAAGCACTAAGGAGAGTGATATGAAAAAAAGGTTTATATCAAATAAAAAGTCTATAATAGGAGCATCTATGAAGAAGAGGAAGAATTGTTCTTATTTCAAAGCCATTAGTCTTTATATGAAATAGTGCATCAATTTCCATATCAAAATCATTTCTGCTTTTGATATTTTATATTTTGGAAATTTTTTTCTGAGCTTCTGATGTTTCTGTAATCTGTTTGTGCAAGAAATGCTTTTTTTTAAAAAATTGTTGTATTTCATATATTATAAGTGAAAAAAGGAAAAATAAATCATAAAAAATAATATTCCTAACATGAATTTTGAGTTTCATATTAATAATGATAAAGACTAATCTATATCTATATTAAAAGTGCAAACACTTTTCAGTTTTATTATTAATCTTACAAAACAAAACAAAACAAAAAAACTTCTGAAGTAGGAGAAATAATGATATTAAAAAATTGATACTATCATTTGACTGAGGAAACATGAAAAATTTCTAACCTTTTGACATTAGCTGAAGGCAAATTGTCTTGATTAGAATAAGAAAATTAATCTTGATCAAAATTATAAAATAGCTCTTGGATTATGCTTACTAGTTTGCAATTTGAAAACACTTCAAATATTACTTAACACCAAATAAACTTTAGAAAAGATGTGGACATGGTCATTTTTATGGCTCAGATATAGTAAATTCAGTGCACAAGAATCTCTACCTTAATATATGTAATCCATTTGTTTAATGAAAAAATAATAATAGTGCAAAATACATTATGACAGTTTATAATATTTGGCTTTTTTTTCTAATAAATTATAGCATGGCACTTTTTCCTGTTATTGGTCTTTTGATAGAAATAATTTGTGTTTTTCATGAAGAAAGTGCAGAATATTATTTGAAATTGTCTGAAATTTGATGATATCTGTTTTTTAGAGTTTCACAGATTTTTCCATTCAAAAATCTGCATCCAAGAAAAAAAGTTTGGTTGTAGAGATTTCCCATAAATTATCAGATATTGATAATAAATTATACACCTATATCTGGACATCAAATTTAGCATCAAGAGATTACTCCACAGATTACTCCAGGAAACCTGAAAAATGACTCGGCTACAAGTCCTCATTTTTTCCCCCCTGTGAGTTTAATTTTAGTAGTATGTGGGGTAAAACTGTTTAAAAAAATTATGATTGTATTTCATTTAATTATTATTTTCATTTTTATTTTACTTATTTATTTTATTCTATATTATATTTTGTTTATTTCATTTTATTTTATTTTTATATATTTATTTTACTTTAATTTTATTATTATTAGAGAAGAAGATGAATAGAAGGCAGAAGAAAAATTTCAACTAATTTTTGAAAGAAGAATATTCTGGCTGGTGGTTGGAAATGTGTTGTCTTTTTTGTTTTTTGTTGGGGTTGGCAGAAGCACTATGGTCTTTGATGTGAATTCTTCTGTTCATGATGTATGGGTTGAAATGATCAGGCACTGGATGGAATGGGACATTAATGGATGAAGAGTTGGAAATCGGGATTGAGTGTTGGAATATAAGTTTAATTATTCTTGACAGTTTCCAGTGTTCATCAAGAAGTTACTTCCTCAATGTTGCCTCAAAAACATACAAGGGTTCATGGAGGGAAAATGCTTCTAGAATATTTGAACACATCATGCTGAGATGTTGTTTCATGTCACCACAGTCTAAAGTCAAGGTGGTTTCAAGATGTTGACCTACTCCAATAGAACACTCAGGAGGAGGCGCACCATCTAAAAAAAGAAATTTTTTCAGATATTACTTTTTTGGAATTAATTATAGAGAATTTTATTGGCACTTACAGACTGGAAGATCAGAAAATTTAAGAGATGTGGGAATAAGGAATTCTGAAGGAGCAGAAATGTAGGTTGAAGAAGGATCAGCCAAAGAAGGATAGGGATTTTCTGATTCTTCTTTCACTAGAATGAATGAAGATGGATTGTTTGTGTTCTGGGTTTTAACATCAGCTAAAGAGGTCTGGTTCTTATGTGGAGTTTTTGTTAGCTGAAAGGTCTGGGTTATTGGGATTGACTGAAGAAGTAATGGTGGTCACAATAGGTGGGCTACTAGAACTGTGATAGGAAGGGACAGATGAATTAGATTGGGAATTTGACTTTGATCTTCTGGAAGAAGGGTTGGAGGTGTTGGAACTGTCAGAAGAATAGTTGGCTGGCATAGTAGAGGTTTAGTTTCTTTTTGGGAAAGTGGCTGGAGAATTTGGTCTTGGAGTAGTGATGGAAGTACTGCTAATTTTTTTATGGGAGGCCCTATCTGGTCTTTTCTTTTGTTGATGTTGTTACTGATTTTGACTTCTGGGAAGTGATGGATGGGAAGAGTCTGGTGGTTCATTTTTGTTGCTAGTAAATGGTGGTTTAGGCAGCATTTCTCTAGGAGGGGAAAGTGGATTTTGTGACATGGAAGAAGAAATATGTGTTGGTGTGGAAACCTGTGCAGGTGCCAAAATTGTTGGTGCACAAATCTGTGTGGAAGCAGAAAAGTGTAGAGGAGAGGTGCCACCTTCAAGCCTGGAAAGGAGAAGAAGTAGGGATGGTTTAATATTTAGTAGTTGGGTTATTAGAAGCAAAATTTTTTTTGGAGGAAGATATCTTCTGTATCTTCTGGAAGGTATTGAAGAGTGAGATGAAGAAGAAGGTCCATATTCTGGAGATCTAGTTGGGGATCTGATCATGTATTTGTGGGATGGTTAAGGAGGAGGAAGAGGAAGTTGTGAATCTCTTTCACATTTTCTTTTTCTGGAATTGAAAGATCACATGCTTTGTAATAGTAGTTAGTGTCCATGGATGGGGAAGTAAAAGTGCAAGGTTCCTTGTCTGGACTCACAGTTTTCAAGAATAGTCTTTTGAAGCAACAAAGCACGGGAGTTCTGTGGAAGACATGGTGAGATGGAAAACTGGGAGAATCAAAACAGAAAAGAGGTTAGAAAAAGGCCAATGTTGGAGTGGAAGTTAGAATATAAAGATAACAAGGAAATTTTATCATGATACATGCAACAAGGAGACTTTCAAAATTGTTGGACAATCCATCAAGACTTTAAACTGAAAATTTTTGGGCAGTCCATCAAGACTTTAAACTAAAAATGGTTGGATAGTCCCCCAAGACTATAAACTAAGGAATTGGAAACTGGTGAGTCCTTCAAGACTATAAAATGGTATTTTGTTGGTATTTATTTGGCAGAGGGCATCCAAGGGAGGAGTCTCTGAACTTATTTAAGGCAAGTGTGGGGGTAACTGATGAGCTGGCTTCTCTGTAGAACAGTTACCCCAGAATTTTAGTTTATTTCTCTGAGTCTTTAATGGTTTGATCTCTTGTTCTGTCTTATGATTTAGGTTTTGTGTCCCCCAAGATTATAAACTGAGGGTTTTGGGTCACCCAAGACTATAAAATGAGGGCTGTTAGCCCCCCAATACTGTAAACTGAGAAAGTTTTTTTGTTGGCCTATATTCTGGAACTCTGGAAAAGTGGAAAATTTTCATTTTTAATTCAAAAATCAAGCAAGTATTAAATTACAGAAAAGAATAAAGATTTGAAACAAAATGTTCAGCATTATCTTTGAATTTTTGGATGAGTTTTTTCATTTTTTTTCAATTTCCTGTGGTTCTCTAGCAGGAGTGGATTGGAAATAGTCACATAAAAGGTGTTTTTTTTGAGAAGAGTGTTGTTGTAATTTGGTCATGATATTTGGTATAGGATTAAGGGTTGATGGTTCAATGGTTCCCACATTATCATCATCACTGTCAGAGGCTGGATTAACTGGAAGTTCATCAGTAATACAGTCAGTATGAAGAAAAATAAAGTCATGATCTTAAAATTATTTATCTACCATCATATGGAGCTGGGATGTTGGAACTAGAAGTTCTAATAGTTATGGCACTTCTTTTGAAGGGGTGTATTTTGTTGATTAATCTGGGTATTAGAATGGAAGGCCTGGACCTTTAATGTTAGTGGAAGATGGACCAGGTTGTGGTGGAGTGAAGCTGTTGAAGAAAATAATGGACCCAATCTATAGCAAGTCTTCTTTCTGGATTGGCGCACATTGCAGGAGGCTCTTTATGGATGAGCTGGTGGTGTTAAGGTGCAGATAATATTATTGTCAATATAGTATTGGCAAGGACCCATTTCAGAGACAGATTTCAGAAGAAGTTTGAAAATGGTAGATGTGGTGATGAAAAGAATATGGACATTCTTGATTAGAGGAATGATGTGGTCTTTCAACATTGGCAGGGGCCTTTATTGTGTTATTTTGTACTTTTTGTGGATGTCTTAAATGACATTATTTTATAAAATATGGGGTTTTCTGGGTTTATGGGGTGAATATTGGGACTATTGTTTTGGGGTTAAGTGCTTAGTACCATTTGATAGACCTAATTTGGCTCTATATTTCATGTCTCAATGTTGTTATTTCTTAATTTGTGTTTTAAAGGCTTTAGTAGTTGTAGTGCATTTTTCTAAGGTAAATGGGATTTTGGCTCAGAAGTGGGAGCCCGCATGGTGTGGGCATGCATATGCCATTGGAAGGTGTGTGAAGTGCTTGGGCATGGTTTTTATGCATTTTAGAGGTGGAATTGGGAAAATTTGGTGAGGAGCTGGATGTACATATTGAATAAGAAAGTTTGGGGCAACTCTAACCTAGATACAACCATCTGGTAACTATATCACTGTTTCTCACCCAGTTTTCCCTTTTTTTTGGCCACAACTGGCTGTTTTTGTTGCAAGGTTAGTTCTTCATTTAAATAAACTTTGGAAACTGGTATCTCTGGTGTAGCTTTGCAACCTGCATCATGTATTATTGCTGTTTTCTATGCAATAAGTGCACTGTGTCTCTGGTTTCTGGTGTGAATTTTCTCTGCATTTCAGGTTTTAGTTCTTTTTTTCTCAGTAGTCTTCTATTGGCTACTTTCTTGGCTTTTCAAGAAGTCAAGAAGCTGTTTGGAAGGAGTATTGTAGCAGTCTTCAATTTGCTGTAGCAAATTAATCTCACCTGGTATTTCTCAAAGGGAGAGCAATCTCCTCTCTGGTTTTTCTCCAACTCCCTTGGTCAAGGCCTATAGCTAGTACTATAGGATTATCTACAACAGTGGAGCTTTTGAATTGCTGCTTTTACTGGAATTCTATAAAGGCATATGTCCAATGCTATGTAGCAGCATGTGACTCTTGCCAAAGGAAAAAGGTCAGCCCAAAGCCACTAAACCCTTTAGGAATACCCAAGCAGCCATGGAAGAAACTCTCTTATGATCTTAAAGTGGAGCTACCCAGGTCTGAAAGAAATGATGCTATCCTCACAGTAGTTGAATTCTGCACCAAGATGCCTCACTTTATCCCCACCACTACAAAGTTTATGTAAGAAGCTATTGTAGACATAATGGTGGAACATTTCTTGAAGTTTTATGGATTTCATGAAATTAAAGTATCAGATATGGGAAGTACTTTTAACTATAAGTTGTTAAAGGCGATGTGTGAGCAACTAGATATTAAGCCCATTTTGTTAAAAGCATGAAATCTGCAAAAAGATGGACAATATGAGATAGTAAATAAGGCAATTGAACAATACTTGTTCCACTTAATTAACTATCAGCAAGATTATTGGGTACAGCTGCCACCACTGGCTGAATTATTATAAAATAACTGGAAACATGCTGCAATAGGCATGTCACCTTTCTATGCAAACTATGCATACCACCTGATATTCTAAATTGGAACCCCATTCTTGTTGTAAGCTCCAGAATCTGGAGAACAAACTCAGAAAATACTAAGTATACATAAAGAGTTAGAAGCAGTGCTCAAGTTGTCTCAACAGTAAATGAAGTTCCATCATGATCAAGGGAAAAACAAGAATTGGGTGCTTCAGGTAGGTGGAAAGGTTTGGCTAAGCTCACAATTTCTTTCCACACTACACCAAAGTGCCAAGTTAGATCATAAGGTAGTCCCATTTAAGATTAGGCTCAAGAGATTGGGCTAAGCATATGAACTGGAGCTACCTAGTTCAATGAAACAAGTTCACCCAGTTATCAACATTTCATTACTCACAAATCTTCAAGTTACAATACTAGGGCACCCAGAAAAGCCACCAATGCCAATTTATGTAGGTTATAAAGAGGAGTTTGAAGTAAAGAAGATTATTTCTAAATGGGTGTTCAGGGGAAAGGTTCAATATGTGGTGCACTGTAAAGGTTATGGAGTAGGAGATAGATCTAGGGAACCAATAGATGACTTAGATAATTCTAAGGGGAAGGTTAAAGAGTTTGAGAAGAATACCAGGGGGTAGAAAGGGTAAAAGAGGGGGTAATGTTAGGATTTGGATTGAGAGGGGGGGAGGAGGATTCCTGTGGAATCCATGCATTTTAATAGGCAGGAGAGAGGGAATTCGCATAAGGGGATCTTAAGGGGAAAGAACTGTGGGGAGCTCCTCATCGGAGAACCTATTTAGTAATTCAGTTACTTCTTAGTCTCCCATATTTTTACCCCTCACTGTTAGCAGCCCCAACATAGTCAGTCTAATTAGTCTCACTGCTGTATCAGCATAGTCAGTACCATCTTTGACTAGTCTTAGAATTAGTAGTATTCCGCTCCCTTAGGTTTTAACAGGGATGTTTCATTCAGTGATGTGCAGAAGCTGTTTTTTTGGAGTCAGTTAGCTAGCTAGCTAGTTAGTTTTAGGGTAGGGTGGGGGTGGAGGAAGGGAGGTTTTAAATGCTGGAAAATAGAAAAGTTAGGTAATTGGAATTAATTGATTATATTGAAAGATAGATAGATAGATAGATAGATAGATAGATGTTGATTTTGGTGTTGTTAGTAAGTGGATGACTGACTGACTGAGATGGAATGAGATGAGATCAGATGAAATGAGATGAGCTGAGATGATCTGAGCTGATCTGAGTGATTGTTTTGGTTCACATGGTGTGGTAGCCTAAAGTTTAGTACGGCACCTAAATATGTAAATGGAGTTATTACGGAGTGCAAGATTGGCGTTATTATTTTTTTTATATAAAAGGGTTTTATTTAATTTATTGGAGTTTAAAATAAGAAGAAATTGGTCACGAGCGAATGCCTACACAAATACAATTTATTTTGCGGAGAAAACTTATTTTTATGGTCTAAAAAATTTATAAGTATCAAGTCAAGTCACTCAAGAACCTTGGGAAATTTTCCCAGAATTTTTACTATTTTTCTTATATTTTTAAATGAATTTTAAAGTTTTATAGAAATATTTACGTTTTCAAAAATTACTTAACTTTGATGAATTTTCACGGGGTAATTAGAGCCGCGCAGACTACCAAAATTCGTTTGGTAGGTAAAGGGGAAGTAGCTCTATTATGTGTAATTTTTCTAGATTTTTTATTATGGTTTTAAGGTTCTAAATTGAGTCCGGAAGTCCGGACGGACTCCGCTTTGACTCCGCTTTGACTCCATACGGACTCCGTACGGACTCCGTTCCGGCTCCGTACGGACTCCGTACGGGCTCCGGATTGACTCTGGAAGAGCTCTGGAGGGGAAAACTTAGGCATGTGACTAGGAATACTTAAGCGCTTCTCAAACTCGAAATTGAGGGGGGGAACACATCATACAGCTTAATCTTTAACCACCACAGTCTCATTTTTTACTCAACAAATTAAAATAACTTGTAATACCCTTATAACATTATTATTTTTACATAACATTTTAGAAATACAATTCAACAGTTTAAATAACACTTCATATAGGGTATCTTTAGAAAGGTCTTCATCGCTGGGACTTGATTATTGCTGTCTCATAAAAATTCAAATTATTATAAAAACATAAAAGTCAATCTTTTCAGATCTTTCACTGGTACACCTTAATTGTTGTTATCAGTATTTCTTTATCAACAGCCACTTTCTTTAAATCTCAATAAGCGTTAATTATTTTAGAGTTTCATTATTTTTATCAATCAGATCTAAGTAGATTGGTTAGCTTAGTGATTTAGAACACCTACTTTGTTATTTTTATTGGAAGGACGGGGTTTTCAGCTAAATCCATATATCTCCTCCGGATTCTGCTTACAGCAAGGCGACTGTAAGAGTTTACCTTACCATAGTTGGCGCCCAACATGGGGTACAATTTCTCTAGCTTTCTTTAAAGACTTACTTGGATCAAGAACGTTATTAGCCTGCAAGAGGCTTATTTTCTGGAACTCTAATTGGATTTTTGTTATTGGCATGCAAGAGGCTTGTTATTTTATCGATTGTTAACGCTTTTCATTACTTATTGGGATGTCTTCTTCTGCTGTTGCTTCTGGATCTTCTAACCCTCTTACTCCCTCAGTTAGAATTGTTTCTTGGGATGGCCCAAAGTTTGATGGGGAGGAGGTTAAATGGTTCATTAGCAGGTATGAAGCTGATGCTGCTGTTGATGGTGCTTCTCATGTGGATATGGTGAAGCAAGTTAGATTTTTTATTGCCGATAGGGAGGTGGAAAAAGAGGTTATTGCTATGCAGGCATTCAAGGACAAGGATTGGGTTAAGCTTTCTAAAGCTATGGTTGATAGATGGGGTGTTAGGTTTACTATGATGGACCTCAATAAAATTGTTGGAGACTGGCAAGCAAAAGGTGGTGTTTCTTCTATGGCTGACTTCAAAAAGCTCTGTGTTCAGTTTGATGAAGTGGTGGAATATCTCATACTGGTGGACAAGTTAGTGCATGAGAACCAAGCAAAAGATTTGTTTTGGACAGCATGCAGCAGGGATATTCGTATGGACGTCTTGAAGGATCTTTCAAGAAAAGATTTGATGAAGGAACTGCCTAATGGTGAGCAGAAACTGCCGGCTCTGGAGGTTATCAAAGAGAACATTCAGGCCCATCTCAAGTTATTGGCATTGGACAAATATCAAGAGTCTTGCACTCAATATGTTAGCAAGGTTAGCAAGGTTTTGGCCAAAAACAACGATATTATGGTCAAAGCCCAGGAGGCCAAGAAGGCTCAAATGGGATTACCTGCTGCTAAAGTTGAGGGTAATGTAGATAATAAGATGGTCGATCACCTGGCCAATTTAACTAAACAATTAAAAATATTTGTTCAAGAAACCCAGAAGGCCAACAAGGCCCCAATCGCTTCTTCGTTGACGTCGACTTCTTATCAGTCTAGAGGTTATGAACGTCGAAATTATAATGGCAATAACAACGGTAACCGCTTCCCAGGCAATGGGAGAAATGGTGGGAATGGTGGTAATGGATATAGAGGTGGCTATGATGAGCCAAAGGTGTGCTCCTATTGTAATAGGAGAGGGCACAGAGCAACAGTTTGTTTTGCTCTTGATAAGGATATGGATGCTGGGCGAGTTTTATTTGATGGTAAAGTTTATAAATTTCCCAATGGTTCGTTCATCAAGCCCAGTGATGGACAGTCTCCTTCTGATTTGGTCAGAAGAAGTTTAACGGCTGAAAGGAGAGCCAGATTTGAAGAGGTGACGGATGAAGATGTTAATGCCAAGGGTGGCAAAAATGGTAATGGTAATGGTGGTAAAGCTGACAAGGGCAAGGAGAAAGAGGTCAGTAAAGCCACATTTTCTACTTTTTTTGGAGGTTTAGAGCTGGCGACGGTTGCCCAGGTGGAGGGTAGCTGTATGGCTGGCGAATACGATGTTAATGCTGCTAGAAGAGCAGCTGCTACTAAGGCGAAAAGTAGCATTCAGAGCCAATTGAGGGCTAATCCTGGCAAGGCCAATAACAAAGTGAACCCTTACTCTAAGGACAAGAATTCTAGTGCTCAAACTGCCGCCAACAAATTGAACCCTTACTCTAAGGACGAATTATATAAAATGCAGAAGGGGATTGCTGATATGGGGCCCCCTAGTTATGGCAAGTTTGATTTAAATGGTGAGCCTATGCCAGATGATGATTCGGATTCTGAGGAGGACGTACCGTTGGCGTCTCTACCCAGACCAAGTTTTAGCGGTCCCATCCCAATGGAGGGAGTAAGAAGGACTAGCGATGGATCAGGATTAGTGCAAGAAGCTGGTGACAGAGTTAGGGTTATAGAAAGTGAAGATGTTATAATGGGGGGTGAAGATAGCTCGGTTGGACCTCAAGAGGTACCCAGGGCCAAGGTTGTTAAATCAAAGGTCCAGTATGAGCGGCCAGTAGTTTCTGGTCAAGCTAATGCGATGGACGCAGTTTTGAATAGGGTGAATCAACTGCAGATTCCCTTATCTTTGGGGGAGTTATTTACGATTAGTCCGGCGCTTGCTGAAAAGCAAAAGAAGCATTTGACGAGGCGTCGGGTTTCCACTGGAGAGGTGGAATATATTTGTGAAAATGCTGAAAAGTTTGGGGAAGATGTAGATACACATTTTTCCGCTCCCCTGGGTTACCTGGTGGTAACTCTAAATGGTAAAGAAGTAAAGGCCTTGGTCGATTCAGGGTCTCAAATTAATTTAATTTCATTGGAGCAAGCGACGAGTATAGGCTTGCCAATTAAAAGTGGAACTGGGGGAAACCTCAGAGGTATTGGAGGGCATGCAACAGAGCTGATGGGTACTGCTGAGCATGTCAGGTTAGGCATTGGTGGATCTGTTGGTAAGGTTCACTTTTATGTGGCCAGAGGAGCAGTCAAAACTGTTCTTGGTGGTCCTTTTTTGATGGATTTTGAGGCCAGGATAGGGTATCAAGCTGGCATGGGGATTAGTTTGGAGATCACTGGTGAAGATATGCGGAGGTTACATATGCGGTTAGCACCTCCTGGAGATGAAGGTTGGGAAACACGGCCAGGGATTACTACACTGTGCCAGTGTTGTGTTTGCACCAAGAAGCGGCATATTAAACGGACGGCTTCTGGTGAATTATGTTTGTTGGAAGGGGATGAATGCCCTCATTTTTTGGGGTAGCAGGGGCTGATCACTCTAATGTTGTAATCTCTCCTCAGGATGAGATCCCGGATTGAAATAGGTCAGCTCACTTGGAGATAATTCAAGTGGATTCTCAATTATTTTCTGTTAATATTACTTTGGAGTGCAAATACGTTATGGACTTTTCTATATGTTTATTGGATTTACCCTGTTTTTCTATTAAATTTAAAAACGGTGAAAAAGGCAAAATGGGCCAAATTAGGTTGGATAAAAATTGGAAGGGTATGTTTATGGACCTCCAGCAAGAGGGTAAACTGCAAAAATTACATCAAAACTCGATTAAAAATCTCAGTATAAGTAAAACACAAAAAAATAACTTATGTGAAAATGTTATTCGGGACCTCCAGCAAGAGGTTAAACTGCAATTATCTCCTTCTATTACGGACCTCCAGCAAGAGGGTAAACTGCAAATATCACATCAAAATCGGATAAAAAATCTCAGTATAATTAAAACCCAAAAAAATAATTTTTGTGAAAATTCAATTCCGGTCCTCCAGCAAGAGGGTAAACTGCCAACTTTCTTTACGGGTGATTTACTGTTGGATAAGGGAAGAAAAGGTGTTGGAAAATCTGTTTATAAATTAGACGAGGGAAAGGAGAAAAGGGTAAAATTTAAAAATGAAATAAAATATTTTTATAATTTTTCTTATTCTGATTCTGGCGATGAAGAAGATTCATTTGATGAGAGTTTTAATGGCGATGTTTTACCTCAAGTTAATTTAGATGTGGACGCAGCCAAATATAAGAAAGTAGCAAATAAAGTTCGACCTATTAATGAACCGCTAACTGCTGAATTAAATCCACCTTTGAGAAGACCAAGGTTATCAAGAGATCCTTATGAAAGTCCCTTGGTAAAGAATCCGCCTGAATTTTCTGAGACGTCAAGAATCACTTTTGAGAGACTGGGTGTTGTTAATTTTGGACCTGATGGTTGGTTGTCTGGAGAAGAGAAGAAGTTGTTGTTGGATGTGATGGTCAAGCGAGAGAAGGCCATTGCTTTTGTAGAAGAGGAGAGGGGTGTGTTGAAGCATTCCTATGGGGAGCCTTACAAGATTCCTGTGGTATGTCATGAACCGTGGCAGCAGAAACCGATTCCTATTCCAGCTGCATTGAAAGAAGCTTATATCGAAGTTGTCAGAGAACGGATATGCACTGGACTGTATGAGCAATCAACGTCAAGTTATTCTAGTCCAGTATTTTGTATCAAGAAACCGAATGGCAAGCTTAGAGTTGTTCATGATCTTAGGGAATTAAATAGGGTTACAATAAAGGATGCTGGGATACCGCCTAGTGCTGAGGAGTTTTTTGAAGCGTTTGCAGGGAGAGTGTGTTATGGTTTGGGAGATATTATGGGTGGATATGATGAGAGAGAGTTACATCCGGACTCAAGGCCTCTCACTACATTCGATACACCACTTGGACGTTTACAGTTAACAAGATTACCTCAAGGAGCAACAAATTCGGTTGCAGTTTATCAAGCTCAGATGGCTTGGATCCTTCAAGATGAAATTCCACAATATGCTGGAATCTTTATAGATGATGGAGGAATTAAGGGACCAACAACCGACTATGATAACCAGGTGTTGGAAGAGAATCCCGGGATACGCAAATTCATTTGGGAGTTTGCAATTACTTTAGAAAGAATCTTGTTTCGAATTGAAGAGGCTGGTTTAACTATTTCAGGTTCAAAATTTTCATGTTGTGTGCCAGCCTTAGAAATATTAGGCCATGTGGTATGTAGAGAGGGTAGGAGTATGTCCAAGAAGAAAGTTAACAAAATTCAGCCCTGGCCAAGACCCAAGAATACGACCGAAGTTAGAGGGTTTTTAGGCGTTTGCGTATATGTTAGAATGTTTATCAAGGACTTTTTTTCATTGGCAGCTCCATTGAGACGGTTAACGAGAAAGGATGCAGACTGGGAGTGGGATGAAGAGTGTGAGAAGGCGTTTGTGAAGTTGAAGGAGGTTGTAGGGAAGGATTTAGTCCTGCACAAGTTGGATTATGGAAAAGGAGCTGGCAGAATTTATTTAGCAGTTGATTCAAGTCAGGTTGCAGCTGGGGCGGTTTTGTCTCAGATGGATAAAGCTGGTTACATCAGGCCAGTTAGGTATGAATCTGTAGTATTTACTGAGTTCGAATCAAGATATTCTCAACCAAAATTGGAATTATGTGGTGTGGCAAAAATACTGAATAAACTTCAGCATATTTTGTGGGGGCAACATTTTGAGTTGCAAGTGGATGCGAAATCGTTAATCCAGATGATTAATTCCCCAAGTTTACCGAACGCACCCATGACGAGATGGGTAGATTTTATTCAACATTTTTCATTTGATTTAGTTCATAAGCCTGGCAAGACTTTTACTATGCCAGATGGTTTATCAAGAAGACCACCCACTGAAGAAGATTCAGACTCAGAAGAGTTCGATGAAGATATACCTATTATCAAAGCCAGCACTAAAGGAGCTGAAGACTTTCCATACCTCCCCCATGAGGTTAAACTGGCAGGACTATTGTGTTTAGATTATGATGATGATGACCTCCACCAAGAGGATAAACTGGAAAATAGTTTTTATGTTAATAAAGGTGTTGGAAAAGGTGTAGATAAATTCGGCAGAGAGGAGGTAGAAGAAGATGTGGTGTATGTAGAGGAAAATGGATTGGTAGTGTGGGATAGTAGTAAATTAAGGAATGGTGTATATGTTGGAGAATTAGAGAATTTAAATAAAAGGGTGGATAAAGAGAAAGAGGTATTTTCAAATACGGTTTTCAAAGGATCCAAAGGTTCAGAAGTAAAACGTCGACATAGCTCGATTAAAGATTTATTTAGGGGTCAACAATTATTGGCTCATTCATGTGCAGGTGATATTGGTGATAGAGAAGTCCCTATTGATGTTATATTAATCAATTTTCAAGATGAAGTCTGGGGTCAGACTGGTTTTTATTTTTTGTTAGTCAAATATTTGTTGACTTTAGAGAGGCCAGAAGATTGTGAAGACAATCAATGGGTGGCTATCAAGAGGAAGTCATCTACGTTTTACCTATCTGGTCGACGTTTAATGAGGAGGAGGTATCCAAATCCTCAAGTAGTTATAACTCAACAGAAGGGGCAAGAATTAGTTTTGAAATCACTGCATGAAGATCTCGGGCATAGAGGCGTTGGAGAAACATTTAGAAGAATTTCTGATTGATTTTGGTGTCCTGGCATGAAGATGGCTGTTAAACAGTGGGTTCAGTCATGCAAAGAATGTCAAAGACAAAGTTATTTAAGGCCAAAAGAACCTGGACGCGCGACCGGTGAATATACGCTCTTTGGAAGAGTTAGTTTAGATGCCGTTCATATAAAAGAGGGACGGTATAAATATTTAATTGTGGCCAGAGATGATTTATCTGGTTGGGTAGATGCAGCCCCTCTTATTAATTTAACTGCCAAAAATGTGGCAGAATTTTTTTTGAATAATTGGGTATATAGGTATGGGGTGATGAAGTTGGTGACAGTAGATGGAGGTCCTGAATTTGGGACAGAGTTTAAAGAGGCCGTATTGAAAGTTGGATCAAAGGTTAGGGTAGCGACCCCATATTATCCTGAAGCTGAAGGCATGGTTGAAAGAGGGCATCAAGTTATTAAGGATGCTTTAGTTAAAATGTGTGGGACAAGTGCCAAAAAGTAGAGGCACTATTTACCTTTAGTTTTATTTGCTGATCGAATCACTGCCAAAAGGACGACCGGATTTTCACCTTATGAACTTGTTTTTGGACAGAAAGCAGTTTTACCGGTTGATTTAGAAGCTGAATCATATCTTGGAGTTGACTGGGACACAGTCAAAACTACTGAAGAATTATTGTGTGCAAGAATGATGCAGCTAGAAAAGAAAGAAGAATATTTAGAAAAGGCATATTCGCGGATGATGAAGATCCGAAATCAATCAGTCAAATATTGGGATGAGCGGTTGGCACATCGATTAAGGAAACCTTTGAACCCAGGAGATATGGTCCTGGTGTATAATAGGAGTTTGGAAAGTCAATGGGGAAAGATGTTTGCAGATAGGTGGAATGGACCGTATAAAATCAAGGAGCAAGTTTCCGGCGGTTCATATGTGCTAGAAGAGTTGGATGGAGTAGTATTAAAGAAGAGGGTAGCGGCCGATCAAGTGAAACGGTTCTATCCTAGAGGCACCAGGAGTGCCGAAGTCTTCCTCCGCAATGAGGATAAACTATGATATCAATGAAACTTTATGGATACCTCCGCAATGAGGATAAACTATGACATTTATGAAATTATATGGACGAACTCCGAAATGAGGATAAACTACAATTTTAATGACTTTTATTAAATTTATACCTCCGCAACGAGGATAAAATATCTTCTTTTTTTTATCAAAATACTTCACTATCGTTACACTGTATATGGACAACGAAACTGTGATGAAACATAACAAAATGCAAGAAAACCTTCATTGAAAATTTTCAAAATTAAAAATTCTTAAAATATTGGTGAAGATAGTGTTGGAAAATTTTTAAAATTTATTGGAAGAAGTGTTCACAGGGGAACCTTCTTAATTTAATATTGGCAAGTGTGGGGGTAATTGATGGGCTGGCTGCTCTATACACAATTACCCCATAATGTTCGTTTCCAAAATTTTCCCTGTTTCTAGTTGAATCCTGGCTTTGTCTTTTAATTTTAGGAAGTCCACTAAGACTATAAACTGGAACGAATCAAGAGACACCGCTCTCAACGCCGGATTCAAGATTTTTTTATTTTATTTTGTTTTTGATTTTTTTATGTCAGATTGTGATTTATTTTCTTTAATATATATTATGAATTATTGTAAAGGTGATGCTCACTGGTGGTCTCTAATCATTTTTATAAATTGGAGGGAGCCCACCCAGTGATCATCATTATAAAAATTATCTTCTAAAAACTTTCATTTAATTTCTTTTCTTTTCAATTTCTCAAAATTGTGTAACCACATCAAGTTGCACTTGGATGTGGGTATGATGTCGAGGGTACGGCTCATCAAATGGCCGGGGGGCATCTTTTATAATTTTATTTTGAAATTTTTTTTTATTACTTTTTTATCTTTCTTTTCACATTCGTTTATCTTTCTTAAAAAATTAAATTTTAACTTTTATTTCAAAACTATCTTTTTTAAACTCTTTTATTTTAAAGTAAAAAAAAAATTAAAAAAAAAAAAAAAAAATTAAAATTAAATTAAAAAAAATAAAAAAAATAAAAAAATAAATAAATAAAATAAATAAAATAATTATAAAAAAAAAATAAAAATAAAATAATAAAAAAAAAAAAATTAATTAATTAAACCAAAATTATTATATTTCTTAGTTTTATTTTTCAGTCTTCATTCTTTTTAGTTTTATTCATTTAGTTTAGACAGGAAACAGGGTCTAGGGGAACTCAATACCTATGGGATTTTACTTCAAGACATCTGTTAGTCCTCCAAGACTTTAAACTGGCTACTGTTCAAGACTTTCCTTAAGGTTTTATACGAATTTTGGAGCTGTTAGTCCTCCAAGACTTTAAACTGGCTAATTTTCAAGACTATCGTTAAAATTTTTTTTATTGGATTTGTTAGGTCCACCAAGACCTTAAACTGGAGTGTTATCAAATTTTAGGTCCACCAAGACCTTAAACTGGACTGTTATCAAGCTGTTGGGTCCACCATGACCTTAAACTGGATTTCTTATCGATTAAATGTTTGGTCCACCATGACTTTAAACTGGTAGTTCATTCATTGTTTAGTCCACTATGACTTTAAACTGGAAAATTAATATCTGCAGGATAATTCAACATTCATTGGACCACTATGGCCTTATACTGGATTACTTGTCGATCAAATGTTTGGTCCACTATGACATTAAACTGGATTATCAAATTTATTCAATCTTTGGTCAAGCCTAGGCCTTACTTAGGAATATATCAAGATATTTATGCACTTAAACGATCTTTGGTCCACCAAGACCATAAACTGGCAATCGATTATATGTTTGGTCTACCAAGACTTTAAATTGGAATGTCAATCTTGTTTGGATAACTCAATTCAATCTTTTAATTTATCACTTTCCCCTAAGACTCTAAACTGGTTATTCAATTATTTCTGGAATTGGGTGCTGATAGCTTTAGGAGGTTAAAACTTTAGGTGGTGATGATGCTAAAGAAAGCATAATGGTTAATTAGGTGAAATTTGTGGCGCTTTAACATGGTCGAAAGTTAAAATTATTATTGGAAGCCTGGCAAAAGTATTTTATGGGTTTGCTGTATAGCAAAGTTTGAAAATTGTGATGAAGGAATCAGAAGTTAGGATGGTAGTTGGATTTTAGGGAATGATTTTTTTTAGTGCCTCATAGTTAGGCCATTTTTTTTTGGTGTGAAGCCTGGAGGACCTTATGGCGAGATTGGAATCATAGAATTCGGCTCAGTGGGGGGCCCTATGAGGTTGGAATCAGGAGTATTCGGCTCATAGGAAGATCCACTCTCTCAATGCTGTGACAAGAAGGAAGACTGGTATATGGGAGTCTGAAGGGATTCAAACCTTGCTCTCAGTAGTGGAATCATCACAAGATTTATATTATTTTATTTTATGTTATATCAGGCCAGAGAAGAAAGAAAACATCATTTATGTTGAAAGTTTAAGAAGACCAAGCAAAAACAAAATTTTATCAAGTTATACTGTTAGAAAAGATAATTTCTTTGAAATTGTTCAACATCATTATCAAAGCTTTGCACTAAAATCCTTCTTTTCATGAGGTCTTCATGGTTATTAGCTGGAGTTTCTTGAAAATAGGCCAGCATTTTTCGTTTCAACTCATTAGTAAAGTCAAGAAAAAGATAGCGATGAAAATTTGGGTAATGATTGATATAGTCCGTCTTCACTCTACCAACATCATCAGTGTTTGTTATTTCGACAGCTAGAAGTTCAAATATGTTATTAAGTCATAGGTTTAGTCAATTTTGATTAAAAGTTTTTTTAGTAAGATAAATAGGGTCTTACATTTAGAGCCAGGAAGCATAGTCTCAGAAAAGTTAGTTGGGGGTACTAGCGTTATAGGATTAGGATCTTGTGAAGGCAAAATTAGGCCGGGATCCGTTGATGAAGATTGAACTTTTGAAGCTGTTTTTGATCTTATTCGTTTTAAGAAGACAGGAATTTTGGATCGCTTTTTAGAAGTTGAGGGATCAGGGAGAGCTGCTGGTCCTAAATATACGTTTGTTTTAGAAGGAACTATTGGCCGGTTGCATTTGACTTTTTTCACATGGCATAAGTCGCAAGCTGTTCTGCCAGGAAGATTAGGGTTGGACATTAAACAAGGTACCTGGTATCGAGCGCAGAGTTCACATGGAGCGACAAGTTCTTTGGAAGACATATTGATGAAGATGAATTTTATAGTTGATTAAAGAAGATGGTGGTTGAAGGTTAAAGATGAATATTGTGTTCAACCACTTATGCAAAGTTTTAAGAATGGGGACATTCTCGATTGGAGGGAGGATGTGGTAGCCTAAAGTTTAGTACGGCACCTAAATATGTAAATGGAGTTATTACGGCGTGCAAGATTGGTGTTATTATTTTTTTTATATAAAAGGGTTTTATTTAATTTATTGGAGTTTAAAATAAGAAGAAATTGGTCACGAGCGAATGCCTACACAAATACAATTTATTTTGCGGAGAAAACTTATTTTTATGGTCTAAAAAATTTATAAGTATCAAGTCAAGTCACTCAAGAACCTTGGGAAATTTTCCCAGAATTTTTACTATTTTTCTTATATTTTTAAATGAATTTTAAAGTTTTATAGAAATATTTACGTTTTCAAAAATTACTTAACTTTGATGAATTTTCACGGGGTAATTAGAGCTGCGCAGACTACGAAAATTCGTTTGGTAGGTAAAGGGGAAGTAGCTCTATTATGTGTAATTTTTCTAGACTTTTTATTATGGTTTTAAGGTTCTAAATTGAGTCCGGAAGTCCGGACGGACTCCGCTTTGACTCCATACGGACTCCGTACGGACTCCGTACGGGCTCCGGATTGACTCTGGAAGAGCTCTGGAGGGGAAAACTTAGGCATGTGACTAGGAATACTTAAGCGCTTCTCAAACTCGAAATTGAGGGGGGGGAACACATCATACAGCTTAATCTTTAACCACCACAGTCTCATTTTTTACTCAACAAATTAAAATAACTTGTAATACCCTTATAACATTATTATTTTTACATAACATTTTAGAAATACAATTCAACAGTTTAAATAACACTTCATATAGGGTATCTTTAGAAAGGTCTTCATCGCTGGGACTTGATTATTGCTGTCTCATAAAAATTCAAATTATTATAAAAACATAAAAGTCAATCTTTTCAGATCTTTCACTGGTACACCTTAATTGTTGTTATCAGTATTTCTTTATCAACAGCCACTTTCTTTAAATCTCAATAAGCGTTAAATATTTTAGAGTTTCATTATTTTTATTAATCCGATCCAAGTAGATTGGTTAGCTTAGTGATTTAGAACACCTACTTTGTTATTTTTATTGGAAGGACGGGGTTTTCAGCTAAATCCATATATCTCCTCCGGATTCTGCTTACAGCAAGGCGACTGTAAGAGTTTACCTTACCATAATGGCAAGTCAACATCATTGATGACTCATTTTAATTTGTAAACCCCATCCCCCCATTTTGATGTTTCAGTATAAAAATTAAAAAAAAGTGGAGATTTATTTTACATGACTGATCATTGTTGGGGTGGTGGTGGTGGTTTTGGTGGTGTGGAATAAAGATGGAAGTATGGAAGGAGGGGTTTTTTATGGGTATATTAGTATTTATATGTGGTGTTGTGTTGTGTTGTGTTGTGTTGTGTTGTGTTGTGTTGTGTTGTGTTGTGTTGTGTTGTGTTGTGTTGTGTTGTGTTGTGTTGTGTTGTGTTGTGTTGTGTTGTGTTGTGTTGTGTTGTGTTGTGTTGTGTTGTGTTGTGTTGTGTTGTGTTGTGTTGTGTTGTGTTGTGTTCTGTTGTGTTGTTTTGTGTTGTGTTTTGTTGTGTTTTGTTGTGTTGTGTTGTGTTGTGTTGTGTTGTGTGATGAAGTTTCATCATTTTTTATATGTGACTCCTCCTCCTCCTCCCCCTCCTCCTCTTCTTCTTATTCCATACCTTTTTCATTTTCACATTGCTGTACTGTGCTGTGTCAAAAAAAAGGAAAAAAAAGAGTTGGTCTTTTGGAGCTTAGCTCTATTGATTTCACCCCTTTGTTAATGGACATCACTGCTCATTTTGGTAAAATCTGTTCAGTATATGAAACAGTGAGTTAAAAGGGTTAAAAAGGCATAAATAATCATTATTTGATGGTCTACTTTATGTCCTAAATTGAAAATAGATATTTTCTTGCCATCTCCATGATAAATCAAATTGATCTTCATCTTTTAAATGATCTTATGGATTTGACATCATGGGAGATATAAAAATTAGAAACAAATAATTCTCAATCAAATAACATGAAGAAGTCTATTTCTACACCTTAGAAAACATTGGCTTTATCAACAGAAGCCTTGATGTCTTTTTTTCTTGAAATGCCTGACCACACCATTGAAGAGGTTTCCAAAATAAATGTATCCTGAGTGAATTATCATGGCTATGGCCATTTTTGAGCCTGTATCATTGGTTTTTTTTAGATATCCTTGGACCATTTGAAACTGAAACATTTCATGGAAACTTACATTTGATTTCCTTTAGAGATTTTCTCACCTCTTACTCTGTAAGTGAATACATCAGGAATAAATTAGATGTCTTTGACTTTTTTGCCTGATTTCTTATTTCAATGGGAAAAAACACAATGTAAAGTGAAGGCATTTAGATCTGATAATAGAACTGAGTTCATCAAATCTTTTTACCTTTATTTATTGGAAAAAAGGGGAATTTTTTTCAAAAATTCAATCCCTTACTTACCACATCAAAATTGTATAGCCAAACTTTACAATCTAACAATATTTGATATTAGAAGATCTTTTTTTATTTGAGAGCAAAATGGGGAAGAAGTTTTGGGTTCAGCTTCTTATGGGAGGAATATCTACATAATTAACTTCAAAATTCCCTGAATGGCATTAAAACTCTGTATGAACTCATGTTTGGTGTCAGGCCACAAATTGACATTATATGTATTTTTGATAATTTAGCTTATTTACATGTTTCTAATAAAAAAGCAACAGATAGATGATAGTGGGGTGAAATTTTTTGTCATTGGGTATGTTTCAGGTTGAAAAAGATAGATTATTTTTAGATCCCTCCAGAGATAAAGTTATTCAATCAGAAGTTTAAATTTTAACCTCTATCAAGAACTCAACATCCTCCTCTTTAAATTCTGAAAATGAAGGTAAAAAGTCTAAAGGTAAAATAAATTTTATTCTCAATACTTTAACACTAGGATATTCTACTGTTGATCAAGTGATAGAGGAATAGGATCAATTAGTTTTCACACTTCAAAATGAGTGCTGAAAACTTTTCCCTAATGCTCCAAAATATATACACTTTTCTTTAAAGCAATGTGAAGCTCATCTATGTAAAGCTGTGTGTGAATCTTAATTGCAGAGTCGTTTGATAGGGGTGTTTGGGAAATGTTTGATACACCACTGAATGATTTGGTTCTGGGGGGGGCAAAAGTGTGTTGGGTTTTAGCAGTCAAGAAAGATGCAAAATTAAACTTACTGACAAAACTTAAAGCAAGGTTTTTAGCACAAGGTTTTTTTCTTGAATATTGCAATTATTTTTTGAATAATCCTTTGCTCATATGGCCACCTTCACCTCACCCTAACTCATTTTTACACTAGCAGTATATTTCAAATTTCATCTCCATTTCTTTGATGTAGTATTAGCTTACCTAAATGTACCAATAGAAAAAGATAATTACATAGAACAAGCAAATGGTTTCAACATACACCCGAATGATAGAGTATACAAATTAAAACATGACTTATATGGCAAAAAAAACTAGCATTATCAGCAAGGCTGTACCAGGAGTCCAGTAAAATCTATGTTAAATTATTGGACCTGAATGAGAACAAAAAATTATGCATTTTATGTATAAAAATAGATTAGGGGTTCAGGATCCTCTTTTTCATAAAGATCTTACCACCCATCCTTCATATCAGCTAGGATCTTATGGATTATAATGCAAGTCATTATCCAATGATTTTCTGTTTTGATGATCAATTTTTTTGAAATTGGATTCTAAGCTCCCAGAGACTAGAAAATAATCCCTTTGAAATTCCAATAGTATGTTCAATTTTTACTCTTGATTGTGTGAGGTGATAATTAAAGGTTTATTTTGAGTCATTTTCTAATGTTTCACCTTGGAAAGCAGGTATCATGTACTTTCCACTTACATTGTTGAGTCAAAAAGTACATACTGGGATTCATCAGATTATGAGTCAGGATTTTCAGAAATCCTCATTCTTTGGAACAAGAAAGAGTCATGACATGAGCCAGAGCATCCACTATGAAAACCAGTTAACTATTTATTGACATCACACACAATTTAAAGGGCAATAGAGTATCTAGATAGAAGATAAAAAGTTACTTTAAGAGTCATAAGAAATTTGAGAACAACCTGATAAACCATTTTTTTCCAATCAAAATAATGGTTACTATCATGAACAGACTTTTGATTCAATGGTATATTTGTTCCATTGAAAAGACCAAAAAATCCATTGAAGCTTTCAGCTTGCATAACTTGAGAGAATTCAATTTGCTGTTGTTGAGATGGCCACATGAGTGTTTGAGACTTGAGAGAAAGGATGGCAATCATACAGAACTTTGTGCATATCCTATGGAAAAAAGATTTTCTAAATGTCTTATAGAAGCACCATTTCCACTTGATCCAAATTAACATAGTGAAACAGCAAGTTGAATGGAAGGATCAAACTGTTTATTACAACAATTGTGAAGAAAGATAGATTAATCAGAGATGAGTTGATAAAGTTAGATGAAGTAATTGGGAGAACTTCAAAATACTTCACAGGGGGAAGAAATGTGGAGATAGATGTCTGGTTCAGTTTTGTGACCCTATTACATTCCTAAGTGTGTTTTTGTGAAAAACCATTGAATGTCAATTTTTGAGCCCAACTTTTTTTTTCTTTGGAAGAGGATTAAGGTGGTGTGGTGTGGGTATGTTTTTAAGAGAAGGGAAGAGGAGGCTCAAATATAATTCTTGGAGTAATTCATGAAGATGAGAGGACATGAGCTATGGAGGTGACAATGTCACAAAAGCAAAAAAAAAATATAAGGTGGGGTCAAACAGGGTCACTCCACAAATCAGACCCAGAGTTGTATCCTGAAAAAAAAAACTGAACTAGAAATCTAGTTCAGGGAATTTTCCCCTGTGGTTGTGTTAATTTTAAAGGGGGGATTTTGAGAATTGAGTGGAGACTGTATCCGGGATCATGAACAAGAATTGGGCCCCTTTGGTTGATGTAACACTGCTTGGAATGAATAGACATATAATCTAAAGTGTTTTCTAAATCAGAGTCTGAAATTAAAGCTAAAGCAATACCATTAATAGTTTATTCAAGTTGTCGCCTAGTAGAGAGGTGCTTCATTGTTTTTGGTTTAATGTTTAGGTGATGAGGGAAGCAGAAAGTTGCCACAAAATGAGCAGGGGTGTGTGTAGATATACAAAATTCCTAAGTATTTACCATCAAAATTAAATTTCCTAGAGTGAAGAGTGACATAAGGATAGCATCTGAAATTATGTGTCATTTTACTTTCTCAAAAATTAATCATGGATGTAATTAGTATGGGATCAGGAATTAGAAATGGAAACTGGGGTATAAGAGGTGGGATAATGAATTATCATGAATTTCTTATCCACAATTACTAGGGGGTATTAACATTAGTGGATCTGCAATTAAATTAATTGCAGATAAGAAACCTTATATCCCAATTATCTTCTGCAACTAATTTTGAAAATAATTGGGTTATTAG
The DNA here is from genome assembly GCA_030280995.1 of Hemileia vastatrix. Lineage (NCBI taxonomy): Eukaryota > Fungi > Basidiomycota > Pucciniomycetes > Pucciniales > Zaghouaniaceae > Hemileia > Hemileia vastatrix. The sequence continues at coordinate 25,369,787 of JASXTE010000005.1, forward strand.
ACTGTTTACCTCTTATCTGACATTTTTCTACTCAATTTTATTTAACCACATCTTGGGAAGCTTCTGGGTGTGCCACTGTCATCCTGGATATTCCCAAGACTGAGTAAAAATTACTTATAAATTATGTTAAACACATTTAGTATACATTGGAACAATAAATAAAGGTACACAAGTTGTATACATAAGTGAAATATATGATAAAATACAATATATGCCATTATAACACTTTATATACATGCATATATTAACCTTTTATAAGTCTTATGTACTTAAAACTAAGTTAGAATATGCAACGCTAATTTTAAGAACCTTACACATAAGTCTACATAACTTTCAAGTAGACTTAAAGCTGTTTTTTTTATTGTTTTATGTGAAAAACAAGAAATGTGCTTTAAATCACTTAAAAGCTGAATATATGCACTATAAATTTAACAATATTAAAAATGTGCCTTGATCAATCGATTTTTCTTAATTAGGAATATTGATTTGGCTACTCAAATGCATAAAATAACACTTTTCAAATTTGGTTTTTTTATGCCAGAAATGGCTTCTGTGTACTGGCTACATACTGCCTGAATTTTTCCTGTATGAATGGCTTCATTTTTAGCAAAGTTGGATTTTTCACACTATAATTTACCCAAATTCTATTCCAAATATGAGGAAAAACACTAAAATAGGCAACAGGTGCTTATTTATTGTCCTAATTTAATTATAGGTGCATTGATTTTATTATATGCACCAATTTCATTATAATTTCAAACTTGGCTCCAAAAAATCACTACCACACTTAAATTTGTCTAAATCAGTCAAGGATTTACCCTAAAAGGGCTTTCAAAGGACTGCATTCAGATACCCCAAATCTCATAACCTTTTTTGTGTTCAGTGGTTATCAGTCAATTTTGGTCATTCTTGGATGGGGATTTCACATAGTACTTTTGTCAGTGTGTGATAGTATCTAAGTATGATTTAAAAGTAAATATTTATAGTCCTACTACTTATTGATAAATGATTTAGTTATAAAACCTCAGGGGAAGACTAATAAAATAGTTATTCATAATATAAACTCACAATACTTGGATTTTTATGCGTGCTAGTGGTAGAAAATAGATAAATAAAATATATTTATAGCTTATATAAAGATAATATCAATTTATAAATGCTTTATAATATATTTATAAATGATAATAGTTGTTTAATAGTGTTTATTTGATGTTTAGTAAGTAAGTGATGTCTAATAACCTGTCAAATCCTCCCTCACTTATACCAAAATTCACTGGAGTGCACAGACCTTCAATCCAGATGATGTCACTGCTATCCCCAGAAATTACAGCACTTTGAGGGCCCATCACCTCCCCATGGCATCCAATTCAAGAATTTTCAGCACCCAGACCTCCAGTAAGGACCCTCCATCACAATTAATGATACCACAGACCCATACCATAAATAGAATAAACAGATAAAAGCAGATACCATAAAGAAACAGGTAAAATAACTCATCCAAAGAGTATATAATGAAACCCAAAGAATATAAAGGAACCAAATTAACTTTCCAAGCCCCCAATAACATCACCAAGCATCCATATTAACCCAGTAATCATCTCCAAACCCATAAATCAGTGAAAATCCATCCAAGGAAGCAGATTAAGTTGTCCAATCTGGATATATGCACCTGAAATAGGTGTATATGCTTGTGTAGGCATTGTGAGTTCACTAAATACATCCATATTACCTAAAATAAGCAGAAAAATAAAGGTTATAGGCTATTAAGAGGTTAAAACCCACTTATAGACCTAAATATACATAATATAACTACATATTTCACTGAATATGAGGTTTATGTATACATATAAGCTTATGTATGTCTATAATTACTTAATATCATTTAAGGTAAGTATATTATGACTTCATTAACATCTTAACAAGTATTATAAGGCTATTGATAAGCTATTTAAACTACTACAAGTTATATAATTGTGTAATAAGTATATATATATGTATTATAACCATATATATAAGTATTTTAACCTTATCTTTAAGTTATAGGCTTAATGTAATTAAGGTTATCTTATTTTAACCATAAAAATTACTCAGTCCTGGGGATATCTAGACTGACAACTTTAGAATAGTTATCCCCATCATTACTACTGTTAATTTCCCTTAATACTGTGTAATATATGGTGTTATTATTTCTTTCTTTAGTCTTTTATTTTAAAATATTACACACATATACTCTCTTTTTTTTGCTTATTCTTTTATTTTGATGGATTATCCCTATTACTCCAGGATTTTGGCAGGTGATACAATTCTAATTATATTATTGGTCATTCTTTATGTTAATGGACAGGTGTATTACTTATAATGAGGCATCATTAGCCATGCATAGTACTGGTAAATCAAGGTGATACATTGGAGAGTTATTGGGTATAAAATGAGGGGGTTACTGGTCTTTCTTTCTAAATTCTTTATCATTACAATCATAATATATAACCAATACAATAACAATACATATAAATAGTACTTTTGAAGTCTTTGAATAGTATCTGAATTATTACATCTATTTTTCTACCAACTATAAGATTGTAACCCATTTATAATTAGTGAAATAAAACTTACTGAGACCCTTCTAATGAGTTATATTTTAATACTTATTGGATTTTTGCTACAGTATTCATATAGGACCATTAAAATCTTCTAGATAATTGACCATTCAAGCTATTCACGTCTCTGTACTTGAACTCAGCCTGACAGCAACCCTCCCTACCTTGCTATGCACTCCCATCCATTCAGATTACTCCCCATCTGATATGCTCATTTCTACCCCTTTTATTCATCATCATCAAATATCTTAACATTCATCTTCATAATTGATCTTCTCAAAGGAAGCCTTCCCTGAGTTGTTCTTCAAATCCCACTACTCCCTCTTTCCCCTTCTCAGTGGAGAAATTAAAGACTGTTCAATTAAAAAAAGATGATAATCTCATACTTATCAACAGGCTGAAAACTAAAACTAATTATTATTCTTGTTTTAGAACTGAGAATTTAAATAAAGTAGGACCCCCCCCCTGCATCAAAGGTTAATGGCTATCTTTTAATGGCCCATGAATTACAGAATAAGATCAAGAAAAGGATATATCTATTGCCTAAACAGATGTCTAAGCACTTTAAGCACTATTAATTAAAATACAAGGAGGCTAAGACTCTTTCATCTTCCACTGTTTTTGGTATTACTGACCTTGATATCAGTAAGGGCATCAAATTTATAGATGATAAAATTGATTCTTAATGTCCTTAATTTTAAAAATGGATGCTATTTTTGGAGAGAAAGCTGATTTTAATCCTGAAAACATGTTGGATGAAGATGCTGTCTCCAAACATGATATTGAGAAAAATCTTTTTGAAACCTCCTCTTCCACTCAAGGCTCCCCTCTTTTTAATTCAAGAAATCAAGATATCTTTTCTTTAGATCCTTATGGTGATATAATGCAACCTAATCCAACTCCAGTGAGTTATTTTCTTGTATCTAGTCAATTTTTTTATTTACTTCTCTTTTACTTATTTCTAAAAAGGCCAAAGAAAAAACCCAGGAGTCACAATCAAGAGACTCTGAAGCTAGCAACAATGAGGATGATGAAAAAAATATACCAAATTCCTCCAAAAAAAAGCAAAGACCTTCAACTACAATATTTTTCAGAAGTCAAAGAAAATTTAGAAAAATAGCACTTCTTAAACCCCTATTTCTTTTATTGAAGATTCTTTAGAGAAACATGATGCTGGTAAATGACAGGATACATCTTGAGAAATTAGTCTTCTTTTTTTATTTTTTTGTTAATATTTCATAAAACTTTAGGTAAAGTCAAAGTTTCCCAAGAGATTCTTAGCTTTCAAAATAAAAAATATGAACTCTCTTTACAGAGAAATGATAGGGAACAAGACTTGGAGGAGAGGAAAAATGAGCTCTCTTTACAGAGGGATGTTAGGGCACAAGACTTGGAGGAGTAAATATGAGCTCTCTTGACAGAGGGATGATAGGGAAGAAGAATTAAAGTAGAAGAAGTTTGAGCTAAATCTAAGTATTGAAGATTAAAAGAAAGAGGAGAAAGATCTTCAGTACAATCTCCTATTGGATCAGATAAAACTCAAGTATCAACTTGAAGATGATTCCGAAAAGAAATTTTTCATGATAGAATGTGTTAAAGCTAATAAATGTATTGAAAAAATTGAATTCTTAATGAAAATTTTTGATTGATAACTAGTTTTTTTTATTTTTTTCCCACTTTTTTGTTTATAATTTCTTGTAGATGAAAGTATTTCATAACTTCCTGTGTTTTTTTACACTATCTATCATCAGTTGATAAATATATCAAAAAATGAGACAAATACATTTTAAATGGTCCTAATAACATAATTTCATGCCCTATTTTTAAATTATATTTGTTTTCAAATCTAATTTTTCAACTTTAAATTCAAGTCAATAATTTTGCTTTTCTAAATACAGCTAAGTCAATGAAATTCTATATCTGTTTTAAAAATCTTTCAACCCCCCCTTGCATTTTAATGAAGCAAGGGGTCGGTATCACCAAAAAAATTTCAAGTTATCAATTTTGCATGTCATATTAAAAAATTTGGCAATACCCTCCTGTGCATTTTATTGAAGGGGTGAAAGTCACCAAAATTTAATACAATTGCATAAATTAATCAATAAATAAATAAGATATGTCAAATTTACTACTAGTATAAAGTAATGAAAACTGTTCATGCTAAAATGCAGATCAAGTCTAGAAACTAAGTTTGGGACTTTTCACAGGTATATGCTAGAGGAGCCCCATGAAACAAATTAATGTTGTCATGATTACTTTTTATACAATGTGAAGGCTGTTGGTCCATTACTTTAGTTTATTAAATTGAAATATCAGATTTATTAATTAAAAATATATGAAAGAATAATAAATATTTTATGAATTTACAAATCCCCATACTTTTTTAATCTACCTAAATTTTTATTAAATTTATTATCTTTTCCTTCTTTATAGGAAAGCCTTCACTCTCAGCAACAAATTGTTGCATGTTTTTAATTTGATGAGCTTGGCTATGAGAGGTAAATCAAGATAAGAATTTTTAAAAATCAGATGATAATTCTAAGCAACAAAAGAACCTGAATGGGGGAAGATACCTAGAAGCAAATACAGAGAAACAATTGCTGGCACATCATAGAAAAAATTTACAAAACCCTTCTCAAGTCATATAAATCAAAATGTGTGTAGTGTATAAGTTGTCTGTAGCCTTGGATGCACTCCACATTTCTTTTAATTACTTTTGTGAATCTCATGATTTCTGTGGGTTGCACTTTTCATTTTTTAATATCTGTGTTCTATCATGGGGGGTGGGGGAGAGGTAAAGGGGCATAAAATACCCCATCCAGGAAGTGAAGCTGCCTGGCTGGGGTTTCAAATGTGAGGGAGGTGGTGGTGAGGTAGGAGGGGGTTAAGTACCCCAACTAAGCAGCAAAGATTCTTTTCTGGGGTTTCTGAGGAAAGGGTGGTGGTGGTAAGTTGGGGGGCATAAATTACCCCAGCCAGGCAGCAAAGCTTCCTGGCTGAGGCTTTTGAAGGTGAGGGAGGTGGGGGGTGTAAAAAACCATGTGAAGACATCAAGGAGGGGGGAAAGGGGGGATTATGGAGAGAAAAAAAGAAAGAAAAACAGAAGAGAGAAAAAAATTAGTCTAGCCTTGAAAACCAAAAAAAAAGCACTTAAAGCACAATAACGCAAAAAAAAGAACAAAACATTTAATAATTTGCAAGTATAAAAAAAGGACAAAAAAAGACTTCCTGGGAGAGATGAGATGAGAAAAAAGTGAATTGAAAATAACTGATGGATGTTTGAGGAGAGAAGGAGATGGATATGAGGCTTCAATGAAAAAAAGAAAGAGCGAAAAATTATGCAACTGCAGAAAATATGCAATTTCATGTTGAGCTGATGAAGTGAAACAAATGAGATTTCAAATCTCATATTCACCACCAAATGGGCAGGTGGGGTGTGTAGATAGAAAAAAATGCTAAGTGTTTTCAGACAAAATTAAGTATGCTAGAGTGAAAGGAGACTTAAGGATGGCATCCGCAATTGTATGCCATGTGAATTTCTTACAAATGAATCATGGATGTGATGAGTTTGGGATCAGGAATTAGGAATGGAAATTGGTGTATAAGAGTCAGGATAATGCATTATTTGGGATTCCTTATCCACTAGCCCTGGGGCTTATGGATAAGAATCTTCCACAATTAATAATTTTGAATCCAGGGAGAAAAAGATCCTGATCCCTAATTGCAGATCCCTCAACATTTATACCCCCTAATAATGTCTGATCTGGTGAAAAACAATTCCTGTTCCCTAATTGTGGATCCCTTAAAGTTGATACCCCCTATTAAATCAAAACTTTTTTTATCCCTCTCCCTTACCTGTTCTCACACAAAACCTTTTGCTTTGCTTTCAAGGTATCACTCCATTTTGTCTTTTCAATGAGACCTTCTCCAAATATGGGCCTTTTCTTTTTTCAAGTCCACAATAAATTCTATCTGCTCTACATTAGTCTATGATACTTAGAGGCACTAATTGATTAACACTAAAACTATATCAGTATGATGATTGACAAGGATTTTTACCATTTAAAAATAAAATACTAAGAAGAAAAAATTGAAAAAATATAAAGAAATGAAAATAGGGAGTATCAAAGTACTTGCTTCAGCCATTATAATGGTGGAAATTAGGGATCCGCTCTTTTTTTCACCAAAACATATTTTCACAGATAATTAATCTAAAGGTTGTGGTTCCATTCTTTGTGCTGTGATATACCTTTAAGAAATTTCAAACTTCTAACTTTGATACCCCCTATTATTAATGGCAGAAGCTTCTTATCCACAAGCTCAAGGGCTAGTGGATAAGAAAATCAAAACAACCCATTTACTTGGTTCTAATACCCCAATTTTGAGTCTTAATGGCAGATCCCACAAAAAAAAACAAAAGTCCAATTAAACTCAAAATTTGATACATCCTACATCAAATAATCCATTTATTGTCAAAAAAATGGCAGAAAATAATTGGGTTATTTTTTTTTATCCCCCATTAATTTAATAGAGGATTGGAGAATTTTAATAGCTACACCTGGAAAAAAATGCCCCTGTCAGCAGGTGTCTCCTCTCAATTGAGCTATTATAGTTCAGTCAAGGATGGGGACCTTCTAGCAGGTTACACCTTTTTCTTTCTGGTGTAAGATAAATAAAAATATTTTAGAAAGAAGCGGAGACAAAAAAAAGGGAAGTAAAGGGCATCAGCATTTCTGGTGTAAGATAAATAAAAATGTTTTAGCAAGAAGCAGAGGACAAAAAAAAGAGAATTAAAGGTTGTTAGGTTACACTCAACTGTGCTGTAGTAACCCTAAGTTGTATATATATATATAGTACACATAACATGATATAAGAGTGGGGTAATAGATAATTAAATAAACATCATCACTGGTCACAACAGGTTATGGGCCTTCAAAGTGCTTATTCTCAACCAAAAGTGATTATACCACCATAACAATTTCCCTTATATCACTTGTTTTCCATTTCTTTCTCTCTTAAGACTAAATCTTGACCTAGTCAGATTTTATTTTTTTTCTTCTCTCTGTTTTTCCTTTTTCTCTCTTTATTCTCTCTTCTACTTCTTTCTGTTATTTGGAATAAATGTTTTTCTGCTCTCTCTATTCATTTAAAAAATTAGGTCAGACTCTTGGCCAGATCCTGAAGTGTACTTGCAGATGAGAAACTACTCCAAGAGTTGTTTTTTCATCTCTTTCTCTTATCCTCCTTTCTCTTTCTCTTTTTTTATTTCTTCCTTTTTTTTCTCTTTCTTTCTTCTTCATTTCTCTCCTCATTATTCTCTATTCTTTTGTAGATTAATTAAATTAAATTAAATTAAATAATAATATAAAAAAATAATAAAATAAAACAAAAATATATTAAATATTTTTTTCCATAATGTCAACAAACAACCCAGGGATTTTGGATGACAAAAATCCAACCCCAGCCCATAGAGACCTGCTGCCAAATCAATTGGCACAATCTTCTTTGACGGCTGCTACATCTTCTGCCTCTTATTGACCCCAGGCTACCACTTCCACCCCACCTTACTGGCCCCTGGCTGCTACTGAGGACCCTGTGAATCCAAATCAACCAAGCACAGGTTCATCAAGTGCCATTGCAATTCCACTCCAACCCATGCAACCAGTCAACATGAGCCTATGTGATAGAGAGGAATAATGTCACATTACACAATCAATTGCCAGTATCAAACAAGAAATAAAAACCTGGACTAATATCTTGAAAACGGATGGGTCAAATTTCAATGCCTGGTACAGAGAAGTTAAACTAATGCTGGAAAAATATATTGACAATTGCTCCTATCCCCATAGGATCCTCACTGACACTAATACCTCTAAAAAAAGATTTCACAATGTATAATGCTCAACTATGTGGCACCTGAGATCAAATCGTTAATTGTTGACATAAGACCAGTAGGTTTACTATACCAAGAAATAGACACATGTTTCAATTTTCTGTGTAAGGCCTCTAAACTTAATTTATGGGATATAATTTCAAGTCTCAGCCTCAAAGATTTTTGGGACCCATTGCTACTAATGACAAAATTTAAAGAATTTGTGGAAAAATTCAAAAGCCATGGCCCACAAATTAATGAAGATATGGTTCTTGGTATCCTTCTTCAGCAGTTGATGAAAAGCAACCCAATCTTCTATGAAAAAGTGCTAGAAGATAATGAATTAAGCCTTAGAGTATCTGGGGAATATACTTTTTGCACAGAATTACAATGAGTAATGTCTAATGTCTGGGACTGAATTAATGGCGGGAAACCTTTGAAAGCAAAATCTTCAGATGTCTCTCCTAAATTTTTAACAGCACAAACAGCTGAGAGCCCAAAAAACCAAATGTCAAGCATTGAAGGGGCGGAAACACCAACAGATATGGTCACTAAAGCACCTCTATGTTAAAATTGTAATTCCCTGGATCACTTAAAAGCTAACTGTCAATTTCCCCCATCATTTGGTAACCAAATTTGACATAACATTGCACCGGCACCATCTCCTGGTAAAAATTACCAAGCCTTTTATCCAGTACTTGCGCTTGTACTGATGATGCCAACTTATGTTAACCATTCAAATATGCCAAAATTTCCAGCTAGCAGAATGGACAGCTATTGTCCTGTATACCCAAAACGACTGTATCAAACAGTTACCCATCCACCTGCTCTGGAACAAGTTACAAAAAAACAACCCAGATTGTAGAATTAATTGATGAACAACCAATGGCTTTCTCCATACTAGCGGAAAAGTTTCCAGATGCATCATCAAGTAACAATGAAGCAGTTGTACTTGATTCTGGAGCTACACATCATTTGACTGGAAACCCTGATCTGTTAGTTAACTTTACACCACTTAAGTCTCCTATTCCCCTCACAGTGGCAACTAATGGCAAACACAATTTAATTACAGGAATGGGTACAATGCAGTTTATTGGGATACACGGGGAGATTCTTAACATTGGACCTTTTCACTATTGTTAAAAAGCAATAGTAACGCTCATCTCTTCTGCTGCTTTACTTAATGGAAAATTGCTAATGACTCATTGTAGCAACTTGTTTATATTTTTGAAAGATGGACTGCAAAGATTGAAAGTGGACTGTGTTAATAGAATGTGGGTTTTCCTCTTCCAATTAATCAAAAGCTACAATCCTTAAATTCATCTGGACAGCAACACACAATATCTGTAACTGAAAAAACTTCCCTCCTACCCACCCCAACTATACCCTGCAATCCATTACAGGATCATTTGGTTGTTCAATTAGATATTCCTAACATCAATTTACCTATAGTTACAAGGACCAAAGATGAAGAAGAACTCTATAAATGGCATTGTAAATTTTGTCATGCAAGCTTAAGGCAACTGAAATGAATGATAGCAGGAAAAATGGCTGGTGGACTCCCAGAGAAACTCCTTCCTGGAAAAATTGTATTTCAATCATGTAGAGTATGTAAAAGAAAACTGTGAGCCTAGGTATCTCTAGGACTGCTTAATTCTTATGTTTATAATAAGATAAACTTAATTAAATTAAGCTTATAAGTTAAAATTAAGGTTATAATGCTTATATATATAATTATTACACTATTATATGACTTATAGTAGTTTAAATAGCTTATCCATTACCCTATAATACTTATTAAGGTGCTAATGGAGTAATAATATACTTATCTTAAGCTATATTAAGTAATTATAGACATATATAAGCTTATATGTATGCATAAAACTCATATTAAATGAAATGTGTAGTTATATTATGTATATATAAGTCTATAAACAGGTTTTAACCCCTAAATAGCCTATCATTTTTATTTTTCTGTTTTTTAGGTCATATAGACGTATTCAGTGTACTCACAAAACCTACACAAGTATATACACCTTTTTCAGGTGCATATATCCAGTTTGGACAACTTAATCTGCTTCCTTGGATGGATTTTCACGGATTTATGGGTTGGGATATGATTACTGGGTTAATATGGATGCTTGGGAATTTTATTGGGGGCTTGGAAAGTTGGTTTAGTTACTTTATATACTTTGGTTTTCATTATATACTCTTTGGATGAGTTATTTTACATGTTTCTTTATGGTATCTGCTTTTATCTGTTATTTCTATTTATGGTATGGGTCTTTATATCATTAATTGTGATGGAGGGTCCTTACTTGAGGTCTGGGTGTTTAAACTACTTAAAGTGGAAGCCATGGGGAGGTGATGGGCCCTCAAAGTGTTGTAATTTCCAGGGAGAGCAGTGACATCATCTGGATTGAAGGTCTGTGCACTCCAGTGGATTTTGGTATAAGTAAGGGATGATTTGACTGGTTATTGGACATCACTTACTTACTAAAATTCAAATAAATATTACAACACAATTATGATCATATATAAAGATATTTAAGAATTTATAAATTGATATTATCTTTATATAAGCTAATACTATATTTTATTTATCTATTTTCCACCACTAGCACACATAAAAATCCAAGTATTGTGAGTTTATATTGAGAATAACTATTTTATTAGTCTTCCCCTGAGATTTAATCAATAAATTATTTATCAATAAGTAGTAGGACCATTAATGACTACTATTAAATCATACTTAGATACTAGCATACAGTGAAAAGTGGGGGTCTTTCCTTAATTATTACTTATTATTTAGTATAAGCCTTAGGATGTGATTATTACTCTAGTATATCTCATACAAACCAAATATTTAGGTCTGCAGCACAAAAGTGGTTCATCATAGCTCAGTGATTGCAGAAAAGAACCCTTATAATAATGTTACAAATTTTTTAAAATAAAAATTAGGTACTTAAAGTAGTAACTGTACCCAATATAAACCCTATTTCACTTGGTATTTGGTCACCAATATAACAACCAATTAAATCAGTATTTATTTAAAGCTTGATAAGATAGCTATTCACAATTATAAAGGTCTAGTTGAACTTATTATTTAGTTTTTAACAGATTTTTCAAATTTTTATTATATTTTATTTAAATAAATAAAAATATAAATTCAGGGTAAGCTCCAGAATTTGTATTAGTATTTATATTACTAATATTTTTTTTCTACTAATTACCATACAGGTTTTATCTTTTGTAGACCTGAATAACAATTATTTAAGTCATAATGAGTGCTCCACAGGAAAATGTAAGTGATAAACCTGCTTTTAACACCAGGTCTAAAGCTAAAAACACTGTTCCAGGACATCACTATGGGAGGGAAGACCTACCCACGGCCAGAAGCAATGAGCATAGAGGAAAAGGATGCCTTATTAAATAAGATGACTATAAAAAATACTTTACCTCCTCTTAAGGATCAACTGTGCCATCTGGAAAAACAGGTTCTGAAACTAGAGGAGTCTAAAACTTCTATAATAAAGGAAGTAGAAAATTTGGAAAACAACTGCAGGATAGGAATCCTGCAACTAAAAAGGACTTTGGCAGAGCTCAAGGGAGTGCAGCCAAACTAGCAACCTCCTATCCAAGAGGATCAGGACAGTCCCAGGAGAAGATCTTGGTGGAGAAATGGAAGTGGGATTGGTTCTATCAGCAGTGGGAAAGCAACAATTGCAACAGGGATCCACCCCTCATCAGAAAACCTCATCTCACCCATAAAAGGAAAAGCAAAAGCTAAAAGTCAGGTGTTACTCCTATCCCTTGGTAAGTAGATTACCTTCTCAGATTGCACACAATACTGATGATTAAATTTCAGGCAATATAATTGATGTTAAATCTGTCCAGAAAATTGAGGAGGACTTAAGACAATTAGGTTTTGATGTAGATACACCTGATTTATCTTTTGTTAATAACAATAGTACTATTCACAATAATAATACAGTTAATCCTCAGATGCCACCACCTATTAGTAAGTTGAGAGCTTCAAAAAATGGTGAAGAATGTGGGAAGGAAGATGTGGAGTATTTTAATAATAATCCAACTGTCCATAGAGTTGTTTCAGAATTATTGAATAGAATGACTGAGTGTGAGGAACAAACAATTAAGCTCACAAGAGAAAAAAGTTTGTCCTTGACATTGAATATTTCTCAACTGGAAACAAAAAATAAAGAATTAGACACAGAACACTTGGCCCTAACTCTTAAATATGATTCCTTACATAATAAAAATAGTGACCTTTCAAAAAAATTCTGTGAGTTAGAAAAATTGTATGAAGCACATTTATTGAAAGATGAATCAAGAACAAAGTTATCTTTTGCAAAAACAAATCAAAGTGTCTCTGATTTGTTACAAAGATTAACTAAGTTTAAAATTTAAACTGCCAATCTACTAATAAATCAGGATAATCATAAGTATACACAGTATAATAATAATCCATTCATTTTCAAAAATGAATCTCAATCATTCCCATTGCCACTAAAAATGAAAAAATCTGGTGGAAGTGTCAGATCTGAAAGCACAAATGTAAGTTTAAAATCAGTAAAAGAGGAAATAAAATACCATTTATCTAAAGTAAATGAGTTATTGAATTTTCCCAGGATTAGTGAGATGAAATCCAATCAGAAGAATTGACCAAAAATTGACCAGTTCCCAACTTATGATGGGGAAGCCAGCTCTGATTGGAAGCATTTTATTCAAAGAATTGACAATTTACTATTCTCATATAATTTACCAGATGAAGAAATAAAAAAAACTAATTTTGTTATTTAAGGATGTTGCTTTATTATTTTTTGAAGTTGTATTAAGTGAGGGTAAAGATTACTCTTGGGCTGAATGGAAACACTTGATTGAAAAAAAATTTGGAGGTTCTAAATTCAGACTAAATCAGAAAAGATTATATGAGAAAACAAGGTATAATCCATTGAATGGTGACAAACCTATAATATTTTCAATGAATTTGAATAAAATATTAAAAGACATTGAGCCAAATATGGATTTTAACTTATGGAAAGATAAAATAATATATAAATTACCTATATCTGTCAGAGACATTTTTGTAGCTAGAACAATAATGGTTAATGAATACTCTGAATTTATTAATATTTTAAATGAAATTTTATTAAACCATAAGTATGAAGCAATGCACGTCATTTATAAAAAAAATAATGAACCTGCAAAAAATCAGAATTCAAAACCACTGCAGCAAAAGCAGAAAAAACCTACTGCACCTGTAGTACCTAAAAAGTATGATACTAATACTTTTTATAAGTGTAATAAGCCTTTGGTTAAAGGTCACAAGTGTGAGAAAAATATAAATATTGTTAAAAATCAGCAAGAATCTGAAAATGAACCAGGAAAAAGTAAAGATTCAAGTGATTATGACAGTAATATCTCATATAGTGATGAGAATGAGGTCTGTATGTTGGAAGATGATTTGTCCATCTTTGAAAATCCAATATAAAATATGGACACAAATACATCATTAATGAATTTTGAAGATGCTGAAATAATTAAGGATATGCAAGCTGATAACTTAAAAATTTCACCTATCACAGTTCCAGCAATGATTTCTGAAGAAAATGTAAATATAGTATTGGACACAGGAGCTGCTGGTTCTTTTGTTTCTGCAAATACATTACAAAAAATAGATAGTGATTATAATTCAAAGCTTGAACCCCTTCAAAGTAAAAATTGGATAGGTTTTGGATCAGTACTACACCCTATTGGTAGATAAAAAGCTGCTGTTTTCTTTCAACATCAATATGGTTATGTTAAAGTAACTTGTGACTTTGTAGTAATTGATAATACTAATTGTAGTAGCTATTTTATCATTGGAAATGACATTTTGACAAATTTTGGTGTGAAATTAGACCCTTCTAATAAAAATTTTACAATTGGCATGAATGGTAAAAGGAAATTTAAAATAAATTATTTTAACACAGTCTTACACATTGAGTCAGTCATAGATATTCCTTACAAAGGAAGAGAATCCAATGAGATGTTACTTCTGAAAAAAGAAATTTCTAAAGCATCATTTGGCACTCAGATAAGTTAAGCTGAGAAGAAAAATATTTTGGACTTAATTAAAGCATTTCCAATGGCTTTTGCATATGGGACCAATGAACTTGGCCTTGTAAAAGATCATGAGATGAAAATTAGTTTAACCTGTGATATGGATAATATTCCTGCTAGTCTGAATAAGAAACCATAACCTGCTTCACCAATGAAGAGGAAAGACATTGAGGATAATATTAAGATGTTATAAAAATGAACATTCTTGAGAAGTTTGAAACTACTCCAAAATATTGTGTAATATCACCAGTGCTAATTACTTATTAACAAGATAAAGCAAGACTGTGCGGTGATTATAGAGCATTAAATAAATTTACAGTAGATGATATTTATCCCTTTCCAAGGATCACCTCTATACATGCTACCCTTAAAGGTGCTAAATATATAAGTTGCCTAGATGGAAATAAAGGGTACCATCAAATTCCTGTAGAAAATAATTCACAGAACTTTTTGTTAATAACAACACATATGGGAATATATAAATATGTTAGGATGCCATTTTGATCAAAAAATTCTCCTTCAGTTTTTCAGAAGTTAATGGATATAACATTCCATAATGAAATGATTGAGGGATGGTTAATGGTATACATTGATGACATCATAGTGTTTTCTAAGACATATGATGAACACTTAATCCATTTAAAGAAGGTATTTCAGAAGATGGATGAAATAAAAATGACCCTTGCATTGAAAAAATGTAAATTTGGTTTTAATTTTTTAAAAGTGCTTGGTCATATTGCATCTGGCTTACAAATATGTGCAGACCAAAATAAGGTGGCTGCAATCAAGAATATTGGAATTCCTCAAAATTTAAATGATGTACAATCTTTTCTGGGTACGTGTGGTTATTATAGACAATATATAAAGAACTATCAATTAATTGCTGCACCATTTACCATACTGATAAAAAAATCAGAAGCTTTCATTTGGAACAATGAAAGACAACAGGATTTTGATAAGTTGAAAGAATGTTTTATGACAGCTCCTATCTAGGGATTACCAGATTTCCAATTACCTTGTGTATTGTATACTGATGCAAGTTTTTTTGGAGTGCTGCTTTTCATCAAAAACAACTTATTGAAGGAAAAATTTCATAAGTAGTAATTTTCTATATTTCACGTTGTAGACAATACTATAGTACTAGCTATAGGCCTTGACCAAGGGAGTTGGAGTAAAACCAGAAGAAAACCCCTTTCCCTTCAGAGAAATAGAGTGAGATTTACCTGTTACAGTAAATTGGTTCCTGCTACCACAAAGCCCCTTTTTTAAGCACACTTGACTGCTTGATCAGTCAAGAAAGTAGTCACCAGACAGACTACCAAACCAAAGAACTGAAATGTAGACCAAGGTCTACATCAGAGAAAGCAAAGATACTTGATGTAGGTTGCAAATCCACACCAGAGACAGCAATAATACTTGATATAGCTTGCAAGGCTATAACAGAGAAAACAGTTGCTAAGATAAGTTAAATAAAGAAATTACTTGCAACAAACACAGCCAAATTGTGGCTAACAACAATGAAAAACTGAGTGAGGAACAAGGATATCACCGCCAGATGGTTGAATGATAATTAAGGTTGCCCCCAAACTGTCTTAATCACTATATACAAACAGACTACTAATCAATAGCCCATGCACACCTGCAAATCCGGCGTTCCTGACCACCAAATTGCATAAAACCTCCCTATAAGGGCTTCCAGCCCTCTAGCATTGAGGTGGGCGGTCCGCCCGGCACTGGGAAGCCCACCTGAAGCGGCCTGACCACCCTGAAGCCAGAAAACCACCAAAAACACCCAAACTACTTAGAAAATTAACCTACAACTACTTAAACCCTTAAAACACATAATTACACTACAACAACATTGAGACATGAAATATAGAGAAAATTCCACTCTTTCCAATGTTACTAAAAAATTAACCCTAAGACTTAAGGTTAGCCCATAAAGCATGAAAAACAAAATTCAACAGCAATCTTTTTAAGATGAAAAGTGAGAATTTATCCCCCAATACTTATGCTATGAAAAATGTCCACAAGACATAAAATATAGAGAAAAACCAGGGATATTCAATAGTAGCCTCCAGATCCCGTAGTCCCAATATTTGCCGCGTAATTCCAGAAAAATACCTTATTATTTAAACACAGCTATTTAAGGCATACCAAAATACCACCAAATAAACCAACAAAGGGCTCCGCCACTGTTGGAAGACCACATCCTCCCTCCGATAGAGAATGTCCACATTCTCCTATACAATAAACACCATGTTCAGCTTTCTTTCCAAATCTGCTACTGACATGGGCCCTTGCCAATAATGCATTGACAATAACCTCATCTGTTCCATCTCACCACCAGCTCATCCCTACAGAACCTCCTGTGATGCCTACCACTCTAGAAAAAAGATTTGCTTCAGACCTGGTCCATTGTCTTCTGCAACTTCTTCATCTTGTCCACAACCTGATCCACCTTCTACCAGCGCCAAAAGATCTAGGCCTTCTATCCTGATCCCCATACTGGTCCACAAATTACACCCTCCAAAAAATAGTTTCCACACTACTACTACCACTACTTCTACCATCCCTGGTCCATCTGATGGTAAACACAAAATTTCTTCATACTGAACTCCAATCTGACAAAATTCCGGTTCATTTTTCTCTTGGAAGTGATGATGACAATGTAGGAACCATTGAAACACCTCCGCCTAACCCATTGCCCACCATTAAGGACAAATTTCAACAACATTCTTCTCAACAGAAGCATCTCCAATTAGACTATTTCCAATCCACTACTGCTAGGAACCCACAGGATCTTGAGAAAAGAAAGAGCCTCATACACTGATTCAAAGCCAATGCTGAACATTTTGCCACATCTCTTGATTTTCTTTTGCCTCATACTCTTGATTAATCTCTTGACTTAGAAATAAAACAATTCTTGACCTCTCCAGACTTCCTGAATGTAGCCAATCATCATAAAAAAAGTTCTTCACTTTACAGTCTTGGGGGACTAATCCTCAGTTTTAAGTCTTGGGGGACTAACAGCCCTCATTTTATAGTCTTGGGGGACTCAAAAACCCTCAGTTTATAGTCTTGGGGGACTCAAAACCTAAATCAAAAAGACAGAACCAGAGATCAAAACATTTAAGACCCAAAGAAACAAACTAAAATTCTGGGGTAAATGTTCTACAGAGCAGCCAGCTCATCAGCTACCCCCACACTTTCCTTAATAAAATTCAGAGACTCCCCCTTTGGATGTCCTCTGCCAGAATCACACCAACTTCCTTTATTCAGTTTATAGTCCTGAAGGACTCAACCATTAAACCATCCTCAGTTTATATTCTTGGGGGACTGTACCAGTGTTCAGTTTAAATTCTTGACAGAATTTACAGAGTTCAGTTTAAAGTCTTGATGGACTGAAGCATAAAAAGGGTGGCACCGCCTCCATGCACAATGCACTGCTGCCAACCTTCTGAAATTCCACTCTTTCTACACCATCTACACATCACTTTTAAATCTGTTAATTTATCTCTTTTATTCCCACTATTGCTCCATCACAAGTCATGGCTGGATCACCTAACTTTAACCCATTGGACCTTCCCTGCTTCACTGCTCCAAAAGACTATGCTTTCAAACAGTGCATCCACATGTGTAGACCTTGCACTTTCACTCTTCCTACTCAGGCCAAACTCTATAACAGGGCCTGTGATTCTTGTAACTCCAAAAAGAAAAGGTGTTACAGAGATCCCAATTACTAAATACCTCAGCCTTCACCTTCACATAAATATTTATCCAGATCACCTACCAGGTCACCAGAGTATGGGCCTTCCTCTTCCTCCTTGTCTTCTGCTCCTTCCAGAAAATCACAGCACTCTACTCCCAAACCCAAGCCCAAAAGACCAGCTTTATCATCCCAAGAATCTTCTTTCCTTTCTTCAAATTCATCAAAAATAGAGACAAAATCAGCTCCTAGGCTGCTAGACCGCGTCCAGGTGGCTATCCCGTCATCAGGCGGCCCGCCAGCCTCATCAGAAAACAAAAATCAGGCTCAAAACATCCAAATTCAGCCAAAAAACAAACAAATTCTTCCATCTAAAACCAATAACTCAACACCAAAACCTCCTAATTCTCCCAGAGCAATTCAAACCTCTGCCATCTCTTCTTCTATTAACACCAGAACAACCAACACTGCTTCTAAACACAAAACTCCTGTTGCTCTAGGAGAAAACAACTTCACCTCTCCTCTGGCTGCCAATTATTCTTCTGATACCTCTTTTTCTTCTGAATCTTCATTCAGAAGATCCCAATCAGCCACCAGATCATCATCTCCTGGTCCTTCCCTCAAACTAACTGGCACTCTTCCACCAGCATCTAGTAACCCTGCACCAAGCAATAATATAAACAGTGACAACAACAACAGCCCTGCTGCTGCAACCAGAGCCCAGGAACCACTTTCTTCTCCTTCATCTTCTCAACACCATTCAGAGAATTACCCATGAAATCCATATCTAAATCTGGTGGACCCTCCTACAATACCTATTCAACACTCTTCAGCTGTCCGTATTCCATCTGCATACAAATTTGAAGATCTCCCAATCTGTAAGTACCAAAATAAATACAAACTACAATTTTACAACAGAGGAAAAATCTCTGAACCAATTCTTCTGCTTTTAGTTGGAACTCCGCCGCCTGAAACTGCATTTGGAACTGGCCAAACCTTAGAAACTACCTTGACGCTGGATTATGCTGATATGAAGCAACACCTTAGCATGATGTGTTCAAACATGCTTAAAGCCTTTGCTCTTCATGGTCCATTGAATGATTTTGAGAAGAATCTAAGAAAACAACTCCTTTATGACCACTGGAAGATGTCACAAATTATAAAGCACACTTTCCAGCACTCCATTCCTACTTCTTCTTCTTCTTTCCAAAATTTACCTCCCAACCCAGTTCCAGACCATTATAACCCTTATGCTTTCTCCAGCCGCCTGCACCACAAGGAACACAGTTCTTCCTCTAATCCAAGCAAGAAACAAAAACACCACAACCATCTGGACCATTCACCAGGGGCTTCTTCATCCTGTCATTAAGTAAAAGAATTTAAACAAAATTACTAACTATAAAATAATAACAGCTAACAGATATATAAAAAATTTTATTTTTTATTTTATTTTTATCTTTATTTTTATTTTATTTTTAACTACTAAACTACTAAAATACTAAAAAAATTAAATTGAAATTGAGATGAAATAAACAAAATAACAAAAATTGAAAATGAAATTAAGATGAAATAAACAAAATAACAAAATAATATGAAATAAATAATTATTACACATGGTATCCCCCAGCCAATTGATGAACTGATCCCCTGATACCCTACCCACATCCAAGTTCACCTTGATGTGGATACACAATTAAATATTTATAAATGATTAATGATAAAAAAAGTAGCAATTAAAGAAAATAATAAAAAATGAAACACAGAAATAAATGAAATAAATAAAAAAGAAAATAGCATTTCCCGGCCAATTGATAAGCCTTTCCCAACCAATGCTTGCCCACATCCAGGTGACCCTGATGTGGTAACACCATAATTTTTGTGATTTTCCCTCTTTACATCCTAATAACCCCCATAAAAAATTAAAAGAAAAAAAAGAGAAAAAAAGAAAATAATCTAAAACTACTAGCAAACACAACCATAAACACAGCAATCAGAAGAAAAGAAACATAAAAGTCCAATCCAAGGAAATGATCACTGGGTGGGCACCCTCCAATAAGTAAAAATAATGGGAGACCACAAGTGATCTGCAGCCACTCCAAGGGAACAAAGAAGCCCTTCCAAGGCCAGTTTAAAGTCATAGTGGACTAGAACCTGAATAACAAAACCATAACTAGGATTCAACTAGGACAAACAAAATACTTGAAACAGACATTATGGGGTAAATGTTCTACAGAGCAGCCAGCTCATCAGTTACCCCCACACTTGCCAAAATAAAATCTAGAAGCCCCTCCTGGATACCTTCTAACAA
This sequence comes from Hemileia vastatrix, assembly GCA_030280995.1. Classification (NCBI taxonomy): domain Eukaryota; kingdom Fungi; phylum Basidiomycota; class Pucciniomycetes; order Pucciniales; family Zaghouaniaceae; genus Hemileia; species Hemileia vastatrix. The sequence goes on from JASXTE010000005.1 coordinate 25,390,396, forward strand.
ACACAACATCCAACACAGAAAAAAAAACCAATAAGCGTGAAGATTCCAGCACTTGAAGACCAAAAGAATTTCCAGTTTAAAGTCAGAGAGGACTAAAACCTGTGAAGAAAAACTAATGCTAGGGTTCAACCAAATTAAGAGAAGGGGTTGGAAACAGACAATCTGGGGTAACTGTTGATAGAGCATCCAGCCCATCAGTCACCCCCACACTTGCCAAGGCAAAAGTTAGAAGCCCCACCCATGGGTACCGTCTAACAAAAAGTTTCCAACAAACAGATGCACAGCATCACCCCAAAAAAATCCAAAATTAAAGAATGATCCATAGTTTATCCTCATTGGGGAGTCAGTCTTCTTCACTTCTTGTGCCTCTAGGGTAAAACCTCTTCACCTGATCCGCAGCCACCCTCTTCTTTTGGACTGCACCATCCAATTCTTCCAACACATAAGAACATCCAGACACCTGAGATCTGACTCTGTAAGGTCCATTCCATCTGTCAGAAAACATTTTTCCCCACTGACTCTCCAAGCTTCTATTATAGACCAAAACCAAACAACCAGGTTCCAAAGGATTCCTGAGTCTATGAGCCAACTTCTTTTCCCAGTATCTGACTGATTGATTCCTTATCTTCATCATACTAGAGTATGCCTTCTCTTGACATTCTTCCCTCCATTCTAACTGTTTCATCATGGAACAGAGAAAATCTTCTTTTGAGCACACACCATCCCAGTCAATTCCAAGATAAGAGACAGCCTCCAAATCCACTGGTAGAACAGCTTTCTGACCAAAAATCAATTCATAAGTAGAATAGCCAGTTGTCCTTTTCACAGTGACCCTATCAGCAAATAACACCAAGGGTAAATAATGCCTCCATTTTTCAGCGCTGTCTCCGCACATCTTGACCAAAGCATTTTTGATAACTTGATGGCCTCTTTCAACCATGCCTTCAGCTTCAGGATAATACAGCGTGGCCACCCAAACTTTAGAACTAATACTTGCTACAGCTTCTTTGAATTCAGCTCCAAACTCTGGCCCTCCATCAACAGTCACCAACTTCATCAACCCATACCTAAATACCCATTCTTTCTTCAAAAACTCTGCCACATTCTTGGCAGTCAAATTAACCAGAGGCACTGCCTCCACCCAACCAGAAAAATTATCCCTAGCAACAATCAAGTATGTATACCTGCCCTCTTTAATATGGACAGCATCCAGACTGACTCTTCCAAAAATAGTTGATTCACCTGTAGCATGGCCAACCTCTTTAGGTTTCAAGTGACTTCTTCTTTGACATTCTTCACAAGATTGAACCTAACCCTGCACAGACAACTTCATACCTGGCCACCAAAACCTGTTTTCTACTCTCCTATAAGTCTCCCCAAAGCCTCTATGACCAAGGTCTTCATGAAAAGACTTCAACACCAACTCTTGATCCTTCTTCTGAGTCACCACAACTTGATGATTTGGATGCCTCCTCCTCATCAACCTTCTTCCTGACACATAGAACCCAGGACTTTTCTTCTTGATTTCCAACCAAGTATTATCATCACAAATATCTGGCCTCTCCAAGGTCAACAGATATTCAACCAAAATAAAATAAAACCCAGTCTGACCCCAGGTCTCATCTTCAAAATCCAACAAAAAAACATCCAAGGGTACAACCCTATCATCAAAGTCCCCAGTGTACACATGAGCAACACCACCAGCCCATCCGGGACACCAATTTCTAATCTTTGATAAATCTCTACCTTTCCACTGAATTCTATGAGAATCCAGATCACTGACAAACACACCATTCTCCAGATTTGAGCCATCCCAAACAATGTCCCCATCTTCATCAACAAAAACATCCTGATCACCAGAATCAAGATCAGAAATATCCAGTTTATCCTCTTGGCGGAGGACAGAGCAATCATCCAGTTTAGCCTCATGGGGGAGGAGAGAAAAATCTTCAGCATCCTTTGTTCTGGCTCTAAAAACCGGAACATCTTCATCAAACTCCTCAGGATCAGAATCTTTGCCTGTGTGCAGTCTTCTTGACAATCCATCTGGCATTGTAAAAGTTTTACCTGGCTTGTCCACCAAGTCAAAAGAAAAATGCTGAATAAATGCCACCCACCTCTCATTTGAGCATTTGGCAGACTAGGTGTGTTGATCATTTGGACAAGAGATTTAGCATCCACCTGCTGCTCAAAATGCTGCCCCTACAAAACAGTTTGTAGCTTCTTTAAGATCTTTGCTACACCGCACAATTCAAACTTTGGCTGAGAGTACCTAGATTCCACCTCATTAAAAACCACAGACTCATACCTTACCGGCCTGACCTTCCCAGATTTATCTTCCTGAGACAAAACAGCACCAGCAGCAATATAACTTGAGTCCACCACCAGATAAATTTTTCCAGCTTCAATTCCATAATCCAACTTGTGAAGAATAATATCTTCACCCACCACCTTCTTCAACTTCTGGAAAGCCTCTTCACAGCCTTCAGTCCATTTGCACTCTGCATCTTTCCTGATCAACCTCCTTAAAGGTGAAGCCAACAAAGAAAAATCTTTAATGAAAATCCTGACATACACACAAACTCCCAAAAATCCTCTGACTTCAGTAGTATTTTTAGGCCTTGGCCACAACTGAATTTTATTAACCTTCTTCTTTGCCATAATCCTCCCCTCTTTACATACCACATGCCTAAGAATTTCCAGAGCTGGAACACAACAACAAAACTTTGACCCAGAGATGGTCAAACCAGCCTCTTCAATTTTAAACAATACTCTCTCTAGAGTAATTGCATATTCCCAAACAAACCTCCTTATACCTGGGTTTTCTTTCAGAACTTCATTTGCATAATCAGTGGAGGGTCCTTTAATTCCACTGTAATCAATAAAAATACCAGCATGAGTAGGCACCTCATCCTGTAAAATCCAAGCCATTTGTGCTTGATAAACTGCTACTGAATTAGTTGCTCCTTGAGGCAACCTATTGAGCTGAAATCTTCCCAGAAGAGTCTCAAATGTTGTGAGTAGCCGTGAACCAGTGTGAAGTTCCCTTTCATCATAACCACCCATAATATCACCCAAACCATAACACACCCTTCCAGAAAAGGCTTCCACAAAGTTTTCTGCACTTGGTGGCATCCCCCCATCCTTGATAGTAACTCTATTCAGGGCTCTAAGATCAAGAACCACCCTGAGTTTCCCATTCTGCTTCTTAAAACAGAAAACCGGACTTGAGTAGCTAGAAGTTGATGGTTCATACAGTCCAGTCCTGACCCTTTCCCTAACAATCTCTACAAAATCATCATGTATAGCAGCAGGAATTGGAATAGATTTGATTTGCCAAGGTTCATGACAAACCACAGGAATCAAGTAAGGTTCCCCATATGAGTGCTTCAATCACCCCTTTCCTCTTCAAAAAATGCCACCGCCTTCTCCCTTAGCACAATAACATGCAACAACAAATTCTTTTCCTCTTCAGACAACCATCCATCAGGACCAAAGTTAAAAAGTTCAACCTTTCCATTGTCACTCTAGAAGTTTCCTCAAAATCATGAGGATTCTTCACTAGAGGAGTACAGTACAGATCTCTTGACAAGAGGGGCCTCTTCAGCGGAGGATTCAAACCTACAGGCCTAATCTTCTGCGCCACCTTCTTATACTTTGCGGCTCTACTGTCAACTTGAGGGATCTTCAGGATGTCTTCTTCACCAGACCTGGAACAAAAACCAAGGGTTTCCCCATTGCTCACATGTGTGGTTAAGGTAATGTTTTTGAAAGGTGTAGAAGAAACCCTAGTGGTGCACAATTGGGAGGACTTACTTTTACTCCTCAATCTCACCACTCCAAAGCTTTTCTGCAATCCCACATCCTCATCTTCACTTCCATCTACCAATTCTTTAAATCTTGATTCATCTTCAGAATCACATCTTCTACAACTGTGCAGTTTATCCTCATGCAGGAGGCCCAAAACAAGATCTTGCTGATCTTCATTCTTCAAAAAAATTTGCATTTTAACATCTTTCTGGAGGCCCAAAATAAGATTTTGCTGATCTTCACAAAAATGATTTTTGTCTTCTTTCTTCATTATCTTCAGATTTTTTTCTTGATTTTCTTGAATTATCTTGAAATTTTTATTTTATTTTCTTGGGTTTTTTTCTTGCCTACAAAAATAACCAAGGGTTTCCCCAATTCTCACAGATGTGGCCAAGGTAATGTTTTTGAAAGGTGTAGAAGAAACCCTAGCGGTGCACGATTGGGAGGACTTACTTTTACTCCCCAATCTCACCACTCCAAAGCTTTTCCACATATCTTTCAATAAAGATATATAGCCCATCTTCCTTTTTGAACTAGAAATAAAATTAATTGAAAATCTTGAAAAAGAACACAGACTTGATAAAAAACATGAAGAATACTTGCAAATAAGAGAGACATTAAAAAGAGAAAGTTGAAAATCCACTTGGTATATCTCCAAGGGAGCTGACCTACTACAACCTGGGATTTCCTCACCTTGGGGAGAGGTTGTAGCATTTGGGTGATCATCCCTCATCATTCTAAAAAAACAGACTCTCTCTAGAGCCTGTGCCACACTCCAAAAATCTTGAGGTGGCACCTACTTCCTTTCTCCTCCTACAACAATCCATGCATTGACACATGGAAGACAAACCAGGCCTAGTTTTCCAACCATCATCTCCAGGAGATGATAACCTTATGTGAAGCCTTCTATCATCTTCACCAGTTAGCTCCAAACTGGTCACCATGTCAAACTGATAACCAATTCTTGCCTGGAAATCCATCAAGAATGGCCCGCCTAAAACTGCTTTTACATTACCTTTAGCGATGTAAAAATGAGCCTTTCTGGAGGCTCCAACAACGTCCAACTTAACAAACTCTGAGGTCCCCATCAACTCTGTTATGTGACCCCCTATACCTCTTAAATTCCCACAGATTCCAGTTTTGATGGGGAGACCCAAATGAGTGGCCTCAAACAAAGAAATCAGGTTAATCTGTGAACCTGAATCAACTAATGCCCTAGCCTCCCTGCCATTCAGGGTGACATTGACATACCCTAGAGGTGCAGAAAAATGTGTTTCCAACCCCTCACCAAACTTCTCTGCAGAATCACAGATGTATTCCACTTCCCCAGAAGAAACCCTTCTCCTGGTCAACAACTTTTTCTGTCTATCAGCCAACCCAGGACTGATAGCATATAACTTTCCATGAGTGAGAGAAATCTGATACTGATTCATCCTATCTAGAAAAGAGTAAATAACATTAGATTGGCAAGAAACTACTGGCCTCTCAAAGTGAGCACTTGGCTTCACTACCTTGGTCCTAGAATTTTCCTGAGGACCAGCACCACTAACAGATTTCCCATCCACAGGAATCAACTCAGATCCCTCACCAGAACCTTTGACCCCAGTAGGCCTTGGAAATGAAGCCAGTGGAACCTCCTCCTCAGAGTCAGATTCCACATCCATAGGCATTGGCTCACCATTAAAGTCTAATGCTCCAAAACTAGGGGGGCCCATATTTTCAATCCCCTTCTGTATTTTATACAGATCCTCTTTGCTGTACTTCTTCCTAGCTGCACCCAGCTTAGGATCCGCCTTTGCTGCTTTAGGATTTGGAGGGGTCTGAGAACTGCTCTTAGGCCTTCCTACCTTGCCTGCCTCTATGTCATATACACCAGCCAAGCACTCACCACTTGACTTTCCTCTGCAAGAATAAAACTCTAATCCACAAAAAGAAGTAGAAAAGGAAACTTTATTCACTTTCTTCCCTTTCCCCTTACCGTCTTCATCTTGCTTAGTAGAGGAATTCCCCTAATCAGGAATCTCCTCAAATCTTGGCCTCCGCTGATTGAGACCAGCCCTCCTCCTGACCATGTCCACAGGAGCCTGCCCCTCACTGGGCTTGACAAACTGACCATCAGGGAACTTGAATACCCTGCCATCAAATTCTACTTTGTCCTCTGACACATCTCTTTTCAAAGCCCAGCAATCATTGGACTTATGTCCTCTCCTTCCGCAATAAGAGAAAATCTAAGGGTCACTCCTAACAGCCTGCATATCAAATTCCCTGGGCTGCAGAGGTGCCTTATTGGCCTTCTTAGCCTCCTGCACAAAAATATGGAGCTGTTTGGTCAGATCAGCCAACTGCTCTACCACTGGGTCCTGCTCCTGTTTGGGAACCTTTACCATATTCTTCTCTTCTTTCCCCACCTTACTTTCTTCTTCAGCCAAATCCTCACTGACTTTGCTGACATACTTGGCGCACCCTTCTTGATAGGTTTCCACTTTTAATAACTTCAGATGGGCCTCCACTGCCTCCTTCACCTTGTCTAAGGCAGGCAGCTTCTAATCCCCATTGGAGAAAGTCTTTATCAATTCCTTCCTTGATAACTCTTTTAACACATCCATCCTGAAATCTCTAGCCAGGGAGGACCAAAAAACATCTTTGGCAGCATCCTCATGTGCCAGCTCCTCCACTTCCACCAAGTATTCCACCACAGGATTAAACTGTAGCAGAAACTTCCTGTAACTGTGTAAGTTACCAACGCCACCATAAGATTGCCACTCACTGACAACCTTATTCAGATCCACCATTGTGAACCTGAAGCCCCATCTATCAATCATTTCCCTACACAGTAACCTCCAATCTCTCTTCTTGTAGCCAGACATGGCCACAACCTCCTTCTCCACTGCCCTATCTCCAATGAAGAAGATGATTTGCTTCACCATATCCAAATGGGAAGCACCGTCAATGCCAGCAGAAGTTTCATACTTCTCTGGAAGCCACTTGACATCATCACCATTAAACTTAGTATCATCCCAAGTTTTAATCCTTACACATTTCCTAACCATCACCGCAGGCAGACCTTCCCCCCCACTGACAGTAATCATAGGAATAGAAGATCCAGAAGTCATTCTTCCAGACAAAAATACCAAAAATAGCCAATCACAGGCAACAAAGACTTCAAAGAACTAACAGATCCGGCCCCCACGTTGGGCTCCAGAAATGTAGACAATCCTAAAGTACTAACTATAGGGCTTGACCAAGGGAGTTGGAGTAAAACCAGAAGAAAACCCCTGTCCCTTTAGAGAAATAGAGTGAGATTTACCTGTGACAGTAAATTGGTTCCTGATACCATAAAGCCCCTTTTTTAAGCACACTTGACTGCTTGATCAGTCAAGAAAGTAGTCACCAGACAGACTACCAAACCAAAGAACTGAAATGTAGACCAAGGTCTACATCAGAGAAAGCAATGATACTTGATGTAGGTTTCAAATCCACACCAGAGACAGCAATAATACTTGATATAGCTTGCAAGGCTATAACAGAGAAAACAGTTGCTAAGATAAGTTAAATAAAGAAATTACTTGCAACAAACACAGCCAAATTGTGGCCAACAACAATGAAAAACTGAGTGAGGAACAAGGATATCACCGCCAGATGGTTGAATGATAATTAAGGTTGCCCCCAAACTGTCTTAATCACTATATACACACAGACTACTAATCAATAGCCCATGCACACCTGCAAATCCGGCGTTCCTGACCACCAAATTGCATAAAACCTCCCTATAAGGGCTTCCAGCCCTCTAGCATTGAGGTGGGCGGTCCGCCCGGCACTGGGAAGCCCACCTGAAGCGGCCTGACCACCCTGAAGCCAGAAAACCACCAAAAACACCCAAACTACTTAGAAAATTAACCTACAACTACTTAAACCCTTAAAACACATAATTACACTACAACAACATTGAGACATGAAATATAGAGAAAATTCCACTCTTTCCAATGTTACTAAAAAATTAACCCTAAGACTTAAGGTTAGCCCATAAAGCATGAAAAACAAAATTCAACAGCAATCTTTTTAAGATGAAAAGTGAGAATTTATCCCCCAATACTTATGCTATGAAAAATGTCCACAAGACATAAAATATAGAGAAAAACCAGGGATATTCAATAGTAGCCTCCAGATCCCGTAGTCCCAATATTTGCCGCGTAATTCCAGAAAAATACCTAATTATTTAAACACAGCCATTTAAGGCATACCAAAATACCACCAAATAAACCAACAAAGGGCTCTGCCACTGTTGGAAGACCACAACGTACTCTAAGAAGTAGTGAATTGAAATATGGTGCTACTCAAATTGAATTTTTGGAAGTAGTATGGGCTCTCGAGATGCTAAATTATTACCTTGAAGCCAAAATATTTGGGTTAATAACTGACTGTAGTAAAGTTAAGTCACTCTTAAACATGAAAATTCCTAATAGACATATGTTTAGATGGCAATTAGATGTACAAGAGTACAGAAGATGGATTTATATTACACATAGAGCAGGAAATTTACACTCTAATGTGGATTTGTTATCTAGAGTACCTCTACCTAATAATGATGATAATCCTGCTTATGTTCCTGAAACAGAGATTATTAAAATTTATGACATTTATATTGTAGATCTTGAGGATGAACTTATGCAGTCAATTCTTGATAATTATGCTTCAGATCCTGACTTGAGTAAACTTATTAAAATATTTAATGATCCATCTAATGCTTCAATGAGTGTTTTAATAAAAACATTACCACAAAAATATAGGGAAGCATTAGAAAAAGGAAAATTTTCCATTGAGTATTGTTTTATATATTAAAGGAAGAAATTATATAATGTTATTGTGATTCCCCCTTCAATGAAGGAGTTAATGTTAAGTATATTTCATGATGATATATTAGCAGGTCATTTTAACTTCCATAAAATATAAACCAGAGTATAAAATACAGCTTGGTGGATTGAAATGTCTGATGATGTTCAAAAATATGTTGAGACATGTGATTCTTGTCAAAAATCTAAAAGATCAACAGGCAAAAGAGCTGGTTTGTTACAGAAAATTGAGCGATCAAAAGCTTCATGGGAAATAGTTAACATGGACTTTGTAACAGATTTGCCAATAGCAGGGCATAAGAATTATAACTCCTGCTGGGTAATTGTAGATAGATTTACAAAAATTTGTAAGTTTATTCCTACCCACAAAGAGGTTTCTGCAAAGGACTTAGCTCTTTTATGGTGGACACAAATGTTAAATATAGCAGGACTCCCCAAAGCAATAATTTCAGACAGAGATCTAAAATTTACTTCTGAGTTCTGGACATCACTTATGGATGTTTCAGGTTGTCAATTAAAACTTTCTACAGCACACCATCCACAAACTAATGGGATAGCAGAAAGAATGATACAAACGTTAGAAGATATTATAAGAAGATATTTTGCTTTTGGTCTTGAATTTAAAGACAATGAAAAATTCACTCATGATTGGGTAACCCTTATCCCAGGTTTAGAATTTTCATACAATAGTACAGTACATTCTTTTGCTGGCAAAAAGCCATTTGAGTTATGTTTGGGTTATGTACCTAATACCCCTGCTAAAACTCTTAATAAATTACCTAGATTGGATATACATATAGGTACAAAATCATTTTTTCAGATGAAACAATTATGCAGAAAGCATGCTCAAGAATGTATAAATAAAGCATTTGAGTATGAGAAGAAACGATGGGATAAAGCCCATAAAGAGCAAATGTTCAAAGAGGGTGATGAAGTTCTTATTTCTAAACTACATTTCAATTTAAATGGTAATGTTAGATTGAAAGATCCATTCATTGGACCATTTTTAATAAAAATATGGTTGGTAACAATGCTGTTGAACTTATTCTATATGCACCATATGATAGAAAACATCCAGTATTTCCAATTTCTCTTATAAAACCATACCATTTTAATGATACTTCTCTATTTCCAAGAATATCAGCAAGGCATAAACAGCAACCAAAAGAAATAGTTGAAAAAGCAGAAATTGAAAAGATACTTTAAAAGAGACACCTTACAAAAGAAAAGGTAGTTGAGTATCTATTAAGGTTTAAAAATAAATCAAGTAAACATGACCAGTGGATTCCAGAAAATGAAATCTCTGATCTTAAAAATCTCTTGAAAAAATTTAAAACCAAATAATACTGTTAAATTCAGTATATGTATAATAGAAATTTAAAAAAAATTATTTTTCTATTCACTCCTTACTTATTAATTAAAATGTCCTAACATTTTTTATTGTTTTTTTGAGTGAGTGAGTGTCTGCCTAGGTATCTCCAGAACTGAGTAATTCTTATTTTTAAAGTAAGATAAACTTTATTTAAATTAAGCTTATAAGTTAAAATTAAGGTTATAATGCTTATATATATAATTATTACACTATTATATGACTTATAGTAGTTTAAATAGCTTATCCATAGCCCTATAATACTTATTAAGGTGTTAGTGGAGTAATAATATACTTATCTTAAGTGATATTAAGTAATTATAGACATACATAAGCTTATATGTATGCATAAACCTCGTATTCAATGAAATGTGTAGTTATATTATGTATAAATAATTCTATAAGTGGGTTCTAACCCCTAAACAGCCTATAAGTTTTATTTTTCTGCTTATTTTAGGTCATATGGACATATTCAGTGGACTCACAACGCCTACACAAGCATATACACCTTTTTCGGGTGCATATATCTAGTTTGGACAACTTAATCTGCTTCCTTGGATGGATTTTCACAGATTACTGGGTTAATATGGATGCTTGGGGATGTTATTGGGGTCTTGGAAAGTTGTTTTGGTTCCTTTATATGCTTTGGCTTTCATTATATACACTTTTGATGAGTTATTTTACCTGTTTCTTTATGGTATCAGCTTTAATCTGTTTTTTTTCTATTTATGGTATGGGTTTATGATATCATTAATTGTGATGGAGTGTCCTTACTGGAATTCTGGATGTTGAAACTTCTTGAAGTGGACGCCATGGGGAGGTGATGGGCCCTCACAGTGCTGTAATTTCTGGGGAGAGCAGTGACATCATCTGGATTGAAGGTCTGTGCACTCCAGTGAATTTTTGTATAAGTAAGGGAGGATTTGACGGATTATTGTACATCACTTACTTACTACAATTCAAATAAAATTTATAACATAATTATTATCATATATAAATAGATTAAAGCATTTATAAATTGATATTATCTTTATATAAGCTATAACTATATTTTATTTATCTATTTTTCAACACTAGCACACACTAAAATCCAACTATTGTGAGTTTATATTGACAATAACTATTTTATTAGTCTTACCCTGAGGTTAAATCACTAAATCATTTATCAATAATTAGTAGGACCATTAATAATTACTATTAAATCATACTTAGATACTAGCATACAATGACACAAATGATGTTTCTTATTAGACTCAACAGGTAGTGATCTGAACAAATTGGAGATACTCACTGCTGACCTAATCGGATGTTTGGAAGAAACTATGTTTGCTAATTAACTTTATTCCCTCACAATTAAAGATATTTTGACATCATATGGTGAATGCTATGTGCTCTCACAAAAGTTGTAAGAACAGATGTCATCATTGAAACAATTACCCATATGGAAAATCAAACAAATAAAAATGTGAAGTTTTTCCAATCAGATAATAGTGGTGAGTTTAAAAAAAAACTTTTATTATTGTACTTTAAAGGAAAAGGCATCCAACATGAGCTAACACAACCATACTACCATTCACAGAACAGTCATATTGAACGCTTCAATCAAAGTATTGAAGAAATGGGAGAACTTTCCTACATGAAAGTGGCCTAGCCAAGTTCTTATGGGGTTTTGCTTACCAATGGGAAGCATATATTCATAACCGCCTACCCAATGTTACAAGAAAAACAATGACCCCCTTTCAAACTATGTTCAACCTAAAACCTCAGCTGGATCTCCTACAACGCTTTGGCAAACTAGCCTACACTCATATTCCCAAAGAAACATGTCAGAAGCTAGATGAGAGAGCTAAGCCATTCATTATTTTAGGATACCCTCAAGTTTCAAAAGGTTGGCTATTTTAGGACCCAACTGACAAGAAACTCTTATCTTCTTCATGGGCTGATTTCTCTGCACTTGGCCAGTCAAAAACAGATAATAAAATTTCAATTGACCATATAGTCAACATGGTATCACCTAGTCCCATAAGTTTGGTTAAATTCTCATAAGAACACAAGTATGAAAGTCAAGAAGCCTCATCTACTGCCATAGAAAGCAACTCAGCTTTCTTTGCTCTTCCAGCACCTAAGAAGTACAAAGAGGCAATGAAGTCACCCTTTGCTAATTAGTGGAAGGCCGCTTGTGAAGAAGAAATCAGAAACCTGATTGACATGGATGTGTGGGAACAATCTAAACTGCAAGAAGGTGCTCGTATCCTAGATTACCATTGGGTCTTTTCTGAAAAAATTATTGCTTAAAATGTCATTGTGAGACATAAAGCAAGATATGTTGCAAAAGGTTTCAAACAAGTTCCAGGTCTGGATTTCACTGAAATCTTTGCTTCAATGGAAACTTTTGTTCCTCAAAGCCTTATTCTCACAATTTCAGCAATTGAAAAATGGCCCCTTCACTCATTTGACATTAGTGCGGCATACTTACGTAGTACACTGAAAGAAAAACTTTGGTTAAAAGATCCTCCAGGTTTCAAAAAGAAAGATGGGCTTGTACTGAAACTTAAGAAAGTATTGTATGGTACATGCCAAGCTTCCAGATGCTGGTGGAAAAATCTCTGTGTCATGCTACATGGGGCGGATTATAAGGTCTCTGAATAAAACAGTAGTGTCTACTTCCTATTGTCTAAAAATAAACAACTTTTTTCTGGATCCATGTTAATGATGGCCTAGTAACTGGGAGCTTGATTGAATACCTAAAGTCCTTAGAACACTGCCTCAAACAGAGCCTTAAAATAAAGTGGGAAAACTAATTGGACTCAATAGTAGGTATCACTACAGTAAGAAAAAAAGACGGTTTCTTCTTGAACCAAATGCATCTCATTGATTGTGTACTAGAATCAAGTGGCCAAGTGGTAATCAACAGAGAGACTCCCCTTCCGCAGAATTGCAATACAACAACACCAGCTGATTCCTCCATCCCCATTTACCCAAAAGAGTTACTATCAATTATTGGTTTGCTGATTTATATTGCCACTGGCATGAGACCCAATATATCATTTGACATAAAGTTACTATTGCCTTTTGCTAATTGCCCACAAGAAGTTCACTGGACAGCCCTACAAAATGTGCTTGGATACCTAGCAAACACTTGAAAAAAAAATTTGTTCTTGGGAAGACAATCATAAATAACTGGAAAACTAGAGGTGTATTCAGATTCAAATTGGGGAGGTGAAACATTGCAGTTGACTGCAGGTATGGCTATATTGCTTCAAGGATCATTGATATTTTGGAGCTCTAAACACATGCCATGTGTTGCTACCTCAACAAGTCATTCTGAACTCATGGCTCTAAGCTGGACCACCAGAATAGGAATGTGGAAAGAAAAATTTTGAATGAATTAATAGACTTTGTTGACCCACTATTGCTTAAATGTTATAATCAAGCCATTGTCAAAATTGCATCAGATCAAGCTTCAAACAAACAAATGCAAAACGTAGAAAGAGATTTCTTCTATATTAACAAGCAATTGATTAAAAAGAAAGCAGAACTCTTATGGGTAGAAACAAGTGATCAATTGGCTGATATTTTGACAAAGGGATTGCGTAATATATTACTTATTAGATCATGTTTAAAATTATGCTTAAGATGACTTGTACTACAGAGATGTGGTTCCTGAGTGTTATGTGTGGTATAATGGTAGCTTAGTGATTTTTAAGTACATAAGGTGTATATAGTCTGTGATTCAGCTGAAGAGTCTAACTCCGGCTCATCCGGAAGACGCACTGACACTGCTACCATATGTTATGGGCTGTCCCTAATTTTTTACTAGCAGTAATAAATTTTGTATATTCCCGGAAACAATAGTGTGCCCAGTGCTTGCCTCACTTTAAACCTGTCTTTTGCCTGTTGTAGAGATTACTCCAACATTTCATTTGGGATTTATTTCATTCCAAACTCCCTCAATACTCTGAACTCATTCCAATCTTGGCCTCTCTTAGCTTGCAAATGTCAACAGCCTCTTAGCCATGAGCTAAAGGCTTTAAACCCACCTCCCTCTCTGAATACTTGTACGAGGCAACAATTTTGCTTGATCTTGGGTACCCCTACCTCACCTACCTCCTTTAGAGACAGTGAAAACATTGCTTGCTTACCTAGTTCTACCCCACCGCCTCCTTCCCCCTCTCCTATCCCCCCCCCTAGTACCTCTCCCCCTTCAGACCTTAGCAAGGCACTGCGCAAAACTCCCCCTCATTTTTGCAACCTTTCCCCTCTCCCTAAAAACCCTCCTTCTCATCCTCAAGACCCTACATCTCATCCAATGGCATTGCAAATAAAAGAAGTTTCACATTTGCAATGACTGAGAAACAAAGGTGCCTTGTTGTTGCATCATGCGAGAACCAGCCATGCATGCCGTTCAATATCTGAGTCATCTTTTAGCAGCAACTCTTTTGTATCAGACCCTGAACACACCACTTTTGTAACTTACAATGGTAAAGACTGTGCTTATGTAATTGATAAAGTAATTCAAAGGACAAATAAAATGTCTAAACTGAAAGCTGATTGGACTAACTGGAAAACATGGGTGAAGAATATTAACATCTTTTTGATGCGCCATGTATGTTCCACTATATATATTTCAGATTACAATGCTGTTAAAGATGATATATCAAAATTTGAAGATGAAATGAGCTGGCATGTAATCTACAACACCATTGATGAAAAACTTCAGGCATTTGTCAAGTTTGGTTTTAGGAGCTCTAAGGCATTTTCTATTCTCAGCACAAAATTTGACAAAGCATCTCACACTGCTCAAATGGCTCTGTCTAATGATCTTTTAAATATTAAAACATCACCTTTCACAAATGAAATGGAACATGAAGAAACATTTAAGTCACTTTTAGAAGCAGTTCAATGCTCAGGTTTTGTTTTTGGCTTTGACAAAATGGCAGCAATGTTCACCTAGCTCCTATTATCATCATCAGTCAATTACCTTTCCACTGAGGCAAATTGTCATTTTGAATTATGAAAAGACATCTCTCGACCCTCTTTTGATGAAATGTTGAATGTTCTCCAAAATTGTTCAATCAACTTGTCAAACTCTACTTCCTCTACTGCTCCAACAATTTCCACAGATTTTGAAATGATCACCTATCCTGATTCTGTTTCATCTTTGGCTTTCAAAAATGGTCAAATGGACAGTTACTGTCCAGGAAAAAAAACCTGATTATTCATGTTTTTACTGCAAATCTTACAAATACTTTCAGAAGACCTGTCCATATGATCGGAGCAGTAAAAGTTTTAATGTCTCAGTTTGGGGTCAACCGTAAGCTTTTAATCATGATAATAAAGATGCTATGAACACTATCCAAAAATCACTGAACAGAAGAAAAGGAAAACAGCCAGTCCAAAACTCTTCAAAACCCCAATTAAACAAAATCAGTTGTAAAGCGCTAGATGTTCTCACTATTGCTTTAAAAGAAATGGATTTTGGTTCTGATAGCTGGACAGAGGAACAAGATAATAAAGAAGATTGTCAAGGTGTTTTTGATTCTGGCGCCACCCATTGTTTCACTGGTGATGTATGTCTTCTCTCTGACTTCATCAGTTTGAAAACTCCTATTCCAGTCAAAACAGCAACTGATTCTGGTGCTGCTTTCATTACGGGCTATGAGAACATTTTCATTAAAGGATATGGAGGAAAATTAGTTACTATCAAAGATGTTTTTTATTGGGATAGGGAAAAGTCTACTCTTATTTCTCCTTTTGATCTGCTAGACAATGGCGTTTCTCTTTCCTTTAATGATAATCATGATTATATTATTTCTTGCTCTTAAATCTTCTTCTGGTCAAAAATGGATGGTTGATCTAGTTTATCCATGTGATCTACCTGCCCCTTTTGTTTCCTCACCCCCTTCAACAATTCTTTATCAAACTGCAGTTCCTGACTCAATCATGGATTGGCATCGCTGTCTTGGACACACAAGCATCAGAGTTCTACAAATGATTGCCCAAAAAGGTCTTTTCAACAATGCCCCATCTTATGTTCCTTCATGCAGGTTACACTGTGATATTTTTGCTGTGTCAAAAATCAAATGGAGAAATATGTGCATGGCATCCAAGTGTCACCATGATCTCATGGATCTTGTGGTTTCTGATTTAGTAGGGCCCATGGTTGATGTCACAGATAAGGGTGAGGTTTATGTGGCTAATTTCAGAGAATCCTTCTCAACTTATGGGGAGATCTTTGTTCTAAAGAAGAAGTTGGATGTTTTTGATGCTTTTATTAATTTCAAAACTCATTTAGAAAACATCACTAATCATCATCACAAGATCTTCAGAACTTACAATGGCAAAGAATACATGAACAGGAAGCTCTCTGCTTACCTCTCCCAACATGGTATCCTACATGAACACTCTATGCCTCATCACCATGAACAGAATAGAATGACAGAAAGATTCAATGAAACTATTTGTGAAATTTCTAGGGCAATTCTTCTTGCATCAAATCTTCCTCCCACTTTCTGGACTTTTGCTTATTGTTGGGCATCATTTATTCACAATAAGCTACCAAATGTGAAAGTTACCGACAGTACCCCATATCAAATCATTTTCAACAAAAAAGCAGACTTATCACCTGTCAAAATTTTTGGTCAGTGGGCATATGTGCACATTCCAACTGAAAAAAGAACAAAAATGGAGGTCTGGGCTATGTGTTGCAGAGTTGTTGGTTTTAATGATGGTGGTAAAGGTTAGATATTTTGGTATCCAGAATCTAATTTTTTTGTTCAGTCAGAAATGGTAAATTTTATTCCTGAAGGAGATGAGAAAAATACCAAGACTCTTACAGTTTCACACCCAACTGCATCTCAATCTAAGGGTTTTTTGACATATATTTTGAATCAACTGATATTTGGTGATTTTACAGCAGAAAAAACTATTGCTGCCCAAGATATTATGGTTGATTTCATTAAAAATAATGCTTGTGAGCTTTTAAGCAGGCAATGAAGCGTCTGGATGCAATTTAATGGAAATCAGCTCGTCTTCAAGAATTAGACAAAATGTCTAACATGAAGGTATGGGATATTGTTCCTCTCCCTCCTGGAAAAACTGTCACAGGTGCTCAATGGATTTTTGCTCTCAAAAGAGCTGAATTTGGAAAGATTATGAAGCACAAGGTGCGATATGTAGCTCAGGGTTTCAAGCAAATTGAAGGTATTGATTTTAACAACACTTTTTCTCCCACAGCTACTTTTGCATCTCTGAATTTAATTTTCACTCTAGCTGCTACATACAACTGGCCAATCAAAACTTTTGATGTCACTGCAGCCTATCTCCATAGTGATCTTGAGGAGGAAATTTATGTCAAGTAGCCTGAAGGTTTTGAGTCTGTTAATCCAACTCATGTCTGCAAACTCAAGAAAGCTCTATATGGTACTAAACAAGCAGCCAGGTGTTGGTGGAAATATCTCAAAAAAATTCTGGAAAATTTAGGTTACAGATCAAGCAATCACGATGCAAGCTTATATGTTCTAACAAAACATGGTTCCAAGGGAATGTTGTGGATTCATGTGGATGATGGTGTGGTGGTAGGGAGTAGTGATGTGGTTTTGAAGGATTTGGAAATGGATATGGGGAGTAGTTTAAAGGTAAAATGGTCTTGTCAGCCTAGATATCCCTAGGACTGAGTATTTCTTATGCTTAAAATAAGATAACCTTAAGTAAATTAAGCTTATATCTTAAAAATAAGGTTAAAACAATTATATATATGATTATAATATATATATATAATTATTACACTATTATATAACTTATAGTAGTTTAAATAGCTTATCCATAGCCTAATAATACTTATTAAGGTGTTAATGGAGTCATAATATACTTATCTTAAGTGATTTTAAGTAATTGTTGACATATATAAGCTTAAATGTATACATAAAGCTCATATTCAGTGAAATATGCAGTATATTATGCATATTTAGGTCTATAAGTGGGTTTTAGCCTCTTAATAGCCTATAACCTTTGTTTTTCTGCTTATTTTAGGTTATATGGACGTAATAAGTGGATTCACAACGCCTAAAGAAGCATAGACATCTATATCAGGCACATACACTCAGTTTGGACAACTTAATCTGCTTCCTTGGATGGATATTCACATATTTATGGGTTGGGAGGTCATTTCTGGGTTAATGTGGATGCTTGGGGATGTTATTGGGGGCTTGGAAATTTCATTTGTTTCCTTTATATGCTTTGGGTTTCATTAAATCTCTTTTGGATTACTTATTTTACCTGTTTCTTTATGGTATCTGCTTTTATCTGGATTTTCTAATTATGTTTTGGGTCTGTGTTATCATTAATTGTGATGGAGGGTCCTTACTGGAGGTCTGGGTGTTGAATATTCTTGAAGTGGACGCCATGGGGAGGTGATGGGCCCTCACAGTGCTGTAATTGCCGGGGATAGCAGTGACATCATCTTGATTGAAGATCTGTGCACTTCAGGGGATTTGGGTATAAGTAAGGAGGGATTTTGACGTTATTTATCATCAATCACTTACTAAAATTCAATAAAACACTTCAATACAATTATTAACATTTAGAAATATATTATAAAGCCTTTTATAAGTTGATATTATCATTATAAAAGCTATAACTATATTCTA
This sequence comes from Hemileia vastatrix, assembly GCA_030280995.1. Taxonomy (NCBI): domain Eukaryota; kingdom Fungi; phylum Basidiomycota; class Pucciniomycetes; order Pucciniales; family Zaghouaniaceae; genus Hemileia; species Hemileia vastatrix. The sequence goes on from JASXTE010000005.1 coordinate 25,409,073, forward strand.
TTTAGCTATTTTCCACCACTAAGCATGCATTTAAATCCAAGTATTTTGAGTTTTATTTGAGTATAACTATTTTATTAGTCTTCCCCTGAGGTTTAATCACTAAATCATTTATCAATAAGTAGTAGGACCATAAATAAATACTATTATATCATACTTATATACTAGACATACTGGCAGGTCTAATAGTATCTCTTCTATAGTTGGTCTAGCAGTTTCATAATGTCCCAAAGGTTTTACTATTCACCAACCAGCTCTTTTCAAAAAAACTCTAAATTAACACAACCCAACTGGTCTTAATTCTCACTTGCCTTTACCAATGGGTCTTTCTTTGGTGTCTTTAAAGGAAAAATCTCATCCTCTGCTTGAACCTCTTAAATTTCTGTCTATTATTGGTTCTTTATTGTATCTTGTAGCCAGATCAAGGCCTGATTTGGCATATCCTGTCAACTTCTTGGCACATTATGCATCAATACCAGGTAAATATAAATGGGATGTGCTTAATCATTTGCTGAGATATCTACAATTCACCAAAGACATAAAATTTCATCTTTTCCCAACAATCAATATTAATCCATCAGCAGAAGTTTATTGCAATGCTACTTGGGGTGGTGAATTTGCAAGGGCTACAGGTGGTCATGTTCTTCAAATCAACAACTTTCTTATCTTATGGAAATCAAAGCATCAGTCAAGAGTGGCTACAGCTTCACTTCACTCAGATTTAATGGAAATGTCAAATTCAACTTGTCAGGCTCTGTGGATTGGTAACCTTCTATGTGAAGTGGATTTGTGCCATGGACCAACAACTCTTTATTGTGACAAAAAAGGTGCAATTGTTGCGGCTACTGATAACCCTTCTGAAAAATGTTTTAGGAATTTTGAACGGGATTTCTACTTGGTGAATGAGCAAGTTCATTGGCATGAAATAGACATTAAATGGGTCTCAACTAAGTACCAAGTGGAAGATTTGTTGACAAAGAATTTGGGACCAAATTTTTGTAAGGAGAAGAGATATTTATTAGGGGTTTTCTAGTTTCTATTTTTTTCCTTATTTTATTTACTTTTACTTTTCTATACCTTCTTTAACTGGGGATTGTTTTAGGGAAATCACTAAGAGGGGGGGTGTTATGTGTAGTATAATGGTAGATTAGTGATTTTTAAGTGCATAACTTGTATATAGTCTATGGTGCAGCTGATGTGTCTAACTCTGGTTCACTCTGAACAAAGCACTGACACTGCTACCATACTGAGAGTTGGGGTAGGCTCTTTTTTTTTTCTTTCTTTTCTTCTTTTTTTTGTTGTTGTTGTTCTTCTCTCTTTTTCTTCTTCTTCTTCTTCTCTCCACTCAAGCAATGGGTTTTGTGGCTTTTTGAGGGGGCTGGTGTTAGGTTACACTCAACTGTGCCACAGTAACCCTAAGTTGTATATATATATATAGTAAACATAACATGATATGAGAGTATGGTTATAGATAATTAAATAAACTTCATCACTTGTCAAAACAAAGGGCATCAGCATATGGGTACTCTCACCGCCTATGTTTAATCCATTGCATGTACATAGTCCTGAATATACCAACCCCCTGTCCATATTTTCATGCCCACAGCGCAGGAGATCCTACAAATAAATAAATAAAAGCATATGGGTAAAGGATTAATTTCCAAATTCTGTTCTTGGTAGTTTGTGTTTCATAGATCCTTCTCTAAATATTTGTTATCTGACTGCAACAATGTTACTTCAGAACTATATTTGTATTCTATATTAACAAGATATGATTGGATCACTTATATGGTATTATATTATATTCTTATTACACTAGGCACCAAGTAAGATATCCCTGATGGTAATATTTTAGGGGGGACATAAGGTCAGGAAAATAAATGTAAGAAAAGTAAGTGCAAGGAAAATAAGTGCAAGAAAAGTAAGTGTAAGAAAAATCATTTGCAACCATAAGAATTTTTTTTTTCAAAAAAAAAATTGTAATAAAACAGAAAAAAATTAAGGATGAAATAAAAAATCTTTTTTTTTGGAGAAAAAAAAATTAAAAAAAAAATTTCCCATGGTTGCAAGATATTTTTCTTAAAGTTATTTTTCTCACATATTTATCTTGCACATATTTTTCGATCCTTATGTCCCTCCCTACAATATCCCCAACTTGCGCCGTATATCCCCATAAGGGATATCTTACTTGGTGGGTAGTGTTAGTTTGTGATTAAGAAATGGGGATCTGGCGCAATGTTGTAGAGCTAATCTAAATAACTTGTCAATTTAAATTTCTCATTTCATCATCATAACCTGTAAGTCTTTCTACAACATGATTTGGTTTATAAGATTTTTTGAATGAGTGTTTTGAGATTTATTAAAAAAAGGGAAGTTGCTGACATCTTTTTACCCTCTGCTCATTCTCTAAAAGATTGTAAGGGATTCTAAAACAATATCTTAAGTTTTTTCAAGATCATAAGACAATTTACTTAATCGACTGAAGTAGACTGAAGAGGATAATTTGACAGTAAATGAAATAAAAGGATTGAAAAGTATAGAAAATTTAATTGAAAGTTAAGAATTGGTTTTTCAAATTTTAGGATGTAATGATAAAAATATAGATGGAGAAACAAATAGCCAAAAAAAGTTGCAGGTATTAAAGACATTTAACCACTGTATACGTATAGCTCAACAATCTTTTATCAAAATACCCCATCTTGTAGATGGTAAACATCATAGACTTAACTAAGTACTCAACTACTAGACTTAAAATATGTATATAAATGTGATGTTGAAATTAAGTAACTATATATATTATTAGAATAAACCACCATCTCAGGTTATGGGAACTTCCCGCCTACATTAAATACTTAAATGATTTTCTCTAAAATCAGGTGTCCTTACCTCAGGGAATTTTGTTTTATCTTTAACATACACAACAAATATTCTTTATCCTTAACCGTTTTAAACTTCTCTTCTTTTCTTTTTCTTTTCCTCTTCTCACCTCTGAATTTTATTACTATTTATTTCTCGCTATTGACTATTTTAATTTGTTTCTGTTTATTTCTCTACTTTAACACTTTTCTTTCTTTCTCTTCATTTCTTCTCCAATTTTTTATATAATACTAAAATATACAAAAGAGGCTTTACCCAACATAATCAATAGATTAGGTTGATTTTAGTAGCCTGAAATCAAGAGTGATATACCCAATTGCTGTGGACACACACAATTTCCAAAAACATTGTTTGTGTCAACAAAAATAAAATAAAATAAAAATTAATAAAAATTGAAAATAAAATAAATAAATTATAAATTTTTTCTATTTTTTCTTATTTTCCCTACACTAATATTATGTTTTTTTCTTCCTCTTCTTTCTATTTTCCTTATTGTTTTTTATTTTTTTATTTTCACTTTTATTTTCACTATGTCTTGTCCATCATTGTTATCTAGGCAAAATAGAAGAACCACAGAAGCAATGCCAACTCCACAGGCCAAACCCCCAGCAGATGAAAATTAAACTCATGAACTGCATAGGATCTCAACATACGCAGAAACTAGATGGGATGAGGACTACGCTTTTTCTAAACTTAAAAAGGCTAAATAATGTATTGATGCAACTCTGAAATTAAATTTGAATGGTGACAACTTCCAGATGTGAATAATGAAGATTTGAAAATTACTTGGAAAAGTAATTAGAGATAAATACTAAGCTGACAATAGAAAATGGTAAATCAATCTTCACAAAGACTATCTAGTTCAATAAATACTCATTGAATATGTTGAATACTCTGTCCAAGAACTTATTTCTAATGGAAATTATCCAACATAATTTGACTCATTGGAATTTTTGGTTACACATTTTAATAAGAGCACCAGAATTCACCATCTAAATCTATGGCAAGAAACTTTATCTCTGCAATTTGCTGATTTTCCTTCAGGTGTGGAATTTACACAAGCTATGTACAAAAAGTTTAGGACTATGCCGGCTTAAGGACTGGAAATGACTGTGGACAACATTATAGGCTTGATGCTTCAAAATAAAGCAAAGGGAAATTCCAGACTTGAAGATGATATTATGAATCAGATTAGTACACTATATTGAGTCAGTGATGTACCATTATCAAAAGAAATCTTGAGAGTAATCATTTGCTCAAAAAGACAAGAATCTTTGAAGACCAAAATAAGGAAAGAGAAATTTATGACTATCAATAAAACTAAATTGAAAACAAACAAAGATCTGGACTCAATTGAAGCTGATGCAGTGAAATGTACAATAAATCAAACAATCTGTTATCAGTGTAACCAACCTGGACATTTTTCAGATGAGTGTCAATCTTCACAAAAACAAACAATTTCATCTCACCCTCAAAAAACACCTTTGTATACAGCACATTACCCAATAACTTATTACCCTGCACTCATTCCAAACAATCCATATCTTATATTCCCAAATTTTCCTTATCCACCTCCACTTCCATGGAAACAACAACAACTAGATGATTGTAAAGCAGACTACTACAGACCTAATTACAACAAAGATAACAAAAATATAAAAACATGCGTATTGGAAATTGATGATTCAAAGGACCCATGCAAGATACATATTGAAAAACTTTCAATTTTGGACAATGGACCCCTCCCAATCTTAGATAGCGGGCTACTCATAATGTCCCAGGTAATATGTCCAACTTTTCCTCATATTTTCCTCTAAAATTACAAATACGCCTCAAAGTGGAAACTAACGGAAACAAAAACTTCATTACAGGAAAAGGTTCTTTGATCTTCCACATGTCAAATGGGAATAGTGTTGAACTGAAGAATGTATATTACTGTGAAAATAAAAGTGGCACTCTTATTTCACAAGCCTCATTAATATTGGCTGGGTGTAAGATATCTTTTTCTTCAAGAGACATGGACATGTTTTCTAACAAAATTCAGCAATAGGAGCTGGACACTACCAGGACGGTTCCCAAGACATATGCTTGACATAGTAATTGATAGAAGTCAAATTGTAGATAACTGTTTATCTGAAATGAAATTACCATATTATCCACCTTATAAAGCTGGAAAATTAAAACTTGACATTGACAAAGAAGATTGTTTGAGATACTGGCATAGAATTTTTGGACATTGAAATTTAAGGAACATCAGAAAACTATTCAAAGGAAAATTTGGAGAAGGTATCCAAGAGGACTTACCAATGGGAATGGTAGATTGTGAAGATTGTAAATTAGCAAAATTAAAACATTCTGATCCAATTAACCCTTCAAATAGAATCCATCCTATTGGTAAAACCATAGTGGTCAACCTTATGGGTCCTTTTGAGGTAACAACAACAAATAAAGGTAAGTATCTCTTAACTATGTTAGATATTGGCTCTAGCTATAGTAATGTGGAAATAATAGAAAAAAAATATGAGGCTAATGATATAATTAAAAATTACATTATGTGCACCACGGGAAATCTAGGGGTGAATTGCTAGCAATCCCATCTCTTGAAATTTAGAGTGTCCCTTAATTATGCCAGGTTTATGAATACTTTATAAACATAAGTAAATTAGAGTTAGATTTACATTTATTCTCAGATTGGTCCAAAAATGAACCTCAATTGATCTCAAGTTATGCATAAATTGATCAACTATAACCATGATTTTATCCTTCATTGAGCACACATTGATCCAACATAAACTTTTGAATATACAATATTATTATCAATTTAGAGGAAGAAAATTATTCCTTAACATACCTAATCATTACTTTGCATTAAAAAGATAAACCATATAATTATGAAAGTAAATTTAATTTACAATAATAATATCTTTTACTACATAATTGTAACAATAGATAAATTTAGCAAATTTTTTGATCACAAATATTAATAGCTATAGGGATTGAAATAACTAATTCCATTCCTATTTTCAAATTTTAAAAAGATTATAGTCACTTCTCACTTCTAATCTATTAAGTCTTTGCAAAACTAAATTTTGTATAATTTTTTAAATTTTAACTAAAATATAAGACCTACAGGCTATTGAAAATAAAATCTTCAGTTACTCAACTAAAAGAAATATTTATATTTAAATAAAAATAAAAATAGTCCTTAAAGTGTATAACTTGAATGGTTGTTATGGAAATTAATATGCAAGTTTTCCAATTTAAATATTTAATGCTTATATAAATCACTTTCCCAAGTTTTGGTATGAGTACATGTGAAATAGTAACTGCATTTAAAAGTGGAAACCAATATAATGACAAAAATATTTACAAAATTTATTTCAATTTAATATTTATCTGTAAAAATTTTTTAAAGCAATATTTTATTCATCTTCTTAAGGATCTCTTCCTCCTCCTCTACCCATCTAATTTTTAATAGGTGGTCTCAAACTTGAACAAATATGTCCAGTGGATTTCATTTGAAAACCACCACATAAACACACCATGAAACATGGCTGATTTGGTACATGAGATCTTAAACATGGGGTCAAATATTTCATACTTTAGTGAAAATTTTACAACCACAGCACAGCCAAACAATCTACAGATCCTCCCAATTCACCACACATCACATCTTTCCTCTCCCACTTTTTTGATACAAATTTTTACACATGGTGCCCCAGTAAATTTTGAGCTTTTCATTACTTTCTTTAACAACAATTCCTGAACAAATTTATATCCTCAAAACTTAGTCATCATGCCAAGAACACTACAAAATTTTCAACACAACCCTTTTAAATCCTTTTTTCATGCTCTCAAAATGATCAAGTTGCATGTACTCTTCACTTGGGTTTGTTTTATATTTGCATATTGACTATTATTTTGAATTTTCACTGAAAGCATAATTTTTCCCTTCCTGATTCATTTTGGTTAATAATCTCAACATGAAGTTGGATATTTCAGAAATTACATAATTTTTCTTTCTTTCTGTTTTTTCAATGATCCCTCATATCCTTTTATTCATCTTCTCTCACTTCCTTAACTCTTCTTCTATTTCTTTTATCCATCACTTCCTGAACTTCTATCTGGTCTTTTTACATCTTTGAAGACATCTCATCAGGTAAGTCATTCTCCCACCATCTTTTTTTCAATTTTAACTGATGTTCTTTTTCTGAATTTGTTTTTGTTATTGTTTCTATTTTTTTTTGTTTTCTCAAATCACATTTCCACTTTTAAGAAGGTTCTACAGAAGCCTAGCTCTCATATCCACCATGCAACATCTGATTTGGCTCACTGGTTTTTGAGATATTTATCATCCACTTGGCTCAAACTTCCATCAACTTTAGTTTAATCTTCTCAAGTAGGTCTTACTCTGGAACAAATATAATACTTATAAAAAACATAGGTAGCTAAAATAGATCTTTTTAGACCATTGATAATACCTGGCTTTAAATTTTATAACCCTTTTTTGATTTTCTTGTAAGTCAGAAATAAAAGGTCAGAAATAGGGTTAGGGTTTTTTAAATGACATATCCTTTTGTTGGAAGAATATCAAGAATCATGGATTTCATTTCCAGCAAATGGTTTTGAATTTGGTCCAGTGGTTGCTGAGATAACTGCTTTCAAAGTTGAATCTTGTTTCATGGACTAATTTACATTTTTTGAGTTCAATGTTGCATAATATGCATATAGGTCTTATGCAATCTATTTCAAATACTACTTCAGGCTTTTGGCTCTGATTTGATCAGCTAAATATCAGTTTTGGATGAGTCCTTTTAATTTTTTAATTTTATTTTATGAGGATGAATATTAACATTTGCTAGATTTTGGCTCATTCAAATCTCACATTATTTTGATTACAGGTTCTCTATAGGCATGAATTTCATTTCCAGAAAGCATAATCAATTTTGGCTCAGAAATTTCTGAGATATCTACTTTTAAAGTTGAGTCTTTTTATGTAAACTAATTTACATTTTTAAATTTTGATATTCCATAATATGCATGTTTTTTCTGATACTTTTCATTGTACCACTCCCAAGGTATGCCTATTCCTCAACTGTTTTTTATCATTTGTTTCCTCAATTTTTCTTCTTAATAAATCATTTTTTCCCTGACTTGTTGATGTTTTGAGTTTTTTTCAGGAGATGGCATCATCAAATCTATTTGGAACTCTTCTCAGCATAATCATCAATCAAAAATCTAAGAGATAATCATCAAACTACCAAGGAAACTCCTTGTTTGATATCTTGTAAAAAGTGTTCTCATTTTTTTTGGAATCTTGTGAAACACTTACTCATTTTGGTTTTTCATTCCAAATCAACCAAAGTCTGATAAACCAGGTAAGTAAAGCAAGGGGGAAGGGCCCTATTTATATTAAATTTTTAGGGAGGGGTTCCAAATATAGTAATTAGAAGATTTTAAATTTTTTTTTTATTTCATAAATTTTTAAATTATCAATTATTAAATATAATCAATCAAATAAAACTTTTGTGCAATTGAGACTTGCTGCTGTATAAATTTGTTCATTTAATTATTTATTTGTATTGAATGGATGAATTGTCAATACATTGCTTGTCATATGATTTATTTGGCTTTGGTCACATCTGAAATCATTAGTAGGTGGAATTGTGAATCCCATTACTTTTACTTGGCTGATTATATTTTTTTATTGATTTATTTAAGAATTTATGAAATTAAAATGAAAATTTGGTAATCTTTACCCCCTCCCACAGTAAATTGCAGGGGGAGGTATTGTGATTTTTTTTTCTTACATAAATATTTTTTTTGACCTGAGAAAAATGGCAATCTCCACCCCCTCCCACAGTAAAATTCAGGATGAGGTATTGCCATTTTTTTTTCAGACATAAATATTTTTTGACATGAAAAAATGGCAATCACCACCCCCTAATATAGTGAAACTCAGGGGAGGGTATTGCTGAATTTCTAGATTTAGAAAAATAAAATTTGTTAAGTTATGTATCTTGTGCACAAGGGTTGGTTAATGAAGCTGTTGAAAAACCATATTTAACCAAATTATTAATAGAAATCCAGAATGAATTTTAGTCATGTAGATATGGAGAAAAACATTACTTATAATTTAAATACAAAACATTTAATCAACTGGAATCCTAAAAATTAGCAAGAGTAGACACATGCAATGTATATAAGAGAGATTCAAAGCATTTTTTTACAATCAAAATATTTATTTCCATCTCTGATCTGGAAGAGGTTTTCAAGATGGGTAAATGTGCAACCATTTCAATTTGAACTAAAATGACAAAGTGCAACACAGATTTGAATAGGAAGATCTCTTTATGGACAACAAGAATCATTTCTGAAAATTGAGTGATCTTTTATCAGTTCAAGTAACTGAGAAATACAGGCAAGGTTGTGCCAAATATCTGTTTAAAGCTAATTTCAGGAATTCTTTAAAGAACATCAAGGTTAAATTGTGGTGGGTGTTGTATGGAAAGTGTTCTGGAATATAAGTAGTGATTATTAAGCATGTCACACATGTAAGCCAAGTTAATTTCAGCATTGGAGATGGTATCTGAGTTAACAAATAGTTCCAGGGCTAGAGTGTTAGCAGTTATTTCTAGTTTACAATGGACTGAAAGAGGAATTTTGTGAATAGTGATGAAGACTAAGGGTGAGTGTATGATGAAGTGGATGCTTAAGTGGTGGGAAGTCACGTTTTTCACATGTTGAATAATAAGCCCTTACAAATTAGGTGAAAAAGAATCTAAGGAGATGGCTTGTCTGTACCTAGTGCTGACTAATCAAGATGAAGGAGAGAAGTGTTTTGATGTCTTTTTCTTCCCAAAAGAATGTGTGTTTGAGGTCAAACACACCATCAAAATACACTTGTCTAGGGTAGGTGTATTTCATTTTCTGATGGGGTGTTTGGTAATTTTTTATGGTGTGATTATGTGGAATATTTGATCAATTTTGAGACCCCCTAATTTACTCCATCCCATCTCATTTTCATAGAAAATATCTATTGTTTTAGAACTCTCCTTATCAGCAATGGCCCATTTTATTTTATAGCTATTAATCCCTTCATCAATCCTCTACCACTCATAATTCATAATGGATCAAAGAATATGCATTTTATATTTCCTCTAAACTTTTTTACATGATTTCAAATGTCAGATAACACTACGAGCCAGGGGGAGCCTGGCTGGTAATAATTTAAAAAAACAAAAAAAATAACCCGAGCCACTTCCTGTGGCTTGGGATTGAGAAATAAAAAAAATAAAAAAATTGCTGCCAGCTTTAAGCTGGCAGCGTTTAATAAAAATGAAAAAAAGACCAAAGCCACTCCAAGTGGCTTTGGTCAAATTTATAATACATCTTGCAGGCAGTTTAAAAATGCCTGCAAGATGTTGTGTTTAAAAGCGAGCAAAGTTGCATGCAGCAACTTTGATCGCTTTTTTTTTATATATTAATAACTGGCTGCAAGTTTTTTTAAAGCAACCAAAGTCACTTGTAGCGACTTTGGTTGCAATAATATTTTATTCATCTCCCAGCCAGGTAACACTGGCTGGGAGGTATTAACGTGATTGAGAAGCCAAAGTTGCTTTAAGCAACATTGGCTGCTTAAAATATTTACTACCAGCCAGGGGGAGCCTGGCTGGTAATTATTTAAAATAAATTATAAAAAAAATAACCCAAGCCACAGGAAGTGGCTCGGAATTGAAAAAATAAATTGCTGCCAGCTTTAAGCTGGCAGCGTTTAAAAAAATTTTTTTAAAAAAGACCAAAGCCACTAAAAGTGGCTTTGATCAAATTTATAATACATCTTGCAGGCAGTTTAAAACTGCCTGCAAGATCTTGTGTTTAAAAGCGAGCAAAGTTGCATGCAGCAACTTTGCTCGCTTTTTTTATTATATATTAATGACTTGCAGCCAGTATAAAACTGTCTGCAAGTCTTTTTTTAAAGCAACCAAAGTCGCTTGTAGCGACTTTGGTTGCAATAATATTTTGTTCATCTCCCAGCCAGATAACACTGGCTGGGAGGTTTTAACGTGAGATTTGAGAAGCTGATGTTACTTTAAGCAACATTGGCTACTATAGGAAATAAACTACCAGCCAGGGGGAGACTGGCTGGTTTGAATTAATAAGAAATAAGATGAGATGAGATATTGAAATTTGCGCTACTCTTTTACATTCCATTTGGCATTAATTTTTTGACAGTGTGAAATGTATATGAACATAATAAAAAATTAAAGCTAGAAAAAGTGGTATTGAATATTTTTAAATGCCAAAAAATATATACCCAGTTTTAACAAGTTTAAAATATCAAAATACTGATTTTGTGTGCATATTGTTTTTCAGAAATATATGCTTGGTTGTTAACACTTTTGTAGCCAAATGTCAACTTAGTGGCAAAAAAAATAATAAGTGATAAAAAAGATGTCCATAACAGCTGAAGGTTAGTTTTCCAACCTTATGTGAACAAATGATATGGATAAGTGGATTGAATTTGAAAAATAAGTGAAAATAAATATTAATTGCATCCGTTGTGGCATTCCAAATCTGGGTAGGCTACTTAGGTGAAAATTTGATTGGACCTTGGTTGGAAGAAAATCATGGTGTTAGCAGGTGTTAATTTGGTTGAAGGGAGTCAACTGGATTTTTTTGGGTGGATTTATGGTGATTTTTTGGAGGATTTATGGTGTTTTGGAATGGATATATGTTGGTATTCCTATTGTTATTTGATGGTTTCATGGATTGGGTATTGCTTTTACTGGATTTTCTAGGGCTCTCTTGGTATTTTTTTGTGGATTCAGTGTGCTCATGGAGTAGCCATTTTTTTCCGGTGCGCTCTGGTGCGCTCTGGTTCGCTCCGGTGATTTTCTGGTGCAAAAGCGAAGTCACTGTGGCAAATTTTGGTCATTGGTGCAAAAAGTCTGGGTACTGTGGCAAAGTTTGGTCACTGCAGAAAAGTCTAGGCACTGTGGCAAAGTTTGGTCACTGCAGAAAAGTCTGGGCACTGTGGCAAAGTTTGGTCACTGTAGATAAGTCTGATCACTAGTGCAAAGTTTGGTCACTGCAGAAAAGTCTGGGCACTGTGGCAAAGTTTGGTCACTGTAGAAAAGTCTGATCACCAGTGCAAAGTTTGGTCACTGTTCCAAAAGTTTGGCTATTGTGGCAAAATTTGGTTAGAAAGTTGTTATGCTTACTAGATCAATAGTTTATTGTAGATCATATGCATGTAGGGTATTTTTGGAAATGTCTGGAGCAGGAGAATCATATGGGGGGGAGGTAATCTTAGTCTTCTACATGTTTTTTGTCTTTTAGTTTCGATAACAAGGGTCTTTTTTGATAATTAACAATATTTAACATATAACAACAATTATAATAAAAAAATATCAACATATAGGGTACCATTGGATAGCTCTCATCCTGGGTGACTCAAATTTTTTTCTTTTCTTATAAAATTTATAAAATAAAAATATAATAAAGAACGCTCTATAATTTTGGTGGGAAACTGGGTAAATCTGGGGCAGACCTTTAATAAGGCACCTTTGAACAGATCATCCCAAGGGTAGTTTCTGGGGTACTTTACTGTACTTTTCAGTCTCTGGGGCAAGTGTTGGGGCTTGTTCTAAGTATTTGCTGTGACTTGTATCAGTGTAATCTGGTATAAGGTATTTGTTTTGGGGGTGTAATCATTTATTGTACTTATTTTTTTCTATATTATAGGTTTCCAACACTTTCAAAGTCTTTCTCTCAGATTTTCAACTTATCCAACTCTTCAAGCAGATCTTCAAGCTTAGTTAATTGAATATTACGTTTACTTAGAGGGAAAGGGATTTCTTTTTGTTTTTCTAACTCCCTTGGATTCTGCCTGCAGAAAGTTGACTGTAGGAGTCTACTCTACACCGTGTAAAACAAGCCGAGGCTTTGGTTCCTTGAATTATACATCGTGAAACCCTATAAAAATAAGCTGTAAAAACAATATGTAAGTTTTAATTAAAAGCATGTGATAATGTTTTTTCGTCATTTGTACAATATATTGCTGTGTAAAAACCTGTTGCATATACGCCTTATGCAAGTCACTGCATGCCTTGCAATCGGCTTCAGTAATTTGCATGTTTCTATACGCATAACTGTAAGCGACTTTTTATCCAAGTGGCAAATTTTCTACTTCTCTCCTTCCACTTAAAAGAGACAGGTTATTAAAATAATCAGCTTCCCATCTGTTACACTTAAGAGTTTTTTATTTTGGTTTGACTCTTATACTTTTTTCTTAAGTAAAAATATTAATTTCACTTTAAATATATGTTCAACTTTTAGGGAATCCATTTTTCTCAATCATTAGGTTTGCCACCAAAGTAACTTATTTACAGATTACTAACTTGGATTGTTGGTCTTTTAGTCTCCTTTTAAATCTCTTTAAAAATAAATAAAAAACTGATGATTGTTTTTAACTCTTGGAAGCTTGATCTCTAACTTGTCATAGTATAATCAAAAAGCTAATTTTTGGTTAGCATCCAAATTTTATATTGGTTTGTCTTTCTCTTTTAATTTATTTCATTCAATAAAAATAATACTTATTTTTCTACAATAATCTATTCCTAAAAATTTAAATCGACAGATTAGTTGTCCATTTATCGATCAATCAACTTCTACCCAAGGATTTTTTTTTAAAATTTCAAGTAAGAATATCTTTTTTCACTATTTCATTTTTAAATTTTTTATTATTCTCAATCATTATATATTAAATAATAAAATAAAATAAAATATCATAGTATCCACATGTGTATGGGATCAATTTTTTTCTAAATATCAATAATTTATTGTATTGGCCTCCTGTAATTCTATTAATGGTAGAGGTATAGTTGATTCTTGTTTAAGGAAACTATACCTTTCAACATTATAAATTATGGATATCTGGTGGTTTGATATATTATTTATATATGGAGAAAAATTAAATAAAGAATCAACACATACTTATGTATTATTGCTGTATTTATTGTAATAATTGGGCGTTGGATTTAAGGTTCACATTTAATTGTTTATGTTTAGGGTATTGTTGAATCTTGTGTGCCCAACGCATACAACAGAATACTATACTTGTAAGCAATTAAATGAAGCTTTAATACCAAATACTTGATTAATATTTTAAATGCAGCTAATACTCATGTTTTCTACATGCACATTGGATATGATTTTTTATTGATTATTTTTGGAGGTGTTAATTTTAACAATTGCATTCTTTTTCACTTTTTTTATTTTTTTTTTGAATTAAATTAATTTCTTATCCACTACACTACAAGATGCAGGCTTCACAAAGTTTTTTTATAAATAAAAATCACCGCTGAGGAAAAAAATCAAACAACAAGTGTGCAAAAAACATCAAGAATGCATTATTTATTGTTGAAAATTATGGTATCAAGACAGATGGAAAAAGGGCAAAATATTTTTCTAGGAGTTTTGTAAAAAATTTAGTTAATCCAGAACGGTATTTTACTTCGAATTCTAGCTGTTATATTTTCCATCCAATCCGCTCCTCAATTCCAAGTGTTATAGTGAAAAAATTTTCTATTGAAGATCTCATTTGATTAAAAATGCTTGAAGCAACAATTCAGTGCATCAAAGACTTTTTGTATTGTGAACATGGAGTTTTACAAGATAAAGCTCATAAAAATGGTGGTGGATTTGGTAATATGTTTGTTGGTGGTAGGTGTTTAGATAGGAAAAAGTCTCTATTAATTTGTAAGTATTATATAGTTTTATTTATGAATAGTTTTAATCTATTATTATTTTAATTACTTTTATAGGTAAATATGCTTCTAAGCCCTTAGATTTGGCAGAGTATGATCATTGCATGAAGCGAATAGAGTTATTCTTTAAATTTTTTTATCAAAATATATCTAATGTTAAGTATCAAGAAGCAGTAAAGCTCTTTCAAAAGCTCGGGATTCCTAAGTTTGGAGAAAATGTTGATGATGAAGAAATTGAACCATTTCATGGCAATTTTACTTGGACAACAGGCTCAAATGGAAACAGGTTTTTGAATAGTCCTCACTGTGACTCAGACCGTAGCGAGTATACATTTGGACTTTTCATGCCTAAAGACACTGAGAAAAATTCTCTTCATCAATCTTATGACTCAAATCAACGACGTCAAAAAGGTGGAGAGCTTCATTTTCCTGAAATAGCTTTCAAAGTAGACATGGAGGCCACTAATGGCATCACAGAAATTCTATGGCCAGCAAACCTTCTTAATCATTTCACTTCACGATGTTATAAAATTGGTGGATTCACTCGCCTTGGCTCTTCTATTCAAGTTAGCACAAGACTTTTCAATACATTTAAAAAACTCCAAGAGTTTGAAATAGATATTTCTGAGTACTTAAATATAAATGAAGAGTTAGAAAGATGTAAATTTCTTATCATCAAACTTTCTAAGTACAATGAAAAGACTGATTTAACAAAAAAAAAGTTAGTGAATTACTATATATTTAATGTTACTAAAGATATTAAAAAATTAAATACAGAAAGAGATTCTGATATACATGTTAATAAAAAAAGGAAAAGACCAGTAAGTAGTGATAGGTAAAAATGTGATTTTATTGTACAGGTATAGTTTTAGTTTAGTGGTAGAATGATATATTTAAACACACATCTATAAAAACATTTTATGAAACTGATGATTATGTATAATCTAGTGAAAAACCTAAAACAATAAAAGTATGAAAAAAATGGATGTAAAAATTGAAAAATCATATTACAATAAAAAATTATCATTGCTATATGTAAAATAAAATATAATATATTAAAATATAAGAAACATAATATAGCTTTGTAACTTGCTTAATTATTGCAGACGGAAACTAAAAATATACAATATTTTTAGTTTCTGTCCTAAAAGATCATATGTGTCAGCCAGGCTATTCCAGGAGTCCAGTAAATGATATATAAATTATAAAACCTTAAAGAGTGGGTAAGACTTGTATTTAATGAATATAACTTAATATTTTATTGCATAGTGAAATTATATAAGAATTTTATTATATACAAGTGTTACATTAAATTTATTGGTTATATATATTTTTATATATACAATTAAATTAAGCATAATATAATATATTCTACAAATAATGGCGCATTTTTATGTATTTAATAATTATAAATTTATATTTAATTAATTAAAAAACATATATGATAATTATAAGTGTAAAATTGACTTATAATATAATTAAATTAATTATTTAAATTTATATAATAAATAACATCTTTCATATAGTATTAAACAATAATTAATGGCACTTCTTTTGACCCTTAAATTGTGTCAGGAAGAAAATCAAATAAATTATAATACTTATTTTATAAAATAGTATTATAAATTCTCAAATTAAATTAATTAATTGTTTCAGTTAAACTAGTTATTAAATTACATAGTGAAAACAATTAATAAATATTAATTTACACTGAATTAAAATGATTGCATGCCTTGTTACGTCAAAACATGTTATTTGTTTCACTTAGAAATGCTGAAAACAGATTGTAGTACTTGTTTTGATTTGTTTTTCCCATAGTTCTTAGATCACAGGGTTGTTTAGTTACTCATTATTTTGTATTAACTGATTTGGGAAATTTGGGATGGGAATTTTATATTCTTAATTGGGATTCTTATTATTTTTTCGTATAATGTTCTCTTAATTACTATGTTACAAATGTCTTCTTTTATCTTCTTGTTTTACTTCATTACTATTTTGTATATAGTCACTTGTAGCGCTTCAGAGGACCCATTGCCTATAAAAGGGCCTTGGATAATCCCCTGTAGAAGTATCACTTATTACACACTCAACAATTTAAAAATAAATTTATTACGCTTATTATTATTTTTATTAGTATTAAATTCTAATTAAAAATTCTAAATAACAATTCAAAGGTTTCCTTAAGTCTGATAGTAATTATAGTGTTTGCCGGGCAGAACTCTTACTTAAATAATATTAATATTAATAAAACCAATTTGTTGTCACCTCTCAAATCACTCGTCATTGCTTTCTCTCAAATAAATTAAATAATTTCAATTGTTTTTATTTCTTTTATTTCTAAACTACTATCTCCTTCTTGTCCTCCTCTCTTTTCTTCCCTCTTCTCTTATATCTTCTAGACGACTGACCGACAACTGAGGGCCTTTCCAAACGACGACGACGATCGAGCCTGGCGACGAACGACAAAACGCACGGACCACCTAGCAAAACGAAACTTTTGCCGCGACTGTGTTTCGAACTTGGGTTCGACATCTTAGGTTTATATATTATTAAGTTTTATATTATTTGAAGTGATTTTTCGATCACTATAGTAAGTTCACCTTTGCGCCTCTCACTCATATTACTATATTTTTATTGCAATAACAGTGATTGTGGCTTAATTGCTGATTCACTGAGTGTAAGTGTTCAATTTTAAAAAATTTTTTTTTCCTAGTTGACCATTATAGAGTGTTAAATCCTCTTAGTCCTAGAAGAATTAACATTATTATTAATACAAATTGAATTATTAATTTAATTTTTTTTTATTATTAATTATTGTTAATTTTGGTTGACTTAAAAGTACATTGTGCTTAGTCCCAAATATATTGCCATATTTAATATTGGTAATTAATTGGTTGAATTAACTTACTTGTTATTCCCAATTTAACCTTGCAATCCATTTTTTTTTAAAAAAAAAATTAATTTTTTAATTATTACTTTATATTGAAAATTATTTCTATAATTTAATTAATTAAAAATTTTTTTTTTTATTTGGAGCAATTATTGACTAACTTTTATTATTTTTTTATAAAGTACAAAGTAAAATATAAATCTTCCCACTAGTATGTCCAACAATTTGGCAGAAAAAATGGATAACATGCAAGTGGATGAGATAGAAATTGACTATGATGCTGACACTGTAAGTTCTTCTAAAGTTGGTCATAAAAAATCTTATGCTAACACAAGGAATTCACATACTGCAGGATGTGGAAATGACAGGAAATGCAAACAAACCAAACCCCCTTCCCCCAGTACCACAGAAGGAAGTAAAGCCTCTAGTGCCTCAAGAAGGTCTTCCAAAAGGCTTCAAAATAAAAAAGCTTCCTCTGCCACAACAAATCAGCGACCTATCCAGTCATATAAAAGAGTTGAAGACAGAAAATATGACGTACAAAGCAAAGGTAGACACATTGTGGGATCAGGTCCAAGAACTCAGGAACCAGATTCAGGCCCAGGCCCCTCCTCAATTGCCTCCCAATCAGCTTCAATTTCAGGCTCAACCTTCACAGCCACCCAGCTCAACCATCCAAAATCCAAATACTATGGAAGTAGAGCAATGGAAATGGGATTATCTAATGAGTCACTACCAACAGAATGTGCAACACCCGCCTCATCATCAGCCTGGCCCATCCAGAACACCCAATTTCCATCCACCTCCTCATCCCTACCAACAAGGCAGGAGAAAGAAGGCCCAAGCACATTCCCAAAACCAGTCCCAGGGGAAGTTTCCTCCTCTGCCATGGTAAGTAATTTGGTTGATTGTCACTTGGGTATGTTTTCTAATAAATCTTTTTCTGTAGGTAATATTATTGAACATGGTGAAAGAACAGTTAAACCTGTTAAAAGACAGCTTCCTGTAACTAGTAGCCCTACTGATGTAATTAGCAAATTGTCATTTGATGAACCTTTACATTTAACTTCTACATCTTTAATTAATCCTTCTCTTGCAATTAAAAATGATTCTGTTCCCCCTGAAATCTATACCTTAATTGAAAAAACTTCTGAGGAAATATTGAAAGATACCCTTGATTTTAATATTGTGAAAGACAAACATGTGAGAGATGTGTTAATCCATGAAAATGATAGATTAAATAATTTACACTTGCAATGTAAAGTGAGTTCTTCTGTACAAGATACAGCTTATTTAAAAATCAAAGAAACCTTGAATATTGTTCTTAGTCAACAAAAACAAATAAGAAGTGACCATAGAGCTATCTCAGATAGAAATATCAGTCTACATAAGACCTTGAGTGAATTGAAACCCCTTATTGAGGAAAATTATTCATTCAAAAATGAAATAAAATCTCTACAAAATGAGTTTATGAAGCTAAAAAATGATTTCCATGCACTAAGTACCAAACACTCAGTTTCTGAGGACAGAAATGTTCTATCTCTTGCAAAAGTAAATGACCAGATGTCTGAAATTCCAAGAATAAGAAACTATGTGTCTGACCTACAGGAAAAGTTCTCAACCTTAACCATCAATAATGAATTAAATGAGATTTCTGCAAATAAGCTGCATAAAAATAAAGGGAAAAAACCTGAACAAAGTTCATCCTTTCTTCCTCATATTTCAACCATTAAACAAACTGACAATGAGTCTGTAAAATCTTTTGCTACTAGCAAAAAATCTTGTGATGGTCATGCACCAGCTGTTTCTGTAAATAATGAAATTTCTGAACACCTGGCTAAACTTCAGGAGTTATTACTAATGAATAATTCAAACCAAAAAGTGGACCATCCCAGTAGTCAGAAAAATTGGCCTAAGTTAGACCAATATCCTACCTTTGATGGTGATTCTTCCTCTGATTGGCAACACTTTATCCAAAGAATTGATAATTTAAAGAGATCTTATAAACTACCTGATGAGGAAATTGTTTCTAAGCTAATTTCTTTATTTTCCAATGTAGCCTTGATGTGGTATGAATCTGTCCTCTTAGATAACAATCATTATACATGGAATGATTGGAAATCCTTGATTGAGAATCAGTTTGGTGGTTCAAAATTCAGGTTAGCTCAGCAAAGACTGTATGAGAATACTAGATATGTATCCTCCTCTGTTGAAAACCCATTGTTTTTCTGATGAAAATAACTAAAATCCTTAGAGCAATTGATCCAAAGATGGATTATGATATTTGGAGAGATAAAATCTTGTATAAATTACCAAATTCTCTTAGGGATTTGATTGTTGCTAGAACTGAGCATGTAAGGGAAAATTCTTCTTTCATTAATATCTGTAATGAAGTACTACTCAACCATAGATATGAACCAAAGAATTACCTTAGTAAATCTTATAATGATCAGAATAAACCTTCTATAAAGCTCCCAGAAAAATCTGGTAAACCCTCTGCCCCAGTTGCACCTTAAAAATATGCAACAAATACTTGTTATAAATGTAACAAACCGTGGCAGAAGGGTCATGTTTGTGACAAGAAAATTCATCTTGTTGAACAAAATGAAGACACTGATGAAATTGAACTTGATGTCAATAATTCTTCCAGTGACTGTGAAAGTAATATCTCCTATGACAATGAATCTGTTAAAGATGTTTTAATGTTGGAACATGATGTCCATTATTTAAATAATATATCTGAAGATTGTGTATTGAATTTATCTTCAGTAGAAAATGCTGAGATAATTAAAGATATTACTAACAATTCTATTCCTATATCCCCTTTAAAGGCACCTGTTATCATTAATGGTAAAAATGTTGATGTAGTTCTTGATTCTGGTGCTGGAGGAAGTGTAGTATCTGAAAAAGCTTTGGCTTCAGTGGATAAGGAATATTTGAGTAAATTATTGCCTATAACTTCTGAAAAATGGAGAGGGTATGGTTCTACCTTATTTCCTATTGGAAAATACAAAACCTCTGTATTCTTCAAATATAATGGTGGTTTTGTCAGAGCTATTTGTGAGTTTGTTGTCATGAAAAATGATAATTTGAGCAATTGGTTTATTATGGGAAATGATATTTTAACCATGTTTGGTGTGAAACTGGACCCAGCAAATAATTGCTTTACCTTAGGAATGAATGGTAAAAGAAAATTCAAAATTTCTTCTCCTAAACCTTCTGGGCATTTGTTGAAATCTTGTAACTCACTGACCCAATGTAAAGGTAGAACAACAACTGAAATGGATGATTTATTACATGAAATAAATACCGCTTCTTTTGGTGATCATTTGACTAATGAACAAAAGGATTCTATTGTTGCCTCTATTACCTCTTTCCCTATGGCTTTTGCTCATGGTTCTCATGTCTTGGGAATTGTTCAGGAAGAGATGAAAATTACCTTATCCTGTAATTTGAGTGATATTCCTCCTTCCCTTAAGAAAAAACCATATCCTGCTTCTCCATCAAAAAGAAAAGATATTGAAGATAATATTGAAACATTATTGAAAATGAATATCATTGAGAAAGTGGATGTCACCCCCAAATATTGTGTCATCTCCCCAGTCTTGATTTCATATGAAAAAGATAAAGCTAGATTATGTGGAGATTACAGAGCTTTAAATACTTATACTGTTGATGATATTTATCCTTTACCCAGAATTAATTCAATACATGCTACCTTGCAAGGTGCAAAATTTATTAGTTGTCTGGATGGTAATAAAGGTTATCATCAAGTTCCAGTTGAGAAAAATTCTCAAAATTTTTTGCTTATTGCTACTCATATGGGAATATATAAGTATGTTAGGATGCCATTTGGCCCTAAAAATGCTCCTTCAGTTTTCCAGAAAGTCATGGATAACACTTTCCATCAAGAAATTATTGAAGGTTGGCTCATGGTTTATATTGATGATATTATTGTTTTTTCTAAAACTTTTGATGAACATATGATTCACTTGAATACAGTTTTCCAAAAAATGGATGAAATCAATATGACCTTATCTTTAAAAAAGTGTAAATTTGGTTTTCAATCTTTGAAAGTCCTTGGCCATGTTGTGTCAGGCTTACAAATTTGTGTAGACCATAATAAAGTTGCTGCCATTCAAAATGTGAAAGCACCAACTTCTGTAAGAGAAATCCAAAGTTTTTTGGGTATGTGTGGCTATTATAGACAATATATTAAAAATTATCAGGTCATAGCCTTGCCTCTTACAAAACTAACCAGAAAAGATGTTGCTTTTCTCTGGAATAATGACTGTCAGAAAGCTTTTAATACATTGAAAAGTTGCTTAATGACAGCCCCTATATTGGCTCTCCCAGATTTTAACAAGCCATTTGTACTTTATACAGATGCTAGCTTTATTGGTCTGGGTGCTGCCCTTCACCAAAAGCAAATTATTAATGATAAATCCTCAGAGGTTGTAATTTGTTATATTTCAAGAACCTTAAGGAATAGTGAATTGAAATATGTTGCCACTCAATTGGAGTGCTTAGCAGTTGTTTGGGCTCTTGAGAAACTTCATTACTACTTGGATGACCAAAAATTTGAGTTGGTAACTGACTGTAGTGCTGTGAAATCTCTCTTAAACCTCAAAACACCTAACAGACATATGTTCAGGTGGCAACTTGCTGTTCAGGAATACAGAGGAAGGATGACTATTATCCACAGAGCTGGAAATGTTCACTCTAATGTTGATATGCTCTCCAGATTGCCTCTGCCAAATAATGACTCCAATCCTGCTTATGTACCTGAGGATGACACTGTTCATATACATGGTATATTTATAGTTGATATGGAAGAAGAGTTATTACAGTTAATACTGGATTCATATGATAAAGATTCTGACTTAAATAAATTAGTTACTATTTTGAATGATCCTAAGAATGCTTCAATTCAATCATTAATAAAAACTCTTCCTTCAAAGTACCAAAATGCTTTAAATAAAGGAAAGTTTTCTATTGAAGATGGTTATATATATTATAGAAGGAAGCTTACCAATGTAATTGTTATTCCTCCTTCAATGAAAGAAACTATCCTTAAACTTTGTCATGATGACATATTAGCTGGTCATTTTGATCTTGAAAAAACATTGATTAGAATCAAAAACACTGCATGGTGGGCTAATATGTCTGAAGACACAAAATTATATGTTGAATCTTGTGATTCCTGCCAAAAATCTAAAAGGTTAACAGGTAAAAGGGCAGGGTTATTACAACATATTGAAGCACCTAGTGCTCCCTGGCAAATCATTAATATGGATTTTGTCACTGGTCTTCCTGTTGCAGGTAAAGACAGCTTTAACTCTTGTTGGGTAATAGTGGATAGATTCACGAAAATGTGCAAATTTATTCCAACCCACAGAGATGTATCCACCAAAGAATTAGCTTTCTTATGGTGGTCTTACATGTTTAATATTATTGGTTTTCCAAAAGCCATTATCTCTGATAGGGATCCAAAATTCACTTCTGAGTTTTGGACCTCTTTGATGGATATTTGTGGCTGTGAGTTAAAATTGTCTACAGCTCATCATCCTCAGACTGATGGTCTAGCTGAAAGAATGATTCAAACTCTGGAAGATATGATTAGAAGGTATTGTGCCTTTGGTTTAGAATATAAAGACAATGACAGATTTACTCATGATTGGGTCACTCTTTTGCCTGGTCTTGAATTTGCATATAATAGCACTGTTCATTCTGTCACTGAGAAAAAGCCTTTTGAGCTTTGGTTAGGTTATGTCCCAAACACTCCTGCTCAGATTCTCAATAATAAATTACCTAAGTTGGAACTGCACCCTGGTGTAAAATCTTTTATGCAAATGCAACAGCTCTGCAGAAAACATGCTCAAAGTTGTATTGATAAAGCATTTGAATATGAAAAGTAAAGATGGGATAAATCCCATAAAGAATACACATTTAACAAGGGTGATGAAGTGTTGATCTCTACTGTCCATTTCAATTTACAAGGTAACCACAAATTAAAAGATCCTTTTGTAGGACCATTTGTTGTTAAACGAATGGTTGGTGATAATGCAGTAGAAGTTGTATTGTATTCTCCATATGATAGAAAACATCCTGTCTTTCCCATTTCTTTACTTAAACCTTATACTTCCAACAGTGACTTATTTCCAAAAAGAAGAGGAAGACCTAAGAAGAACCCTCAGGAAGTCACAGAAACAGCAGAAATTGATAAAATTCTCAATGATAGAATTATCACTTCTGAAAGAGGTACTGAATATTTATTGAGATATAAGAACAAATCATCTGAACATGATGCATGGATACCTGGAAAAGAAATTTCAAATCTGCCTGCTCTGTTGAAAAAATACAGAAAGAAAAAATCTTAGAATTTTTTTTATTGTTTTTTTTTTAGAGTGAGGGAGTGTCAGCCAGGCTATTCCAGGAGTCCAGTAAATGATATATAAATTATAAAACCTTAAAGAGTGGGTAAGACTTGTATTTAATGAATATAACTTAATATTTTATTGCATAGTGAAATTATATAAGAATTTTATTATATACAAGTGTTACATTAAATTTATTGGTTATATATATTTTTATATATACAATTAAATTAAGCATAATATAATATATATTACAAATAATGGCGCATTTTTATGTATTTAATAATTATAAATTTATATTTAATTAATTAAAAAACATATATGATAATTATAAGTGTAAAATTGACTTATAATATAATTAAATTAATTATTTAAATTTATATAATAAATAACATCTTTCATATAGTATTAAACAATAATTAATGGCACTTCTTTTGACCCTTAAATTGTGTCAGGAAGAAAATCAAATAAATTATAATACTTATTTTATAAAATAGTATTATAAATTCTCAAATTAAATTAATTAATTGTTTCAGTTAAACTAGTTATTAAATTACATAGTGAAAACAATTAATAAATATTAATTTACACTGAATTAAAATGATTGCATGCCTTGTTACGTCAAAACATGTTATTTGTTTCACTTAGAAATGCTGAAAACAGATTGTAGTACTTGTTTTGATTTGTTTTTCCCATAGTTCTTAGATCACAGGGTTGTTTAGTTACTCATTATTTTGTATTAACTGATTTGGGAAATTTGGGATGGGAATTTTATATTCTTAATTGGGATTCTTATTATTTTTTCGTATAATGTTCTCTTAATTACTATGTTACAAATGTCTTCTTTTATCTTCTTGTTTTACTTCATTACTATTTTGTATATAGTCACTTGTAGCGCTTCAGAGGACCC
Source organism: Hemileia vastatrix (assembly GCA_030280995.1). Classification (NCBI taxonomy): domain Eukaryota; kingdom Fungi; phylum Basidiomycota; class Pucciniomycetes; order Pucciniales; family Zaghouaniaceae; genus Hemileia; species Hemileia vastatrix. The sequence goes on from JASXTE010000005.1 coordinate 25,433,895, forward strand.
ATTGCCTATAAAAGGGCCTTGGATAATCCCCTGTAGAAGTATCACTTATTACACACTAAACAATTTAAAAATAAATTTATTACACTTATTATTATTTTTATTAGTATTAAATTCTAATTAAAAATTCTAAATAACAATTTAAAGGTTGCCTTAAGTCTGATAGTAATTATAGTGTTTGCCGCGCAGAACTCTTACTTAAATAATATTAATATTAATAAAACCAATTTGTTGTCACCTCTCAAATCACTCGTCGTTGCTTTCTCTCAAAAAATTAAATAATTTCAATTGTTTTTATTTCTTTTATTTCTAAACTACTATCTCCTTCTTGTCCTCCTCTCTTTTCTTCCCTCTTCTCTTATATCTTCTAGACGACTGACCGACAATATGCATCAATATAAATAGATCTGTACTATTAATATTGTTTTTGAAAATATTAAAAATTTGTTAATTTTTGAAATACGTTTTCTCTTATTGATAACTAAAGTAAAACCATGTATTATTCTATTCTTATTTAAGTAAAAATAAAAAAAAATTAATGGACAATTAAATATTAATTTTTTTTCTTTGAGCCATTCATTATTCGCTTTCATATCTAACTTGAATTAATTTAGTGGCATTATTCAATCTTAAATTTACTGAAATTTGTACACTACTGTGACTTTTGATTTTTTTTTTTTGATAAATTGAATATTTTTCATCACATAATTATATTTTAGTAAAGCATATAACTTCAAAAGTAGAAGTGAAATAATCAATAAAAGCAAATGAGATATCTTGATAATGAAGAATCTATCAATCAATTTATATCTCCAATAAAAATTAATTTTAATTTTAAAGTTTACCTTGTAGAAGAGGAATATTTAATTAATATGAATTTCAATTTCCTTGTATATCTTGACTTAGCCTTCATCATCTATCTTTAATTAAGGTGCAGAATTCCAAAAGCTGAATTATATGATGATATTTCTATATATCTAATTGAATTTTGTTTTTTAAATTCATAAAATCAATTATGTAAAATAGAAACTACTACATCATTTTTAAGTGAGTTTTATTATATTATAATAAAATATTAATAATTATAAAAGAGCTTTTACTTTTGTCAGAGAGTGGACCTCAATATATTTTAAGATAAATATAACACAATCAAATTGAAATTTATTTTAAAGTGTTTGAATATTTATCCTTTGAATTAATTTTAAGATTTGTGGAAGAATATTTCTTTTTTCTTGGAGTTGAATGAATCTTAAAAACTGAGAAAAATATTGAAGATACATTTTTATTGAACTTGATCTATTAAGGTAGATGTAAGTAGAATTTGATTCATATGAAATTTTAGAAGAAAAATAACATTTCAATAACTTATTATTGACATTTAAGGATGACCAAGAAGGATGGCAATCTAAAAAGGGTTTGTTTTAATATTTATAGAAATAATATTTTTAAGTTCTTAATAAGGAGTACCCTAGTTTCTTTCTTTTATTTTTTTGCTTTCATAGAAAGAATTAAATATCTTTTTTACCAAATTATTGAACAAAATTTGATATCTATACATGAATCTGTAAGTGTAAAAAATAATCAATATAAAATATGAATCAAAATACAGCAAGCTAAATTATAGATCATCAAAATGTAGAGTAAATATTGTTTTTCAAAATAATTGACACTAATAAAAAGATATTTTTTAAATTTAACTAGTTTTTCAAAGACAATTTAATATGATTTCATACCAATATGATGGCTTCTCATTATTTAAATATCTAGATATTATTTTATCATGGTACATATATATGTTACTATTATTAAATGAATTGAATATTATTTCCAGGAGTTTTTCATAGAGAATACTTAGTATAATTAAGATAATTATGCACCTAGAAATTATAGAAATTAGATTAAGAAAAGTCTACTTAAGAAAAATCTTGGATGAATGGTGAGCAAAAATTCATTACACTTAATATTTTTAACTTTTTAACATGCTGAAAAGAATTGATAGAAAACTGTTTCAATTTTTTGTAATAATTATCTTAAAATTTGCGACAAACGCTAAGATGTATTTCCATCTTGTAGAAATATATAGTGTTATGAGAAAAATGACTTTTAATGTATTCTTAATTTTTTTTCAAATTTTTGATCCATCATGATTTTGAGTTATGATTATTGCAATAATATTTAATGAATAGCAAAAAGGTGTAAGAAATTTATACAATAATATTTATTGATAGTCTAAGCGTCTTTATTCAGATTCGGTAATAAATCACACATAAATAAATAATTTGAGCTACACAAAAAAATGTAGCAATAGGATAAAGTATATATTTACATGAAGTAGGATTATGTATTAATTACGTCAAAAATAGAGAAAAATGAAGAATTGGGCTTAATAAGAATCTAATAATCAAGAAAATCAGCTGCCATTGCTTTAGCAATATGGCTCATGGTGGGAGTATTATAATTAAGTGGCATAGGCCCAGAATTATCTATTAAGGGTTTGATAATATTAAAGATATAAAAATTAAGGTTTTTCCAAATTTTTTCACCGCCCGGATTATTATTATCACAGTATTTTCTAAGGAGGCCAAGTTGTTTTATGAATTCTAAACAGTCTGAAGCTGACACAAGCCGGTGGTCCTGTGAGGAAAGAAATAATCCACGAACACCATCAACAAAGTAAAAAGTAAATTATTGATATTTATGGTGTGCATATTCTTGATTCATCTTCTGAATAGAATCATTATGAGACTCATCAAATTGCTGCATATCTGTTGTTTTTTTTTATTCCTTGAACGTCGTCGTTTCTTGCTTTCAGCTTGAGTTATATTTGCAGCAGCCTCTCTAGATTTTAAAATAATTATTGAAATCATGACGTCAATTATTATGTTTCTAAATTGGCACAGGGGAGTGATTGAAAAATTTGTAGCAATTAACTTTGATGTTGAGCTGTCAAATGTATCAGGAACTTTGCTTTTCAGATGTGTAAGGCAGGCTAGGATATGTAGGGCACGTTCAATAGGACAATCTGGATTGAACTCGGATTCTTCAGCAGGAAGGGTAAGCTCTTGAGAAGCAAGATAAAGAGATGATGCAACAAGGGATGCCCAAAAAGAACTCTGGTGAGCACTTGGGCTAACTAGTCTTGATAGCATGCATATCATCAATGATTCAGGGTTATCAGTCTTCTTAAACGGAGAAAGATTAATTGAGTTTGGTTCTTCAGAGTTACAAAAATTTTCCAAATTTTCAAAGTTCAAATTATTGACCACCCAGATCTGAAAAGTGTCAACATTAAGAAAATCCAAAGCTAAAAAAATAACAAAAAAATTAGTTATCATAAAATAAATTATCCAACTTCAAGTAAGTGATACATACAGAGTTCATTAATTTTTGTAAGCATTTTGTCATGAGCAGATTTCATCCATAGAAAATTGAATTTGTGTGAAATTTTTTGTGGATTTTCAAGAGAAGCAGACAAACAGATTTCAAATAACTGATCGATTTCTGGCCATGCCCTAAGTACCTTTGGACCATTGATTCTACCTTCAAAAAATCAATGAATTTCAGCTATTTGCTTTTGTAATTTTGAGTTTCAAATCATTGTTGGAGTATAAAGAAGGGAGTTATTAGAAATTTTTATTGATGTTGATAGAGACCGTAGGATTTTGGGAATTTCAATTTTAGATTTTGAAGATATGGAAACTATAAGCTGTTTCTTTGAGTTTGAAGTATTTTTGTGTGGCTGGCTAGGTGGATCGATTTCTTCATTGGGTGTTTTCTCAACATCATCAGCAGAAGTAGATTCATCATCTTTTTGAGTTAGAGAAGCTTCATATTTTTAAACTTCATCATCTTCTTCTTCTACTACTTCTTCTTCATTAGAGAAAGATTCACTATTAGTTGACGCTTTTGAGTGATTGTCATTTTTAGAGCTGGATTAAAAGATAAGAAAAAGACAAGAAATAATAAATAAGAAAGTAAAAAATTTGGAGATAGCTTTAAACACTAATATAAAATTGATTGCTATATTACTCATGAAAGAAATGACATACCCTTTTGACACATTTTGGCTAGTTTGTTTAGATTTTTGAGATGCTGAGTCAGAGGAATCCTTGGCAGGAGGAGCTTTAGTAGCACTGACAAAACTAGAGCCCCTAGAAAGTCTCATTCTTTTTGAACGTCGAAGAATAGTCTTATCTCCCCCTTGAGATGTTGATGCATAGCCTTCAGCATCAGGTATTTCATTATCATCATCAGGAGGAATGATACCTTTTTCATAAGCTGAATTTGAATAAGTTTTAAAGAAAAAGTGTCAATAATTTATCCTTCTTAGTTTAAATAATTTAATATAAAATAATTACTTACATTTTTCTAGGTCATCAATGTATTCAAGCACATTGTTGTAGGCATTCGGAATATAAGATGGCAAAGGCTTCTCGCTAAGAGTTGACAGTAGTTCTTCAGTTTTGCCTTTAGCAAATTCAAGTATCTTTCCATATTGAGATTGGGTAATTTCAGTCCTTTCATTGGAAAGAGAAGGGGGGTTTGGAGACATGCCTAGAGGTGGTTGTTTCTTGAGTTTTAAGGATTTGACTCGAGGATGCTGATGAGATTTTATCAAATAACTACTTGGTGCTAATATATCAAATATATCAATGGAAAAGAAAAGTTAGTCTAAGAAGATATAAGAGATAAAGCAATAGATCCTACATAAAGGAGGTGACTGTTTATCACAAGGCATTTTAATGACTTATTACTTGAAAAAAATGAAAAATTCTTATATCAAGGTAATAAAGAGATAAAAAATATATATTGCTATTTGTATTTTCAAGCTGTACTAACACAGATAAATGTGATAACCAAAAGATAATAGTAGTAAAATTGAGAGAAATAAACAAATTGAGAAATGTGGTACAAAACAAGAGGGTTTATATACTACCAGAAGCAGGTTTTTGATAGGGGTTCTTTTACAATGACATCAAGCTAGTGAGCATATTGTAAAATAGTCTGATGATAATAATGGGGTTAATAGTAAAAGGGAAGTAACTATACATAAACATTGGGGGCTTAAAAGTATGAAAAACAAAGAAAATGTCCAATTTACAATTTGATAATTGCAAAGGGTAAATAGTTGAGAATATAAGTTTAACTAATTTAAATATTTAAATTAATTTGTAACTATCAACATTATGCAATATGACAAAGGGATCTATTATTGGAAATTTTGGCATCTTTATGTGTTATAAAAAATAGGGGACAAAAACAAAGGAAAAAGATAATTTAAAAAAAGGGGATAAAAAAAGATAACACTAAATAGTATTATATAAAATTATTAAGAAAAAATTAATTTATTCCATGATAGGAGCTTGTTTGGGCTGCGCTGACACCCCCTGGCACAAACCTAGTCTAAACTTAGTTAAAGTTAAATTGATATAATAAATTGGAAATAGAAACACTTAAGAATCTTAGCATTTAAATAAAGTATAAAATTATTTGAAATTATTGCCATATAAAATACAATAACCAAGTACCAAAGTCACAATTTTCTTAAAGTATTTTACAGATTTTTACAAGGTTATGTACTGTAAAAATCATTCAATAGTAATTGATGAACATTTCCAACTGAGATAACTAAGTTGAAAAAGAAAATAGATAATGGATATATGTTTCTAACTTGAGCTATTATTGAATAGGAACAGTCAAAAAAAATATAGCAGGATTCATCAGGGTATTTTTTACATTGATGTAAAGCTTGGTTGATAAAATAGTAAAAACCTTTAAATCAGGACTAAAAAAATAATCAAATCAAAGAGGAATATTAGGAATAGGTGTTATAAAAATTATAACCAATATCTTAGAAATATTGAGGGAAATAAATTACTGGTAATCACAAAAAATATTGTACTCTTTTACCTTAAAATAGAAATATCAACTACTCATAATATACTCAAAACAACTACCAATAGCTAAAGGTTTCCCTCCTTGCCAAAAGACAATGGTAAGGAATATGTAGACAATTGAATCCATCCAACTGTTTTGAGTAAAGTGTCCAGCACAAATTCGGCCGAACTTGTGCTGGACACTTTTATGAGGAAAACCTCACTTCTCTTAAAAAAACATGCACCTTACCAACTTCAAATTAGAAAAGTGTCCAGCATAAGTTTGGCCTAACTTGTGCTGGACACTTTGGCCAAGAACAGTGACTAAAAATTGCAATGAAAACCAAAAAAAACATAGCCCAGATAATGAAGATAATTGATGCTATCTAATGTCTTTGGTAAAAGTGTCCAGCACAAGTTCAGCCAAACTTGTGCTGGAAACTTTCATGAGGAACACCTCACTTCTCTTAAAAAACATGCACCTTACCAAATTCAAATTGGAAAAGTGTCCAGCACAAGTTCGGCCAAACATATGCTGGACACTTTGGCCAAGACCAGTGACTAAAAATTTCAAGGAAAACCAAAAATCAATAGGCTATAAAAGGAAGTTAATTGATGGCATCAATATTTTTTTTGGTAAAAGTGTCCAGCACAAGTAAGGGCGAGCTTATGCTGGACACTTTTCCAATTTGAAGTTGGTAAGGTGTATGTTTTTTAAGAGAAGTGAGGTGTTCCTCATAAAAGTGTCCAGCACAAGTTCCGCTGAACTTGTGCTGGACACCTTTACCAAAAAAAAAAATTGATGCCATCAAATATCTTCATTTTCTAGCCTAATTTTTTTTAATTTCCTTGAAGTAATAAGTTACTGTCCATGACCAAAGTGTCCAGCACAAGTTTGGTGGAACTTATGCTGGACACTTTTATAATTTTAAGTTGGTAAGGTGCATGTTTTTTATGAGAAGTGAGGTTTTCCTTATAAAATTGTCCAGCACAAGCTCGGCCGAACTTGTGCTTGACCTTTTACCAAAGATATTAGATAGCATCAATTATCTTCATTATATGGGCTATTTTTATTGGTTTTCCTTGCAATTTTTAGTCACTGTTCTTGGCCAAAGTGTCCAGCACAAGTTCGGCCGAACTTATGCTGGACACTTTTTTAATTTGAAGTTAGTAAGGTGCATGTTTTTTTGATAGAAGTGAGGTTTTGCTCATAAAAGTGTCCAGCACAAGTTTGGCCAAACTTGTGCTGGAAACTTTTACTGAAAAAAATTGATGCCATCAAATATCTTCATTTTCTAGCCTAATTTTTTTTAATTTCCTTGAAGTAATAAGTTACTGTCCATGACCAAAGTGTCCAGCACAAGTTTGGCCGAACTTGTGCTGGACACTTTTATAAGGAAAACCTCACTTCTCTTAAAAAAAAATACAACTTACCAACTTCAAATTGGAAATGTGTCCAGCATAAGTTCGACCAAACTTGTGCTGGACACTCTGGCCAAGACAAATGACTAAAAATTTCAAGGAAAACCAAAAATCAATAGGCTATAAAAGGAAGTTAATTGATGGCATCAAATTTTTTTTTGGTAAATATGTCCAGCACAAGTTCTGCCAAACTTATGCTGGACACTTTTATAATTTGAAGTTTGTAAGGTGTATGTTTTTTTAATAGAAGTGAGATGTTCCTCATAAAAGTGTCCAGCACAAGTTCAGCCAAACTTGTGCTGGACACTTTTACCAAAAAAAAAAATTGATTCCATCAAATATGTTCATGTTATAGCCTAATTTTTTTTAATTTCCTTGAAGTAATAAGTTACTGTCCATGACCAAAGTGTCCAGTACAAGTTCGGCCGAACTTATGCTGGACACTTTTATAATTTGAAGTTGGTAAGGTGCATGTTTTTTTAAGAGAAGTGAGGTTTTCCTTATAAAAGTGTCCAGCATAATTTTGGCCAAACTTGTGCTGGAAACTTTGGTCATGGACAGTAACTTATTACTTCAAGGAAATTAAAAGAAATTAGGCTATAACATGAACATATTTGATGCCATCAATTAACTTCCTTTTATAGCCTATCTATTTTTGCTTTTCCTTACAATTTTTTGTCACTGGTCTTGGCCAAAGTGTCCAGCACAAGTTTGGCCAAACTTATGCTGGACACTTCCAATTTGAAGTTGGTAAGGTACATGTTTTATTAAGAGAAGTGAGGTGTTCCTTATAAAATTTTCCAGCACAAGTTCGGCCAAACTTGTGCTGGAAACTTTGGTCATGGAAAGTGACTTATTACTTCAAGTAAATTAAAAAAAAATTAGGCTAGAAAATGAAGATATTTGATGCACCACACAATATGGGGGGCGGACTTGCTAGTGAGTCCGCAACCTTGGACCCAAACTCACAACAGATTGAACACACATTGAGCTATTGATAAAGGAACCATACAATCAGGAATGAACACCACTCAGCAGAACAGTTTTAGGTGGGTGTTCAAGTAGAGTTCATTTTGGGTTCAGTATGAGTTCAGTCTGAGTTCCATCTGAGTTCCATCTCAGTTCAGGTTGAGGACTTGCTAGCAAGTCCACCCCCTATATTGCGTAGTGATGGCAACAATTATTTTTTTGGTAAAAGTGTAGAGCACAAGTTTGGCCAAACTTGTGCTGGACACTTTTATGAGGAACACCTCACTTCACTTAAAAAACATACACCTTACAAACTTCAAATTATAAAAGTGTCCAGCATAGGTTCCGCCAAACTTGTGCTGGAAATATTTACCAAAAAACAATTTGATGCCATCAATTATCTTAATTAAATTGGCCATTTTTTTTGGTTTTCCTTGAAATTTTTAGTCACTTGTCTTGGCCAGAGTGTCCAGCACAAGTTTGGCTGAACTTATGCTGGACACTTTTCCAATTTGAAGTTGGTAAGGTTTATGTTTTTTTAAGAGAAGTGAGGTTTTCCTTATAAAAGTGTCCAGCACAAGTTCGGCCAAACTTGTGCTGGACACTTTGGTCATGGACAGTGACTTATTACTTCAAGGAAATTAAAAAAAATTAGGCTAGAAAATGAAGATATTTGATGGCATCAATTTTTTTTTTTGGTAAAGGTGTCCAGCACAAGTTCAGCCAAACTTGTGCTGGACACTTTTATGAGGAACACCTCACTTCTCTTAAAAAAACATACACCTTACCAACTTCAAATTGGAAAAGTGTCCAGAATAAGTTTGGCCAAACTTGTGCTGGACACTTTTACCAAAAAACAATTTGATGCCATTAATTATCTTAATTATATGGGCCATTTTTTATGGTTTCCTTGCAATTTTTAGTCACTGGTCTTGGCCAAAGTGTCCAGCACAAGTTTGGCCAAACTTGTACTGGACACATAGCACAATACTTAAATTCTACTGAAGTATGTTTATCAATTACATGTTATTAAAGCCTCTTTTATTTTTTTAAGGTATGAAAACCAAATATAAATTGATGATTTTTTTGTTTTTAACAATTAATAAGTTTCAATTATTGTTGCGAAAAGTGAAGTTTAAAAAAAAAATTCTTAAGATCCTTGTGTAAATGAATTCCCATAGGTTGAATGCTTTAATTTTTTGTATATATTTTGTTTATTAACTATGGTAATGGATTATTGAGTGCCTTTAATGATGTTTATTTTTTGGTGAGGGATGGTGTTCACTTTCATAAATTTTTTCACATGTGCATTTTTATACTAATCATTGGTGGCGTTTAGCCAATAAAAAAGAAATTATAATTATTGTAAAACAGGTATTTTAAATTGAAATTTAGAGTCTAATTCTATTCTTGTTTTAGGCTTTAATTTGATCTTCTTGTAAGTATCTGAGAAGAGATTCAATTTAATTTATTTCAAGTTCATTTATTGTGCATAAAAAAATTTCACATTTATTTAATCAAAACGTTTATCATGTCTTAAAGTTTTACAAAAATATATATCTGTTTTTCTATCCTCAATAATTTTAAAATCATTAATTCTTTTGCTCTCGTTTATCTTATACATCAATTGGAATTTTTTATAAGAAAGAATAATAATGTTATATTTAAATTATGATTACTATCACTCTATATACATGGTTACCAGTGGGGTAAAAAATTTAAGGTCCTGCTGCTCGATCTAGTGCTTCATTAACTTTGGCAAAATCTATATCTTCTCGAACGTCAAGTAACTCCCTCTCATTAACTGAGAAATTTGCTAAATATCCAGGTGAATAGCAGTTTTTTGGCAGAAATTTGGGCACATTCAAGATACCATCTGTTGAAGCTGTCTTTTTAGTTGAGGGATCATAAAGTTTCTTCATTGAAGCCTTTTCAACATTTGAATGGGTGGTCTTTTTAGTAAAGTTGTCCATTTTATCTAAAATTTCATCAAGTTTTGGATTTCTCCATCCAGGAACTACTTGTTTAGGACAAATATCTTCTGGATTGGGTAGTGCTTCTTCTAAATCAGACATGAGACTTGTATCATGAAAAAGTGCTACAAAGCCTGGCTGATCAAAGCACTGTTTTCTTGCAATGTCATAGCGGTTTTTTGAAATCTAAAATCAAATCAAATTAGTAATAGACTTTCTTTAGTTATAATGCTTTGAATAAATACCTTTGTTTGATAATGCTTTATCTGTGCTCTTGATCTCTTTTCCTTTCTACTTGCCTCAATCACCTCACAGTTTTGACCAGCCACCTTTCGAATCTCCTTTCCCTTGTTGACCACCCATTGCTCGACGATGATTGGTGTAAACCTGAGTTTGGCTGAATCAATATTTTTCAATGTTGAGAGCCACTTAGTACAATGGTCTGATACTACACTCCCCATTACTTGATTCCATAGTGACTGAGAAAAATTTTGACAGTTCCAATCAAAAGTGAGTCGACGAAATCCTTTTTCTTGAAGCTCTTGTTCCAAATGTTGTTTTACAGAGATCGGTACAGCAGCTCCTCCCTTTAGTCCTTGGGGCTCAGGTGTTGAAATAAAAGCTGGTAGATGAATTTTGGAATGTAAGAATATAGCAGTATTTGTTAAAATAAATTGACAATCAGCAGCTAAAGTTGCCTGCGGTGCGTTTTGAACCTGTTTTAATGTTGTTTCAATCTTCAATAGCTTGTACTCATGCCAATTTTTCCAATCTTTAAGTTCTTCATTTGTTGGGCCTATAGGAAACTCAGATACATTAATGGGTCCACCAAGACATAACTTCAAAAAGTGATAGATATTTTGGTTTATAGAATCTGAGCTCCTTGGTACATCACACCTCGTAACTACGCTTCTAACCATTTGCAAGTTTTGGTCATTTTGAAGTGACTCAGCATCAAGTATTCTGCACTGATCAGTAGCTTGAATTATAAGAGAGGGATTAACTGCAAATTTTTGAAAATAAATATTGGTAAACCTATTTTAAAACATAAAAGCATGTTGAAAAAGTTTACTCACCTGGTCCACTGGTACTGGCTGCTGGGTTAGTAGAAGTGGATCCCCCACCGCTTCCAAGAAACTGATTCAACAACATACTAGCCCAATCATTACCTACACTTTCTGCTTCCTGCTGAAAATTACCAGGTGCGGATTGACCATCTGTATTTGTGATATTAGAAGAGCAATCAGTTGATCAAATTTGAGGATCTGATGAAGACTGAGGAGGAGGTTAGGGTTTACCTGGATTTTCACTAGGTCTTTCAGGGGGAGCAGGACCCAATGGACGCATTCTAGGATTTTGAGGTGGAGGTTTATTTTGCACTCCAACATTACTTTCTAATGGAGGATCAACCTGCATGGCATCACCAGTATTAGACATTCTGTGCTTTATAAAAAATAAAAAAATAAAAATTATTAACTTTCAGAATATAGACAAGATAATATTAAAGAGAAATTAGTTATACATTTTAATTGTGAGTTTAATGAATAAAATATTCAAGCGAAAAAATTAGTGGAAAACTCAGTTTTATTGGCTTGAAAAATATGGTCCTTAGATTTTTCAACCTTGGTTCTGAACTATTTATAATATTTTTCAAGTATAGGTAGACTTTGTATAGTACATTGAATTCCTTTTAGTTGGAATTACGCTTAAAATAAAATGTCACTCATTAATAGCAGGGCTTCTAAACCGTAATGAATGCCCTTGTTATTGTTTTCATAAACATTTAGGAAAAATCTCAAAAAGTTTTATTTATTAATATTGCATCTAGCTGTTCCAAAGATCTATTACAAACTTTCCAAATCCTCCAAATTCTTACCAGTCCTAAATAATTTCAACCATATTAACGAAAATAAAATGTCCATGTTGTTTAATTTTTTACTTACTAGTGTCTGAAGTCCAACAGCAGTGATAACATCGTACTTTATTCCAAACATTCCCCTTTGGTGCTGTAAAGTGGTGGCATGTCCAATAATTGAATCTTGATTTATCACAATTTGTGTTGCTTTTTCTACTCTTACTAAACGGCAATGCACTTGTGGAAATGCCTCATAGGGATCCTTTTTTTTATCTTCTGGTATAAGCTCTTTAAATGGACTAACAATTAGATAGACTTTTTCATTATCACCCTTTGAACTAAAAAGCTGATCAATATGCCCAAACTGACTATCTTTTCCAAAGTAGAATTCAATGGTGGAATTCCCAGGATTCTGGTCATGAGTCGTAAAACTCTTTCCATGGACCAATATGCTTGCTATATTTTCAACTACCCTGTCTCCTACCTTCTCTGATGGTAACAAAGCCCCTTTAGATGTCTCTTTTCTTAAGCGTTCCCTTACCCATTTTGTAAATAATGCCTCAGTTAAATGGAAATGTCTTTTTTTTGTATCATACTCAATTTTTTTAATATTAGATCAATACTGAGCATCATCTTCAGCTTCACCTAGTTCCAATACCCTAGACTTCCAATGCCAGTGCTTGAGCATTGTTCGTAGTATTTCTTTTATGTTCAATAAAAATAAATTAGCTCATTTGCATTTTTAAGCACCCAACTACCAAACTAAATACATGGATGATGATTGTTTGGAATTTTGGATAATATACCATTAACTCTTTCAGCAGCCCAAGTAGCCATACCTATGGGTGGACCAAAACATTTAATCATTTCTGGAAAATGTTGAGTAAAATGAAGATTTGGCTTAAAGCTGATATTTTTCCAACCTTCTTCCAAGCAGTTACAATACTCCAATAGCAGTTGTTTTAATTCATCAACTTCATCGGCAGACACATTTTTTAAAGTCAAAAAGTTGGTAATTAAACTTAAAGTGGTGAGTGATTTGAGAAGATAATATTCTCTAGGTTTGTGGTCTGACGTCACAGACGTCTTGGCTTGATTTAATTTTTCTACCCAAAGGGGGATAAGTGAAAAAGGAAAGTAAACAGTATAAAGTACATGCCACTCCGCAGCTTTGAGGGAACCTGAATTTTTAGATCCTACTTTTTTTGCCACTTGTGAAATCCAGGAAGGTTTTTTTGTTTGCTCTATCACATTCCACACTGCCTCTAGCTCAGTGGCTGACAATTTTGGATTCCTAGTTCTTTTGCTTTCTTTATCTTTGCCCTTCTTTTTATCTTCCTTGCTTCTAATAGTCTCAATGAATGAATTAGATCTTTCACTTTCGGATGTACTGACACTTTTTTGCCTTAAGTTATAGGTTGAATTTCGACTTCCACTTTCAGAAGCATGTTTGGAGCCAAACTCTAAGGTTTGAAAGTGATGTTCAGAACTTGATGAATTTGTCCGGCTGTTTGATCCTTCCGATTCAGCTCCTACACTATCCATTCTAAGATATGTTTGTGACCGTCTCATTGTACTTGTATATCGTAGTCTTTCTTGCCGTCCCACTGGTTCAATATTATCGGCATCAGTGCTGATTAAGCTTCTTCTACGTTTTTTATATTGCTTATTTAGAAATATATCAGAACGTGCATCATCATCTTCTCTTCTTACATGCCAATTTTTTTCTAGGTTGATTGCGGCATTTTGTATTAGATAAAAAGTTAGACTGTGATCACTACGCAATATAGGGGGTGGACTTGCTAGCAAGTCCTCAACCTGAACTCAGATGGAACTCAGATGGAACTCAGACTGAACTCAGACTGAACCCATACTGAACTCTACTTGAACACCCACCTAAAACTGTTCTGCTGAGTGGTGTTCATCCCTGATTGTATGGTTCCTTTATCAATAGCTCAATGTGTGTTCAATCTATGGTGAGTTTGGGTCCAAGGTTGCGGACTTGCTAGCAAGTCCGCCCCCCATATTGTGTGGTGGATCTTTAAGATTTCCAAGCATGTGTGAATGCATCAAGTCAATTGAGAAATATTCCATAGGTTGCCAATATACAAGGTTATTTAGCTCGCTCCATCGAACCCCATGACTCCTAACAATAGATACCCACTCCCAATGTGACTGGCACTTTTTCCACTTCTCTGCCCAGTGCATATGATCCTCATGAGTACGTAAGGAAAAATTTTTGACTTGATGCTCACCAATTTCATCTTTTGAAATATGACAGACAGAGCAGAACTTAGTGGCTGAGTGACTTGCAAAACCAGCAATCTTTTGCATCGCTGGAATGTCTCCTATTAAAGAGAATAATGCAGCCCTTATTTTTTGGCCCTGTGGATAGTGAGGTGTTTTTTCAATAAATATGCCATCCCATAGAGTCTTTAGTTCATTGACAAGAGGCTTCAGAAGATGATTTATTTGTTCACTCGTTGGCTCAGTTGGACCGGGAATAATAGCATACAAAAATAGATTTTTGGTTTTGTATCGATCTTCTGTAGGCAAGTTCATACACACCAACAAGATATTACCCACAGATTTCTGATGACCTCCAATACAATTGCCACCCGGCCTAAACCAGTCAACATATAAACTAAACATTAAATTACCTTGTGTTTTTGTATATCCATCGACACTTCTATTTTGAGTTGTAGAAATATCTGGAAAATTTTTCCACACAAAACCATCATATACATCTTTCATGAAATCCCTTTCCATGTTTTCTAGAAAATCATTTTTTTTCTCAATCAGTGTCTTGAATTTGATTAGTTTAAACTTTCCTGAATGCCATTCAACCAAACTGTTGTGATGAAATGTTTTACGAGGATGGTAGATTGCTTCTTCTTGTTTGTACTTAGCCAAATACAAATTTTCATCACAATTGACAGTTTCTTCTCTCTGTCCTAAATCTTTCAAATAGTGCTTTGAGGATGAATAAAAAGTTTGAGTACAAGATAAGATCGATGGTTGCTGTTTGGGGATATACTCATAAAGAGCAAAGCACTTAGCACAGCATGTCTTGGTGACAAATAATGGATTGAGTTGCAATTGACTAAAAACTGTCTCTATAGAAAGGGGAATCAGGCTGATGATTCTGCTAGCATCTAGTTTACCTACGTCACTAAGAAGTTTGAGTTTTTTGACTTTATCATGCAAAAATTCAGCACAACCTTCTTTGCTCAAATGATGGATAAGAGAAAGTTTCGCTGCTTGCCACATTATCTTTTGGCTATAAAGCTCTTCCAAATTCAAATTGTTTGACCGTGGTAGAGACTGAATTGTTTCCAAAACAGGCTGCCCCTAAGCAAAGAAAAAATAGAGATTAATTGAAACATAATTTCTCTTTATTTACCAAATATTGATGTCTTACAAGATTTTGGATGTTGGATCCTAAGTTAGGTGAAGCGCTGGATGTACCAACCATCTGTGCTTTGCAATTTCTTTCCTCTTCATATTTGGAGTATGACTGAGATGTTTTGAAAACTACACCAACTTCAAAGCTTCCCAATGAGGTCTTATGCTTTCTTGATGAACATCCAAGCTCTTCACATTTACAAACGCGAAAAAATGGTGGTATTTTAAGACTTCTGGATATAAAAAATATGTTACTGGATGGTAGCAATTGAACAAACTATTTATTTATTGTGAAGTACTTACTAAAATAAGCTAATTTTTACGTCTCAAGAAGTTGATCTACAAGCTGGTTACCATGGATTTCTTTGAATGTTTGTTTCATGCAGATCAACCATGCATTAAGTAGGTATCCATACTGTGCATCAGCAAAATGTTTCAGACTTGCTACATTTTACAATGTTGCATACATGTTTATCAAACAGCTTATTTTGCACAAAGAATAATACTATAAGAGAATAAAAATTGATCGCATTTTTAAATATAGGAGAAACTATGATATAACTTGAATCAAAATAATACCATTTAATTTATAATAATAAAGTTATTTAAGTGTTGCTGTTTTTTTTTCTGCAATCACCTGCATTAATAAAATTCTGCCAAGTAACAGAAAGTTTTTCACTAATAATCACTATAAGATATAAAAAAATTTATAATATTTATTTTTCACAATATAGAATTACAGTCTGAAAAATAAATATCTTTTCAACAAAATATATTATTTTAAAATTTTCAAATCTAAGAAGTCATCAAAGTAAAGCTTCCAGAATCCAAAAAACAGAATTTTTACATTAAGTTGCTTATTCCAAACTCTGAAAAATTGGTATGGTTTCCAAGTAATCTTGGTAAATAAAATATATACATACTAATAAGGTGTTAATATAAATTTTTAAAATAAGTTTGTCAGCACAATCAACAAGCTCAAATAAGGTCATTATTTGCATTAAAATATTATCAAAATAAGTTGGAAAATCAAAATGATTCTGCATTATATTTTTACCCGTTCATCATGCAATAATTTTCTATTACAGCTGAGTTATTTCCTTTTGAATTAATTATGAACATACATAGATATCCATATTTTATAGAGAAAGATATTCATGAGAAAGCTCATCTGTCCGTCCACTCAACTCTTCATTATTAATTATTTTCAAAATAAAAAATTTATTATAGTAGTGTTTTTGTTTCCATATCCTTTCAAAATTTTATATTTTTGTTCATTTTGCTTTTCATAACGTATATGATGAGCTCTAGTTGTTCTTATTTTCCTCAGGGGAAAATACCTACTAATACCCATTTACTAAATAAAAGATTCAATGAGATACTCCTTCGATCAACTTCTCATTTTTGCAGGTCTATTTACAATTTCTGTCGTGTGCTTTTGAATATTTCACCTCAGTCTAATGAATGGAAGCTGAACCCCACCAAAGAACAACTACATAGGTTTTCATTGTTCAATATAAGCTCTCTCAACATTGATATTAATTTGCCATATCCTCAACAAAATTACCGTGTTTCAGAAAAAATCCCTGCTATATTCCACAATGCTTTTATCCACTTTATTCATCAATGCAACTTTCCTGGAAAAACGTTTGCTTGGAATCTTGATTGGTTTCACGAGTTGAATCAAGTTTTGGCAAAAATTATCATTAAGCACTGGTATAAAGCTTTGGAAAATAATTATTTGGTTTCTTATTCAATGGACTCTACTCATATTTCTTACCTAAATCAAATGGGTGTTCTTCACCGCTGGTTTATAGGTTATGCTGATAAATTACAACTCGGAAAAGATTCTGATAGTTTCCGTGAAATAGTTAAAATAAGAAAGTATAAATAAAAAATAAAAAAGAAAGTAAGAACTAATATTTTTATTATTTTTTTTACACAAGCTTATATAAATTTGACAATCTTTTTCAGAATTCTTTTAACCAAAATTACCTTCTTAAACAACTTCCAAGTGGTGAAACCTATGAGAATCTTTTCAAAAACTTCAAATGTTGCTCAGACACCAAAATTGATGATGAAGGTTCTTTTATGCAGATTTTAATGCCATGGAGATCTGAAGAATTCTCAAGACTTGCACGAAATCTTGACCAGAAACACATTCAAATCCGAGAATCTTCCTCTTATTCAGGAGAAATACTTAAGAACTTGGCATTATATGATAGATTAAATTTGGTATCCTCAATTGAGACTCACTTTAATTCTTTTCCAGTCCCCAGGGGTTTGCCAAGTGACTGCTATTCTTCATTATATCTTGCTTCTCTTAATCCTCAACAATTAAGACTTCTTAATTGTCAAGACCCAATAAACATTTCTTACATACTTGAACAAATTTCAAATTCTAATGTGAGTTATTGATGAATTCCCTAATCAATAATCTAGCAGACTCATATTCCTCATTTCCAATTTTTGGGACACTTAACCTTAAAAAATTAGAACAGATAAATATTTTTAGCTATGATGCATCTTTATATAAAGAAAATTTCACATACATTGATAGCTCAATCTTTTTTCTTTGTATCTTATAAATTCTGAATTCAATACTTCTGCTTACAAAATACTTGAGTACATGAACTTCATTTTGTTGGCCCATTCTATACAGACAATCAACTGCTTGCTGTTCAACTTCTGGATTCCAATTAGGCTCCTGTTTCAATATTTTAAACAAATTCTCTTTTCAACCTTTTCTATTTCAATATAAGACTCTTTGACTTACCATTATATAAACATTTTGTGCACACCTCAAGTCTATTCCAACTCCTGCAGCCTTGATTGTACCAAGCAAAACTTGACATCTTTCATCATTTTTGAATTTTTCCAGATTTTCATCCCTTTTTTTCATGCTCAACTTTCCTACAAGCTCTGTGTCCCTAATTCCATAGTCATCTAAAGCCTTTTTTATACTGTTTCAATGGATAGAATATTGAAATGTTGTTTAAGCTAAAAATAAGTTATTGAGATAATTAATAGAATTCCTTACACTTCCAAAAAGTCCGCATATTCTGAAAATATAACAGCCTTGTGACAAATTATCCCCCTTTCTCCCCTTAAGGAAATTTCTAAATGACTGATCAGATGTATAATCTTTGCTGAATGTTTCCATGTGAAAGGAAATGTTGGAGGTTGACCTGGTTTTTTGCAGACAGGGTGGTTACAAAATTGCCGTAAAATTGACAGTTCTCGGAGAAACTCAGCTGAGTCCCAAGGGAGGTTGGTGTTTTGAGAAGGCCCATAATACTCAGAAAAACGTTCTTGAAGCTTTGTAAGTTTTGAGTGCCAAGGTTCTGATAATTCTACAGATATTCCTTGCTCAATTTTTGGAGGAATTGATAAGATTGCTTCTTTTGTCCTCTGCAGGCATATGACATTCATGAGAGTATTTATTGATTTTATTGAGCTAGAGCTTCCTCTGTTTAAGCCATTCATAAGAAAATTAGTCTACAACCAGTTTTCTTGCCATCTTTTGATTCTGAGGAATGATATAAGGCTTTGAAGATCAGTTGTCTAGTTCTGAAGTGGTGTCCCTTTCAAGCATAGTTGATACTCAGCCTCCAAGGCCAATATATTCTGATTCTTGTGCGACTGGGGATTCTTGATTAAACTTTTAAATTATGTTAAACATTTCATCAGCTTTTATAATATTATGTTCAAAATTATTAGTAATTCAAATGAATGCTTACTGAGCCTCATCTAAAACTATTCTGTACCAAATGAGTTTATGAGTTACTGGCGGAATAGGTTGAGGAGTTTTCTTTGAAGAAGATAGAATTTCTGTCTCATAGGTAGTTAAAACAACTAGTTGGTTCTGAAGCTCCTCAAAATTAATTTTCTTTGAATCCTTCCCATAAAGAACCTTGAAAGGTAGTACATTATCTTCAAAGTGAATTCTTATTTCATTGACCCAGTTTGATAATGTTGCAAGTGGGCAAATGATGAGAGTTGCTGATGTCCTATCTTTCTCTTGTCCACCACCCAAGAGTTGGAACCGTCTGGCTTCACTTTGAGTTGCAGTAATTAAGCCAAGAGTTGAGAGGGTCTTTCCCAAGCCCATATCATCAGCTACAATTGAACCAATTCCTGCAGAGGATAACTCTTCTTCAAGAAATTGTTCATAATAATTATTAAAACCTACTCTCAGCCAGCTGTTGCCTGCATG
Organism: Hemileia vastatrix; assembly: GCA_030280995.1. Taxonomy (NCBI): domain Eukaryota; kingdom Fungi; phylum Basidiomycota; class Pucciniomycetes; order Pucciniales; family Zaghouaniaceae; genus Hemileia; species Hemileia vastatrix. The sequence continues at coordinate 25,453,608 of JASXTE010000005.1, forward strand.
CCTCCACAGGTTTTCTAACTTTTTGGATAAGTTATTTTCATTGTCTATCATAAAATTGATAGCTTGAATCTGATGTGTTTTCAGAGTTGTTTTCATACCACATATAGATAGATTTTCCATTTGATTATCCCTTGTCCCAGAAATTTCAGAAGTTTTGTGAATACAAGAATGAGGAATATTGAAGAAGATGGTTGGATTGTAGTGTGGAATTGGTGTCAAATCAATTTTAGCATTTAGAAATACTTCTTTAGCCTGACCAATAAAATCAGTCAAACAAAAAAGGAGGCCACAAATTCTATACTGCCTGTTTAATAGTAGAACCAAGTAAGAGCAAAAATAATAAGGTATTTGGGGATTTATAGCCCTTTCCTCAGTTAAAATTTGAGATCCAGATCCAATTTCTCCAAGTAGTTGTCCAATTTGGCTGCTCTGTTTGTTAGAAAGATCACCAATAGGTTTTGCTTCTCCTTCTTTGAATAATCCAAAAACATGAACTAAAGATCTTACTTGTTGCATAATAACTGGAGTGGATACTTCATCAAATACAGATCTTTCTTTTGGAAAAATAGGTTTAAAATTTAAAGAGAATTGTCCAATGCATCTTAAATTTGAAATTTTAATTAAATGAATTTTATGGTGATGGTGGTAGTTTAAAGAAAGAGAGGGTGAGAGCAAAGTTTTGAAAGAGAATAAAGTAGAGAATATATATAATATTGGATGAATATTCAAAATTAAATTTTTCATGTATGTTAATAATTAATGTTGACTCACATTTTAATAATAACTAAATACAGATAAATAATTAAAAAAATTGCATTATTTTAGAGCCTAAGTTTTGTGCCAATATATTAAAATTAGTTTCTTTAATAGTGTAAATTTTTTAAAAAATACATTACTTTTTTTTCCCCTTATAAAATATATATATATATTTTCTCCTAAATTAAATTTTTTGAACATTGTCTTATACTTTTTTATTCCAAGGAACAATGAGAAATTTCTATTGATAAGGGCTCAATATCAACTTTTGTCTAGAAAATTTAAAATTATGTGCAAATATTTTTACAGAGTTATATTTTTATTAATAAAATTTTTAAAAAGTACTTAAATAGTATTCTTTTTTATATATTTGCAGAAATAAAATTGATAATTGAAATAATATTCCAGACCTAGTATACTATGTGTCATTTATGATATTTCTACTAATATCAAACCTGACCTCCCAACATTAAATGGGTCTATATATAAAATTAAATATTATGGTATGTTAAGTGTTGTGGATCAACCATTGCTCAACTTAAACCCAAAGCTCTGCTCAAGAAGGGATAAATTGAGGCTCAATTTAGGGCCAACTTTTTTTTCAAAATTTTTTCATATAATTTAAAAACAGTTTCCTAATTCTTTCAAAACATTTCCCCAACAATTTCCCAACCTCTTCCTGAAAGTTTCAAAAAGAGGGAACTGCTAGAAGTTCACCCCCTTATTTCACGTGGTGGTGGTTACAAAAAAGAATGAATATAACTGTCAAAACTCTAAAGAGCAATAATAGTGGTGAGTTTGTTAATAAGTGCTTACAAGAATGTTTATATCTCCATGGTATAGAACATGAATGTTCCTTATCCTATTATTATGAAAAAAATGGGGACATTGAATGTTTCAACCAAACCATTTTGACATGGGTAGAAAAATTTTGTTAGATAGCAGTGTGGTGATCCAAACCTGAGTAGGCCTTTGGAGTGCATATTTGGAGGTATTTGGCATGTAGGGTGTTAGTGGGGTTATGGTGTTATTAGTGGTTTTTTTCATCTTTAGGTGATATTTAGTAGTGTTTATGGAGGCTTAAGCTAGGTTCACTTATTATGTCTCAGCTTAATGTCCTTTCTTTTCTCTTCATTTTGGTATCCCTTATGGGTGGTTACCTTGCTTTATAGGGTAGTTATGGTGTTGTTATTGGTATTTATTGGATGTTTATTGCTTAGTGGTGCTTATGTAGGCTTAAGAAAGGGTCACTTATTATGTCTCAGCTTATTTTCCTTTATTTTCTTTTCCTTTTGGTATGTCTTATGTGTTTTTATCTTGTTTATTAGTGAAGTTATGGGTTTTTAGGGTTTTTAGGGTTTTTATGGGTTGTATGGGTGTTTTAGGGCCTAGAAGCGGCCCGCCCTCCCCCAAGCGGCCTGCCTGCCCCTAAGCGGAGCCGCCTCCAAGCGGCCTGGCAGCCTGGGCGCTGGGGAAGCGCTAAAATGCACGTTTATGCATGAAAAAGGCTGGGAAAGCTGGATTTTGGCTGGGGAATTGGTCAGGGTGGTCTGTGCACTGGCTATATGATGCGTGTGTGGGAAGATTTTTAGGGAATCATCTTATCACTTTACTCATCGCCTCTCTGTTCCTCCCTGTCTCATTGGCTGGTGTTTTGTTGGAATATAGTACTGTTCATTTCAACTCTTTCTGGTAGTCTGTCTGGGACTATTATCTTCACTTTTAAAGGGGTCAAGTGTGTTTAATTAGAGGGTCTAGCAAACAGATATCCAATTTGCTGCAACAGGTCAATCTCACTTATTTTTCTAAAGGGACAGGGGATTTTCTCTCTGGTTTTTCTCCAACTCCCTTGGTCAAGGCCTATAGCTAGTACTATAGGATTGTCTACATTTCTGGCACCCAACGTGGGGTCGAATCTGTTGGCTTTTTGGAATCTCTGTTGATCTAGGCTTCTCTCTTTGGTGGATCTCCTTTGTTGGATTTTGGATTTGGTTCTATATCTATTTGTGGTTTGTCTAGGGGTCTTCTTTTCTGTTGGATTTGGTCCCTCCTAGGTCTCTAAGGCTCTTGGGGGGACTTTGGCTATCTTTGGTGGAGATTGGAGGCTGTAACTTGGAATTCCTAGGATGGTTCAAGGTTTTTGGGAGAGGATGCAAAGGGGTTTTTGGCTAGGTTTGAGGTTGCTTCTGAGATTGATGGGGCCTCACTTTTGGACATGGTTGGGCAAGTAATCTTTTTCATTGGCAATAGGGAGGTGGAGAAGGAAGTTTCTGTTATGGAAGGATATAGGAGTCAGGACTGGGGAAAGTTGAAGACTGAAATGATTAAAAGGTGGCCTAATACTTTCTCAATGGTGGATCTTCATGGGATTGCTAGGAAGTTGGAATTGAAAGGTGGTGTAACTTCTCTTTCACAGTATGGGGAATTTATAGAGGAGTTTGGGGAGGCTCTGGATTATCTGGTATATAATGATATATTACCACATGAAGATGGGGCCAAGTATGTATTTTGGAGTGGCATGGGTAGGAATGTAAAGGTGGAGGTTATGGAGATTCTTTTCAAGGCTGACTTTATGAAGACTCTTCCAAATGGGGAAAATAGGATTCCTGGTATGGCTATTCTGAAGGAGATTATTTTTGGATATTTGGATGGTATGATGGATAGGGATGTGGAATATGGAGAGAAAATCCTGTTGGATGGAGAGGTTCAGGAGACTGTGGTGGAAAATTCAGTTTCTTGAAAGGTGTTGGAGCCATCAATTTTGGAAGATGGGGACTCTGATGATGTTTGTAAAACTGATTTTTCTTTTCCAAAGGATGCCATGGGATCTCAGGAATGTGCTTCACTGGATGTTTTGGAAATTTACACACTGGAGGATCAGTGTATTTCCTCAAGTTTGGGTGAATTATGTGGGAAGGAGGACTTGTCTGGTCATGAAGAAGGATTTTTGGATATTGAGGAGGAATCTTTGGTGGATGAATGGTTGCTGTGGGATGATAATTTTTCTTTCTCAAGTTCAGATAATTGCTTATTGGAGGAGGATGTATCAGTTGAATTTTTGGATGGACAGAAAGATTCTGTCTTAGATCTTGTTCTAATAGAGGAAGATTATTTTCATGTGGTTACCTCAAGATCAGAATTTCTCTGCTTGGAGGAGGATTTTTATTTTGATGTTATGGATGTTATTCTGGAGGATTTTGAAGATTCTAAGAAAGATTCCTATAGGGAAGAGGAAAATTGTTATGTTTTGGATGTCACTGGTATGGAGGTTGATTTTAAAGATGTGGTGGAGGTTCCAGATGTTTCACAGGGTGGAGAATTTATGGATTCTGGTAATGTGAACTATGGTAGACTCAGTGTATGTAGGAGGATGGAAAATTTGTTTGGAGGTCTGATGTTGGGATATCAGAATTGGAAGAGGAGCTTAGGGGGCTCAAGCCCTAGGGGCAAACTTATTGGTTTAAACCTTGGGATTTCAAGAATCCGATTCCTCCGAAATGAGGATAAACTACTTAATTTGTTTTGGTTTTGCTTAATTTGGCCTCTATGTATTTGGTCAGGATTTTTTTTGTTTTGTCTAATTCTTTTCAGTCTCTCTGGTTCAAGTCTCTATATAAAAAAAGGAGGCCGGGCCGCTTCAGGCGGCACCTCCGAAGTCAGGCGGCCCTCCCGTAATAAATAAAAAAAAAATCTTAGTATAATGAAGATGGAAGAAAAGAAAAATTCAAGTGAAGATGGGTATTTTATTTAAAAGAAAATCAAGATAAAAATGAAAATTATTGGTTTTATTTCACCTCCAGCATGAGGTTAAACTGCAAAATTTTATTTCTAAATTGGATTTTTTTGGCTTTAAAGAATTTTAATGGTTTTTTAATGGTTTTGGTTTTTTACGGGAGAAGATTTGTGTTGGAAATTTTTTTTCATTAGAAGGTACCCAGGGGTGGGGCTTCTATATTTTATTTTGGCAAGTGTGGGGGTGACTGATGGGCTGGTTGCTCTATCAACAGTTACCCCAGATTGTCTGTTTCCAACCCCTTCTCTTAATGTTCTTGAATTCTAGTATTGGTTTTTTTTCTTTAACAGGTTTTTAGTCCACCATGACTTTAAACTGGAAATTCTTTTGGTCTTCAAGTGCTGGACCCCTCATGTTTAATGGTTTTGTTTAATTTTGTTGGATGTTGTGTTTTAGTTAGAAGGTACCCAGGGGGGGCTTCTATATTTTACTTTGGCAAGTGTGGGGGTAACTGATGAGCTGGCTGCTCTGTAGAACAGTTACCCCAGAATGTCTGTTTCAAGCCTTTGGTTTTTAACTAGTTGAATTCTAGTGTTGTTTTTTTGTGATTCAGGTTTTTAGTCCTCTATGACTTTAAACTGGATTGCCTTGGATGTCTTTTGGTGCTTTTGGATTGGTGGTGGATCACTGGTGGTCTCCCATCAGTTTTACTTATTGGAGGGAGCCCACCCAGTGATCTCTTCTGTTGACCTGGAGCTGGCTTTGCTATGTGGTTCTAGGGTTTTGGATGTGAAAGTGGTGGATTCAAGATTATTTTCTTTTTTTCTCTTTTTTTTCTTTTAATTTTTTTATGGAGGCTATGTTTGCTCAAAGGCTCAAGATAGGGCTCTGGCAATGTTTTTGGTAGAAGAGGAGGAGTCAAAATAAAAAATAAAAAATAAAAAAAAATTTAGGTGTGACCACATCAAGGTCCACTTGGATGTGGGTAAGGTATCAGGGGATCAGCTCATCAATTGGCTGGGGGATACCATTTTATTTTGTTTTATTTGTTAAAGGAGGTTAAATGTTTTGGCTTTGATGGTTTTTGGTTTGGGGATTTATGGGATATATCTTCAAGATTTTTTTTCTGGAAGGTCCTTCAAGACTTCAAGATGAATTTTTTTTAATTATGGGATATATCTTCAAGATTTTTTTTCTGGAAAGTCCTTTAAGACTTTAAACTGATCTTTTAATTAAGGGCTCAAGATTTTTTGATGTCCATCAAGACTTTAAACTGAAAATTCTGTTAGTCCTCCAAGACTTAAAACTGGCTGGTTGTTAAAGATTTATTCAAGAATTTAATTTTACTACTGTGGATTTAGTAGTCCTCCAAGACTTTAAACTGGCTGGTTTCAAGATTTTGTCAAGAAGTAGTCCGTCAAGACTTTAAACTGAACACTGTGTTAGTCCCCCAAGACTTTAAACTGAGGATTGTTGATAGTGAAGTCCCCCAAGACTATAAACTGAGGAATGGGAGGCAGTGTGAGGTGAAAGTTTAAAGGCAGAAGGATCCAAGGGGGAATTTCTGAATTTTGTAAAATTAAGTTTGGGGGTGACTGATGGGCTGGCAGCTCTATATACAGTTACCCCAGAAAGTTAGTTACTTCTCTAAATCTTTTTCTGGTTGATCTCTGGTTCTTGGTTCTGTGATTCAGGTTTTTTCAGTCCCCCAAGACTATAAACTGAGGATTTTTGGAGTCCCCCAAGACAATAAACTGAGGTCTGTTAGTCCCCCAAGACTTTAAACTGAGGGCTTTTAGTCCCCCAAGACTTTAAACTGAGGGTTGTGAGTCCCCCAAGACTATAAAATGAGGAAAGTTTTATGCTGGTAGAAGGTTATAGTCGGGAAGACTTGTCAACTGGATATCACTTTTCATTGTTGGAGGCTGGTACAGCCAGAGTTGGAATTCAAGAACAGAAGAAAGAGATTATTTTCAAAGAGATAGATTTAATTTAAAGGCATGCTGCAAGAGAAGTTTTAAAGTAGAAGCTTGGATTGCTGGCTCAGAAGTTCACTTAGGATGGAATAAGATCTGGTGGAAGAGAGAAATGGGCTGTTTATAAAGATTCTGAAGAGGTGTTTTAACATGGTTGTTGGCAAAGGAAGAATGAGGACATTCTTGATTGGAGGGAGGATGTGGTGATCCAAACCTGGGTAGGCCTTTGGAGTGCATATTTGGAGATATTTGGTATGTAGGGTGTTATTGGGGTTATGGTGTTATTAGTGGTTTTTTTCATCTTTAGGTGATATTTAGTAGTGTTTATGGAGGCTTAAACTAGGGTCACTTATTATGTCTCAGCTTAATGTCCTTTCTTTTCTCTTCATTTTGGTATCCCTTATGGGTGGTTACCTTGCTTTATAGGGTAGTTATGGTGTTGTTATTGGTATTTATTGGATGTTTATTGCTTAGTGGTGCTTATGTAGGCTTAAGCTAGGGTCACCTATTATGTCTCAGCTTATTGTCCTTTATTTTCTTTTCATTTTGGTATGTCTTATGTGTGTTTATCTTGTTTATTAGTGAAGTTATGGGTTTTTAGGGTTTTTAGGGTTTTTATGGGTTGTATGGGTGTTTTAGGGCCTAGAAGCGGCCCGCCCGCCCCCAAGCGGCCTGCCTTCCCCTAAGCGGAGCCTCATCCAAGCGGCCTGGAAGCCTGGGCGCTGGGGAAGCGCTAAAATGTACTTTTATGCATGAAAAAGGCTGGGAAAGCTGGATTTTGGCTGGGGAATTGGTCAGGGTGGTCTGTGCGCTGGCTGTATGATGCATGTGTGGGAAGATTTTTAGGGAATCATCTTATCACTTTACTCATCGCCTCTCTGTTCCTCCCTGTCTCATTGGCTGGTGTTTTGTTGGAATATAGTACTGTTCATTTCAACTCTTTCTGGTAGTCTGTTTGGGACTATTATCTTCACTTTTAAAGGGGTCAAGTGTGTTTAATTAGAGGGTCTAGCAAACAGATATCCAATTTGCTGCAACAGGTCAATCTCACTTATTTTTCTAAAGGGACATGGGATTTTCTCTCTGGTTTTTCTCCAACTCCCTTGGTCAAGGCCTATAGCTAGTACTATAGGATTGTCTACAGCGGATTACACAAATCTTTTTGGGGGCCAGCTTTCAAATGTGCAGTATATACAAATAATCAATCACCAAATACGTGCTTCAGCAACATGACTCCTTATGAAAAACTTCTAAAATCAAAACCAAGACTCAATCACTTGTGTATTTTTGGTTTGATATTGTATGTACATGTACCAAAGGAGACAAGAAAGAAGCTAGATAACAGAAGCAAGAAATTTAGAGTAATTAGTTATTTAGAACACTCAAAAGGTTGGTTATTTATAGAAATAGAAACAGGAAAACTAATTTCATCAGCTTGGGCAACTGTTTCAGAAACTGCTCCTAAGTTAAAACAACATAACTCAGATAACATTAATAAAGAAAACAAAGTGGGAATAGATTATATTAGTAACACACTGACTTTTAATGATCTCAGCACTGAAGAAGAAATTATTGAACAAGATAAATTAGTGGAAAATATAGAAATATGCTGTAAAACAATAGCAAATAACTTACCATACACATTTTTACAGGCAATGAAGTCAATTGACAAAAAGGAGTGGCTAGAAGCATGCAAAGAAGAAATGGGTAACCTATTGAGTTTGGATGTTTGGGTAGAAATTTCACTTCCAGAAGGTAAGAGAGTTACTGATGCTAAATGGGTTTTTGCTGAAAAGCTAGACAATGAAGGGAAACTTATAAAAAGAAAAGCCAGGTATGTGGCTAAGGTTTTTTCCCAAAAAGAGGGTATAGACTGTGCAGAAACATTTGCACCTACAGCTACTTTTACTTCTCTAAAAATTCTACTAACAATGGCTGCAGCTTACAACTGGCCAGTTCACATTTTTGATGTAGTTGCAGCATATCTTAATTCACCAATAGATGAAGATTTGTGGGTAAAAGCACCACCAGGTTTTGGAAGAGAAGAAGGCAAAGTATTCAAACTAAAAAAGGCTTTGTATGGTACAAAGTAGGCAGCAAGTTGTTGGTGGAAACACTTAGAGTCTAAATTGTGTTCAATGAATTATATTCCAAGCTACTTTGACAGTTCCATGTACATACTTCAAGATCAAATCAACAGTGGAATCTTGTGGATTCATGTAGATGATGGAGTGATAACAGGTTCCAGCAAGGAGATATTAAAAATTTTTCAGAAACAGCTGTCAGAATTAGTTACAATAATATGGGAAGAAGAATTAAAAAACATTGTTGGGGTTAAAGTAGTATGTAAACAAGGTGGTTTCATTCTCTTGCAACAACTACTGATTAACAAGATTGCTGAACGTTTTGACAGAGATCCAATTATGAAATCAACAGTCTTACCTAAAGATTGTAAGTTAACAAATGGTACTGGGGAAAAGTTAAAGAGTACTGAATTTTTAAGTTTGATTGGCTCATTGAACTATTTGGCTGTAGCAACTAGACCTGACATCTCTTTTGCAGTAAACTACCTGGCAAGATATGCAAATCACCCAAATGAACAGCATTGGGAGGTATTAACGCATTTAATCCAATATGTAATCACAACTAAAGACTGTATGTTTCATATTTTTCCAGACAAAAGCAAAGGACTAGACGCATATGGCAATGCAAACTGGAATGACAATCTAGCAAGATGTACCAATAGAGGAATCATATGCTACATGGGAGTATGTCACCGGACGACGTACGCACAAGGTCGAGGATGTTCCTGTAAGTGAGATGAGGGATTTGAGAAACTTCTTCGAAGCACAGAGGAATGATTCGAGGAAATGATTCGAAGGTCACTCGAAGTAATAGCTATAGGTTCGAGGTTCGATCGAGAAGAATTATAAACTAGTTCCAAGGTAATAATAATTCTTAAAATCTCACGAAGGGTTGGAAACTCAATAATCAAAGATTTAGGATTTAGAAATGAATATTTGAGAAGGTAAAAGAAAGATACAATAACAATGATTTAATTTTTTAAGGATTTACCACTATTAATGTAAATACGATATTATAATTTAATTCTAAGGAATATCTAACCAAATACCCAACTCCTTTTATATCCTTTGTTCCTCCTCGCATTGACCTCCCTTCCATCGCAGCATTCCCATTCCATTGACCATTACTAACATACACTTAGACCCTCTCTACTAAATATCTGTCCATGCTCAATTTTCCCCTTTTAATTAATTAACAAAACTTTAATGAAAAAAAACTACTACTATACTATTTCATTGATACTAGCGCTGTGCGTCGCTTATTGAAAAGGACTAAGGTACCCTATTGGGAGATTGACTAATTTAGATTTAGAGTTGAGGCTAGCGCAGTTAAATAGCAGTACACAAAGGAAAATCGCAGTTGCTATGGAGAATTGCTTTCTGCGCTTCGAGTATAGATTTAGGACTCGATATTATTGATTTATTGAGTTAATTTCGCTTCGAGTGTCACGTGGCGCGTGACAGATGCCCGGGTATAAAAAACGCGAACTCTGTTGAGCTTGAGCCATCTTCCCACACTAATTTCCCTTGTCTAATACTTTTTTCCCTCATCTCTTAATTATTTATTTTATAATGAACTGCCCTACTCCCACACCCACGCCTCCACACCCTAAAGCGGATGGGGGAATAATCACACGACAGTTTTCACAGACTTGCACGGCTTGTGAAAGCATGGAATATTTCTGTGTCGAAAGTACGGCGACTCGAGGCCCTCGCCAGAAATGCGAGTTTTGCCGTTGGCGGCGAGTGGCGTGCGATGCGTTGACGAAGAATGCGGAAATCGAAAAACGATTTACAAAAACTAAATTTTGGGTAGTTCCGAAGACCAAAGAGGTGGTCGAAGACATTTGGGATGTCTCGATCGAAGATGAACAATCGGTGGGGGAAAATGATAAGGAGATGAACAACGAGATCTCAACCTGGGTAACCCAGGCCACGAGTTCGAAGCGAGGTGTCGAGGAAGAGGTCGACAAATTGGTGGAGGAGGATGAAGATGAAGTCCCTGTTCCAGGGCGGGCACCCAAGAAACGACGGGTGGTCATCAAGGACAATGAGGAAGAGAGAGAGGTAGAAGTCGAAGTGGCGCCCAGGTTATTTCTGGAGCCTGATCCCATCTTCGAGGTAAGTTTTAATTGTTTTATTTCAAGGATGAAGTTACTGATGAGTTTTGTTTTAGACATCGAATAACCTTGAAGAGCCGATTGCGGAGCCTGCGCCGGTTATACCAACTGAGGCAAACCCTCCAGCCACGGAAGTAGTTGAAGAGCCCGAAGACACCCTGGACCAGGTGTGGTCGAAGAAACCTCGTCAAGGTCGACGAGTAAGGTTCGCGGAAGAACTATGTGGGGAGGTCGACGCTATTATTGACGCTGCTTCCTTCGACGTGGCAGAGGAGCTATTGGAGATTGGAGAGGTGGTTCCGGTAGGAGAGGAGGAGGTATTTGAGAAATTCAGGAAGGAAATAAGGGTAGTTTTGGAGAAAATGAAAAGATTGGTTTGAGAGAAGTTAAAAGAAAAGATTTGAAAAGAAAAGGAGATGTAAAGAAGTAGAGAGAAAAAAAAATTGTATTTTTAATTTTATTTTATTTTATTTTATTTTATTATTAGTATTATTTTTTTTCATTGTAGGTGAATGTTGTTAATTTTATAAGATTTGAGAGAGAGAGAAAAGAAAAGAAAAAAGAAAAGAAGTTTAAAAAAAAAAATTTAGAATTTGAAAGAGGAATTTTAAAGAAAGGAAAAAAGGTTGTTTTAATTGAAGGAAGTTTTAGTGTTTTCTTTTTTTTTTTTTTTATCAAAGAAAAGTTTTTATATAAGAAAAGAGAGAGAAAGAAGAAACGGTTTTGTGATTGAGATGAATTTGTTAAATTGAGGATTTTTGAATTTTTTTTTTTTTTTTTTTTAAGAAATTTTAGTTGAAAAGAGAGGAAGAAGAAAGAAAAGAAAAAAAACAGAATTTAGAATTTAAGAGAGTTTGAAAAGAAGATTTATTTGTTTCAAAGAATTATTATAGGGAGATTCAGGGGTTGAAGTTAAGTTCGAGGAAATGGTCGTGTCATACAAGATTTGATGATTTGAAGGAAAGAAAGTTTTAAAAGAGAGAATAAAAAATTTTTTTTTTTTTTGGAAGAGAAGTTTTTTTGAAGAGAATTTTAAATTTAAGAAAAGAATGTATTTAAAGAATTGAAAAAGAAAAGAAGGAAAATATTTAGAGAGATTTATTATTATTATTTTTTTTATTTTATTATTTATGTTTTATTCTATTTATTTTATTTTATTTTATTTTATTTTATTTTATTTTATTTTATTTTATTTTATTTTATTTAATTTAATTTAATTTAATTTTAATTTTGATTTTAATTTTAGTTGGTTTTGGAGGAAATTTTATAGAAGGAGAAGAAAGAAAAAGAAGAGAGAAAAAAGAAAACAAGGCTAAGAAATTTAAGAGATGTTTTAGATTTTAAAGAAAGAAACAAAAAAAAGAAAATTTTAAATAAAGAAATTTTAAGGTTTTGGTTTTAAAGGATATTTCAAATGAAAAGATTTTAGGAGTTCAGGAGCGTTAGAAACATTGATGGCTGGTTCCCAGGATGTTTTGTCTGAGTCATTGAGGAAGCCTTCCCATTCCACGAGGTATTGAAGTTTCCCCTTGCGTATTCTTGAATCAAGGATATGACTTACTTCCCACTCTAGATGATCTTCTACTTCGACCGGTTCCAGAGGGGGTTGGTTCTTGCCCGGGTATATTTCTCGAGCCAGTTCCAGGAGAGATACATGGAAAACAGGGTGAATCGCCTGCCATTTAGGAGGTAACTTGAGTCGAAATGCAGTTTTAGAGACTTCAGAGTCGATTTTGAACGGTCCCAAGCGCTTTTCAGCCAGTTTCTTTGATGGTCTTGTTGTTCAGATGTTTTGTGCATCGAGCCATACTTTGTCGCCTGGTTTAAAGGAAGGAGCAGATTGTTGATGTTTGTCGGCCTGTTCCTTGTATCTTCGAATCGCTGATTCCAAATTTGTTTTAAGTTCTTCTTGGAGTCGTGATATAGTTCGAAGATAATGTTCCGCAGGATGATTAGTTCCTACATGAATTGAGTTGAATCGAGGATGTCGTCCATAAATGGTTTCGAAGGGAGATTGTTGTGTCGAAGAATGAGTCGAGTTATTATAAGCAAATTCGGCCAATGGTAGCCATGTGGTCCAATCATCTTGTTGGTAACTGACATACATTCGAAGATATTGTTCGAGGATTTGGTTAACTCTTTCTGTTTGACCATCGGTTTCAGGGTGATAGGCCGTGGAGAGATTCCTCGTGATATTGAGTTGTCGACACAGTTGGGTCCAGAATGTGGATACAAACAATGAGCCTCTATCTGAAATAATATCATTTGGTAAGCCGTGTTTAGAAAATACATATTCTAGAAACAATTTTGACAAATCTTCTGCTGTAGCAGTAGTAGTGGTTTTAATAAAAATAGACATTTTTGAAAATCTATCTACTATTACTAATATAGCATCAAAATCATTAGAAATAGGAAGTTGAGAAATGAAATCCATCGATAAAGATTCCCAAGGTTTAGAGGGAATAGGAAGTGGTTGAAGCAACCCATGCTTCTGGTGACGGGGAGCCTTATTCCTATTACATTCGTAACAAGCTTTTATATAGGCCTTGATTTCCTTGGTCATACCTGGCCAGAAGAAATCCCTTGCTATTAACTGGTAGGTTTTAGCAACCCCAAAATGACCAGCTAATGGAGAATCATGTCGACTATTGAAAATCCATAATTTTATCTCATTGTTGTCGGGTATGACTACTCTACCTTCGAAGACTAATAGACCTGATTCAATACTAAATCTTTTGGCCCCTTGCTTCGAGAGTATTTTGTCTTTTAACCCTAAACAATAATCGTCCTTCGACTGAGCTTCGAGGATGTTGGATAGTGGATTTCGAAAAGATTGAATTGTCATCGAATTAAGTTGATGTGTCGTTAACATTGATTCGTTGAAGATTGATTGCACATTTGCTGGGTTCTTGTCAGCAAATGCGTCCCCCCGCTGTGGGTAAATGTTGTCCCGACGTGACAAGATATCTGGGACAATGCAGTTTTTTCCTGGGCGATAGGAAATAGAGAAAGAAAATTCAGACAAAAATTCAGCCCACCTGGCTTGAGGCCTGGTTAACACTTTAGAAGACATGAAGTATTTCAAAGCATTATGATCTGTTAAAATTTGAAAAGGACTATCTAGGCTGAGAAGAAAAGAACGCCATTTTTTAAGACAATGGATAATAGCTAAAAGCTCTTTGTCATGAATTTCATAATTTAATTCTGCGGCTATGAGTTTGTGTGACTCAAAAGCAACAGGATGAAACAAATTTGTTTCAGGATTTAATTGGGAGATGACCCCTGCAATAGCATAATCACTCGCATCTGTCTCAACTATTGTCAAGGCAGAAGGATCAAAATGCCGAAGAATTGGGGCTGTGGTGAACGCCGTTTTTAGTGCTTCGAATTCCTTTCGTGCTGTAGAAGTAAAAACAAAAGGAATATCTTTTCTAAGAAGAAAAGTAAGATTGGAAATAGTTTTAGAGTAATCTTTAATAAATCTTCTATAGAAGTTTGCAAAACCCAAAAATCCTTGGAGTGATTTAATGTTTTTGGGCTCAGGCCATTCCAGGATTTTCTGGACTTTTTTGTCATCCATGACTAAACCGTCAGTGGACAACGTAAAACCCAAAAAATCAATTGATTTGAGGTGGAATTTGCATTTATTATGCTTGGCGTAGAGACCATGATCTCGAAGACGATTTAGGACCTGTCGAACATGATGAATATGTTCATCCAGTGTTTTTGAGAATATCAAAATATCATCTAAATAGACGACTACAAATTGTTCAACAACATCTTGAAAGATATCATTAAAAAAAGTTTGAAAAGTTGAAGGTGCGTTACATAATCCAAAAGGCATAACTAAATATTCAAAACTACCAAATCTAGTGCGCATTGCAGTCAGTGGTTCATGACCTTCCGCAATGCGAATAAGATTGTAAGAGCCTCTAAGATCAATTTTAGAAAAGAAATTAGCACCATTGAAAAGGGTAAGAAGTAATGACATAGGAGGAACAGGATATGCATTCTTCTTCGTGACTGTGTTGAGCTTTATATAGTCAACACACAACCTAAGACTACCGTCCTTCTTTTTTACAAAAAGGACAGGGGAGCCGGTTGGAGATTTACTGGCTCTGATGAAACCTTTGGCTACATTCTCTGCAATGTAGTCTCAAAGAACTTGAGATTCGTCCTTCGATAAAGAATAGACAGGACCTGCCGGAGGTACTGGGCCTAATAACTCTATTTGATGATCGTAGGGTCGATGAGGTGGTAACTTATCGGCCTTGCAGATTGAGAAAACATTGAGGAAATCGTGGTAGATTTCCAGTAGAGTTGATTTGATGGCTTCAACGTTTATTTGGTCGTCCTCTTCATCTTCGAGAGAATCTGTTGAGGGGATACCTGTATTGAGAGAGCATAATTCGATTACTTCGAGGCAATTTAAATCCTCTTCGAGTGAAGTCATCGAGCTAGAAGGGTTAGCCAATTGCTCATTTAAAGAAGGATCAGATGCTTGCAAGTCATCTGGCAGAGACTTGTCCTCTAGCAGGACGTTGTCAGGCGGGTTGTTTAACTCCCTATTGACCTGCATTGAAGAATCAGAAATATACTTAGAGCATGGGGTGATCAATCCCCTAGTCGAATCAATTTCGGGATTCCAATGCGTTAAAAAGTCATGGCCAAGAATGGTATCGTCCATCCTTGGGGAGTCCAAGACTGATAATTCCCACTCAAAGGGGGGAAAGTTCGGAAAGTTGAAAACCCATAAAACTTTCTTACTTACCCAATATTTGGGTTCCTCTGATTCGACCAAATAGATGGGAGTTCGATCGATATCTGTAAATGTTAGTTGAAGCTTCTCGGCAAAAGATAAACTAACAAAAGAAATTGAAGCTCCAGAGTCTATAAGACAACTGAAGGGGATATCCTCCTTAAAAAGAATGAATCTCAAGCGGTTTAAGGCAACTCCAGTCCTTAAGACATGGAGGTTCTGTGCACTGGGAGAGATAAGATAGTTTGCTTTGCACACAAGTAAACTATCTACTAGTTTTTTGACTTCGAACTAGTACCTTCTCTTTCCTTCAACTTTACACAGTCTTCCAACTTGTGCTTACCCCCACAATACATACATAACCCATGATCTGCTTGTCTCTTCCTCTCAGATTCTTTAAGTTCCCCTTTAGGATCCAGTACTTTGCTGATATCGCCTGGGGTCGAGCCTTTTGGTCGAGGTTTATCCTTTCCCTTATTGGGTTTGGATTGAGTCGAGGAGGATTGATTTGGTCGTGGGTGTGAAGAAGGTCCCGATTTAAAATTTTGGCCTTGAGATTTGTTGGCATATCGACGATGTTGAAGTCGTCCTTGATAAACGCCGTCAAGTTCGAGGGTTCGATCCATTAAGTCCGTTAAAGTAGTCATCTTCTGACCGTGAAGATTTAATTGATCTAGAATCCTCGAAGGAAGTCCTTTCTTGAAATGATACTTAAGGGCAGCATCATTCCAACCTACTTGAGTTTGAAGTGCTCTGAAGTTCGAGATATATTCAGAAGCTTTACCATTATCACTCATGCGAAGAAAATCAAGTTCAATTTCTGCGTTGTCCGTTTCATTAGGGTCCCCAAACAACGTAAAAAGTTGGTCCTCAAATTTTTCCCAATTATTGATAAGTAAGTGGGTTTCTGTCGAAGAAAGCATGAGTAGATAAGGTTCGAACCATCTTGCTGCTTTTCCAGCTAGGAATGAAGAAGGGTAAACAACCTTTGATCGGTCGCTGTTAAAGGTTCGAGGATCATTATGGAACAGTAGCTTGCAGGTTTGCAAGAAGGGTCGCAATCTGTTGGGGTGATCTCCATCGAATTTGTCAGGAGATTTCATAGAAGGAGTTTTGAACTTAGATCCCTCTGAAGACGTTGGATTTGAAAGGGTTTTCATAAAAAGTCTCATGAAATCTTTCAGAGAGTTAGATGGTCCCAGTTCTGAGGATTGGCCAGAAGGGTGATTGGCAGGGGCGGATGGTGCCTCATGCATTGTATCCTCTCCTTCTTCTTCATCACTAGAATCCTCAAAATCTTGTGGAATGTCTTCTACAGATTGAACTGAATGTTGCCGTTCCCTAAGGTCGAGTGGTTCCAAAGAGTGAGTGCGAGAAACAGACCTTGTGGCTGTTGGCCTGCCTCTAGCGCGAGCTCTAGTAGTAGCGCCCGTAGGAGGAGTGTGTTGAACAGGTGCCATTTAAATTTTTAGAAACACCTAAAAGGACGTAGTAGTGCAAAGAATGAGAACTACGGAGAATTAAATTATACTGTCACCGGACGACGTACGCACAAGGTCGATGATGTTCCTGTAAGTGAGATGAGGGATTTGAGAAACTTCTTCGAAGCACAGAGGAATGATTCGAGGAAATGATTCGAAGGTCACTCGAAGTAATAGCTATAGGTTCGAGGTTTGATCGAGAAGAATTATAAACTAGTTCCAAGGTAATAATAATTCTTAAAATCTCACGAAGGGTTGGAAACTCAATAATCAAAGATTTAGGATTTAGAAATGAATATTTGAGAAGGTAAAAGAAAGATACAATAACAATGATTTAATTTTTTAAGGATTTACCACTATTAATGTAAATACGATATTATAATTTAATTCTAAGGAATATCGAACCAAATACCCAACTCCTTTTATATCCTTTGTTCCTCCTCGCATTGACCTCCCTTCCATCGCAGCATTCCCATTCCATTGACCATTACTAACATACACTTAGACCCTCTCTACTAAATATCCGTCCATGCTCAATTTTCCCCTTTTAATTAATTAACAAAACTTTAATGAAAAAAAAACTACTACTATACTATTTCATTGATCCTAGTGCTGTGCGTCGCTTATTGAAAAGGACTAAGGTACCCTATTGGGAGATTGACTAATTTAGATTTAGAGTTTAGGCTAGCGCAGTTAAATAGCAGTACACAAAGGAAAATCGCAGTTGCTATGGAGAATTGCTTTCTGCGCTTCGAGTATAGATTTAGGACTCGATATTATTGATTTATTGAGTTAATTTCGCTTCGAGTGTCACGTGGCGCGTGACAGAGTACCAGTGAACTGATCATCTAAACGACAACAATTGGCGGCCCTGTCTACTTGCGAGTCTGAGTTAGCGGCTTTGGCATCAATTACAAAAACAGCAATGTGGATTAAGAATATGCTAAAGGACATGACAGGTAATGAGATTACAATGATACTACATTGTGATAATGAATCTACTATTAAAGTAGTGGCTGACCAACCATCAAACAAGAGAATTCAACATATGGAAAGAAATTTTTTCTATGTCAAGTCACAACTACATAAGAAGAGAGCTGTAATAAAATGGATTGGAACAAAAGAACAAAAGGCTGATATTCTGACAAGAAACCTAGGCCCAAAGTTAATAGACAAATCTAGACAATTAATCAATCTTTACAGCAGTTTTTTAGGATGGCGGAATGTAGTTGAGAAGGGGGGTGTAGATGGTAAACATCATAGACTTAACTAAGTACTCAACTACTAGACTTAACATATGTATATAAATGTGATGTTGAGCTTAAGTAACCATATAGATTATTAGAATAAACCACCATCTCACATCTCACGCAGATGAAAATGTATGTTGGTCATCAATTCTTATTTCATTTTAATACCTCAGCTTACGCAATTAGTCAATTTTTATCTAAAAATTCTTATAATTAAGAATCTTTTTATGATTTTTTTTTTCTATTTTTTCTAATTTATTTTTTTTTATTTTTTTCGCCAATGACAACCTTTCATTATAGAAAGGCAGGAGAGAGAAGAGCAAAACCTGACTAATGTCTCTATCTAATAACAATATAAAGTGTCATAAAAAACACTTTTTAAACTAAATAAACCGAGCCACTCTGAAAAGAAAACAAACACCTCTCAAAAATCATAGTCAAATTTAATCAAAATAAAAACCCCTTCTCAATCTTTAATTGATGATATTTTGATTATCCCAATTTACAATCAATCCTTGGAGGTTATAAAGAAATTTAGGTGTACCTAATCACACATAAAATTACATTAGCCATATTAAGATGGGATAGCCAGTCAATTACCTACCAACCCAATTATTCAATCTGTTTATTAAAGCCTAACTCCGGCCCCAACCAAAGCCGCCTCCAGCCCCACCTCCAACGCCGCCTCCAACCCCACCTCCAACGCCGCCTCCAACCCCACCTCCAACGCCGCCTCCAACCCCACCTCCAACCCCACCTCCAACGCCGCCTCCAACGCCACCTCCAACGCCACCCCCAACGCCACCCTCACCCCCATCTCCAAAACCGTCTCCAAAGCCGCCTGCAGCCCCGTCTCCAAGTCCAAGTCCGAGTCCGAGTCCGAGTCCAACTCCCAATCCGCGGGATTCCGCTCCTTTCATCTCATGATTATTTTCGCTAAGTGATGATGGGGTAGTAGATGGAGTAGGTAAAGCAAACAGAAAACCAGTGAAACATGAAAGTAATAAGATCAATTTATAGATTTTATTCATTCTCAATTATTTATTTAGATTTTACTAATTTTAAATGCCTAAGAATTGATTGATTGATTGATTGATTGATGATGATGAATGGAAAAATCATATCAGGATGGCGCTCTTATAAGTTTTTCTGGACCCAATTTTTGAGAATGGACAGATGAATTGAAGGGCAGAATATCTGATGAGAAATCACAGACCAAATGATGGTCATCTTGTGTGATACTATGGAGGCCGATTACTGACTTCGAACTGCAGCACAGAATAGGCTTTTTTCAAATATCCAATACTTGAAGTTGGGAACATCTTGACTTCGAAAACCGCGATAGTACTGTAAGGCTATGAACAAGCAATGACAAAGATGGATAGCAATGTGGTAATGCTGAAAAGTAGAAGCAGAGTATATGTTTTTAGCTCTTCTTTCATGAATTAAAACATGCACCAAGAGAGATATTGATGTGAATAAGACTACATAAATAGGCGAGAGTTAAAAATTTAATAGAGGTGCTCGGTATGCAGCTCCACATTTGTAGAAGTAAAATTTAATAAATAATGTCAGCTTTGTGCAAACAATAAAGTACATTGAGATACAAGGGACGTAGTACAGCCATATCAATAAAGCTTTGTGTTTTTGGCCAAAAAAAATTGCTACTTTTTCATCGGCGGCTACTTTTTTTGAATTGCAAAATCCAAAATAATAAAGAATGACAAAAAAGTAATAGAAATGATGCAGCAGGATTATGGGCGGTCGGTCGGGTTTCCCAATTTAAAAAAAGTGGTACACTACGCACTAAGTGAGATATCCTTGATGGGGATATCCAGCGCGAGTTGGGGATATTTTGGGGAGGGACATAAGGATAGAATAATATGTGTCAGAAAAATATGTGCGAGAAAAATATGTGTAAGGAAAATATGTGCAAAAAAAAAATATGTGAGAAAAAATAAGTGTAAGAAAAATATCTTGCAACCATGGGAAATTTTGCTTTTTAATTGTTTTTTCTCCAAAAAAAAAAAGATTTTTTATTTCATTTTTTATTTTTTTCTGTTTTTGTACAATTTTTTTTTTTTTTTGAAAAAAAAAAAAAAAAAAAAAAAAATTCATGGTCATAAATGATTTTTTATACACATGCTTTTCTCGCACTTATTTTTCTTGCACTTACTTTTCTTACATTTATTTTTCTGACCTTATGTCTCTCCCTAAAATATCCCTAACTCGCGCTGGATATCACCATCAGGGATATCTTACTTGGTGCATAGTGGTAGCCGGTGAAAATGTAACATTTTTTTTTTTTTTTTTTTTTTTTTTTTGTTGAAAAAACCCAAAACTTTATTGACACGGCTGTAATTTTTAGAATAGAGCGCTAATACACACTACGTACCAAGTAAGATATCCCTGATGGGGATATCCAGCGCGAGTTAGGGATATTTTAGGGAGGGACATAAGGTCAGAAAAATAAATGTAAGAAAAGTAAGTGCAAGAAAAATAAGTGCGAGAAAAGCATGTGTATAAAAAATCATTTATGACCATGAATTTTTTTTTTTTTTTTTTTTTTCAAAAAAAAAAAAAATTGTAAAAAAACAGAAAATAATAAAAAATGAAATAAAAAATCTTTTTTTTTTTTGGAGAAAAAACAATTAAAAAGCAAAATTTCCCATGGTTGCAAGATATTTTTCTTACACTTATTTTTCTCACATCTTTTTTTGTGCATATTTTCCTTTCACATATTTTTCTATCCTTATGTTTCTCCCTACAATATCCCCAACTCGCGCTGGATATCCCCATCAGGGATATCTTACTTGGTGCGTAGTGACAGCTAATCCTGGAAAGCTTGCGGTTGTCTTGCATCCCATCCCCCGCCAAAATCAAGAGTTTAGGTCAGCTAATCTATGTCATTGGCGGGGGATTAGAGGCAAGACAACCGCAAGCTTTCCAGGATTAGCTGTATCTCAAATTTAAAGTGGAAGAGTAGCATTAAGTGCACAAGTTATTTTTTAGGTGCAACTGCGAACAATAGTTCAGTTAATTATTCAAATTGGATATTGAGAGGTGTCGTTCCTAAAACTGAGGGGTAATTTCTACCCCAACTCACCAAACTTTTCCATCAAGGTTACAATTACAGCTAAATCGAAAAAGCTTTGTGCAGCTTTCCAAAAAAGTTGCGCGACATACCCAGCATTTCCCTTCATATTTTCATTTTGCCAACCTGTCACCCGCCAAAAATGCTGGATAAGTTGAGCAAAATTATGAAAAGCTGCACAAACCTTTTTCGATTTAGCTTTAATGTTATCGACGTCAAATACATATATTTTTCTAAACTTGTAAACCTTTGCTACATGAATATCTTTAAATAAAAATAATCAGGCTAGTATTATAGAGTTACTGAACGATGATTAAAAAGTTTGATAAGCCAATCTATTCAGTTAGTTATTTAGGTGAAAATTTTTTCACACTTTCTCACAATAAAAATGGTTATTTTTGTAAAAGTAATTCAGTAATGGATCAGCCATTTTACTACATATTTGAAAACGATAAGGAACAGAAAGATAAAAGAGAATGATTTAAAGTGATCCATAAATGGATAAAGAATCATTCTTACACATCCTGATCATATTTATAGACGGCCATAAAATTTAATCAACAAATGTTAGTTTCACATTGCAATGATGCTGTATTTGTATTTTGTCTGCTAGTTATTGTAATTCTTGTTGACTGCAGTCAAACCCGTAAACATTGAGACAAAAATGACAATTTTCGAAAATTTATTGGCAACCCAAAAGTTGAGCTGCAATTTTTTTTTTGACATCTTCAATTCATTTTGTGACGGTAGTGGGGCGAAACAACAGAAAAACCAACCCGATTGCCACAAAATGAATTGACACTACCAAATTTGTTTGTTACGCCACACGGCGTAACAGTTGCGTAACGGTTGTGTAACAAATACATAACAATTATTATTGATTGGTAGGGGACATAAAGATTGTTATCTATTTATTATGCAACCGTTACACAACTGTTACGCATTTGTTACGCCTTGTGGCGTAACGAATGGTGTTGGTTGTGTGCAGATGTCCAAAAAATGCTGCACCCCAACTTTTGGGTTGTCAATAAATTTTCGAAAATATTCATTTTTGTCTCAATGTTTACGAGTTTGACTGTATTGCTCACCGTTTCACGACAAATCTGCTTAAATGTCTCTATGATGATCAATCAATGGGATAGGAATCATTCTAACAAAATTTGAAAGTAGATACTTAAATAATTGTGTAATCTTGATGATCTGATGTTATATATATATATATATATATATATTGTTATTATTATTTATTTATTTCGTACAATCTCACCCAGAAAAGGGGCATGAAAGAAGAGCAGAACTAGTAACTGAGTATGTACATGAGCTAGTGACAATGGAGGTAGAGTATTGAGGGCAATTAAGTAGGTTATCTAAGTGAAATAACAACAAGTGTGAGGGAGATTATTTGGAAACCTATTGGTGTGGACGAAGGCATCATCAAGATGAAGCACTTTAACCTCAACTCATCTCTCCCTTCATTTGCCCAAGCTGTCTCCTCAAGCTTCTCTCCTTCCCCATAACGTCCATCACGCTCTACTACAATATCTTTCATTGGTATCCCGTTTATCATTATTAAAAAATCTGATCTGACTTCCCCAGTCTTGAAACATGATCTGATGTTTGTTTCACACTTTAATCATTATCCAATTGTATGTCTGACATCACAGAAATTCATCCATCAAAGAATATGCCTACCGAAGTCGTTTATCGTAACGGAGGTAGAAGCTCCAAGGTTCTACACACATACATAAATTACCAAGTTTCTCAAATTAATACTTGATTGAGCGTCAAAGTTTAGTTACATAAACAACCAAAATATTAACGAAGTTCGGAACTCCACTAAAGAAGCTTCATTTCACGTTTTATGTGTAGTTTGATTTTACTTTATCATTAAAATTGACGTCTTTCAGACTTTTCTTTCATTGGAGATTGGAAGAACGTGGAGAAAAAATAATTAAATTAATTCTCTAAGTAGGCTTGAACTTACATACATAAAGACTACGAGTAAATAAATGACCCATTCTTTATTTTTTGACAGGATAGCTTTCAATTGCATTTTCTCACTCTTTTTGGCTTACAATAGACATTGAGTGTCTTTTTTATTGTTTTCGAAATTCAATTCATTAGCAATTTTTCTTCACTCAATAGATTTTTTTTTTTTTTTTTTTGATAACAAACATAAATATAAAAATAAACAAAAAATAATCAATTACTTTTTTTAACATTTGAAAAATGGACAACATTAACAAATCAATTAAATTACGCTCCCTCATGAAAACACCCGTTTTTATCTTACTTCTATCCAAATTCATTTTCAATTTCGGTTTTGCTGCACACGTCCCTTCTTACCTTATCCAACAATCCCATGAAGATACGACTTTTATGAAACATAGGGTCAAAAGAAAGAGAGAATTAAATCTAGCGAGAAGATCAAAACACTCTAGTAAATACAGTTCATCTCCATATTTTGGGGGTGGTGTCGATCTTGAACCACTGGAAAACAATTCATCCCAAAAACAATACTCGGAAATTGTTGATAAATATATGCAAGTTTTGACTGCAGGAAATTGTCAGTTTTGAGGTTATTATCCAAAAACCCTCATCATTTTTTTTCCATTTCATTTCAATTAATCATTTGGTAATTTTTTAAAAGAGAAGAACAAAAAGATTGATTTGATTTTACACGTCTTTTTTTTCCTTTTTTTCCGTTTTTTTCCCAATATTTTGTTCATAGGCATGAAGTGGGATACTATACATCCAGAGAAAGAAACGTACAGCTTTGATAAATCCGATAGGTTTTTTCAGTGGGCTGAAGATCATAACAAGAAAGTTCGCTTTCATAATTTACTTTGGTAAGCATTTTAATTAACAAACAACGTGTCAAACGTTCTTTCTTTAGTTTACATAACTATGTTCACTTTTTTTTTCTTAATTTTTTTGCGTTTTTGCGTTTTTTTTTTTTTTTTTTTTTTTTTTTTTTTTCAGGCATCGTCAAGTTCCAGGTTGGGTCAACAATGTAGAAAAAGAAGAGTTATCAAAAATTTTAGAAAAACACGTTGTTGATACGATGACAAGATACAAAGAGAAAATATTTGCTGTAGATGTATTGAATGAAATTTTAGATGAGCAAGGTGGTTTTCGAACTGATAGTATATGGTATCAAAAACTTGAACTCGACTTTATTGATATTGTATTAAGCGCTTGCTCTCAAGTCTTAGGCAATGACATTCCTCTATTTATAAATGACTATAGCGGTTCGTCCTCTGGTTCTATGTTTAACTCAATCCATTAAGACGATGTTGATAATATCAATTCATCCTTATTATTGGATATATTGGATTTTTTTTATTTTTTTATTTAAATTTTTAAATAATAAAGTTGAGACCATTAATAGCAAGTCAACTAAATTGCTAGAATTGTGCAAGAAATATAAGGGAAAATACAACATTGCTGCTGGTTTTCAAGGACATCTCATAGTTGGACAGGTAAAAATAAAAATAAAAGTTTTTTTTCTCTTTTATCTCTTTATTTTTTATTTTTCAATATTTTTTTTTTTAAAAGCAAGAGAACGTGAAGTGGTGCTGAATAAATTTCATCTCCCCTCCCCCTCCCTTTTTTTTTTTTCAGGTGAATAAAAAAGAAATTGAGAGAAACTTGAAACGTTTTGCAGAAGCGGGTATCACAGTAGCTTTCACCGAAGTAGATATTCGAATGAAAACGAGTGAACAAGATAGTGAACAACAAGCGGAAGATTATGTAGCAGTTTTCGATGCTTGTAAAGATGCGGAAAACTGCGCAGGTTTCACGGTTTGGGGCGTAAGTTTTTCTGACAGCTGGGTATCCAAAGAATTCTCTGGTAAGTGGTTGAAAAGAAAAAGAAAAAGAAGATTTTAAAAAGAAATACTGATTTTACTTGTAATGATGAAAATGAATGGTTCACAGGTTACGGAATGGCAACTTTATGGGATGATAGTTATCAGCCTAGCAAAGCAGGGAAGGAGATTATTAAGTTGCTGTGAGGAAAGAGCAAAGAAAGATTTAGAAATTGATAGAGTTGAAGTAAAGAAATCTATAAAGACACTAAATGAGCTCCACCTGCCTCATGAGATAGAGAGCAAAATGGATATTCTTGTACGGGTAGTTGTTGTAGAATGAGCAAATGAAGTGATGTTAAAGAACGCTACTAAGTGATGCGCGTTCGCTATGCATAGCCATGCATGTGTCTCCTCCCCCACTTGAGTGTCACAGCTGCCGCCTGTCACACTGCCATGGCTGCCGTGCCGCGGAAATCCCGATGGGACTCTGATGACGATCCCGCTCCCGCTGCCCCATCCCGTCCAGCCAAAAAATCTAGAAAATCTTTCCTCCCCGGTCTTTCCGTTTCCCGACCTCCGTCTCCCCATCCTCCTCCTTCTGCCCCAAAACCCGACCCCGCCCCGACATCTCCTTCATCCACTCCCCATCGAACTCCACGATCAAAATCTGTAATCAACATCAAAGGATGCGCTTCTGCTTCCTCAAAAACTTCCCCTCTACCTCCAGAGACCTCGAGATCCTTTCGTAACCGTCATCCATATATTCAAGGCTGTCGGTCCGTGTATTGTTACGAGAGGTCTGGCCTGTTGAATGCTCCATCATCATGATACTCAAATATAATAACACTCCCTTGGAATCACTCTTCCCCATTCACGTTTATTTAGGCTAAATCATATTGAAGAAGGCTCTTACGGTGTGGTATCTAGAGCTCGCGATAAAGTCACGGGCGAAATTGTGGCTCTCAAGAAAATTAAAATGGATCAAGAGAAAAATGGATTTCCTATCACGAGTCTCAGAGAAATTCACACTCTCATGATGGCTCGTCATCAAAATATTGTCCGTGTTCGAGAGATCGTGGTCGGGGATACGTTAACTCAGTTGAGAAATTCCACTTTTTTATATTCACTTGCTATCATTCACTCATCCATTCGCTCCTTTATTTTTTGTTTCAAAATGCTATTGAATGCCCTCAGAATTTTCATCGTCATGGACTTCATTGAGCATGATTTGAAAACCCTCCTCAATACGATGCGTACCCCGTTTTTAGCTTCAGAAATCAAGACAATCTTGCAGCAACTTTTGTCTGCAACCGCTCTCTGTCATGATAATTGGATCATTCATCGTGATCTCAAGACATCTAATCTATTAATGAACAATCGTGGCCAGATTAAAGTGGCTGATTTTGGTTTAGCAAGAACATATGGTGATCCACCTATGGGTGACATGACTCAACTGGTGGTCACTCTATGGTATCGTGCACCTGAACTCCTTCTTGGTTCAGAACAATATTCAACAGCAATCGATTTGTGGAGTATAGGCTGTATTTTTGGGGAGTTAATCTTAAAAGAGCCTCTATTTCCTGGAAAAAGTGAATTAGATCAAATTTTTAAAATTTTTAAACTACTTGGTCGTCCTACCGAAGATATCTGGCCTGGCTTTAAACGTCTACCTAATGCTTCGAGTCTAGACACTAATTGTCTACCACCTTATTCTTCCTTGCGACATAAGTTTAAATTTGTCACTGAATCGGGCATTGATCTTATGAACAAATTATTGGCCTATGATCCTGATCGGCGCATAACCGCAGAACAAGCCCTTGAACATCCTTATTTCAAGTAAGTCATTTATGAACTTTTGATTTACAGAATTTTTCGTGGATATTCAATTAGAAGAGAGTGAATTTATACAGTTTTTATCTTTATTTTACTTTTTTCAATACAACTATGCAGGGAAGCACCCTTGCCAAAGCATCCCGATGCCTTCCAATCATTTCCTTCCATTGCGGCTGGTGAAAAGTGTGTAACTTTTTTTTAAAAAAATAAATAAGTCCCCTATTCGCTATTCACAAGTTGATTTTTTTTTTTTTGATCAAACCCCCGTTGAATTTCATGTTTGTGTGATAGACCGAAATTCGACTCGCCATCAGCCCCTACTGGTGCCCATGGAGGTTCAAAAGATGGTTATGAATTGGTTCTTTGAAGCAAAGCCAAGGGTGCGTTGAATTAGTTTGCTATTAGTTAGATACGTATCTAAAGTAAAAATTCACTGAGTTATGTCATAATATTGGGCAGAGACATACACAGCTTTCGTGCGGATAGTAGGATATAGTAAAATGATGATTGATAAATTGAATTTGTTGTTGGTTGAAAATGTAGCATTAATATGGAATTCTCGATGTTTTCGGTTATTCTGTCATGATACTTTGGTTAAAAGTCACCTGTTATCATGTCTAAATTTTTGCAAATACCGACTGGATGTAATTAAAAATACAAATGGATATACTTTACTTGCCTGCAAGTGAGGAATGCAGAGTTCACAAAGGGAAGTATTCACATGAATCAAAGCATGAGTGGGGGTCGGGTGAAAGTGTGGTTGTCAATGAATTGAAAATTGTTTTGAGTTGTTGATATTTTATTTTACTTTATTTTTTTTGTATTTTTGATTTTATTTTTTTTGAGTTTTAATCCTTTTTTTTAATTTTGTGTGTGTGTGTGGATAGCTAGTGGATAAGAAATGCACAATCATGCATTAATCTACCTCTTATACCCCAATTTCCATTCTTAATTCCTGATCCCAAACTCATTACATCCATAATTAATTTGTATGCAAGTCACATGACATATGATTGTGGATACCTTCCTTATGTCACTCTTCATTCTAGCTGACTTAATTTTGGTGGTGAACACATAACATTTTTTTCCATCTACACACCCCCTACTCATTTGGTGTCAAACTTCCCACTTCTCTCATCACCTAAACCTTATAGCAACAACAATGAAGCACCTCTCTACTAGGCAGTGACTTAAGTCAACTATGAATTCCATTGCTTTAGCTTTAATTGCTGACTTTGATTCTGACTCTGATTTGGAAAACACTTTCACTTATATGTCTATCACCACACAATAAGGGGGGGGGGGCAGACTTGCTAGCAAGTCCACAACCTTGGACTCAAATTCACCACAGATTGTACACACATTGAGCTATTGACAAAGGAACCATACAATCAGGGATGAACACCACTCAACAGAATGGTTTTAGGTGGGTGTTCAAGTAGGGTTCAGTATGAGTTCAGTATGAGTTCAGTCTGAGCTCCATCTGAGTTCTGTCTGAGTTCAGGTTGGGGACTTGCTAGCAAGTCAACCCCCTGTATTGTGTAGTGTATACTGTCCAAAAAATGTTACATCAAACAAAGGGGGCCAAATCATGTTCACAATCCCATATACAGTTTCCACTCAATTCTCAAAATTCCCCCTTTAAACTTCATACAACTATTTCAAACTTCTCCAGATCCCTTCACCACAAAAAAATCAAGTGGCACCTGCTAGCAGGTGCCTATCCCTATATTCAGTTTTTGATTTAAGAGTAAAATTGATTTGATGTTGCACAACCTAGTGTGCTCATTGTTCAGTTTGCAGTCCTTCTAGAAGAATTACAGCTGAGCTGAATTTGAGTTAAATCAAAGATAGGGATTGGCACCTGCTATCAGGTGCCCATGTTTTTTTTCTGGTGCTTCATCAAACTTTATCAATTCATCTCTGATCACATTATCTTTCATAACAATTCTTGTAATAAACAGCATGATCTTGCCATTCAGCTTGCTGTTGCACTATGTCACTTTGGATCAAGTGGAAATGGTGCTGCTATAAGACATTTGTAAAATCTCTTTAACATAGGATATGGTACTGTTGTACTATACCCAAAGCACTGTATGATTTCCATCCTTTCCCTGAAGTCTCAAACACTTTCTTGGCTAACTTCACAACAGAGACTTGAATCCTCTCAAGTAATGCAAGCTAAAGATTTCCCTGGATGTGTTGTTTTTTTTTTGATGGAACAACTATAACATTGAGTCAAAAGCCTGCTCACAATGGCAACTATTATTTCAATATGAAAAAAAGGTTTTCTTAAAATTTTCTCCAATTTTTCATTTTTCATAAACAAAATTTTTATCTTTTTTCTAGATACTCTATTGCTGTTCAACTTGTGTGTGATTTCAATAAAAAGTTTATTGTTTTTCATAGTGGCTGCCCCAGCTCATGTCATGACTCTTCTATGTTCCAAAGAATGAGGATTTCTCAAAATCCTGACAAATACTTTGACAAATCTCAGTACCTCCTTGAAAACTCAGCATATGCAAGTGTAAATTACATTATACCTACTTTCCAAGGTGAAAAATTAGAAAATGAATCAAAAACAATGTTTAATTATCACCTTGCACAATCAAGAGTACAAATTGAACATGCTATTGGAATTTTAAAGGGAAGATTTTCAAGTCTCAGTGAGCTTAGAATCCAATTTCAAAAGAAATTTGGACCTCAAAACAGCAAATAATTGGATACTGACTTGCATTGTACTCCATAAAATCCTGGCTGATTTGAAGGATGAATGGTATGATATTTATGAAGAAGAGGATCATGAACCTGAACCAGTTCTCCCCCCCCTTGATTCACCAAACTTACTTTCCACTGTGATATGCTCTGTCACTATGCCAATCACACTCCAACATCTCTCATCACAACCCTTTTAATTTTTTTTTCATACTCTCTTGCATGTCTTATTCACTTGGGATGATTTTTTTTTGTGGATATTGAATTTTATTTTGAATTTTCTGTGAAAGTTTCTTTGTTTGCCTTCATCAAATCAGCATGAAATTGTATATTTTCAGCAATTGCATAATTTTTTCTTTCATCCCTCATATACTTTTCCTCCTCTCCTCTTGCATCCCTCAAATATTTTGAAGTCAAATATTTTCTCCTAATTCCTCTCTCCATCAAACCTGTTTTTTTTTGGTTGCTAATTATTATTATTATTATTATTAGGGGGTATCTGTCAGGCTAAGATCAAGTACAAGGACGTGAACTAGCTTGAATAGTCAGTTGTCTAGAAGATTCTAATGGTCCTATATGAATACTGTAGTTTTAATCCACTAAGTTGTAAAATATAATCAAATATAAAGGTCTCAGTAATATAATTCTCACTATTCTTATATATGGCTTACAATCTTTGTAGTTGGTAGAAAAATAGATTATTTAATTCAGATACTATTCAAAAGTCTTATAAAAGTACTAATTGATATGTATTGTAATTTATTTGGTTATATTGGTTGAATTGTAATGATAAAGAATGAAGAAATACAACCCAAAAACCTCCTCCTTTTATACACACTGAGTTCCCCAATGATTCCCTTGATGTACCACCCAATACAAAGTTAATGACGCCTCTAAACAACTAATAGACATGCCCATCAACATTCCCAGTAACCCATGACATAATTAGAAGAATAACAACCGCCAAAATCCTGTAATAATAAGGGAAATCCATCAAAATTAAAGAAAAAGACAAAAAGAGAGTATATGCGTATAAAACAATAATATTAAAGACTAAAGGAGACTTTTTAAGGTTAATAATAGCTTAATAATAAGGGGGATTGACTGTAGAAATAATGGGGCTAATCCTGACATTATACTACGTGAAATTCCCATTCAAAAATAACCAAAATTGACTGAGAAACCACCCAAAAACTTAAAAAAGAGCGTGAGATGTGGGGTAACTACATGCAGTTCTTGGCAGGCTCTTGCACGGGTAAATCCTTGACTAAAATTAGGCGAATTTAAGCGTGGTGATGAAATAAAGTGCCAAGAGTGAGGTTATTAATGAAATTAGTGCATATAAACAAGGTCAATGCATTATTAATTAAGCTAGGACACTAAATAAGTGCCTGTGGCCTATTTTAGTGTGTTTCCCCACAGTGGGCGTAGAATGTGGGGTAATTATAGTGTGAAAAAGCTAACTTTGCTAAAAATGAAGCTATTCACACAGGAAAAAAGCAGGCAGTATGTGGCCAGTACACAGAAACCATTTCTGGCATAAAAAACACCAAATTTGAAAAGTGTTATTTTTATGCATTTGAATAGCCAAATCAATAGTTCTAAATGAGCCCAATTGATCTGTCAAAGCGCAATTTTATAGCACATATAGTCAACTTTTAAGTGAAATAAAGCGCATTTCTTGTTTTTTGCATAAAACAATGAATATAACAGCTTTAAGTGTACTTAAAAATTATGTAGCCTTATACTTAAGGTTCTTAAGATTACCCTAACATATTCCAACTTAATATTAAGTACATAAGACCTATAAAAGGTGGATATATGCGTGTATATAAGGTGTTATAATGGCATTTTTTGTGTATTATCATAATTTTACTTATGTATACTATTTGTGTACTCTTATTTATTATTCCCATGTATAGTTCATGTGTTTAACATAACTTATAAGTACTTTTTACTCAGTCCTGGAGATATACAGGCTGACACTCGCCCACCCAAAAAAAACAATAAAAAAAAATGATAAGTTATACATTTTATTTTATTAATTTGTAATTTTCAGGTATTCAGAATAAATCTGTAGCATTAAAGATTCAACTTTAAAGAAATAAAACATAATAAAATATTATGAGTACTGGTTTTTTAACCCCTCAGCTGGTTGAACAGAAATTTATTTCTGTTTAAATTTTTTAAGAAGGGTGGATAAATTAGAAATTTCTTTTTCAGGTATCCATTTATCAAATTCATTTGATTTCCCTTTAAATCTTAGTAAATACTCAGTTCCTTTTTCTTTAGTAAGGATTCTTTTCTTGAGTATTTTTTCAATCTCTGCTTTTTCCACAATTTCTTCAGGTTGCTTTTTAGGCCTTCCCCTTCTTTTTGGAAATAAGTCAGGATCATTTGCATGGTAAGGTTTCAATAATGAGATAGGGAAAACTGGATGTTTCCTGTCATATGGAGCATATAATATGACTTCCACTGCATTATTCCCAACCATTTTATTTACTACAAAAGGTCCTACAAAGGGATCCTTTAATTTAACATTACCTTGTAAGTTAAAATGTAGTGTTGATATGAGGACTTCATCTCCCTTTTTAAATTCAAATTCTTTATGAGATTTGTCTCACCTTTTCTTTTCATATTCAAATGCTTTTTGGATGCATTCTTCTGCATGCTTTCTACACATTTGTTGCATATGAATAAAGGATTTAGTGCCAGGGTGTATATCCAACCTTGGTAGTTTATTTAAATGATTTACTGGGGTATTTGGTACATATCCCAGCCAGAGTTCAAATGGTTTCTTCTCTGTTACAGAATGAGTTGTGCTGTTATAAGCAAATTCAAGGCCAGGAATTAATTTTACCCAGTCATGTGTGAATTTCTCATTGTCTTTGTATTCTAATCCAAAGGCAAAATATCTTCTGATCATGTCTTCTAGAGTTTGTATCATCCTCTCAGCCAGCCCATCAGTTTGTGGATGGTGTGCTGTAGACAATTTTAATTGACAACCTGATACTTCCATCAAAGATGTCCAGAACTCTGAAGTAAATTTAGGGTCTCTGTCAGAGATTATGGCTTTGGGGAACCCAGCAGTATTCATCATCTGAGTCCACCATAGTAACGCCAAGTCTTTAGCAGATACCTCTTTATGGGTAGGGATAAACTTACACATTTTTGTTAATCTATCCACTATCACCCAGCAAGAATTGAAACTTTCTTTTCCTGCTAATGGCAAGCCAGTTACAAAATCCATGTTTATAATTTCCCATGGAGCTTTTGGCTGCTCTATTTGTTGTAACAACCCAGCTCTCTTCCCAGTTAATCTTTTAGATTTCTGACAAGAGTCACATGTTTCAATGTATTTTTGTACATCCTCTTTCATGTTTATCCACCAGGCTGTATTTTTAACTCTGGTTAATGTTTTGTTAAAGTCAAAATGACCAGCTAAGATGTCATCATGACAAGTACTCAACATTAACTCTTTCATAGAAGGTGGTATTACTATTACATTGCTTAACTTTTTCCTGTAATATATATATCCATCTTCAATTGATAGTTTACCTTTTTCCAACGCATTTTTATACTTTGGAGGCAAGGTTTTAATTAATGCACTCATGGAGGCATTTGTTGGATCATTAAGAATGGTAGATAGCTTAGACAAATCTTTATCAGATGAATAATTTTCCAATATAGTTTGCATAAACTCTTCTTCTAAATCCACTATATAAATCCCAAATATATGTATAACCTCATTTTCAGGTACATAAGCTGGGTTGTCAGCATCATTTGGCAAAGGACTTCTGGATAATAAATCCACATTTGAATGCAATGTTCCTGCTCTGTGAGTGATTGTCATTCTTCCTCTGTACTCTTGTACAGCTAGTTGCCATCTAAACATGTGCCTATTAGGTGTTTTCATGTTTAGTAATGATTTTACTGCACTGCAATCTGTTATAATTTCAAACTTCTGGTCTTCCAGATAGTAATGAAGTTTCTCCAAAGCCCACACCACGGCTAAACATTCTAGCTGTGTTGCACCATACCTTAATTCTGTTTTTCTTAAGGTTCTGGATATATAACAGATAACTACTTCAGATAATTTTCCATTTATTATCTGTTTTTGCTGTAAAGCAGCACCCAAACCTATGAAACTTGCATCAGTGTACAAGATAAAAGGTAGGGTGAAATCTGGCAGTCCCAATATTGGAGCTGACATTAAACATTCCTTTAATTTATTAAAGGCGTGTTGTCTTTCATTATTCCAAATGAAAGCTTCATTCTTCCTGATTAATGTTGTTAAAGGGGCTGCAATGGATTGGTAATTTTTAATATATTGTCTATAATATCCACACATACCCAAAAAAATTTGAACCTCTTTAACATTTTTAGGTATCCCAATGTTTTTAATTGCTGCCACTTTATTCTGGTCAACACAAATTTGTAATCCAGATACAACATGTCCAAGTACTTTCAAGGATTGAAATCCAAACTTACATTTCTTTAATGCAATAGTCATATTAATTTCATCCATTTTTTGAAAGACTCTTTTCAGGTGATTTAAATGTTCATCATATGTTTTTGAAAACACTATGATGTCATCAATATAGACCAATAGCCATCCCTCAACCATTTCCTGATGAAAAACACTATCCATCAATTTTTGGAAGACTGAAGGGGCATTCTTTGGGCCAAATGGCATTCTCACATACTTATATATACCCATATGTGTGGTTATTAATAAGTAATTTTGAGAATTTCTTTCCACAGGAATCTGGTGGTAACCCTTGTTCCCATCCAGACAGGAAATATATTTTGCTCCTTGTAAGGTAGCATGGATAGAAGCTATCCTTGGTAGAGGGTAAATATCATCTACTGTATATGTATTCAGAGCTCTATAATCACCGCATAATCTTGCCTTATCTTTTTCATAAGAGATTAATACTGGTGAAATGACACAATACTTAGGTGTTGTGTCCACTTTTTCAACAATACCCATTTCCAACAACAATTTTATATTGTCTTCAATATCTTTCCTTTTTGCAGGAGATGCTGGGTAAGGTTTCTTTTTTAAGCTGCCAGGAATATTATCCAGATCACAGCTTAGAGAGATTTTCATCTCATGGTCTTTGACCAATCCTAGTTCATTTGATCCATGAGCAAATGCCATAGGATATGATTTAATCAACTTCAAAATGTCTTCTTGTTCAATTTTTGAGAGTTGAGGACTGAAAGAGGCCTTTTGGATTTCATTTTCCAATTCACCCACTTCATTGGTGGCTCTTCCACCTTGCAGTTGTTCTTCTCTAGGAGAAATGGCATATACTGAATTTTCAGAACATATCTTGAATTTCCTTTTACCATTCACTCCTATGGTGAAACAACTGTTTGCAGGATCAAGTTTAATGCCAAAATTTGTCAATAAATCATTGCCAATAATAAACCAATCACTACAATTATTATTATCCATTACTACAAATTCACAAACTGCTCTAACATATCCATTATTATATTTAAAGAATACAGCAGTTTTGTATTTGCCAATTGGATTTAATACTGAACCAAAACCCCTCCAGTTCTTTGTCTGAACAGGTTCTAGTTTTTCCTGGTACTTACTATCAAGTTTCATTAATCCATTAAGTGAAACTACACTACCTGCAGCCCCAGTGTCAAGAATGGCATTCATTTCTTTTCCACATATGATAATAGGTGCTCTGATAGGTGTTATTTTGTAAGTATCATGAGATACATCTTTAATTATTTCAGCTTCCTCTATGGAAGTTAAAGATGTGTCTGTATGAGGTATAGCATCATTCAGGAACATTATATCCTGTTCTAATACAAATATCTCATTTTCATCATCACTGTAAGATATGTTACTCTTGCAAGCCTCACTGGATTCCACATTCCCATCTTCATGATTACTAGGTTCAGAATTCTGTGAGGTTTCAATAACATTTATTCTTTTCTTACACGTGTGACCTTTAACCCAAGGTTCATTACATTTGTAACAAGTGTTATTTTCTTGTCTCTTAGGGACAAGGGGAGCTGAAGGTTTTTTTCTTTTCCACTGGTAACTTACTTGTAGTAGGTTTTACCACGTCAACACTTTGTCTGTAATTACTATACTTGGTTTCATACTTGTGGTTTAATAATATCTCATTGCATATATTAATGAATCCAGAGGTGTCTCTGACAGTTTCAGTTCTAGCTACAATAATGTCTCTAACTGATATAGGCAACTTGTATATTATTTTTTCTTTCCACTCTTCATAATCCATTTTTGGATCC
This sequence comes from Hemileia vastatrix, assembly GCA_030280995.1. Lineage (NCBI taxonomy): Eukaryota > Fungi > Basidiomycota > Pucciniomycetes > Pucciniales > Zaghouaniaceae > Hemileia > Hemileia vastatrix. Next base: position 25,489,506 of record JASXTE010000005.1, read on the forward strand.
ATAGCTTTCATGATTTTTATTAAATTCATTAAGAAGACCATGGGTTTATCTCCAGCATTTGGATTATATCTGGCCCTTTCATACAGTCTTTGTTGAGTGATTCTAAATTTTGGGCCACCAAATTGCCTTTCAATTAGTGCCTTCCATTCATTCCAGGAGTAATTAATTCCCTCACTCAATACAGATTCAAACCATAATAAGGCCACATCTGTAAATAAAGATATTAACTTTGAAGTAATTTCTTCATCAGGTAATTTATATGAAAATTTTAAGTTATCAATTCTTTGTATGAATTGTTGCCAATCAGATTTTGAATCCCCGTCAAAAGAAGGGTACTGATCTAACTTAGGCCAGTTCTTTTGGCTAGTTTTAGCTTCCCTAACCTGAGGAATATTGAGTAATTCACTCACTTTAGAAAGATGATCATTAATTTCATCTTTTACTGATTTTATATTCTCAGAGCCCATGACACTATGTTCATGTTCCATCATTGGTTTATCATCAGAGTGTTTCATAAAAACTGGTACTCTTTCTACATAAGAGGTATTATCCTTTATTGTTTCAGTATTTTTCAAAATGTTAGCTACTTCAATTTCTACTCTTTGTAACCTATCTTTTATTACAGGTACATGAGTAAAAGTATCATTTACATTTGAAAAAGACAATTTTACACGTCCCTCTATGGTGGCCATAATATTCTGAGAATGTTCTAATTTAATTTCTAAATTTTTAATCTCAGAATTTAGTCTTTTGTTTTCATTGATCAATTCATTATTTGAATTCTCAATAATTTTTAACTTATTGGCTGTTGTACTCAATGATTGTGTGATGTTTAATAATACACTTTCTGTATTATTGTTGGATTCTCTAGAGAATTCTTCCAATTTTTCAATTCTCAATAATAATTTACTAATTATTTTTGATTCCATTGGATTTTCTTTCAGAAAATATTCAATTTTGTCTGTTTCTAATTCAGAAGATTCATCATCAGGGTCAATTATTTCTTCATTTGATTCCATTTTTATATTAATAGTATTTTCCTGGTTATCAATGAAACTATGTACATTGTCCTCATGTAATGACAAGTCTAACATGTTATTTTCAAATGAATAAATTTTTAAATCCTTATCAATTATATCCAATAACTCTCTATCAATTTCATTACCTATAAGTAATTCATTGTTAGGATTATATAATTGATCTTGAGAAGATGGATGACTTACCACGGTCTTATTCCATTTCCCCTGCCTCTCCTTGGCTTTCCCCTGTAAGGGTGACTGCTGGATCCCTGTTGAGGAGGACTGTTGTAGTTTTGGGCATACCAATCCCACTTCCATTTGCTTACAGTTATCTTTTGGTCCTCTTCTGGGACTGGAGGTGTTGCTGTGGTATTTGGTGCCACTGGTTGTTGATGAGACCTTATATCCACTAGAGCCTGGTTGACTTCTATAAAGCCCTGTGCCGCCCTTTTCTCCAGATTGTTGATCTGGTCTAACATATTGTTTACTCTTATTGTTAGTGTATTCAGTAGGGTTGAGAGGGAGTGAATTTGCTCTTGTAAGGTGTTTTTGGACTTCTTTATTGACATTTGTTTTAAGAGCTTTTCCTTTTCCTCCATGGACATTGGTGGGGTGTTGTTTATTGTTACTGGTGATTCTTGACCCTCCATTTGGATGTCCTGTAACATGTCTTTCAGCTCTAGTTCTTAATTTATAAGGTTTTGCCTTATTACTTACAATGTCATTGTTGTCACACATTTTTACGTGGAATTTTAGAGAATTGAAAGTTTAGATTTGAAAAACTTCAAAAAGGAGTTTAATCAGTATTTTTTATTACCACTGAAGACAATTTTATTGCTTACTTATTGGTATTAAGTGAATTTTTAAGTGCCAAAAGTCAAATATGCTTTTATGTGGTCACTTGATTTAACTGGTCCACAATATGTAGCCGTGTATTTATATTTAAAAAAGAAAATTTGTTAGTAAGATTCTTTCTAAATATTAAATGAATTTTACAAACCAATAAAAAGGGATTAAGAGTCCTGTAAAAAGAAAACAATTAATCAGTTTAATTGGTTATTATCTGCAAAGATCACAAATTTAATTGGTCTATTGACAGACTCCCACTAATAACAATTTTATGTTAAATTAGTGGTAAAATTGTTGATTCAATATCACAATTTTATTATATAACAGGGCTTCTTTTTCTGAAATCACTAAATAAGTGACCCCAACCTGTTGTAATTATCCAAATATTTCTATAGGGATATTATTTACGTGCACCTTCTTTTGAAAATTTCACTTACAGGATTATAACAGAATTCTTGAGGAAAGGCCCCCAATTGTCAGGCTAAGATCAAGTACTAGGATGTGAACTAGCTTGAATAGTCAGTTGTCTAGAAGATTTTAATGGTCCTATATGAATACTGTAGTTTTAATCCACTAAGTTGTAAAATATAATCAAATATAAAGGTCTCAGTAATATAATTCTCACTATTCTTATATATGGCTTACAATCTTTGTAGTTGGTAGAAAAATAGATTATTTAATTCAGATACTATTCAAAAGTCTTATAAAAGTACTAATTGATATGTATTGTAATTTATTTGGTTATATTGGTTGAATTGTAATGATAAAGAATGAAGAAATACAACCCAAAAACCTCCTCCTTTTATACACACTGAGTTCCCCAATGATTCCCTTGATGTACCACCCAATACAAAGTTAATGACGCCTCTAAACAACTAATAGACATGCCCATCAGCATTCCCAGTAACCCATGACATAATTAGAAGAATAACAACCGCCAAAATCCTGTAATAATAAGGGAAATCCATCAAAATTAAAGAAAAAGACAAAAAGAGAGTATATGCATATAAAACAATAATATTAAAGACTAAAGGAGACTTTTTAAGGTTAATAATAGCTTAATAATAAGGGGGATTGACTTTAGAAATAATGGGGCTAATCCTGACATTATACTACGTGAAATTCCCATTCAAAAATAACCAAAATTGACTGAGAAACCACCCAAAAACTTAAAAAAGAGCGTGAGATGTGGGGTAACTACATGCAGTTCTTGGCAGGCTCTTGCACGGGTAAATCCTTGACTAAAATTAGGCGAATTTAAGCGTGGTGATGAAATAAAGTGCCAAGAGTGAGGTTATTAATGAAATTAGTGCATATAAACAAGGTCAATGCATTATTAATTAAGCTAGGACACTAAATAAGCGCCTGTCGCCTATTTTAGTGTGTTTCCCCACAGTGGGCGTAGAATGTGGGGTAATTATAGTGTGAAAAAGCTAACTTTGCTAAAAATGAAGCTATTCACACGGGAAAAAAGCAGGCAGTATGTGGCCAGTACACAGAAGCCATTTCTGGCATAAAAAACACCAAATTTGAAAAGTGTTATTTTTATGCATTTAAATAGCCAAATCAATAGTTCTAAATGAGCCCAATTGATCTGTCAAAGCGCAATTTTGATATTCTCAATTTTATAGCGCATATAGTCAACTTTTAAGTGAAATAAAGCGCATTTCTTGTTTTTTGCATAAAACAATGAATATAACAGCTTTAAGTGTACTTAAAAATTATGTAGCCTTATACTTAAGGTTCTTAAGATTACCCTAACATATTCCAACTTAATATTAAGTACATAAGACCTATAAAAGGTGGATATATGCGTGTATATAAGGTGTTATAATGGCATTTTTTGTGTATTATCATAATTTTACTTATGTATACTATTTGTGTACTCTTATTTATTATTCCCATGTATAGTTCATGTGTTTAACATAACTTATAAGTACTTTTTACTCAGTCCTGGAGATATACAGGCTGACAGTATCAAAGTTGAGGGATCCACAATTAGGTATCAGGAATTTTTTTTCAAGGGATCAGACATTATTGATTGGGGAAGATTCTGATCCACTAGCCCTGGGGCTAGTGGATAAGGAATCCACAATAATGCATTATCCTGCCTCTTATAACCCAATTTCCATACCTAATTCCTGATCCCAAACTCATCACATCCATGATGGATTTTTAAGAAAGTCACATGACTGATAATTTCTGATTCCATCCTTAAGTTTTTCATCACTCTATGCTACTTAATTTTGGTGGCAAACACTTCACATTTTTTCTCATCCTTATATGTCTCTTCACTCTATGCTACTTAATTTTGATGGCAAACACATAACATTTTTTTCTATTTACACACCCCACCTGCTCATTTGGTGGCCAATTCTCACTTCCCACTAATCATCTAAACTGTCAGCCTAAATATCCTTAGGACTGAGTATTTCTTATGCTTAAAATAAGATAACCTTAACTAGATTAAGCTTATATCTTAAAAATAAGGTTAAAATAATAATATATATTATTTTATTATATATATATATAATTATTATTCTATTATATAATTTATAATGGTTTAAATAGCTTATCCATGGCCTAATAATACTTATTAAGGTGTTAATGGAGTCATAATATACTTATCTTAAGTGATATGAAGTAATTATTGACATACATAAGCTTATATGTATACATAAATCTCATATTCAGTGAAATATGCAGTATATTATGTATATTTAGGTATATAAGTGGGTTTTAGCCCCTTAATAGCCTATAAACTTTGTTTTTCTGCTTATTTTAGGTCATATGGACGAAATCAGTGGACTCACAACGCCTACAGAAGCATAGACACCTATATCAGGCGCATACACCCAGTTTGGACAACTAAAAATACTTCCTTGGATGGTTACTCACGGATTTATGGGTTGGAAGGATGTTTCTGGGTTAATGTGGATGCTTGGGGATGTTATTGGGGGCTTGGACATTTTATTTGTTTCCTTTATATTCTTTTAGTTTCATTAAATCTCTTTTTGATCATTTATTTTACCTGTTTCTTTATGGTATCCGCTTTTATCTGGGTTTTCTATTTATGGTATGACTCTGTGTTATTATTAATAGTGATGGAGGGTCCTTACTGGAGGTCTGGGTGTTGAAACTGCTTGAAGTGGACGCCATGGGGAGGTGATGAGCCCTCACAGTGCTGTAATTGCCGGGGATAGCAGTGACATCATCTGGATTGAAGGTCTGTGCACTCCAGTGGATTTGGGTATAAGTAAGGAGGGATTTTGACGGTTTATTATCATCATTCAATTACTACACTTCAAAAAAACACTACAATACAATTATTAGCATTCAGAAATATATTATAAAGCCCTTATAAATTGATATTATCTTTATAAAAGCTATAACTATATTTTATTCTTCTATTTTCCACCACTAGCACGCATTTAAATCCAAGTATTGTGAGTTTTATTTGAGTATAACTATTCTATTAGTCTTCCCCTGAGGTTTAATCACTAAATCATTTATTAATAAGTAGTAGGACCATAAAATAACACTATTATATCATACTTATATACCAGACTATACTGACATAAACCTTCTACTGAGAAAAATAAAGCATCTCTCTACTAGGAAGAAGCTTCACTAAGCTATGAATGCTATCACTTTCACCACGCAATATGGGGGGCGGACTTGCTAGCAAGTCCGCAACCTTGAGCCCTAATTCATATCTTTTTCAGCACACATTGAGGTGGTGATGAAACAATCATGAAGAAATATTGAATTTACTTTGAGAACACCTTGAAACTGATTTGAACCTTCATTGAACCACAGTTGATTAATAGTTCAAAAAATATTCACAGCAGGAAAAAAGTGTGCACTAGATGTCTAGTGCTTTTTTTTGCTTCCTGAATTGATTCCTGGTAGAATTACAAGTGGGACTTCCATCTGATGCCTCCCTCCCCTAATTCTCCCTTATCTTCAATCTGACTTCCTATCCTACCCCCTTATCTCATTTCTAAACTTGCCATCTACTTACCCATTTTCCCTATTCCTTTCCTTCACAGTGAGAAAACAACTCTCCTCTCCTTCCCCCCCTCTCCCTTCTCTTCTCTTCATTTCTCACACCTCCCCCAGACCCTCACTCACCTTTCCCAGCCCACTGTCATTATTTAGTTTTATTTTACTTTGTATTTTTTTCATTTTTCATGTTTCTTCCCTACAAAAATCTTCCTTTCTCAACGATCGGCCACATTTTTTTAGTAAACACAAGCAACTCAAATTCTGAAATATGTATTTAGTTACATTATTTACCTCTTGGAATGGGTTATAATTCCTCAAAATTTTATTCCTTGTTATTTCTAATTTATACATATTAATTATTCTCAAGTTTATAAAAAGTTGGCTACTTCCCAAGCCCTTGCATGCCTCCCCAACACTTTTTTCACCTCTTCAATCTCATCGCTCACCTCCCCCAGAAAAATGAAGGAACTGGGGAAGGCTGGGGAAGGTGAGAGAGGGGCTTTACAGGGCTGGGAGAGGTTATAAAATCCCCTAACCCACTTCGGGAAGGCTGGAAAAGGTGAGCAAGGGTCCTTAAAGGGCTAGGAGAGTTGATAAAAGCCTCTCACCTACTACTCACAGCCCTACTTAGTCTTTACAGCACCTCGTTCACATCTCCAGCCAAATTAAGGGACTTGGGAAGCTGGGGGAGGTGAGCGAGGGGCTTTGAAAGTCTGTGGGAGGTAATAAAAGCCTCTCACTCACTTCTCCCAGCCTTCCTTAGTCTTTACAGCACCTCGCTCACATCTCCAGCCAAAGTAAGGGACTGGGGGAGGCTGGAAGAGGTGAGTGAAGGGCTGGAAAGATTGGGAAGGTGAGAAAGGGCTAGGGGAGGTAAGCGAGAGCTGGGGGATGTGGACAATAAACTGGGGAGGTGAGTAATAGTTTTAGAATGTGAGAGAAAGGCTGGTGAGGGCTAATGGAGGTGAGTGGGGTGAGTGAGGGGAATGGGAGGTGAGCGAGAGGTTGCAAAAGGGGTGTAGTTGTGTTAAAAGTGAAAATAGAGTGGAGGGGAGTAGTGAGGAGGGCTTAAACATAGATTTTGAAGCTTAAAGGGTGTAGCAAATGTATCAGGAGGGCAATAAAAGGGTGGTGAGTGGTAATAGAATTAACAGAAATGAAAAGGCAGAAAAATTTGTGTGGAGAGATTGAGAGGTTGTCCATTGAGGTAGTGAAAAATGGAGTGTGAACTTTGTTCTTCGGGCGAATATCAGAGTCCACCCCCTCAATCTACAGCTCTATTCTGCCGATATGGAAAATGATTGATAATTATTTTTTATTGATATTTTTGAACTTAAACCTATAGTTTATACGTCTTTATTTTATATTTTTGATTTACAATGCACTTTAAGACTAAGAAAGTAATATAGTAAAATAATTGATAATAAAATACTATTTTGCTTTTTTACACAATAATTCACAGAATTCTTTTGATAACTATACATGATATAAATAAATAATATAATAGGAAAATTGTAGCAAAAAGTTAAAAACTAGAATAAAACATTTAAAGAAATTTTAAACTATTGAACTTATGTATTTTTTGAGTTTATTGTATTTATTTTTAAATGTAATAGTAAAATATGTTGGTTAGATTAAAAATAGCTTTGAATTAAATTAAATAATTAGGGTAAAGGTTGAGGAAAAGATTTATCCACATATATAACCATTTAGGCTTATTTCTTGTTTTGTGATTGCTATATATAACTGGATAATTGACTGTAATAACTGCAAATTTAAAAAACTTCAATAAGTTATCTACCTCAATATATTTATGATAATCTATTCAGTAACAGAATAAAATATCTGAGTCCTTTCTTTTACTAATTTTTTTCATTTCAATGACTATATACATTTTCAAAAAAATTATTTATCATGTTTTTGGTGGAACTTAGATTGAACTCTCAATGCAATCTTGTTTCCAAGTGTGGTTCATAATAATTTAAGCCATGAAAAAATTTATACTTTTTTAGAAGTTTTATTAATTACTTTTAAATATAAAAATAATTATATTTTTATATCAAAATATTTTTATTAAACACTTTGAAGTTCTAAAAATAAGTACATATTAAGAATTATTTTTAGATAATATTATATTAAAAAAAGTTTTAAGTTGATTATATATTATTATGATATGATTTCTTTCCATATTACGTATTACGAAACTACCTAAAAATCAATTTTATACAACTATATTACATAAAAAAGATATCAGCTCTTCTGCTTAGATTTAAAGTACTTCAAAAAAACATTATTTTTGCCTTAGGTACACATTATATAGAGTATTCAGAGCATCATATTAATTTTTTAGACTTACACATTTAAGTTGAATGGAAGCCTCACAGGATAAAATTGGTCATTTTGTAAAAAAAAAAATAAGTAAATATCTTTTAAATCAATATATATTTTTATAAAAAGTCAAATTTTAATATTTATGTTTAGTTTAAAATCTGTTATGAAGATTTGAAATATTGCTATTTAAATTAATTTTTATAACAATATAACCATTCCAGTATTGCTTTGTGATAAGGCCAATTTCAAGAAAATTTTTAAATTCTTCTGTTTAAATAAAATATCAAAGGGATTGTTTTTCATACACTTAGAAACTGAATAGAAACATCATATAAGATCTACCAATCAGCATAAATATCATAATTCCAATAAATCATTGATAAATCTTGAACCCATATATATAATTTTACAATTGCGTGTAAGTGTTCAGTTGTGAATTACTCCTATCAAAACTTTGATTCTAATGACTAAAAAAGCGTACCTGAAATGTTTCATTTAATTTATTTTTCAAAACCATAGAATTGAAATATTTTTTCTTTTCATTTAAAACATGGAATAATATTATTTTTAATAAAAAGATGATTGCCTTTACAGCTGCTTTTCTACATGGGTATAATCTAAATTACCTATTGTGTCTTTTTTACAAAATGAATATCATATAATAGTTTTTTAATTTGAAACTGATAGAATTATGAAAAATTACCACTTTTACCTATTTAATTCAGTTCTTGAACAATAATACAATCAAAATATCTACCTGAAGCACATTTTTTAACATGAGAACACTTTTCAAATTATATGGTGCTTATTCACAGGTTGACACTGAAATTATCCCACAATACAGCATTGAAGCAAAATCAAGTACTAAAATTAAAGTTTAAATAAATTTATACTACTTTGTTTTAATTATCTTTAAATTTTTACATCTTGCTTGAATTTCAGTCTTTCATATGAAAAATTCACTAAGTAGTGATTAATTATTTCAACTCATGAGATTACTCTACCAAATAACCATATTTACATTGAATTTTGATGAAATACATCATGAAGAGTTCCAGAAAATCATATGTGTATTACATTGAATAAATTAATATTGTGAAAATTCTTAGTAGTTGAATATTTGATAGAAAAAAAAAGAGCAAAAAGATATTTCCTTTTAATTTTAATCATCTTCTTGCATACAAAAATGGAAAAAACTGGATTAAAATTCACTTGTATAAGAATTATACTTCTTTCTAGACATATAATTAAACAATTTATCAATTATTAGTGCTAAGTGTAAAGAAGATATTAGAGAACTTCATTGAAACAGAAATTATGAAAACATATTTCTATCTTTTATTTTTCTTAATTATGAGTCTTTTCACAGTATTCTAGAATAGAAACTTGAGAATTTTTATGGTTCAATATTTTTATTAAATAATTCCATTGAGTTTAAAATAATTATATTGCATAATAAGAAATAATAAAAATACAAAAAAAAATATCAGGTAATATGGTTTAAATTAAAAAATAAAAGCTTCAAATTCTTGGTTAAAAGGAGTTATCATTAAAGAGAACCACTGATATTATTTTATATTTTTTCAAAAAAAATAGAATAAAATAATTAGAGAGGTTAAAAGTGATGTTTTTGAAATAAATAGTATAATTTTCAGTCTTTTAAGTGATCAGGTGAAATTCAAAATGAAAATGAAAATGAGTTTTGTGAAAAAAATTCTGTGAATGGATCAGATTATTAATCTTCCCTTGTTATTATTTCTATAAATTATTTATTAAACTTTCACTATTACTCAAGCACAGACTCATCCATGTTTGGTTAAGAGCCCAAGATGAGTTCAAAGTAAAGTTCAGTCTGAGTTCAGTCTGAGTTCAGTCTGAATTCCATCTGAATTCAAGTTGAGGACTTGCTAGCAAGTCCCCCCAAATATTGCATGGTGTTTAACTTTAGCTGCTGACTCTGATTCTGACTTGTGTTTTGAAGACACTTTAGCTTATATGTCTTTTAAATGATCTTTATCAAGAAGAGGATCCCAAAACTGCACCAGCTCTCCCCTCTTTTGAATCACAAAACATTCTTTCCACCAGCATATGCTCTTTCATAATGCTGATCACCCTCCAACATTTTGAAACACAGCTCTTTTAATTTTTTTTATACTCTTCAGATTTTTGGCTTGTGTGCTTTATTCACTTGGTTTGGTGTTTTTGTTTTTGCATATTCATTTTTATTTTGAATTTATGCTGAATGTCTCTTTTTTGGATTTCTCATTTGTTTTCATTCACCAGCTCAACATGAAATTGCATATTTTCTGTAATTACATAATTTTTCACTGTTTTTTTTTTCATTCATCCCTCATATCTTTTCCTCCTCTCCTCAAACATCCCTCAAACAATTTTGTTTTATTTATTTTCCCATCTCATCACTCCAGGTAAGTCATTTTATTCATTTTGTTGATTTTTTGGTTGCTAATTACATATATTTTTTTTCTGTTTTTTTTTTCTTTTTTGTATCTAAATTTTTTTTGGAAGTGGTTATTTTTGATTTTTATGGTAAAATTAACCTTTTATTTCTCTCCCTTGTTTCTTTCTTTTTTAGCTCCATCACCCTACTCATCACTCCTCCTGGGCATGGTCATTATCCTCCCTTTCCCCTATCTCACTTTTTTTTGGCTCCATGTCATTAAAAAACAAACATTCACCATGAAATATGGGGGGCGGACTTGTTAGCAAGTCGGAAACCTTGGACTCAAATTCACCACAGATTGAACAAACATTGAGCTATTGATAAAGGAACCATAAAATCAGGGATGAACACCACTCAGCAGAACAGTTTTAGGTGGGTCTTCAAGTAGAGTTCAGTATGAGTTCAGTCTGAGTTCCATCTGAGTTCTGTCTGAGTTCAGGTTGGGGACTTTCTAGCAAGTCCACCCCCTATATTTCATAGTGATTTCACATTCTTTATGCATTTCACTTACTCCATATTCAATTTCCCCTGAATTCCAACATCATTCTTTCTCACTCTATTTTTCCTACTTTGCAATGAAGGTAAATTTCATCTCCTTTTTTTTATGCCTAAATTATATCTCTTTCCTTCTAGGAAAATTTCATACTTTAATAAATGCATGACTCATATTTGGATAACAGTGGACTTATTAAACTCTTCTTGTTCTCATCTCCTTTACCACTTTTTAAGTTTTTGTAAAATTTTGAAAATAAGACTTGGAACTAGGGTTAATTTATTTGAATCTAATTTCCTTTTAACTGAAGATTCTCCTGAAAACTATCTTTTATTTCCCACAAACTAATTTGAATTTGGTTCAGTGGTTGCTGAGATATTGTCCTTTAAATTTGAGCCTTTTTTTACCAATTTAATTTTTTATATTTAAATTTTTATGTAAAAAATTAAGGTTAAGTTTATTTGAATCACACATCCTTTAACTGAAGATTCTCCTGAAGCCTATCTTTTGTTTCCCACAAACAGGTTTGAATTTGGTTGAGTAGTTGCTGAGATTTTGACCTTGAAGGTTGAGCCTTTTTTTCCAAATGTTACTTAATTTATTTTATGCTTTTATATTGCATAATTACAGAATAATGCTTCTGAAAATCTTATCTGATGATTATCTAGGCTTATATCTCCATTGTGTTTCAATTTTCATCATAAATTTTTAAATTTTTGCGTGATTTTAAAAATCAGATTCAAAATTAGGGTTAGTTTTATTCAAATCTTATGTTCTTTTAGTTGAAGATTCTTCTAAAGCCTATCTTTCATTTCACGTAAATTGATTTGAATTTGGTTCAGTTGTGTCTGAGATATTGACCTTTAAAGTTGAGCCTTTTTTCTAAATTTCACTTATTTTATTTAATGTTTAGACTAGGATTTGTTAAAGGCTATTCTCTTGGTATGCCTGATAATATATGTTTCATTTTTAAAATCATGTCACTCATTTTATTTCCATAGGCATCTATTCTTTACTTAAAAAATTATCTAAAGCTGAAAAAGATGTTATTACTCATTCAGGATTCCACAATAAGATTCATATCAATAGGAATGACACCAATTATCTTACTTTTGGAATTTTATCATATATCAATCCAATAACTGGCCAACCAATACCATATCCAGCCAAAATTAAAGGACATGACTTATACCTTCAAGAAAATCAGTGCATGATTAATATTGGTTTGAGAAATGGCATGATCAAAACAATTTGGAACTCTTCTCAGGATCATCACCAAATGACCAAAGCTCCACTTGGCTTGGAATCTTGTCAAGAGTTCACACATTTTGAATGCTCTTTTCAAATCAGTCAAAAATTAATCCACCAAATAAACAAGGTAAAAAAAGAAGGTAAATTTAACAAATATAAAAAAACTTTAAGTAGATCAAAAAAGTATGGGGATGAGTAGATTCATCAAATATTTTTTATTTTTTCATAAATTTTTTATAAATAATTCTTATGTTTCAAATTCCTAAAGTAAAGTAATGGACCAACAACCTTGTGTTGTATAAATGGTAATCATGATAAAACTAAATTGTTTCATGAATTTCATCTTGCATATACCTGTGGAAAGTCCCAAACTTAGTTTCTAGACTTGGTCCACATTTTGGAAGGAGGAATTGTCATTACTTTGAAACTAAGGAAATTCATATATATTAGTTGTTTATATATTAATTTATGTAATTATATTAAATTTTGGTGATTCCCACCCCTTACTCCAATAAAATGCAGGGGAGAGTATTGACAAAATTTCTCATAAGACTTGCAAAATTTTTGACTTAAAAATTGTTTGGTGATACCCATAAAAGGCAGGATGTAGTAATGCCCAATTTTCATATAAGACATTCAAGATTCTTGACTTTAAAGAGTTTTGGTGATACCAACCCCTTACTTCAAGAAAATTCAGGGGGGGGGATTGGTAAATTTTCAAATGAGACTTGAAAAATTTATTTAAAAAAGAATTTTTAAAAATAAAATACAAAACTTCAACTAATGATAGATAGAGTAATAAAATACAGGAAATTATTTTAAAATTTTATGTACAAATAATTATGAATAGTTGAAGTATGAAAGAAATAAAACACACTATTCATTAAAAAAATTTCATTAGACATTCAATTTCCTCATAAGATTTATTGGCTTTGACACATTCCATTAAATTTTTTTTCTTCTTTGAATTTTCCTTAAGATCATGATTGAATTTCATCTGTTCCATTAAGTTTTGATGCTCAAGTGTTTTCTCCTCTTCTTTCAATTTTTCAATACTAAGAGTTAGATTGAATTTCTTCTCCTCCAAGTGTGGTGCCCTATCATCCTTCTGTAAAGAGAGCTCATACTTCCTCTCCTCTATATCTTGTGCCCTATCATCCTTCCATAAAGAGAGCTTGTACTTCCTCCCCTGCAAGTCTTGTGCCCTATCATCCCTCCTTAAAGAGAGGTCATATTTTTACTTTTCAAACTTTAGAGTCTCTTTATCAACTTCCACTTGTTATAGAGTGATAAGAAATATTAACAAAAAGTAGAATAAAAGCAGAGTAAAGTATTAAGAGGTATGGTATCACTTACCAGAATCAATTTTCTCCAAAAATTTTTTGATAGAAGAACAAGGGGTTTGAGACAAAGTATCACTTTTTCTTCTTTTTTGAGAGTGGAAATTTAGACTACTTGAAGCCCTTTGCTTTTTTTTCAAGGTTACATTTTCCTCCTCATCATTGTTGCTGGCTTCAGACTCATTTGATTGTGGCTCCTGCATTTGTTCTTCAGCCTTTTTAGAAATAAGCAAATGTAAATAAGAACAACAATTGGTAAGATAAAGAGAAAAACGTACTTGAGTAAGATTGGGTTGGTTTAAATAACCATAAGGATCTATAGCAAAGCTATCTAGATTTGTTGAATTTAGAACAAGGGAGGCTTGAATGGAAGAAGAGGATGGGAAAATATCTGTTTTGACATCATGTTTGGAGATAGCATCTTCACCATCCAAAATGTTTTCAGGATTAACATCAGCTCATTCTCCAAAAATAGCATCCATATCTTTAAAGTAAGTACATAAAGATTCAATTTTATCATCTATGAATTTTATGCCCTTACTTATATTGATGTCAGTAATACCAAAACCAGTGGAAGATAAAAGAGTCTTTGCCTTCTTGTATTTGGCTTGGTAATTCTTGAAATTTTCAGACATCTGTTTAGGTAAAAAATCTATCCTTCTCTTAGTCTTATTCCATAATTCATTGGCCATTAGTAGATAACCATTAAATTTTGATGTGGAGGGCTGTCCTACTTTAGTTGAATTTTCAGTTCCAAAACAAGAGTCATAGTTAGATTTAGTTTTCAACAAGTTGATAAGAGTGAGATGATCATCTTTTTTTAATTGAACAGTCTTTGATTTCTCAGCTGAGCAAGGGAAAGAGGGAGTAGTGAAATTTGAAGAACAACTGGGGGAAGGCTGCCTTTGAGAAGATCTATAATGATGGGGAATGTTAAGATAATTGAAGATGAAAAGGAGCAAAAACAAGCAGATGAGATAGAGAGGTGTTCTGAATGGAGAGAGCAGACAGGATGAGACAAGAATGGGAGTTCACAGCAAGGTAGAAGGCACATCCAGAGAGTAGTAAAAGATGTGGTTATGAATGAAAGTAGGCCAAGATGTGGTTATTACAGAAAGTTGTCCAATATGTGGTTATGAAAAATTGAGTAGAAAAATGTTGGATAAGAGGTCTTCTTTGACTTGTAAAATGTCTAATAAGCCAATTATTAGCAAAAATAATTGTTGAAGAAAATTGGGGTATAAGAATTTTTATCCGCAATTAGTTTAATTGCGGATCCGTCAAATTTGATACCCCTTATTATTTTTTATTATTATTATTATTATTAGGGGGTATCAAAGTTATAAATCTTCCATTTAAAAATACCTCTTTTTTCTACCTAATCAACCTTGATTATTTTTTTTAAATATGCCATATTTTGCCCCCAAAACGCCTTTCTACTGAGAAATAATTTCAAGTTTGTGGCTTTCTTTTTGTGTTGTGAAATTCCTTTTAAATAATTACAAATTTTTTACTTTGATACCCCCAATTATTATTATTATTATTATTATCATTATCATTATTATTATTATTATTATTATTATTATTACTATTATTAATAATATTATTATTATTATCATTATTATTATTACAATTATAACTTTCTTTTTTTGATCTTATGTTTTTTTAAGTGGGTTTAATTTGAATTTCCAAGGTTTAATCAATTTTTTTTCCTCTCTCCTTTTTATTTTTATTTTTTTTCTCTCCATAATTCTACTTTATATCCCTCCTTGGCCTAATAATTATCCCCCTTTCCCCCTTTCACTTTTTTTGTTTCCATGTCATCAATACACATTCATTAGGGGTCATCAGAGCTAAAAGTCTTCCATGTTATAATACCTCTTTTCCCCACCAAATCAACCATGATTAGTTTTTCATATATGGCATATTGTGACCCAAAATCACCTTTTTACTGAAAAATAATGTTGACTCTGTAGCTTTATTTTTGTATTGTTAAATACCTTTTAAATAATTAAAAATTTCTAACTTTGATACCCCATATTGTGAATTCTTTATGAAGTTCATGTCTGCATTCTTTATTCATTTCACTTTCTCCATATTCAATTTCCCATAAATTTTAACTTTTCTAGTTCTCAATCTATCTTTTCCTACCTTTCCATCATGGTAAGTGTCAACTCCTATTTATTTTTTCTTGCATATCTGATAAATCTGTCTTTCTATAAGTAATGCATACTAAAGTAGGTGTAGGGCTGTTATCTGGATAAAAGTGGAATTAACCAACTCCCCTTGTCATTTTTATTAACACTTTTCAATTTTTTGTGAAATTTTGAAAGAAAAGCTGGTATTACAGATAGGTTTATTCAAATATCTTGTAATTTTAGCTCAAGATTCTTCTAAAGCCTATCTTTCATCTCAAACTAGCAGTTTTTTGAATTTGGCTCTTTGATTTCTGAGATATTGACCTTTAAATTT
The DNA here is from genome assembly GCA_030280995.1 of Hemileia vastatrix. Classification (NCBI taxonomy): domain Eukaryota; kingdom Fungi; phylum Basidiomycota; class Pucciniomycetes; order Pucciniales; family Zaghouaniaceae; genus Hemileia; species Hemileia vastatrix. Next base: position 25,505,730 of record JASXTE010000005.1, read on the forward strand.
GAGCCTTTTTTTCAAAATTTCACTTTTATTTTTTTCATCTTTTGTTCTTACATAACTAAAAGATAAAGCTTCTGAAACTCTTTTCTGAAATTTTTCTAATATTTTAGACTCCTCTTGGCTTTATTTACATTATCACTCTTCAGGTTTTTGTGAAATTTTGAAAAAAAAGTTGGAATAAGGGTTTGATTTGTTTGATTTGCATGTACTTTTGGCAGAAGAGTCTCCATAGGCCTATCATAAGTTTCCCCCCAAATGGTTTTGAATTTAATTTAGCCGTTTCTGAGATAATTAAATTTAACATTGAGCCTTTTATTTGCCGATTCCACTTTTATTTATTTCATGACACATTTCATGATGAATATCATAATGCTTTAATCATGCATTTATTCATTTTGGGTGCTTTTTTCAAATACGTCAAAATTTATTTCAATTAATTAACGAACTAAAAAAAAGGTAAAAGTAGAAATTTAAAAAAACTTAAAAGAGATCAAAAAAGTATTGGGACTTGTAGATTCAACAAATATTTATTATTCATTCATAAATTTTTAATTAATAATTCTGATATTTCAATTTAATAAACTAAATCAATGGATCAAAAACCTTGCATTTTATAAGTGTTAACCATGATAAAATTAATTTGTTTCATGAGGTCCCTCCAGCCTATACTTGTGGAAAGTCCCAAAATTCTTTTTCTAGAATTAAACCACATTTTAGCTTGAGGGGTTGTCATTAATTTAAAACTGGTAAAATTGACATATATTATTTTTTTATTTGTTAATTAATGTAATTATATTAATTTTTGGTGACTCCCACCCCTTGCTTCAATAAAATGCATGGGAGAGTATTGATAAATCTTCAAATCAGACATGAAAAATTGTCAAGTTGAATAAATTTTAGTGATACCTGCCCCTTACTTCAATCAAATGCAAGGGGGGGGGTGTTGCCATATTTTCAAAACAGATATAGAATATTGTTGACTTAAATCTATTTAGAAATGCAAATTTATTTAATTGAGCTTTAATTTTGAAAATTTTGATATGAAACACAAAGAAGTTAAAAATTGTGTGTCAAATTTGACATTGGGACCATTTGAAAATGATTTTTTTTAAATTTCTTGAAAATTTATTCAACTAATGATGGTGGAGTAATGAAATATGGGAGGCTATGAATTAAATAAATTTTAATAATATAAAAAATTTAATTGGGAAATAAAATAAAAAAAGATTCATCAAAAATTTTTATTAAGCATTCAATTTCCTTGATAGATTTATTAGCTTTAACACATTCTCTCATGCAAACCTTTTTTGGAACCAACTTCAAGTTGATACTTGAGTTTCATCTTATCCAATAGAAAATTGTAATTGAGAGATTTATCCCCTCTCTTTGATTTTTCAATACCTAGAGATGGCTTGAATCTCTTCTCCTCTAAGTCTTGTTCCTTATCATCCCTCCATATAAAGAGCTCATATTTACTCTCCTATAAGTCTTGTGCTCTATTAAACCTCTGTAAAGAGATTTCATATTTTTGCTTTTGAAATTTAAAAGTCTCTTGTGCAAATTTTACTTTACCTAGAGTGTTAAGAAATATAAATAAAAAATAAAACAGAAGTAGACTAAACTATTAAGAGGTATCATATCACTTACTAGAATCCCATTTATCTCAAAAAATCTTTTATAAAATAAATAGTGGTTTGGGAAGTTCTATCTCTTTTTTGTTTTTTTGACTGCTGAAATATTGAGTAATTGAAGCTCATTTCTTTTTTCTGGAGGAACTTGGTATATTTTTCTCATCATCATTATTGTTGCTAGCTTCAGAGTTTCTTGAATGTGGCTCCTGGGTTTGCTCATTGGCCTTTTTAGAAATAAGAAAAATAGAAGTAAATTAACAATTTAAGAAATTGACTAGATACAAGAAAAAAACTCACTGGAGTTAGATTGGGTTGGCTTATATCACCATAAGGATCTATAGAAAAGATATATTGATTGGTCAAAATCAAATGAGGGAAGTCTTCAGTGAAGGAACAGGATTCAAAAAATATTTCTCTTGATATCATGTTCAGAGATAGAATCTTCTCAATCCAATGTGTTTTCAGGATTTAAATCAGCTTGCTCTCCAAATATAGAATCCATAGTTTTATAGTAAGTATGTAAAGAATAAAGTTTATCCACAGGGGGGAAAAACCCTGAACTAGATGTCAAATTCAGTTTTTTGTCACAGGGTACACTTCTGGGTCTGTTTTATGGAGTAACCCTCTTTTAACACTTTCAGAGTGACCCTGGTTGTGCTCAATTTTTTTTTTCTGAAGTTGGCATCCCTCCTTCTGGAACCTTTTCACCCACTTCTCTCATCCACAGTGAATATTTAAATCCATGTATCATCCTTTCCTCCCCTTCTCCCTCTACTTCTCACACCCTCTCATACACTCCTCATTTACTTTTTCTTGCTTCTTCCCACTCCTGATTTCTATCTCAATGATGGTGTCCCTCTCAAGATCCATCACTAGCCAACTTTCAATTATACATTACACTTTTATACATGAGCTCTAGCAAGTAGTCTACTTGATGATAATCAGCAAGCAGCATGGATGATGCAATTTTCCCCTATTACCTTCAATTTATATGAAAGCTATTGCACCTCATTTGTCTCTCCTTTCTAACTTTCATTTCCTTTCTCTCAAAACCAACTCCACCTTCTCCTCCACCACTTGCCACTACAACCCCAACCTCCTCCTCCCCCTCCTTTTCATCTTGTCACCACCACCTCTTCCTCCTCTTGCCACCACCACCATCTACACCATCACCTCCCCCTCTTGCCAGCACCACCACCCCCTCCTTCTTATCTTGCCACCACCACCACCACCCCCTCCTTATCTTTCCACCACCACCTCCCCCTCTTTCCACCACAACCCAAACCTCCTCCTCCCCCTCCTTCTCATGTCTCCACCACTACCACCATCATCATATCCTCTTCCTCTCTCCACCACCCCCACCTCCTTTTGCCACTACTACCACTACCACCACCTCATCTTCCTCTCTCCACCACCACAACCACCTTCTCATCTTTCTCTGGCCACAACCACCACTTTAAATATTTAATAGTAAGTTATCTTATGTTTAAAAAATTATTATTTATATAATGTAAGGATAATGATACCTAAATTTATGTAAATATATATTAAAGAGTAGATATGTTCTTATATAAAATACATTTATTTTTGGCAATAAAAAAGTACCAGGAAGATAGATCCTCTTGATTTAAATCTTTAAATCCAAAGTAATTATTTTACTATCATTGAATTATCATCCTTATCATCCTAATTATACAACACTACATATATTTTCTTCTTAATGTGGATATATATATAAATAGATACACCAGCAAATGTATTAAGTAGCTTTTGAATATAAAAGAAAATAAATTTTTTATTTCAATCTATTTTTTGCAATCTATGAAGCTTACAATAATTTCTACCTACCTTAATCCTCAATTGTGAACTGAATGAGCTTTAAAAACAAATATGAAGAGTGTGATTCATAGACGTAATAGCATGAGAAAGCAGGTAATAAGAGAAAAAAAAATAGGAGAATAAAATTTAGTATATCAGAATCCAAAATTTATCTAATGAAGAGGGTGAAATCAAGAATTCACAATAAAAGAAAATAAATAAATAAAGAAATAACTCATAAAGATTGAAAAGAAGGAGGATAAATGAACCAGGGGTGGGAGGAGTAACAAAGGGGGATTTTAACATCAGACAAACCAAAGAATCAAGGGCTCTGAAATGGTTACTTCTATAGTCATTCCCTTGGCCCAAAAAGTGACATTCCAAGTTTTGTCACAGAAATTCACCCACGAGTGGAATAGGGTCCCAAAACTGAACTCAATGTCTAGTTCACATTTTTCCCCCCTGTGATCATATATAGATTTATTGACCATACTGATATCAATGTCAGTAATACCAAAATCAGTGTGAGATGAAAAAGTATTAAACTTCTTATATTTTGCCTGATAGTGCTTAAAAATCCAGACATCTTTTATGGAAAAACATCAATCCTTCTCTTTGTCTTATTTTGTAATTTTTTAGCCATTGACTTTTGATGTGGGGGGACATCCTACTTTAGCTGAATTCTCAGTACCAAAACAAGAGTCATAATTTTATTTAGTTTTTAACTGGTTGATATTGATGAGGTGATCATCTTTTTTTAATTGAATGGTCTTTGATTTCTCAACTGAGTGGGGGAAAGATGGAGTAGCTACATTTCAGAAAAAAAGGGGGAAGTCTTCCTTTGAGAAGATATGTGACAATAATTCATGTTAATATATATTTGATAAAGAAAAGGATCAAAAATGAGCAGATGAAATGGGGAGGAATCTGAATTTATGGAAGGAATATACAGGATGGGAGTGTGCAGAAAGGTAGGGAGGCTGGAATATCCAGAAAGTTTTCCAAGATGTGGTTATGAAATATTCAGGAGAAAAATGTCATATATGAGGTGAAATTTGACATTTTGTACAAAGACTCTTAAAGTTGCCCTTCTGTAAGCAGAATCTAAGGGACTTAGATAAACAAGCGAAATCCCTGTCCCTTTAATGTAAATGTGAGTACTCAATTAACTAAGCTTTGAAATCTACTTGATATGAAAAATACTTGTTCTCTAATTGATTTGTTGAATTTTAAATGATATAGAAACTGTGTGTTTAAGAAAATATACTTAAATACAACAGAAAGTTGCATCAGGGAAAAGATATTCAAATTATTGACTAAATAAGTTTTTAAAGAGTTTTTATTTTATGAAAATAATTTAATTTTTGAGCTCTCAAGGAAGACACCTTTCCAATGGTACCCTACAAGAATATATTAGATTTTAAGAGAAATTATTGTTATTATTAATAGAATGTTAATGTTTATTATGTTACTAATAAATCTTTTATTGTTACGTAAAATGGTTGTTAGTATGCATTATTTGTTGTTAAAGTTAATGATTATTGTCTAAGGTTTTATTCTTCTCTACAAAGTTGAGTTTCAATAAAAAAATCTAAATATTCCAGTCAAATGTCCTAATTTACCCTTCCAGATGCATCCCAGAAGCCATCCTGATGTCCAACAATGTCCATGGAGCTTTTCAAGACTTCAAGAGGCAATTACAAAATATAAACATCACTAAATGATTTAGAAGAAGTAGAGATTATAGCTAGAAATCTGAAAAGTATATTCCAGTAATTTTTGAAGCCTGAAAAGCCCTAATTATTAAATTAAAAATCATTAAAATTGAGTAATTTTACAAAAATCAAAAAATTTTAAGATACTAAATAAAATCTAAAAAATATTACAAAAAGAGAAAAAATCCAGAAGAACTCCTGAAGATTCTTTGAGTCTAGAAATTACTTTTGCATAAAATTTTGAGCCCATGAAAAATATTCTTGATCATAGAATTAACTTTTAAAACTGAGCCTTTATATAACCAATTTTTGCCTAATAAACAACCAATTTTCTCCATAATAAATTCATCAGGAACAAAAATTAACTAAGTAAAAACACCGAATCAATTTTGAAAAATAATTTCCATATGCTTTAAGTTCCATACTAAAATTTAGAATAACACAACTTAAAATGTTTAATAAACCAAATATTTTCAAAAATAGCTTCATAAGATAATTAGGGTATAAGGATTTTCATCCACAATAGGGGGTATCAATGTTAGAAATTTTTAATTATTTAAAAGGTATTTCACAGCACAAAAATAAAGCTACAGATATGACATTATTTCTCTGTAAAAAGGTGTTTTGGGGGCACAATATGCCATATTTTAAATAATAATCATGGTTTATTTGGTGGAAAAAAGAGGTATTTAGAAATAGAAGATTTCTAACTTTGATACCCCCTAATAATTTGATTGTGGATCTGCCAATAGGGGGTATCAATGTTAGAAATCATCCATTTCTAAATACCTCTTTTTTCCACCAAATCAACCATAATAATTTTTAAAAAAATGCCATATTATGCCCAAAAAACACCTTTTTACTGAGAATTCATGTCAAGATTGTGGCTTTTTTTTTGTTCTGTTAAATACCATTTAAATAATTACAAATTTCTAACATTGACACCCCCTAATATTTACACCCCCTATTTCATGCATATTTTTGATTGAGCTTTTTTTTTTAAAAAAAGTAAAAATTTCATGCCAGCTAATTAATAAGGTGAGAAATTAACCACTTTCACTTATGTATTACCCTCTCCTTGATGAATTAATTGAGAAAAAAGAGGATTGAGAGAAAAATTGAGAAAAAAAATATATAAAAAATATCATTATTATTATCATTAGTTTACCAAACATAGGATCCAACTATCATTATGAATATCATCCTTCATTCTAATTAGAGTTATATTCCAGAAAAAATGAATTAATTAGTCTCCATGAATGTTTAAAAATCTTCAGTTGGAGGAATACTTACAGAAGAATCTGGGGGATCACAGGAAGAGGAATTGCCTGAGGGAGGAGTAACTGTCCTGTATAAGGATTCAGATTACTCTGCATCTATTCAGTTTAACCCAGGTATTAAAATTGTCAGCCTAAATATCCTTAGGACTGAGTATTTCTTATGCTTAAAATAAGATAACCTTAACTAGATTAAGCTTATATCTTAAAAATAAGGTTAAAATAATAATATATATTATTTTATTATATATATATATAATTATTATTCTATTATATAATTTATAATAGTTTAAATAGCTTATCCATGGCCTAATAATATTTATTAAGGTGTTAATGGAGTCATAATATACTTATCTTAAGTGATATGAAGTAATTATTGACATACATAAGCTTATATGTATACATAAATCTCATATTCAGTGAAATATGCAGTATATTATGTATATTTAGGTATATAAGTGGGTTTTAGCCCCTTAATAGCCTATAACCTTTGTTTTTCTGCTTATGTTAGGTCATATGGACAAAATCAGTGGACTCACAATGCCTACAGAAGCATAGACACCTATATCAGGCGCATACACCCAGTTTGGACAACTAAAATTACTTCCTTGGATGGTTATTCACGGATTTATGGGTTGGAAATATGTTTTTGGGTTAATGTGGATGCTTGGAGATGTTATTGGGGGCTTGGACATTTTATTTGTTTCCTTTATATGCTTTTAGTTTCATTAAATCTCTTTTTGATCTTTTATTTTACCTGTTTCTTTATGGTATCCACTTTTATCTGGGATTTCTATTTATGGTATGACTCTGTGTTATTATTAATAGTGATGGAGGGTCCTTACTGGAGGTCTGGGTGTTTAAACTGCTTGAAGTGGACGCCATGGGGAGGTGATGGGCCCTCACAGTGCTGTAATTGCCGGGGATAGCAGTGACATCATCTGGATTGAAGGTCTGTGCACTCCAGTGGATTTGGGTATAAGTAAGGAGGGATTTTGACGGTTTATTATCATCATTCAATTACTACACTTCAAATAAACATTACACTACAATTATTAACATTCAGAAATATATTATAAAGCCCTTATAAATTGATATTATCTTTATAATAGCTATAACTATATTTTATTATTCTATTTTCCACCACTAGCACGCATTTAAATCCAAGTATTGTGAGTTTAATTTGAGTATAACTATTCTATTAGTCTTCCCCTGAGGTTTAATCACTAAATCATTTATTAATAAGTAGTAGGACCATAAAATAAAACTATTATATCATACTTATATACTAGACTGTACTGACAATTGGGGGTCTTTCCTTATATTTTACTTATTATTTAGTATAAGCCTTGGGACGTGATTTTTACCTTAGTACAACTCAAAATTAACCAAATATTTGGGTCTTCGGCATATTAGTGGGTCATCATAGCTCATTGATTGCGGAAAAGAACCCTTATAATAATTGTACTAATTTTTTATTATAAAAATTAGATATTTACAGTAGTAACTGTACCCAATATAAACCCAATTTCACTTGGTATTTGGACACCAATATAACACCCAATTAAATTGGTATTTGGCTAAAGCTTGGTAAGCTAATTATTCACCCTTATAGAGGTCTAGTTAAACTTATTATTATATTTTTAACAGATTTTTTCGAATTTTTCTTAGATTTTATTTAAATAAATAAAGATATAAATTCAGGGTAAGCTCCATTGCTTTTTTATTAGTAATATAATTACTAATATCTTTTGTCTACTAATTCCACAGAGTTTTTTCCTTTTTTAGACGTAAAATATTGTTATTCTGAACAATATGAGTGCTCCTCAGGATAGTGTAAGTGAACAGCCTGCTTATAATACCAGGTCTAAAGCTAACAGAAACTTTCCAGGACATCACCATGGAGGGACAACAGTACCCCCAACCAGAAAGCATGAGTATAGAGGAAAAGGACGCCCTCTTAAAAAAGATAACTATCAAAAAGACGTCTCCTCCTCTTCAGGATCAACTGTCCCATCTGGCCAAACAGGTTCTGAAGCTAGAGGAATCAAAATCTCTCATGTTCAAAGAAGTAGAGCAGTTGCAAAACAATTGCAAGGTAGGATTTCAGCAGATGAATCAGGCAATGGCAGAATTAAAGGGAGGCCAGCCCAGTCAATCAAATCAGCAACCCCCTATCCAAGGAGGGTCCACTCACTCCCAGGAGAAAATCCTGGTAGACAAATGGAAATGGGACTGGTTTCACCAACAGTGGACAAGCCACAGTTGCAACAGGGATCCACCCCCTCATCTGACTTCCTCAGCTCACCCTTACAAGGGAAAAAAGCACCAAAAATCAGGACTGGCAACCATCCCTTGGTAAGTAACTTACCCTCTCAGATTAGACATAATACTGATAATTACAATATAGGTAATTCTATTGATGTTAAATCTGTACAAAAAATAGAGGAGGATTTAAGAAATTTAGGTTTTAGAGTAGATACACCTGACTTGTCTTTTGTCCATAATAACAGTACTATATACAATGATAATACAGTTAATCCTCAGTTGCAACCACCTACTAGTGAGATGAGAAGTTCACAGGAGAGTGAGAGAATTGAAAAGGAGGACATGGAATATTTTAACAATAATCCAACTGTCCATAGAATTGTTTCAGCATTGTGGAATAGAATGACTGATTGTGAGGAACAGGCAGTTAAGCTCACTAGTGATACAATTTCTTCCTTAACATTGAACATTTCTCAATTAGCAACACGTAATAAAGAATTAGAGAAAGAACATTTGTCTCTAACTCTTAAATATGATTCATTGAGTAATAAATATAATGACCTTTCAAACAAATTTTGTGAGTTAGAAAAATTATATGAAACACACTTATTAAAAACTGAATCAAGAACAAAGTTATCTTTTGCACAGACAAATCAAAGTGTCTCTGAGTTGCTACAAAGATTAACTAAAGTTGAGATTGAAACTGCCAATCTACTAATGAACCAGGATAATCATAAGTATAATCAATACAATAATAATCCTTTCATTGGCAAAAGTGAATCTCATTCCTTCCCTATACCACCACAATTGAAACCATCTGGTGGTAGTGTCAAATCTGAAAATGTAAGTCACAAATCCGTGCAGGAAGAAATACAAGACCATTTATCAAAAGTAAATGAGTTGTTGAATTTACCTAAGATTAGTGAGATAAAATCCAATCAGAAGAACTGGCCTAAGATAGATCAGTACCCAACTTATGATGGGGAAGCCAGCTCTGATTGGCAACATTTTATTCAAAGAATTGACAACTTGAAATTCTCATATAAGTTACCAGATGAAGAGATAACATCAAAATTAATTTCTTTATTTAAGGATGTTGCTTTATTATGGTTTGAAGCTGTCTTAAGTGAGGGTAGAGACTACTCTTGGGCTGAATGGAAACAACTTATTGAAAAACAATTTGGAGGTTCTAAATTCAGGCTTACTCAGCAGAGACTGTATGAGAAGACTAGGTATAATCCGTTGAATGGTGACAAACCTATGGTATTTTTAATGAATTTAAACAAAATATTAAAAGCCATTGAGCCTCATATGGATTTTAACTTATGGAAAGATAAGATAATATACAAATTACCTATATCTGTCAGAGACATTGTTGTAGCTAGAACATTAAATGTTACTGAATATTCTGACTTTATTAATATTTGCAATGAAATATTATTAAACCATAAGTATGAATCAAGGTATTCCACTTATAAACAAAATGTTGAACCTGTAAAAACTCAGAATTCAAAAACACTTCAGGAGAAGCAGAAAAAACCTACTGCACCTGTAGTACCTAAAAAGTATGAAACAAATACTTGTTATAAGTGTAACAAACCTTGGGTAAAAGGTCACAAATGTGAGAAAAACATAAATATTGTTGAAAATCAACGTGAATCTGAAACTGAAACTGAAAAAAGTAAAGAATCAAGTGATTATGACAGCAATATCTCATATAGTGATGAAAATGAAGTCTGTATGTTGGAAGATGATTTGTCCATCTTTGAAAATCCAATATTAAATATGGACTCAAATGAATCTTTAATGAATTTTGAGGATGCTGAAATCATTAAGGATATACAAGCTGATAACTTTAGAATGACACCTATCACGGTTCCAGCTATCATTTCTGGTGAAAATGTTAATATAGTATTGGACACAGGAGCTGCTGGTTCAGTTGTTTCCACTAATACATTACAGAAAATTGATAGTGAATATAAGTTTAAGCTTGAACCACTTCAGAATAAAAATTGGAGAGGTTTTGGATCAGTACTACACCCCATTGGTAAATACAAAGCTGCTGTTTTCTTTAAACACCAACATGGTTATGTAAGGGTAACTTGTGACTTTGTAGTAATGGATAATACAAATTGTAGTAACTGTTTTATCATTGGAAATGATATTCTGACTAAATTTGGTGTAAAATTAGACCCTGCTAATAACAATTTTACAATTGGCATGAATGGTAAAAGGAAATTTAAAATAAATTCTTTTAACACAGTCTTACACATTGAGTCAGTAACAAATTCCCCGTCTAAAGGAAGAGAATCCAATGAGATGGAACTTCTGGAAACAGAAATTTCAAAAGCATCATTTGGCACTCAGATAAGTGAAACTGAGAAAGATAATATTTTGGAATTAATTAAAACTTTTCCAATGGCTTTTGCACATGGTACAAATGAACTTGGCCTTGTAAAAGATCATGAAATGAAAATTAGTTTAACCTGTGATATGGATAATATTCCTGCTAGTCTTAAAAAGAAACCATACCCTGCTTCACCAATGAAGAGGAAAGACATAGAGGATAATATTAAGATGTTATTAAAGATGAACATTCTTGAGAAGGTTGAAACTACACCAAAATATTGTGTAATATCACCAGTGCTGATTTCTTATGAACAAGATAAAGCAAGACTGTGCGGTGATTATAGAGCATTAAATACATTTACAGTAGATGATATTTATCCCTTGCCAAGGATTGCCTCTATACATGCTACCCTTAAAGGTGCTAAATATATAAGTTGCCTAGATGGAAATAAAGGGTACCATCAAATTCCTGTTGAAAAGAATTCACAGAACTTTTTGTTGATAACAACACACATGGGAATTTATAAGTATGTCAAAATGCCCTTTGGACCAAAAAATGCTCCATCAGTATTTCAAAAGTTAATGGATATAACATTCCATAATGAAATGATTGAGGGATGGTTAATGGTATACATTGATGACATCATAGTGTTCTCTAAAACTTTTGATGAACACTTAATCCATTTAAGGAAAGTATTTCAAAAAATGGATGAAATAAAAATGACCCTTGCATTGAAAAAATGTAAATTTGGGTTTGAATCTTTAAAAGTGCTTGGTCATATTGTATCTGGCTTACAAATATGTGTAGACCAAAATAAAGTGGCTGCAATAAAGAATATTGGCATTCCCCAAAATGTGAAGGATGTACAATCTTTTCTTGGAATGTGTGGTTATTATAGACAATATATAAAAAACTACCAATCAATTGCTGCACCACTGACCACACTGATAAAGAAATCAGAAGCTTTCATTTGGAATAATGAAAGACAACAAGCTTTTAATAAGTTGAAAGAATGTTTAATGACAGCTCCTATCTTGGGATTACCAGATTTCCAATTACCTTTTGTATTATATACAGATGCAAGTTTTATTGGACTGGGTGCTGCTTTGCATCAAAAACAACTTATTGAAGGTAAAATGTCAGAAGTAGTAATCTGCTATATTTCACGAACTCTGAGAAGTGGTGAATTAAAATATGGTGCTACTCAACTTGAATGTTTGGCAGTAGTATGGGCTCTTGAAAAGCTACATTATTACCTTGAAGACCAAAAATTTGAGTTAATAACTGACTGTAGTGCAGTTAAGTCACTCTTAAACATGAAAACTCCTAATAGACACATGTTTAGATGGCAATTAGCTGTACAAGAATACAGAGGACGGATGACTATTACACATAGAGCAGGAACCTTGCACTCTAATGTAGATCTGTTATCTAGAGTACCTCTGCCTAATAATGATGATAATCCTGCTTATGTTCCTGAGTCAGAGATTATTAACATTTATGGCATTTATATTGTAGATCTTGAGGATGAATTTATGCAATCAATTCTTGATAATTATAATTCAGATCCTGACTTAAGTAAATTAACTACAATATTAAATGATCCATCTAATGCTTCAATGAATGTTTTAATAAAAACATTACCAGATAAGTATAACGAGGCATTAGAGAAAGGAAAATTTTCCATTGAGGATGGTTTTATATATTACAGGAAAAAATTAAGTAATGTAATTGTAATTCCCCCTTCAATGAAGGAGTTAATGTTAAGTATATGTCATGATGATATATTAGCAGGTCATTTTGACTACCATAAAACATTAACCAGAGTAAAAAACACAGCTTGGTGGATCAACATGTCTGAGGATGTTCAGAAATATGTTGAAACATGTGATTATTGTCAAAAATCTAAAAGATTAACAGGAAAAAGAGCTGGTTTATTACAACAAATTGAGCAACCAAAAGCTCCATGGGAAATCATTAACATGGACTTTGTAACAGGTTTGCCAATAGCAGGGCATAAGAGTTATAACTCCTGCTGGGTAATTGTAGATAGATTTACAAAGATGTGTAAATTTATTCCTACCCACAAAGAGGTTTCTACAAAGGACTTAGCTTTTTTATGGTGGACACAAATGTTAAATACAGCAGGTTTCCCCAAAGCAATAGTATCTGACAGAGATCCTAAATTTACTTCTGAGTTCTGGACGTCACTTATGGATGTTTCAGGGTGTCAATTAAAACTTTCTACAGCACACCATCCACAAACTGATGGGCTAGCAGAAAGAATGATACAAACCTTAGAAGATATGATAAGAAGATACTGTGCTTTTGGTCTTAATTTTAAAGACAATGACAAATTCACGCATGATTGGGTAACCCTTATCCCAGGTTTAGAATTTGCATATAATAGTACAGTACATTCTGTCACTGGCAAAAAGCCATTTGAGTTATGGTTGGGTTATGTACCTAATACCCCTGCTAAAACTCTTAATAAGTTACCTAGATTGGATATTCATCCAGCTACTAAATCTTTTCTTCAGATGCAAGAACTATGCAGAAAACATGCTCAAGAATGTATAAATAAGGCTTTTGAGTATGAAAAGAAAAGATGGGATAAAGCCCATAAAGAACAAATGTTCAAAGAGGGTGATGAAGTCCTTATTTCAACGCTACATTTCAATTTAAATGGTAATGTTAAATTGAAAGATCCATTCATTGGACCATTTGTAGTTAAAAAGATGGTTGGTAATAATGCTGTTGAGGTTATTCTATATGCACCTTATGATAGAAAACATCCAGTATTTCCTATTTCTCTTATAAAACCATACCATTCTAATGATACTGCTCTCTTTCCAAGAAGATCAGGAAGGCATAAACAGCAACCTGAAGAAATAGTGGAAAAAGCAGAAATTGAAAAGATACTTAAAAAGAGACACCTTACAAAAGAAAAGGGAGTTGAGTATCTACTAAGATTTAAAAATAAATCAAGTGAATATGACCAGTGGATTCCAGAAAATGAAATCTCTGATCTTAAAAATCTCTTGAAAAAATTTAAATCTAAATAATACTGTTCATTCAGTATATGTATTATAAAAATTATTTTTTATTTTTTATTTCATTCCTTAAGATTAATTAAAATGTCTTAACATTTTTTTTATTGTTTTTTTTGGGGTGAGAGAGTGTCAGCCTAAATATCCTTAGGACTGAGTATTTCTTATGCTTAAAATAAGATAACCTTAACTAGATTAAGCTTATATCTTAAAAATAAGGTTAAAATAATAATATATATTATTTTATTATATATATATATAATTATTATTCTATTATATAATTTATAATAGTTTAAATAGCTTATCCATGGCCTAATAATATTTATTAAGGTGTTAATGGAGTCATAATATACTTATCTTAAGTGATATGAAGTAATTATTGACATACATAAGCTTATATGTATACATAAATCTCATATTCAGTGAAATATGCAGTATATTATGTATATTTAGGTATATAAGTGGGTTTTAGCCCCTTAATAGCCTATAACCTTTGTTTTTCTGCTTATTTTAGGTCATATGGACGAAATCAGTGGACTCACAACGCCTACAGAAGCATAGACACCTATATCAGGCGCATACACCCAGTTTGGACAACTAAAATTACTTCCTTGGATGGTTATTCACGGATTTATGGGTTGGAAATATGTTTTTGGGTTAATGTGGATGCTTGGGGATGTTATTGGGGGCTTGGACATTTTATTTGTTTCTTTATATGCTTTTAGTTTCATTAAATCTCTTTTTGATCTTTTATTTTACCTGTTTCTTTATGGTATCCGCTTTTATCTGGGATTTCTATTTATGGTATGACTCTGTGTTATTATTAATAGTGATGGAGGGTCCTTACTGGAGGTCTGGGTGTTGAAACTTCTTGAAGTGGACGCCATGGGGAGGTGATGGGCCCTCACAGTGCTGTAATTGCCGGGGATAGCAGTGACATCATCTGGATTGAAGGTCTGTGCACTCCAGTGGATTTGGGTATAAGTAAGGAGGGATTTTGACGGTTTATTATCATCATTCAATTACTACACTTCAAATAAACATTACACTACAATTATTAACATTCAGAAATATATTATAAAGCCCTTATAAATTGATATTATCTTTATAATAGCTATAACTATATTTTATTATTCTATTTTCCACCACTAGCACGCATTTAAATCCAAGTATTGTGAGTTTAATTTGAGTATAACTATTCTATTAGTCTTCCCCTGAGGTTTAATCACTAAATCATTTATTAATAAGTAGTAGGACCATAAAATAAAACTATTATATCATACTTATATACTAGACTGTACTGACAAAAATAGAGCTCATATTAAAGTTAGAGAGATAGAGCTAGTTAAAAATGGGATTTGTATGAATTTAGACATTTATAATTGAAAGGAGGGTGTGGCATGCTAACAGGAAGGAGCTGAATGCATATTGTATTAAGGATTTAATTAAAGATGTGGAACAGGAGAAAAAAACCCATCAACTAGATTTCTAGTTGGTTTTTTGGTTTCTGTTTGTGACCCTATGCATGATCCTGGTAATGAACCTCTACAAAATCTTTATGAGCCTTTTCTGAACTTTTCTACTTCCAACCCCTTCCTTCTGAGATTGATTTTTTTACTCCATTCAAACCTCTCGTCCCTTTCTTAAGCTTTTTATAATTGAGTTTTTTCTCTTTTCTGAATGCTTACCTATCATTCCTGGAGCTCCATAATTTTCTTTTCTTCTTCATTTATTTAAAGTTGTTTACTGACTTCTTTCCCACATCTCATGTATTTATCATATATCCTCACCTTGACATCCCTACCAAAACCATTGAATCATTGAAAAACATCTATTAGTTTTTTTTATTGTTTCAAAATTTATTTCTTCTCTGTGATTTCTATAATTTTTTACAGTATAGGGACTTTTTCAGTAATTACTTGGGTTTGAAGCTAATAAAAAGTAAAATTTAAAATCTGCATATAGTATTTTCAGTTTCTAAATACTGATTTGATGTTTTTTAAAACTTGGTTTGTGTTTTAATCAAATTCTATAGATTTTGTGGATTAAAATAATAAAAAGAATAAATGATTGAGAAAGAATCATTTAACACAAGGAAGGAAGACAGTTTACACCATAATTTGGTTTTCTTGGAGCTAGGGATTAAGTTATGTCATGTTTACATTAAATCTTACAATATCCTCCAATAAAATTTAAAAAAGTTTAGTCTAGTGTATAAAATTTCATTAGGAGATATAAATTTTCAAAATAAAATTTTAAATTTTACAGGACACCATGTTATTTTTTGATTTCTATTGGAAGGAGATATCTACTCAAAGCACAAATGTGAAAAAATAACTCACCCTCCCCTATGTATTGAAAAACTTGAGACTTTACTGTGTTAAATAAGTGTTAGAAACTTTACTCAGTATTTTTCTAACTACTTTTCTCCAATTTAATATACAAAAGTAAAAATTTGTAACATAGATTGAATATTTTTTTGATGGTGTTTTTAGCAATATGAAAATCAATATTGAATATGCTCTTTTTGTGATCCAGTTGATATCACATTTTAAACAACAACTTGAGGCCTATTTAAGAGCTGCGTAGCAGCTATTTAGGCACCATTTTTTAATTTGAAGAGATAAATAAGTAAATATGATGATTATAAATTGAATGAGTTATTCAGATTCAGAATAAAAGAGAAATTTGCCAAGTTATAGGTATTTCAATCTAACATGTGTTTTTTTCTCTTAAGTACCATATTTAACCCTGAATTTTAGCTATAACTGTGTTTGTGGGATACAGAAATTAAATGAGAAAATTCAAAATATAATGAGCTATTCAAATTTAGAATCTAAGCAAAATTAACCAAGCTATAGCTATTTCAATCTAACATTTAATTTTCACTATAAAGTGCCATGTCTCACCCAAACTATCAGCTGAAATTTTATTTTAAAGATATGGAAATATTAATATGACAATTGAAAATTTAATGAGCAATTCAGATTTATAATATAAGTCATATTGACTAAATTACAGCTATTTCACTCTGATATGTGTGTTTCACTAATAAGTGCTATATCTCTCCAAAAATGTTGGCTATAATTGTATTTTGTAGATATGGGATGATCAAGATAATGATTCTGAATATGGAGAGATATTTAGATCTAAAATATTGGTAAGATTTAAAAATTTTATATCTATTTCAATCTAACATGTGACTTTCATTGAGAAAGTGAAAATATGAGTGACATGAATGAATTTTTTTATTTTTGAAATACAAAATGATAAATTTTTATATAAATTAAAATTCTGAATAGCTAATTTTATTTTAAGTTATCTTCTTTAAACTTATAAAATTTTGAAATTTCAATTGAAGCCACAAGCACTGCAACAAATTTTTGTTTTTTCTTGGGGCACAAAAATGGTGCAATGATTACACAACTGTAATATAAAAAATTTATTTAGGTCTTAAAAGTCTTAAGTGGGGGTCTTAAGTTCAAAAAAATTTCTTTATAACTGTTGCAGAATTTTTGCATAATTCTTGCATGCCATGGTGTAAAAAGACTCTTACAGTTGCCTTTCTGTAAGCAGAATCCAAGGGAGTTGGATAAACAGAAGAAAACCCTGTCCCTTTAAGTTAAATAAGAGCTCAAATTAACTAAGCTTAAGCCTCTAATTCATAATAAATTATCATTTGACCAATTTTTTTAAATGGTTTAGAGACTTAGAATTGGTGTTCTTAAAGTTCGGAGAAGAAATACAACAGTAAAGTTGTACTAAGAAAAATTATCTAAATGATAGACTTATATGTTTTTATAAAGTTTTTACTTTTTTGGACTCAACCCATAAATGAGTCCCTGAAGCTGAGACCTTTACAATTATACCCTATAAGTATATATTTAAGAGTTGTTGAGTAAAATTTATGAAGTCTCACCACAAAAAATCAAGTGGCACCTTCTAGAAGGTGCCTATCCCTATATTCAGTTTTGATTTGAGAGTAAATTTGATTTGATGTTGCACAAGCTAGTGTTCTCATTTTTCAGTGCACAGTCTTTCCAGAAGAATTACAGCTGAGCTGAAATTGAGTTAAGAAAAAGATAGGGATTGGCACCTGCTAACAGGTCCCCATGTTTTTTTTTCTGGTGTCTTATATAAAATGTTATTTTATAAGGGTATTACAATTTATGAAATTTTTAAAAATATAATGATGGTTGTTTAAATTATGCATTTTTAGATGTCTACTAATTTTGATTATAAAGCCTTTATATGCATAGTCACATCACATGCCCTATTTTCCCCTCCGGGGTTTGTCCAGAGTTTGTCCAGAGTATCCCAGAGCTCATATGGACTTCTAGACTAAAATTGAACCTTAAAATACTAATACAAAATATAAAAAACATACATATTATAGAGTTACATCTGGAGAGACTCCCATTAAATTTTGGTAGCTAGCTCAACCCTATTCAATGAGTTAAAAATCATTAAATCAAGTAAACATTAAAAAATTAAAAATAATCAAAAATATTTATAAAATTATTTAAAATATAAGTAAAGTAATAAAAATTTCACAATAACTTCTAAAGGTTCTTGAGACCTTTGAAATTTATTTCCATACTCTTTTAAACCTATACTCTCATTTCTTGATCATTAAATAAATGTTTCTTTTTAAATTAAATAATTGACCCATTTTTTGCCATGATACCATCCATTCTTTTAATATTAAAAAATATATATAATTAGATTGGCCTTTCAGATATCCATAAAAGTTATCCCAAATTAAATTAAAAGTTTTTTAATTGCCATAATAAACTTTAGACTGCCACATCCTCCCTCCAATGAAAAATATCCCCATTCTTAAATTTTGCATATTTTATCGATTAAATATTCATCTTCTCCTTATCCTCATCAACCATTGCCTCCAATTTCCATCCTTTCCCCCATATAATTCCAATACACATACTTGGCTTCATCTTCATCATCATCATCAAAATGTATTCAAATTATTAAGCTCTCCCATGTGAATTATGCAGCTGATACCAGGTTCCTTGCTTAATATCTAATCCTGGCCTCCCTGGAAGAGCTGCCTGTGATCTCTGCAGGCTAAAAAAAGTTAAATGTATTTTTCCTATAATTCAGAAACAGCCTCTACACAGGCCCAGAAGCTTTTCCGGATTGTACCATACCAAAAAAGAGACTATCCAAAATTTTAACTTTCTTCAGAAATATTAGGCCCAAAACAGCACCCTCCTCCAAAAAACCTAATCCTGATCCTGAGCTTCCTCATCCATCTCAAGATCCCAATCGTATTATTCCAGTTTCTCCTTTCAGTTTTTCTGAGACTTTATTTCCTGGCTCTAAAAGTTTTTCCATCTTAACATGTCCATTTATCCATCTTACTAATCCTTCCATCCGTTTTACTTTTAAGCTATTGAAATCACCAATACCAATGATTTTGGCTGGGTACAGATTGATTATATAAATCATTATCCAAAACTTCATAGAAATATCTTTTAGATTTTTGTGATGATATTAAGCAAATTTTTTTAATTTAATTTCAAGAAACTCCAGCCAATAATAATGAAGAAATTATGAAGAGAAGATTACTAATGAAAAGCTTTGATGCTGATGTAGAAATATTTCAAAGAGATTATTTCTTTTTATTGTTATTCTCTTCTTTACAATTTATTTATTTTAGTGCTGTTAAACATGTGGTTTGGTTGATCCTATTTTTCTGTCTAATTTATTGATATGAGCTTGAAAAAAACTGTATTTGACTTATGATGATCCCACTTCTGAGAGAAAGGTTTAAATCCCTTCAAACTCCCCTCTACAAGTCTCTTTCTAGCACAAAATTAGAGAGTAGGCTCTTAACCTACTGGGCTGGATACTTTGATCCAATTACTGCCATAAGGTCCTCTCAGATTTATCCAAAATATCATAACATGAGGCACACTACAATTCCAACCACCTAATCCACCTTCAAAAGATTCAGCATCAAAACTTTCAAATAAATTCCAAACCCTTCAAACTGCTTTAAAACTGTCAGAATTTTTCATATTTTACCAGACTTTCTAGCACCTTTATTTCCAGCCTTTGAGTGCATCCCATATCTGGACCCTATTATCCAACACCTCTACACTCTCCATAGTGCAGGGTAGCCATATCCACATTTACAATCTCTTCCAAAAACCTTTAAAAATTTCTACCTTTCTTTAACCATAATAAAATTAGATCTATTTTATGAAATCTTCATCTCCTAAAGATAGCTGCACCATATCCATCTATGATTGAGTTATCTAAATGAATGAGTTTCAGTTTGAGTACTGATGAACCAGTGATAAATTAAAAATGTTTGAATTGAGTTGACCAAATAGTTTAACATTCTCAGGTGAAAGCCTTTCAGAACCAAACATTTAATTTATTACCAGTTTATAGTCTTGGTGGACCAAAGAAAAAGTAATTTCCAGTTTAGGGTCATAGTGGACCAAAGATTGTTGACTTTCCAGATAAAAGGTTGTGAAGGACAATACATTCAATTGATCACCAGCCATAAAACTACAATCTTGAGCCTGATTCTACCACCTAATCTTTTCCAGATACAACTTTCTATCCAGTACCCTTTCCAATCCTAAATTTCAGCCTTTTTCAAGATGTCTCCAAACAACTTCACTTTTACTCCAGGTCAATCTTACAATTACTGTTCCTTCACCAACAGAGACTGATTTCACTTATAACTTGAAAAATCACATCTATAATAGAGCCTGTTCCACCTGTTGTGAAAAGAAAAGAAAATTTTCTGGCCTGAAATATGGCTCTTTTCCTAGGCCTGCCACCAGCTTTGCCTCTTTTTGAAAGCCTTTACTCATAACATCAACTTCTTCTCCCCCTCATTCCATCAAATCTCCTCCATTTTGCCCTTCTAGCTACCTAAAATTCCCATCTGAATCCATCTCCTCTAAAGAACCTAATTCACCAATTCCTTCACCTACTGTCCCACCTTGCAATCTAGATTAGCTAGTGAGCCTCCCAGGTATCCATCTCCTCCAAAGACTCCAACTTCCCCTAAAGCTATGCTTCAACCCTCTACTTCAAGGAAAGTCATAGATTTTTATTCATCTTCTTCCATTCCATCTTCCAAATCTACCAAGAGTCCTCCTAGAAATAGATCTAGATCTCACAGCCATCCTCCTTCTCTAAACTCCTCTATACCTTCCAAAACCTAAAACCTCCAGCTCCTGCTCTCCACCATTCAACACTTCAAATACATCCATAAAAAACTCCTAATGAAGAATGCTTATTCCTGTCTCCTAACTCCAAAAAACATACCCAGCCAGCCTATAAACCAAAATCTTGATAGTGTTGATTCTGGTAAGTCCTTTTTTGATTAGTGTCCTTAAACAATTTCTTGATAATTAATAATGTTGTTGTTAGATTCCTCTGGATCCTAATATTCTCATACTAAGTAACATCTTCCAGATCCAGCTCCATTATACACATATGTTTACCATCATGTGATTAGCAGTAAATTTTTTTCAGCTTTCAACAACATCCTAACACATTACAGATCCTATCCCTCTAACTATGCAGCTGTAAAAAGTTTGAGAGAAAAATTCGTGAGGGACAAATTTAAAATCTCTAAATTTTTTCAACATCATAAAAACCGTCAAATAGAAGCAGCCAAAAATCATCCAGTTCCAATCTCTCCAAGACTGCCAAACCATGCTCCTTCTCCATAATTCAGCTTCCTAATGTTGACTTTTCTGACCTGGATAATCCTAAAGATTTAAAACAATTGAAACTAACTAAACATATTACTACCATTATTTTTTATTTATTATTATATTTTTACTTTATTCTTAATTCTTTATTTTTTAAGAGTTATATTTAAAGCAAAAATATAATTTGAAATGAATTTTGATTTAATAAAATATTTATAATTTACTTTGTAATTTGAAATTATTGAATAAAATTATTTTGAAGAACAAAATTTTTGAGAAAATTAAATTAAAAGATGTCCTCCAGACATTTGATGAGCCAAACCCCTGGTATTATACCCACATCCAAGTGCACCTTGTTATGGGATACTCAAGAAAGAAATTGAAAATAAGCATATATAGTTTTTGAAAAATTGAAAAACATGAAAAACAAAATAAAGAAATGATCACTGGGTGGGCTCCCTCAAATTTGTAAATATGATTGGAGACCACCAGTGAGAATTATCTCTAAAAAAATCAATTTTTAATTAATTTAAGATGAAATCAAAATAAAATTTCAAACATAAATTTTTTAATAAACAAAAATAAAAATCTTGAATCCAGCTTTCAAATGAGTGTGATTGTTCAAATGTTGTAGTGATCCAGTATATAGTCTTAGAGGACTACCTATATGACAAAAAAAAAAAGCCAGGATTCAACTAGAAACAGGGGAATTTTTGTAAAAAAAATTGTGAGGTAATTGTGTATAGAGAAGCCAGCCCATCACTTACTCCCAAACTTGCAAGTATTAAATTAAGAAGGTTCCCCTGTGAAAACCGTTAATATTGTCACAGAAAATCTCACTTATGTCCATACAGTATCTCAGGATAATATTGGATTAAACAATTTCATTACTAACATTGGTGAACAAGAAACAAAATCAGCTGAAAGAGATTTGAGATCAATTTCTCAAGAACAACTTGTCACAAGGATAAGTAACATGATAGATAGAAACATAAAAGGGATTAGATGACACGGAAAGATAAAAGATAAAAACAATTAATTAAATAAATCCATAAAGAATTACAAAAGAAAAAAAAGGGTAGGAAAGTGATTAAACATTTACATTTTAAAGATTTGATACTTTTTAGAATAGCTATAAGAGGGGAAAGACCAATGAAAAGATAAATGGTGTGTGATAAAATCTGGGGTATAAAAGACAGAGAAGTGAGAATAGTGTAATACATGATCCAATAGTCACATACTTTTTTCATGTAATGAAATGCACAAAAAGAAAAGAGTACGCACACAAACATAACTATCTCACTCAGAAATTGTATATAAGAAGAGGGATTGCCATGTAGTTCAGATCTTGTAGATTTTTAATTATATTCAGAGTGTATATATATAAAGCTTTATTATTGTAATATATTTTTATATTTAATTTATAAATTTAAGAAACACTTCTACCAAAAAGAAATTAAATTACAACATAGATCTTCACCATTAAATTTTTGACATCAAATTTTAACAATTGTATCTTCATGATGATTGTGGGTAGTTTATCCTCCTTCCAGAAGCATTTTAGTATCTATGATTATTATTTTACCCTCATTTTGTAGTTAGGCTTCTGCACTCCTGGTGCCCCTAGGATAAAACTGCTTTATATGATCAGCAGCTACCCTTTTTCTCAAAACTACTCCATCAAACTCTTCCAAAACATATAAACTTCCAGAAACCTATTCCCTGAATTTATATCTTCCATTCCACTTATCTGCAAAAATATTCCCCCACTGATTTTCCAAACTCCTATTATACACCAAAACCATATCTCCAGCTTACAAAGGTTTTCTGAGTCTACGAGCCAAACTCTTATCCCAATACCTAATTGACTGACTTTAGATCTTGATCATCCTAGAATATGCCCTCTCTAAATTCTCTTCCTTCTTTTTTAGCAGAAACATTCTTGCACATAATAAACCTTTAGGATTTTTGACTGTATCTGTCAAGGGGCACTTTTGGTCTAGAAGGTTTTATTGCAGTCCAACAGCAATGAAAGGTGGGAAAAAAATCAAGATTTCAAAAGAGGTATGTATTTTTTATCTTTATAATTTAATACTAAATGAAAATTTAAAAAGATTATTATTATTATTACTTTGAAAGCTTAGAAGTGCACAGATGTAAATAATAAGGTAGTAACAGTAGTAATAGATGTGTTTTGTATATATATAATAAATTTGTAAAGTAAGAATGGAATGAATGAAAACAGCCTGATTGAGAGGCCTTACATAGGCAAAAAGGAGAGAAACTACAGAATCAAAACTCTATATACATGAGTATCAGACAAAGAAAAATTCCACAATTAGACATTTCAAATAATTAAAGTTGTTCTATAAAGAATGTACCCATATACAGTATTAATCTTTATATGTCCATTTTATTTTATTTATTTTAAATTTCTGTAAATTTCAAAGTAAAAAAAAATAAAAATATTTGATTTGATATTTAGTATTTTTAGTTTTCTCTTCAGCTGTCCTGAGGAAGCTGTCACAGAATAAAAAATATGAGGAAACAATAGAATTATATCTTTACTTATTTTTACCTATTAATTAGCTAAAATTGTATAAGTAATTTATAAAGTAAGTATAACTCATTAAATGAGAGGTAAAGGTGTATCACTACTCTAGTAAATAATTAATTATTTACTAGGTAAGTTTAGTAGCCTGGATGACACTCCCTCACTCCTAAAAAACAATAAAAAAAAGCTATGATTTTTTCTTTTTATATTTCTTTAGTAGAGAAGGAAGGTTAGATATCTCTTTCCCAGGAATCCAAGAATCATATTCATAAGATTTATTTTTGAAGCTCAATAAGTATTTGGTACATTTTTCAGAAGTGACAATTCAGTCATTTAGAATTTTATCAATTTCAGCTGTTTCAGAGATTTCATTAGGGTTTTTCTTTGGTCTTCCCCTCCTTTTGGGAAATAAATCACTATTGGATGTGTAAGGTTTCAAAAGAGATATTAGAAAAACAGGATATTTCCTTTCATATGGGGAATACAGGATAACTTCAACTGCATTATCACCAACCATTTTTCTGACAAAAAATGGACCTACAAATGGGTCTTTTAATTTGTTATTACCTTGTAAATTGAGGTGAACTGTAGAAATCAGTACTTAATCACCCTTCTTAAAAGTGTATTCTTTAAGGGATTCATCCCACCTCTTCTTCTCATATTCAAAGGATTTTTCAATACATTTTTGAGCATGACTTCTGTAAAGTTGTCGCATTTTAAGAAAAGATTTTACACCAGTATGTAAATCCAATTTAGGTATTTTTTTATTGAGAATTGGGGCAGGGGTATCTGGAACATATCCAAGCCAGAGCTCAAAAGGCTTCCTCTGAGTAACAGAATGAACAGTGCTATTATAGGCAAATTCCAAACCAGGAAGTAAGGTGACCCAATAATGAGTGCACCTGTCATTGTCTTTGTAATCAAGGACAAAGGCACAATACCTTCTTATCATGTCCTCTAAAGTCTGAATCATTCTTTCAACTAATCCATCAGTCTGGGGGTTATGGGCAGTAGAAAGCTTCAGATCACAACCACAAACATCAATCAGAGAGATTCAAAATCCAGAAATAAATTTAGGGTCTCTGTCAGAGATTATGGCTTTTTGGAAACCAGCAGTATTAAAAATATGAAACCACTATAAGAAGGCTAATTCTTTAGTGGAAATATCCTTGTTATTAGGGATGAATTTACACATTTTTTTAAATCTGTCCACAATAACCCAGAAAGAGTTATAACTGTCTTTCCCAGAAATGGGTAATCCTGTTAGAAATTCCATGTTTATAATCTGCCATGGTGCATCAGGAGATTAAATATGTTGCATCAATCCAGCTCTTTTTCCAGTTAATCTTTTTAATTTCTGGCAAGATTCACAGGATTAAACATATAGTTTGGTGTCTTCAGAAATCTTAGCACACCAAGAAGTGCTCTTAATTCTGATCATTGTTTTTTCAAGATCAAAATGTCCAGCCAATATGTCTTCATGACAAATTTTCAAGATGATTTCTTTCATAGAAAGAGGAATAACAATAACTTTACTCAACTTTCTTCTATAATAGAAGTAACCTTCATCAATTAAAAATTTTCCTTTTTCCAAAGCAATCTGGTACTTTGGTGGGAGGGTTTTAATTAATGTTTGTATTGAAGCATTCTTTGGATAATTTAATATAGTACACAGCTTTTTTGAGTCAGTTTCTTTATCATATGAATCCAGAATAAGTTGTAATAGCTCTTCCTCCATATCAACCACATATATCCCATGATTGTGAACTTTTTCATCCTCAGGATCATATGAAAGATTAGAGTCATCATTTGGAAAAGGTAACCTTGATAAAATATCCAAATTTGAGTGAACAATACCAGCCCTATTAGTTATTGTCATCCTTTCTCTGTATTCCTGAACAGCCAGCTTCCATCTGAACATGTGTCTGTTAGGTGTTTTTAAGTTTAAGAAGAACTTAACTGCACTTCAGTCAGTGACAAGTTCAAATTTCTGGTCATACAGATAATAATGCAGTTTCTCCAGAGCCCACACCACTGCCAAACACTCAATATGAGTGGCACCATATTTCAATTCACTATTCCTCAAGGTCCTTGAAATATAACAAATTACTACTTCTGATACTTTTTCATGCATAACTTGTTTTTGATGGAGAGCAGCACCAAGAACGATGAAACTAGCATCAATGTACAAAACAAATGGTTGAGTAAAGTCAGGCAAGGCAAGAATTAGTTTTGACATCAAAAAATGATTCATTATGTCTAAAGCTCTTTGTCTTTCACATTTCCAGACAAAAGCAACATCCTTCCAAGTTAATTGGGTTAGTGGTAATGCTATGACTTGATAATTTTTAATATATTGTCTATAGTATTCACAAATTCCCAAAAAACTTTGGAGCTCTCTGACTGTAGTAGGAGCTTTTACATGTTGTATGGCTTCCACTGGGCTCTGGTCAACACATATCTGTAATCCTGAGACAAATTGACCTAGCACATTCAAAGAATAAAAACCAAATTTGCATTTTTTCAAAGCAAGTGTCATATTTATCTCATCCATCTTATGGAACACTTTACACAGGTGGTTGATGTGATCCTCAAATGTCTTGGAGAATCTGATAATATAATCAATTTAAAAAATTAGCCATCCTTCAATTATTTCTTGATGGAATGTGTTATCCATAACTTTTGGAAAAACTGAAGGGGAATTTTTAGGGCCAAATGGTATCCTAATATACTTATAAATACCTATATGAGTAGCAATAATTAAAATATTCTGTGAATTCTTCTCAAAAGGTACCTGGTGATATCCATTATTACCATCTAAACAGCTGATATATTTAGAACCTTTTAAGGTAGCATGGATAGAGCTAATTCTGGGTAAAGGATAAATATCATCTACAGTATATGTATTTAATGCTCTATAATCACTGCATATCCTGGCTTTATCTTTGGCATAAGAAATTAGGATGGGTGAGATAACACAATTTTTAGGTGCTTCAACTACCTTTTCAATAATATTCAATTTTAAAAGGGTAGAGATATTGTCTTCAATATCTTTTCTCTTTGTGGGGGAAGCAGTATAAGTCTTCTTCTTTAAACTAGGTGGTATTTCAGTTAATGGACAAGATAATGAAAGCTTCATCTCTTTTTTTAACAATCCTAATTCATGTGACCCATGAGAAAAGGCCATAGGAAAAGATTTTATCAACTGAATGATGGAATCTTTTTCTTCACCAGAAAGTTGTTCTCCAAAAGAAGCTGTGTCAATTTCAGATAGAAGGGCAGGCATTTATTTTGTAGATCTTCCTTTGTATTGAACTACAGAATGACATGTGTTCAGTCCTGGTGTTAATAACTTTTTGGGGGAGGAAATTTCAAACTTTCTCTTCCCATTCAACCCCATTGTGAAGCATTGGTTTAAGGGATCAAGCTTAATTCCATATTTTGTTAATATATAATTTCCCACAATGAACCAACTGCTTAAGTTATCATTTTTCATAACTAAAAAGTCACACATAGCTCTAACAAAGCCATGAATATATTTAAAAAATACTGCAGCTTTGTATTTACCAATGGGGGAAAAAACAGAGCCATAACCTCTCCAATTTTCAGAGGTGATAGTCATAAGTTTTGATTTATAATCCTGATCAACTGAAGCAAGTTCTTTTTTAGATACAACACTTCCTCCAGCTCTATAATCCAAAACAACCTCAATGTTATTTCCATTGATCAAGACTGGTGTCTTGAGAGGCTTAATACTAATTGAGATGTCCTCTAGATTTCTTATGATTTCAGAATCTTCAACTGTGGATAAATCATTGTTATCAATGTCAATACTATTGAATATCTTCCTTGAGCATTAATGTTTCATGGTTAGACTCATAAGAAATGTTGCTGGCACAATCACTTGAGGTATCATCTAGTGCAACTGTGTCATCAGCAGGCTCCTCTGTTTGTTCAAAAAAGTTTATTTTCTTGTCACAAACATGGCCTTTCTTCCAATGCTTTCTGCATTTAAAGCAAGTGTTTTTTACATATTTCTTAGGAGAAACAGGGGCAGAGGGTTTACTAACTTTTTCTAGAAGCTTTTGCTGATAGTTGGAGGGTTTCTCCACTGAAGGTCTTGGGAAGAACTTCCTAGATTCATACATGTTATTTAGAAGAACTTCATTAAAAGTATTAATAAAGGAAGAAGGCTCCCTGGAGAAATCAGTTCTTGCAAAAATTAAGTCTCTTAAAGACATTGGCAATTTTTAGAGGATCCTGTCCTTCCAGAATTCATAATCCATCTTTGGATCCATTGCTCTCAAAATTTTTACTAGTTTTATCAGGAACTCAATAGGTTTTTCTGTATAGAATGAGCTATATCTAGACTCCTCATATTGCATTTGCTGGGCTAACCTAAATTTTGAACCACCAAATTGTGCTTTAATTAATTTTTTTCAATACTCCCAAGAGTAATCATTATTATCCAAGAGGACAGATTCATACCACATGAGGGCAACATTGGAAAACAAAAAAATTAATTTAGACACAATTTCTTCATCTGGTAGTTTATAAGAATTCTTAAGATTATCAATCTTACAGATGAATTGCTGCCAGTCAGAGGAAGAGTCACCATCAAATGTTAGATATTGGTCAAGTTTGGGCCAATATTTCTGATTTGAGGTAGTTTCCTTCTGGTTTACTTGTTTCTGTGTAAGAAGAAGTTTCAATTTCTCTAATTGAGCTTTAATCTCATTGTTTAACACATTTTCAGCTGAACAGGGTGCATCATCAATTTTTGATGGAAACTCAGAACTATCTACAAGTTTCTCTTCAACTAATTCTTCTCTAGAGGAGGTTGGCTCAGGTACATTTGGAGTAGCCTGTGGAACAATTTCCTTCTCAGATGTGACAGAGTATTTTTTGTCAAATAACAATGCATTCAATTTTTCCTCAATGTTTTTTAACCTAGTTTTCACCCCTGGAATACTGGTTAATGTTTGATTGATGGTTGCAAAAGATAATTTATTCTTATTTTGCAGAGATGAATAATGGTCCTTTAATTTTTTCAAATTTAATTTCTGACCTTCTAGTTCTTGGAAACAGATAGACATAGTCTCTTGCACTTTGGATAGATCATCCCTAATATTTTTCCACAAAGAAAATTTGTTCTCATAATTTACTTTGTACCTAAACAATTTATCAGATACCCTATTCAACTCACCTTCCAATGCTTGGTAACCTTGTTCAATTGAAAGATATTTAATTTTTGGGTCATTTGTAAGTTACTCATTATCTGATTTTGTTTTGTGATTATGTCTCTCAAATATTGAACATTAATAGTTGCTACATCAGGAGCATTTTTCAGGAGAGAGATAGAGTAATTTTTAAGTGTCTCATAAACTTCAGGATCAATTTATTAATCTATAATAGCCATCTCTGGATTAATAATTGAATTAGCAATTAACACTAAAGTAGTATATACAAGACTAGAAAATTGATTAATTTTTCTGCTAGAACCAGCTTGAAAATATGCAGGATTAGATTCATCATTTGGAAAAGGTAACCTTTATAAAATATCCACATTCAAGTGAACAATACCAGCCCTATGAATTATTGTCATCCTTCCTCTATATTCCTGAACAGCCAATTGCCATCTGAACATGTGTTTGTTAGGTGTTTTCAAGATTAAGAAGGACTTCACTGCACTTCAGTCAGTGACAAGGTCAAATTTCTGGTCATCCAGATAATAATTTAGTTTTTCAGAGACAACACCACTGCCAAACACTCAAGTTGAGTGGCACCATATTTCAATTCACTATTCCTCAAGGTCCTTGAAATATAACAAATTACTACTTCTGATACTTTGTCATTCATAACGTTTTTTTGATGGAGAGCAGCACCAAGGACAATGAAACTGGAATCAGTTTACAAAACAAATGGTTGAGTAAAGTCAGGCAAGGCAAGAATTGGTGCTGACATCAAACAATGTTTCACAATGTCTAAAGTTCTTTGTCTTTCACTGTTCCAGAAAAAAGCAACATCCTTCCTAGTTAATTGGGTTAGTGGTAATTCTATGGCCTAATAATTTTTAATATATTGTCTATAGTATTCATACATTCCCAAAAAACTTTTGAGCTCTCTGACTGTAGTAGGAGCTTTTATCTGTGGTATCGCTGCCACTTTGTTCTGGCCAACAAATATCTGTAATCCTGAGACAACATGACCAAGTACTTTCAAAGAATGAAAGCCAAATTTGCATTTTTTCAAAGCAAGTGTCATATTTATCTCATCCATTTTATGAAACACTTTACATAGGTGGTAAAGGTGGTACTCAAATGTCTTGGAGAATGTGTTGATATCATCAATGTAAACCATTAACCATCCTTCAATTATTTCTTGATGGAATTTGTTATCCATAAATTTTTCAAAAAATGAAGCGGAATTTTTGGGGCCAAATGGCATCCTAATATACTTATAAATACCTATATGAGTAGCAATCATTAGAAAATTCTGTGAATTTTTCTTAACAGGTACCTGGTGATATCCTTTATTACCATCTAGACAGCTGATATATTTAGCACCTTGTAAGGTAGCATGAATAGAGCTAATTCTAGGTAAAGGATAGATATCATCTACAGTATAAGTATTTAATGCTCTATAATAACCACATAATCTGGCTTTGTCTTTCTCATAAGAAAATAAGACTTGTGAGATAACACAATGTTTAGGTGTTTTAACTACCTTTTCAATAATATTCATTTTTAAAAGGGTAGAGATATTGTCTTAAATATCTTTTCTCTTTGTGGGGGAAGCAGTATAAGGCTTCTTCTTTAAACAAGGTGGTATTTCAGCTAATGGGAAAGAAAATGGAAGTTTCATTTCTTCTTTGGGAAATCCTAATTCATGTGACCCATGAGCAAAGGCCATAGGAAAAGATTTTATCAACTGAATTATGGAATCTTTTTCCTCACCAGAAATTTGTTCTCCAAAAGAAGCTGTGTCAATTTCAGACAGGAGGGAAGACATTTCATTTGTAGATCTTACTTTATATTGAACCACAGAATTACATGTGTTCAATCCTGGTGTTATTCATTTATTTTGGTGAAGAAATTTTAAATTTTCTCTTCTCATTCAACCCTGTTGTGAAGTATTGGTTTGAGGGATCAAGTTTAATGCCTTATTTTGCTAATATATCATTTCCCACAATGAACCAATTGCTTAAGTTATCATTTTTCATAACGACAAAGTCACACATGGCTCTTACAAATCCATGGTTATATTTGAAAAAAACTGCAGCTTTGTATTTACCAATGGGGGATAAAACAGAGCCATAACCACACACTTCCTCCAGTTCAAGAATCTAAAACAACCTCAATGTTTTTTCAATTAATAAAGACTGGTGCCTTGAGAGGGGTAATAAATTTTGAGGTGTCCTCAAGATTTCCTATAATTTCAGCATCTTCAACTGTGGATATATCAATGTTATCAATGTCAATATTATTTAAATATTGAATATCTTCATCCAGAATCAAGATTTCCTGGTTATACTCATAAGAAATGCTGCTGGAACAATCACTTGAAATATCATCCAGTGCAACTGTGTCATCAGCAGCCTCCTCTGTTTGTTCAGCAAGGTTTATTTTATTGTCACAAACATGGCCTTTCTGTCAAGGCTTGCTGAATTTAAAGCAAGTGTTTTTTGCATATTTTCTAGGTGCAACAGGGGAAGAATGTTTACCAACTTTTTCTGGAAGTTTTTGTTGGTAGTTGGAGGGTTTCTTCACTGAAGGTCTAGGTAAGAGCTTCCTAGATTAATACCTGTTATTCAAAAGGTCTTCATTAAAAGTATTAATAAAAGAAGAAGGCTCCCTTGAGTATTCAGTTCTAGAAATAATTAAGTCTCTTAAAGACATCAGAAATTTATAAAGGATCCTGTTCTTTCAAAGTTCATAATCCATATTTGGATCCATTGCTCTCATATTTTTACTAGTTTTTTTAGGAACTCTATAGATTTTTCTGTAGAGGATGAGCTATATTTAGATTCCTCATACTGCCTTTGTTGGGCTAACCTAAACTTTGAACCACCAAATTGTGATTTAATGAATTTTTTTCACTCCTCCCAAGAGTAATCATTATTATCCTAAAGGACAGTTCCATACCACATGAGGGCAACATTGAAAAACAAAGAAATAAATTTAGACACAATTTCTTCATCTGGTAGTTTATAAGAGTTTTTCAGTTTATTAATTCAGCATATAAATTTCTGCCAATCAGAGGAAGAATCACCATCAAATGTTGGATATTGATCAAGTTTGAGCCAATTTTTCTGATTTGAGGCGATTTCCTTGTTTCTCACTTGTTTCTGTGTAAGAAGAAGTTGAAATTTCTCTAATTGAGCGGTAATCTCATTACTTAAACCATCTGTAGATGAACAGGTTGCATCATCAATTTTTGATGGAATCTCAGAAATATCTACAGGTTTCTCTTGCACTAATTTTCCTTTAGAGGAGCTTGGCTCAGGTACATTTAGAGTAGCTTGTGCAACAGTTACATTCAAAGAAGTGAGAGAGTATTTTTGGTCAAATTAAAATGATTTAAATTGTTCTTCAATGTTGGTTAACCTAGTTTTTACCCTTTGAATACTAGCTAATGTCTCATTGATGTTTGCAAAATATAATTGGTTCTTATTTTTCAGAGATTAATAATGGTCATTCAGTTTTTTCAAGTTTAATTTATGACCTTCTAGTTCTTGGCAACAGATAGAAATAGTCTCTTGTAATTTGGATAGATAATTTTTAAAATTTTTCCACAAATTAATTTTTTTTCATAATTTACCTTGTACCTAAACAATTCATCAGAAACCCTATTCAACTCACTATTCAAAGCCTGGTAACCTTCTTCAGTTAACAAGCTATTAAATTTTTGTGTCAATTGTAGGTTGTTCATTATCTAATTTTTTTTGGTGATAATGTCTCTCAAATATTGGTCATTAATATTTTCTACATCAGGAGCATTTCTCAGAAGAGAGACAGAGTAATTTTCAAGAGTCACATATACTTCAGGATTAATTGATTTATCTATAATAGCCATATCTGGGTTTATCATTGGGCTAGCAATTAAAACTTAAGGATTATATACATGAGTAGAGCATTGATTAATATGTCTGCTAGAACAAGCTTCTACTGGTCTCAAAGTGTCATCTCCCATCCCGGAGTTACCTGAAGGAACTGCATCAGTAACAAGAAAATGAACTTGAGATTCAATGGAAGGTCTTACCATGGTTTTGGCACAATTTGAAGGTGATTATTTTTCTTTCTTCTTCATCCTTGGTAAGGGCTAGGAGGGGTTGGATTGAAGTGTTGGGGCCTGGAGGGTCCTGCTTGAGGAGCCTGTTGCATCTGCTGAACCTGAAAGTATCCCATTGGGTGTTCAGCCAGTCCCACTGCCATTTTGATACTTCCACTTTCTCTTGTTGCTGAGGATCCAACTGTGGAGGGGGTTTTGTTGCTTGTAGAGGTCTCTTCTTCTCTTGGAGAAAAGTCTCTATACTTTTTACTTTTTCTTCTAGCAACTCTACCTTTGCCTTTTACTTAAGGTTCTCTGATCTCAACTCCTTGATGTGAGTTGACAGGTTCTTTACCTGCTGCTGCACTGGCATCTTTTTTATTTTGAAGACATTTTGGAAGCTCTTCTTGGGGGAGTACCTGGGGCTTGGAGTCCAGGAGAGGATGTTCCTTCTTGATTTCCACATCCTGTTTGGTGTACTAATTGATTAATTTGAGATAATTTTGTAGTCAAAGGAGAGCTTACAGAATTCACATCATAATCAATGAGATCCAATTCCTCTTCATGGGTGGTAGAAAGACTCAAATCAGCCATTATTTTAAGAACTTGTGATGAAAGAAAAATATTTTAATATTTTTTTAGTTATTATTATTTTTTGTTTTTTAAAAAAAATAAGATATAAAAATATTTAAAATATTTAAAATTTATTATCAATTACCAGGACTAATATTCAACTGAAATAATGAAAATATATTAATTATCAGGACCAATAGTCATCTGAAATAATTAATTAATATAATTTTTAATGAATTAATTAACTAAAATATTGTTATTATTTATTACCAGGAATTAAAGTCAACTGAAATAATAAAATAATAGGGGGTATCAAAGTTAAAAATTGTCAATTTCAAAATACCTCTTTTTTCCACCAAATCATCCATGATCATTTTTTTAATTATTCCATATTGAGCCCCTAAAGCACCTTTTTACTGAGAAATAATGTCAAGTATGTGGCTTTATTTTTGTGTTGTGAAATATCTTTTAAATAATTACAAATTTATAACTTTGATAGCCCCTAATATATAAATTATCAGGACAAATAGTCAACTGAAATAATTAATTAATATAATTGTTTAGAAATTTATTAATTTATATGTTGTTATTTTTTTATTACCAGGACTAAAATTCTACTGAAATAATAAAATAATATCTTAATTATCAGGAAAATTTGTCAACTGAAATAATTAATTAATATAATTTTTTAGATAAATAATTTAAATTATATTACTTCTAGGACAAAGAAAAATTTTGCTCTATTTTTGTCTACTAGGAATATATATATATATATACCTGACAACTCCCCCTGTAATTTGAGCAATTTAATGCCAACTACAGAGTGCAGAGTAAAAAAGATATACATATAATATGAAATATGCAGAGTGAGACCTACAGATAATAACCGCTATTGTCAGCCAGGCTATACCAGGAGCCCAGTAAATGATATGTTAACTTATTGGACCTGAAAGAGGGCATAAATAATTGCATTTGATGTATATAAATTAATATTTTATTGCATAATAAAATTATATAAGTATCTTATTAAATATAAGTGTTATATTAATTTTGTTGTTATATAAATTATTTATACATTTAAATTAAGCATAATATATTTTATATTCTACAAATAATGGCTCATTTTTATGTATTTAATAATTATAAATTTATAATTAATTAATTACTAACATATATTATAATTATATATGTAAAATTGACTTATAATGTAATTACATTAATGATTTAAATTTATATATTAAATAAAACTTCATATATTATTAAACAATCAAATTGGGCGCTTCTTTTGACCCTTAATTGTGTCAGGAAAAAATTAAATAAATTATAGTACTTATTTTATAAAATGGTATTATAAATTCTCAATTTGAATTAATTAATTGTTTCATTTAAATTAGTTATTTAATTACATAATGAAAACAATTAAATCATTTTAATTTACACTGAATTAAATTGATTACATACCTTGTTACATCAAAACATGTTATTTGTTTCACTTAAAAATGCTGAAAACATATTGTAATACTTGTTTTGAATTGTTTTTCCCATAGTTCTTATGTCACAGGGTTGTTTAGTTACTCATTATTTTGTATTAACTGATTTGGGAATTTGGGATGGGAAATTTATTTTCTTAATTGGGATTATTATTATTTTTGTATATTTTTCTCTCAATTACTATGTTACAAATATCTTCTTTAATCTTCTTGTTTTACTTCATTACTATTTTGTATATAGTCAGTTGTAGTGCTTTAGAGGACCCATTGCCTATAAAAGGCCTTGGATAATCCCCTGTAGCATCATCACTTACTATACACTCAACAACTTGAACATATTTTTATATTACATTTATATTATTTTTTATTAGTATCAAAGTTCTAATTTAAATTCTATATAACTATTCAAAGGTTGCCTTAAGTCTGATAGTACTCATAGTGTTTTCCACGCAGAACCCTTACCTTAAATAATATTAACATTTAATATTACCTCATTTTGTTGTGTCATCCCTCAAGTAATTCATTGTTGCTCCACTCCAGTAAATTAAATAATTTTTTATATCTTATTTTTTTTATTTCCCAAAATCCTTTTCCTTGTCCTCCTCTCTTTCTTCCCTTTTTTTCTTCCTCTCTTCTAGACAACTGACCAACAACTGGGGGCCTTTCCAAATGACGACGAAGATACCAATACTTGCGATGAATGACATAATGCACGGACCACCCAGCAAAAAAGAAACTTTTGCCACGACCGTGTTTCGAACTTGGGTTCGATCTATTAAGTTTATATTAAATTAATTCATATATTATTTTGAAGTGATTTTCCGATCACTATTGTAATTTAACCTTTGCACCTCTCACTCATATTACTATATTTTTACTGCAATAACAGTGATTGTGGCTTAATTGCTGATTCACTGAGTGTAAGTGTTCATTTATTATATTTTTTTTTTCCTAATTGACCATTATAGAGTGTTAAATTCCTCTTAGTCCTAGAAGAATTAACATTATTATTAATAAAAATTGAATTATTAATTTAATTTTTTTATTATTAATTTTTGTTTAATTTTGGTTGACTTAGATAGCACTTTGTGCTTAGTCCCATATATCGCCATATTTAATATTGATAATTTAATTAATTGGTTGACAACAACTTAATTGTTTATTCCCAATTTTTCTTTGCAGTCCATTTTATTAATTATTTTTTATAAACATTACTTTATATTAAAAAAAATTTTTTTTATATATAATTTAATTAATAAAAAAAAATTTTTTTTTAGAGCAAATTATTGACTGATTTTTATTAATTTTTTTTTAAGAATTAATTAATCTTCCCACTATTATGTCCAACAATTTGGCTGAGAAAATGGATAACATGCAAGTGGATGAAATTGAAATTGATTATGATGCTGATACTGTGAGTTCTTCTAAAGTTGAACAAAAAAAATCTTATGCTAACAAGAATAATTCACATAATTTAGGATGTGGAAATGACAGGAGAAATAAACAAACCAAACCCCCTTCCCCCAGCAAAACAGAAGGAAGTAAAACCTCCAGTACCTCAAGAAGGTCTTCCAAAAGGATTCAAAATAAAAAAGCTTCCTCTGCCCCAACAAATCAGCAATCTGTCCAGTCATATCAAAGAACTGAGGACAGAAAACATGAAATACAAGGCAAAAGTAGACACCTTGTGGGATCAAGTTCAGGAACTCAGGAACCAAAATCAGGCCCAGGCCCCTCCTCAGTTGCCTCCCAATCAGCCTCAGTTTCAGGCTCAACCTTCACAGCCCCCCAGCTCCTCCATCCAAAATCAAAGTACTATGGAAGTAGAGCAATGGAAATGGGATTATATAATGAGTCACTACCAGCAGAATGTGCAACATCCTCCTCATCATCAGCCTGGCCTATCCAGAACACCCAATTTCCATCCTCCTCCTCATCCTTACCAACTAAGCAGGAGAAAGAAGGCCCAAGCACAATCCCAAACTCAGTCTCAGGGGAAGTTTCCTCCTCTGCCATGGTAAGTAATTTGGTTGATAATCACTTGGGAATGTTTTCTAATAAGACTTCTTCTGCAGGTAATATTATTGAGAATGGTGAAAGAACAGTCAAACCTGTTAAAAGACAGCTTCCTGTAACTAGTAGCCCTATTAATGTAATTAGCAAATTGTCATTTGATGAACCTCTACATTTGACTTCTACTTCTTTAATTTATACTTCTCTTGCAATTAAAAATGATTCTGTTTCCCCTGAAGTCTATGACTTGATTGAGAAAACGTCTGAAGAAATATTGAAAGATACCCTTGATTTTAATGTTGTAAAAGACAAACAATTGAGAGAAGTGTTAATCCATGAAAATGATAGATTAAATAATTTGCACTTGCAATGTAAAGTAAGTTCTTCTGTATAGGATACAGCTTATTTTAAAATCAAAGAAACCTTGAATATTGTTCTTAGCCAACAAAAACAAATAAGGAGTGACCATAGAGCTATCTCAGATTACATAAGACCTTGAGTGAATTGAAACCCCTTATTGAAGAAAATTATTCATTAAAAAGTGAAATAAAATCTCTACAAAATGAGTTTAAAAGGCTAAAGAATGATTTCCATGCACTAAGTACCAAACACACAGTTTCAGAGGACAGAAATGCTCTATCTCTTGCAAAAGTAAATGACCAAATGTCTGAAATTCCAAGGATAAGAAACTATGTATCTGACCTGCAGGAAAAATTCTCAACCTTAACTATCAATAATGGTATGAATGAGAATGCTGTCCATAAGCTGCATAAAAATAAAGGAAAAGAACCTGAGCAAAGTTCCTCCTTTCTTCCTCATATTTCAACCATTAAACAACCTGACAATGAGTCTGTAAAATCTTTTGCTACTAGCAAAAAATCTTGTGATGGTCATGCACCAGTTGTTTCTGTAAATAATGAAATTTCTGAACACCTGGCTAAACTTAAGGAATTATTAATGATGAATAATTCAAACCAAAAAGTGGACCATCCCAGTAGTCAGAAAAATTGGCCTAAGTTGGACCAATATCCTACCTTTGATGGTGATTCTTCTTCTGATTGGCAACACTTTATCCAAAGAATTGATAATTTAAATAGTTCTTATAAACTACCTGATGAGGAAATTATTTCTAAGCTAATTTCTTTATTTTCTAATGTAGCCTTGATATGGTATGAATCTGTCCTTTTGGATAACAATCATTATACATGGAATGATTGGAAATCCTTGATTGAGAATCAGTTTGGTGGTTCAAAATTCAGGTTAGCTCAGCAAAGACTGTATGAGAATACTAGATATGTATCCTCCTCTGTTGAAAAGCCCATTGTTTTTCTTATGAAAGTAACAAAAATCCTAAGAGCAATTGATCCAAAGATGGATTATGATATTTGGAGAGATAAAATCTTGTATAAATTACCAAATTCTCTTAGAGACTTGATTGTGGCTAGAACTGAGAATGTAAGGGAAAATTCTTTTTTCATTAATATCTGTAATGAGGTACTACTCAACCATAGATATGAACCAAAGAATTACCTTGGTAAATCTTATAATGATCAGAATAAACCTTCTACAAAACTACCAGAAAAATCTGGTAAACCCTCTGCCCCAGTTGCACCTAAAAAATATGCAACAAATACTTGTTATAAATGTAACAAACCATGGAAAAAGGGTCATGTTTGTGACAAGAAAATTCATCTTGTTGAACAAAATGAAGACACTGATGAAGCTGAAATTGATAATTCTTCTAGTGATTGTGAAAGTAATATCTCCTATGGCAATGACTCTGTTAAAGATATTTTAATGTTAGAACAGGATGTCCATTATTTAGATAATATATCTGAAGAATGTGTATTGGATTTATCTTCAGTGGAAAATTCTGAAATAATTAAAGATATTACTAACAATTCTGTAGCCATCTCCCCCTTGAAAGCACCTGTTATCATTAATGGTAAAAATGTTGATGTAGTTCTTGACTCTGGTGCTGGAGGAAGTGTAGTGTCTGAAAAGGCTTTAGCTACAGTATATAAAGATTATTTGAGTAAATTGTTACCTATAACTTCTGAAAAATGGAGAGGGTATGGTTCTACCTTAATTCCTATTGGCAAATACAAAACCTCTGTATTCTTCAAATATAATGGTGGTTTTGTCAGAGCTATTTGTGAATTTGTTGTTATGCAAAATGATAATTTTAGCAATTGGTTTATTATGGGTAATGATATTTTAACCATGTTTGGTGTGAAATTGGACCCAGAAAATAATTGCTTCACCTTGGGATTGAATGGCAAAAGAAAATTCAAAATTTCCTCCTCTAGAAAACCTTCTGGGCATCTGTTAAAGTGTTGTAACTCACTAATACAGTATAAAGGCAGAACAACAATTGAAATGGATGATTTATTAAATGAAATAAATACTGCTTCTTTTGGTGATCAGTTAACTAGTGAACAAAGGGATTCTATTATTGCCTCAATTACCTCTTTCCCTATGGCTTTTGCTCATGGTTCTCATGTCTTAGGAATTGTTCAGGAAGAAATGAAAATTACCTTATCCTGTAACTTTAGTGATATCCCTCCTAGTCTTAAGAAAAAACCATATCCTGCTTCTCCAACAAAAAGAAAGGATATTGAAGAAAATATTGCCACATTATTAAAAATGAATATCATTGAAAAAGTGGATGTCACCCCAAAATATTGTGTCATCTCCCCAGTCTTGATTTCTTATAAAAAAGATAAGGCTAGATTATGTGGTGATTACAGAGAATTGAACACTTATACTGTTGATGATATCTATCCTTTACCCAGAATTAATTCAATTCATGCTACCTTACAGGGTGCAAGATTTATTAGTTGTCTGGATGGCAATAAAGGTTATCATCAGATTCCTGTTGAGAAAAATTCACAAAATTTTTTACTAATTGCTACTCATATGGGAATATATAAGTATGTTAGGATGCCATTTGGCCCTAAAAATGCACCTTCAGTTTTTCAAAAAGTCATGGATAATACTTTCCATCAAGAAATAATTGAGGGATGGCCTATGGTTTATATTGATGATATCATAGTTTTTCCTAAAACCTTTGATGAACATATGGTTCATTTGAATAGTGTTTTTCAAAAAATGGATGAAATCAATATGACTTTGTCCTTGAAAAAGTGTAAATTTGGTTTTCAATCTTTGAAAGTCCTTGGCCATGTTGTGTCAGGCCTACAAATTTGTGTATACCAAAACAAAGTTGCTGCAATTCAAAATGTGAAAGCACCAACTTCTGTAAGAGAAATAAAAAGTTTTTTGGGTATGTGTGGCTATTATAGACAATATATTAAAAATTATCAGGTCATAGCCTTGCCTCTTACAAAACTGACCAGAAAAGATGTTGCCTTTCTCTGGAATAATGACTGTCAAAAAGTTTTTGATACCTTAAAAGTTTGCTTAATGACAGCCCCTATATTGGCTCTTCCAGATTTTAACAAACCATTTGTCTTGTATACAGATGCTAGCTTTGTTGGTCTGGGTGCTGTCCTTCACCAGAAACAAATTATAAATGATAAATCCTCAGAGGTTGTAATTTGCTATATTTCAAGAACCTTGAGAAATAGTGAATTGAAATATGGTGCCACTCAATTAGAGTTCTTAGAAGTTGTTTGGGCTCTTGAGAAGCTTCATTACTATCTAGATGACCAAAAATTTGAATTGGTTACTGACTGTAGTGCTGTGAAGTCCCTCTTAAACCTGAAGACACCTAACAGACATATGTTCAGGTGGCAACTTGCTGTTCAAGAATATAGAGGAAGGATGAAAATTATCCATAGAGCTGGAAATTTTCACTCCAATGTTGATATGCTCTCCAGATTGCCTCTGCCAAATAATGACTCAAATCCTGCTTATGTACCTGAAGATGATACTGTTCATATCCATGGTATATTTGTAGTTGAAATGGAAGAAGAGTTATTGCAATTAATACGGGATTCATATGAGAAAGATTCTGATTTAAATAAATTGGTTACTATCTTAAATGATCCTAAGAATGCTTCAATTCAAGCATTAATAAAAACTCTTCCTGCAAAGTATAAAAATGCTTTGAGTAAAGGAAAGTTTTCTATTGAAGATGGTTATATATATTATAGAAGAAAGCTGACTAATGTATTTTTAATTCCTCCTTCTATGAGAGAAACTATCCTCAAAATTTGTCATG
The DNA here is from genome assembly GCA_030280995.1 of Hemileia vastatrix. Classification (NCBI taxonomy): domain Eukaryota; kingdom Fungi; phylum Basidiomycota; class Pucciniomycetes; order Pucciniales; family Zaghouaniaceae; genus Hemileia; species Hemileia vastatrix. Next base: position 25,547,625 of record JASXTE010000005.1, read on the forward strand.
ATGACATATTGGCTGGTAATTTTGATCTTGAAAAAACATTAATTAGAATCAAAAAGACTGCTTGGTGGGCTAATATGTCTGAAGACACAAAATTATATGTTGAATCTTGTGATTCCTGCCAAAAATCTAAAAGGTTAACAGGTAAGAGAGCAGGGTTATTACAACATATTGAAGCACCTAGTGCTCCCTGGAAAATCATTAATATGGATTTTGTCACTGGTCTTCCTGTTGCAGGTAAAGACAGCTTTAACTCTTGTTGGGTAATAGTGGATAGATTCACAAAAATGTGCAAATTTATTCCAACCCACAAAGATGTATCCACCAAAGAATTAGCTTTCTTATGGTGGTCTTACATGTTTAATATTATTGGTTTTCCGAAAGCCATTATCTCTGATAGAGATCCTAAATTTACTTCTGAGTTTTGGACCTCTTTGATGGATATTTGTGGCTGTGACTTAAAATTGTCTACAGCTCACCATCCTCAGTCTGATGGTCTAGCTGAGAGAATGATTCAAACTCTGGAAGATATGATTAGAAGGTATTGTGCCTTTGGTTTAGAATATAAAGACAATGACAAATTTGCTCATGATTGGGTCACTCTTTTTCCTGGTCTTGAATTTGCATATAATAGCACTGTTCATTCTGTCACTGAGAAGAAGCCTTTTGAGCTTTGGTTAGGTTATGTCCCAAGTACTCCTGCTCAAATTCTCAATAATAAATTACCTAAGTTGGAACTACACCCTGGTGTAAAATCTATCATGCAAATGCAGAAGCTATGCAGAAAACATGCTCAGAGCTGTATTGATAAAGCATTTGAATATGAAAAGAAAAGATGGGATAAATCCCATAAAGAATACACATTTAACAAGGGTGATGAAGTGCTGATCTCTACTGTCCATTTCAATTTACAAGGTAACAACAAATTAAAAGATCCTTTTGTAGGACCATTTGTTGTTAAAAGAATGGTTGGTGATAATGCAGTGGAAGTTGTATTGTATTCTCCATATGGTAGGAAACATCCTGTTTTTCCCATTTCCTTGATTAAGCCTTATACTTCCAACAGTGACTTATTTCCCAAGAGAAGAGGAAGACCTAAGAAAAACCCTCAGGAAGTCACAGAAACAGCGGAAATTGATAAAATTCTCAATGATAGAATTATCACTTCTGAAAGAGGTACTGAATATTTATTGAGATATAAAAAAAAATCATCTGAACATGATGCATGGATACCTGGCAAGGAGATTTCAAATCTTCCTACTCTGTTGAGAAAGTACAAAAAGAAAAAATCTTAGCATTTTTTTTAATTGTTTTTTTTAGAGTGAGGGAGTGTCAGCCAGGCTATACCAGGAGCCCAGTAAATGATATTTTAACTTATTGGACCTGAAAGAGGGCATAAATAATTGCATTTGATGTATATAAATTAATATTTTATTGCATAATAAAATTATATAAGTATCTTATTAAATATAAGTGTTATATTAATTTTGTTGTTATATAAATTATTTATACATTTAAATTAAGCATAATATATTTTATATTCTACAAATAATGGCTCATTTTTATGTATTTAATAATTATAAATTTATAATTAATTAATTACTAACATATATTATAATTATATATGTAAAATTGACTTATAATGTAATTACATTAATGATTTAAATTTATATATTAAATAAAACTTCATATATTATTAAACAATCAAATTGGGCGCTTCTTTTGACCCTTAATTGTGTCAGGAAAAAATTAAATAAATTATAGTACTTATTTTATAAAATGGTATTATAAATTCTCAATTTGAATTAATTAATTTTTTCATTTAAATTAGTTATTTAATTACATAATGAAAACAATTAAATCATTTTAATTTACACTGAATTAAATTGATTACACACCTTGTTACATCAAAACATGTTATTTGTTTCACTTAAAAATGCTGAAAACATATTGTAATACTTGTTTTGAATTGTTTTTCCCATAGTTCTTATGTCACAGGGTTGTTTAGTTACTCATTATTTTATATTAACTGATTTGGGAATTTGGGATGGGAAATTTATTTTCTTAATTGGGATTCTTATTATTTTTGTATATTTTTCTCTCAATTACTATGTTACAAATATCTTCTTTAATCTTCTTGTTTTACTTCATTACTATTTTGTATATAGTCAGTTGTAGCGCTTTAGAGGACCCATTGCCTATAAAAGGCCTTGGATAATCCCCTGTAGCATCATCACTTACTATACACTCAACAACTTGAACATATTTATATATTAAGTTTATATTATTTTTTATTAGTATCAAAGTTCTAATTTAAATTCTATATAACTATTCAAAGGTTGCCTTAAGTCTGATAGTACTCATAGTGTTTGCTGCGCAGAACCCTTACCTTAAATAATATTAAAATTTAATATTACCTCATTTTGTTGTGTCATCCCTCAAGTAATTCATTGTTGCTCCACTCCAATAAATTAAATAATTTTTTATATCTTATTTCTTTTTTTTCCCAAAACCATTTTCCTTGTCCTCCTCTCTTTCTTCCCTTTTTTTCTTCCTCTCTTCTAGAAGACTGACCGACAGCTATAGTCACTAAAAATATACAGGACAATTACATCTATATAAACCTTAAATTTGGGGCAAGGTTCAAGTCCCAGTTGCTGAAAAAAATTTAGTCACATGTCTTTGACATTCATTGTTTGTTTTTTGTCCAAAAAGTTGCTATATGTGCTGGAGTCAATGGTCCTATGGTTTCCAGCGTCAAGATAACAATGGGTTGATGACTATTTTGAAATGCTCCCAGTTGTCAAGGGGCACTCTTGGTCTAGAACATATTTCCAGTGGTCCAATGGAAATGAAGGTGAAGGAACTCAAGATTTTAAGAATTAGTACATATTTATTTCTCTTATATTTTTATTACTCAATAAAAAGGTAAATAGATTATTATTCTTATTACGTGGAAGTCCTAGAGATACAAAGTTGTAAATGCTAAGAGTAGTGATAGTAGTAATAGTTTTAAAGGTGTATATAATAATTTTTGTAAAGTAAGAATGGAATGAATCTGAAACAGCCAGAATGAGAGGCCTTATATAGGAAAAAGAGAGATAAATTATGGAACCACAAGTCTACATACATGTGTATCACAGTGAGAACAATCCCACAAAAAATAAAAACTTCCAATGTTAAAGTTTTATTCTATAAGGAATGTTCTTATATACAGTATTTAGCTGTATATGTCAAGTCTAATTAATATTATTTGATTTTACTTAAATTTTCTGTATATGTCAATGTATAATAAAAATATTTGATTTTAATTTTTAGTATTTTTATACTTTTATACTTTTAGTCTATCTTTCAGCTGTCATGAGGACGCTGTCAAGGAATAAAATTTGAGGGAACATTTTAATTATATATTTACTTAATTTTACTTATTAATTAGTTAAAATATTATAAGTAATTTATAAAGTAAGTATAACTAACAAATTGAGAGGTAAAGGCATAGCTCTACTCTAGTAAACAATTCATTATTTACTGGGTAAGTCTAGTAGCCTGGCTGACAAAAACCATCCATTATTTTAATAATAAAAATAGATTGGCCATTCCAATCTCTCAAAGAACCATCCTGAATCCATTTAAAAATATTTTTATGTGCGGTACTAAAATTTACACTTCCACATTGGTACATGTGCTTTGGCTTTGGCATCATCCAATTCTGCTTCAGTGGGGCCATGGTATAAGGGCTTTTCCTCTGCTAGACTTTCCATGAGTCTGGTGTTCTGTTCTTTCAAGTGTGCCATCTGTTCTTGCATTGCAGCAAGAAGTGCTGCATGTGGTTGACCTGAGGATTCATAATCCCAGGGTGCAACTTAAGATGACTTGTAGGCAAGTTGTTTTTAGTGATCTTAGAGTAACCCATGAAGTAATCCTTGAGGAACCTTTTTGAGGGGCATATGAGTAGAAATTCATCAAGTAAAGATATTTTGGAAACACTTGTAGATTTCTTTGCTATCACCCCCTGCCAAAAGCATGATTCAAGGAAATATGACATATATTTTATTTTATATTCAATATGCATGCAAAATGCATATTTAATAATCATTCATATTGCATATTAAATATAGACGCAGAATGCATATTCAATATAAATAAAATATGCAAAAAATTTGCATATGAAAAATTCAAAAATATGCATATGCATATGCAATATGCAAAAAATATGCGTATACATATGCAAAATGAAAAATATGCATATTTAATATGCAAAAAATATTTCATGCAATATGGTTAAAATATGCATATTCAATATGCATAATATACAAGTATTCAATATGAATTCTTATTTGGTCATGAATATGACTGACAAACCAAAATTACAATTGCCTTCATGAATTTTTACACTTGACTAGTAGTACAGGGAATAAAAGATAAGGTCAAGCAGTAAAAAAATACTGTGTGCATTCATTTTTGGGTAGTGAAAATCAGAAGTGCAGAATTATGATTGGTGCCCATAATTTAATATGATTCTTTAATATTAAAGAAGTTTTTTCAATATGGAAAATGACTTTTGGTTGGTTGGTGTTTGATCTAGCTGTGCCATGGTCTTTTCTCAGTATTGTCATTACTCCTTAATATTATTCAATGATTTTCAATATTGACAATTCATTTTGGTTGCTTTTGAAGTTGGCTCTATTTTAAAACTGTTGAGGTAATTTTATACTTGACTTGCATTAATGCTAGTCCAGTATAAATTAAGTAAGTAAAATTTTAAACTTGTATTATGAGTACATGTTGGGTGCAGTTATATCAAGATCATTATCACTCAAATAAAATACTTGATTATATATCATGATGGCTGACTTATTGAATAATTTTTAATGTTGATAAAGGCTTTAGGTCATACTTTCAAGGGCTTGTTGGCTGGTTGGGTTCTGTCTCCATTTTAAAAATGTCATATATTTGATAATAATGTGATGATTATTTATACAGTTCTCTGAAAACTGTGTCTCAAGTATATGATGTATTTTGTGTAATAAATTTTTGTCTTCTATCTTACTCACAATAATCTTGAAATGTTTTGTTCTAATTCCTTGGTTAACTCTGCAGATAGGCCAATCTTTGTTTCCTCTATAACACTTGCTAATCCACAGTGCCACACCCTCATTAGGGATGATCTTCATTTTGAAGAATACAGAAATTTTGACACTATGCAGAAGCCAGAGTTAAAATAAAGTGGAATGATTTTGTAATTGATTTGATTTACATGATTAATGATTAGATATTCTAAAAAGTAAAAGTGAATTCAATTAAATAAAATATGTGGGTTGGATTTTTTTTAAATAATTCCATCATGTAATGTAGCCCTTCAAGAATTGGAAAGGAAATAATATGTGAAAACCTGTTAAAAGTCTTTCTGTTTCCCCTCTGTAGCACTTTTTTGGCTCCCAGGGGTGCCCCACTCAGCCCCCCCTGGTTACTCAGAAGAGCCTTTAAAGTTAACTTCATGTATGTCTTTTGTGTTCACAATTTTCCCCACATAGCTCCTTGTGGATTCTACTCAGCCATTTTCCACACCCTATATCTCCTGAGCTTTATTGAACTCTCATGACTCTATCCCAATACCTCATGCTTCTGTAGGATACTCCCAATATTCCTCATTTCCCATAATCACCTCCTCTTGCACCCTTTTGCTTTCAGGGTGTGTGCCAGAAAAGATGCTGTGTCTTTTTAGCACATGACCTAGTGTGTCTTTCCCCTGCACCCTTGGGTGAAATGAATCAAATGTTGCTATGACTTTTGATCCATTTGAACCATAACTTCATGCCTCTAATGTCAGGTCTCATACAGAAAATACACTGCATCCTTTCAGCATGTGATGCTGAGAATGGGGTGTCAGGTAATGGGTCAAATGGATTACAAGTCAAGCAACTTTTTTTCCATCTGACACAAGGGTGCCTGGGAGCCAGCACCAGGTCATGTGCTGAAAAGACACAGTGTCTTTTCAGCATGTAACTTGAGAGTGAGGCTGTAAGGAATTGGGTCAAGTAAATCACAAGTGAAGCAACTTGTGATTCATCTCACACAAGGGTGCATGTGAGCAAGCACTAAGTCACCTGCTGAAAAGATGCAGTGTCTTTTCAGCACATGAACTGGTTCTGGCTCTCATTACATCTTGTTGTTTTTTTACTTCTTATATACATATTTATATATATATCCTTCTCTCCCCCTCTTACTTCTCTTGTCTTACTTCTTGCACATCAGTTTTTCATCCTCTCTTTCTTCCCATATTTTAAATCATCACCTAATAAAAAAACAAAGTAAATGTAAAACATGGCTTGAGGTTTCCATCAATTTTCTTATAACTAAACCAATAAGAAAAGGCAAAAAACAAAAAAATAATCTTGAAAATTTTAAAATCACAATTGATTATGTTGATACAACTGATCAAAATTAATTAAAGAAAAAAGTAAAGAAAAAAAGAGAAAAAATATAGAGAATTTTAAACAGCCAGGTAATGATTCTGTAACATTCATAAAATAAAATGATAGTAAAAATATCTAAAGTGCTTAAAACTGCCATTTTTTTAAAAAAAATTAAAGAATAAAGAAATTAAAAATAATAAAAATATCTAGGTTAGTCTAAATTTCCAATTAATTGCTTTGAAATTCAAAAAATAAAAATAAAATAAAAATGAAAATATCTAGATAAGCTAAAACTGGGTATTTTTTTTTTGAGCTTGTGTTTGGAACGAATTCAGAGTTAAATAAAAGAGCATATGTAGATTAATAGGAGGGAGTCTCAGCTCAAGATAATGGGAGTATAGATGTCAGGCTGAGGTCAAGTACAAGGACGTGAACTAGCTTGAATGGTCAGTTATCTAGAAGATTTTAATGGTCCTATATGAATACTGTAATCTAAATCCAATAAGTAGTAAAATATAATCAAAATTAAAGGGCTCAGTAATATAACTCTCACTATTTTATATATGGCTTACAATCTTTGTAGTTGGTAGAAAAATAGATTTTATAATTCAGATACTATTCAAAAGTCTTATAAAAGTACTAATTGATATGTATTGTAATTTATTTGGTTATATTGGTAAATTTTAAATGATAAAGAATGCAGAAAACAAGACCAAAAACCCCCTCCTTTTATACACACTAAGTTCCCCAATAAACACCTTGATGTACCACCCAATACAATGTTAATGACGCCTTAAAACAAGTAATAGACCTCTCCATCAACGCCTCTAGTGACCAATAACATAATTTAACAAAAAAAAACCACTAAAATCCTATTAATAATAAGGGAGATCCATCAAAATTAAAGAAAAGACAAAAAGAGAGTATATGCGCGGAAAACAATATTATAACAAGGTTAAAGAAGACTTTTTAAGGTTAATTATAACTTAATAATAAGGGGGATCTACAGTAGAAATGGAGGAGCTAATCCTGACATTATACTACGTGAAATTCCCATTCAAAAATAACCAAAATTGACTGAGAAACCACCCAAAAACTTAAAAAAGAGCATGAGATGTGGGGTAACTACATGCAGTCCTTGGCAGGCGCTTGCACGGGTAAATCCTTGACCAAAATTAGGCAAATTTAAGCGTGGTGATGAAATAAAGTGCCAAGAGTGAGGTTATTAATGAAATTAGTGCATATAAACAAGGTCAATGCATTATTAATTAAGCTAGGACACTAAATAAGCACCTGTTGCCTATTTTAGTGTGTTTCCCCACAGTGGGCGTAGAATGTGGGGTAATTATAGTGTGAAAAAGCTAACTTTGCTAAAAATGAAGCTATTCACACGGGAAAAAAGCAGGCAGTATGTAGCCAGTACACAGAAGCCATTTCTGGCATAAAAAACACCAAATTTGAAAAGTGTTATTTTTATGCATTTAAATAGCCAAATCAATAGTTCTAAATGAGCCCAATTGATCTGTCAAAGCGCAATTTTGATATTCTCAATTTTATAGCGCATATAGTCAACTTTTAAGTGAAATAAAGTGCATTTCTTGTTTTTTGTGTAAAACAATGAATATAACAGCTTTAAGTGTACTTAAAAATTATGTAGCCTTATACTTAAGGTTCTTAAGATTACCCTAACATATTCCAACTTAATATTAAGTACATAAGACTTATAAAAGGTGGATATATGCATGTATATAAGGTGTTATAATGGCATTTTATGTGTATTATCATAATTTTACTTATGTATACTGTTTGTGTACTCTCATTTATTGTTCCCATGTATAGTTCATGTGTTTAACATAACTTATAAGCACTTTTTACTCAGTCCTGGGGATATACAGGCTGACACTTGCCCACCCAAAAAAACAATAAAAAAATGATAAGTTATACATTTTATTTATTTATTTGTAATTTTCAGGTATTCAGAATAATTCTGTAGCATTAAAGATTAAACTTTAAAGAAATAAAACATAATAAAATATTATGAGTACTGGTTTTTTAACCCCTCAGCTGGTTGAACAGAAATTTATTTCTGTTTAAATTTTTTAAGAAGGGTGGATAAATTAGAAATTTCTTTTTCAGGTATCCATTTATCAAATTCATTTGATTTCCCTTTAAATCTTAGTAAATACTCAGTTCCTTTTTATTTAGTAAGGATTCTTTTCTTGAGTATTTTTTCAATCTCTGCTTTTTCCACAATTTCTTCAGGTTTCTTTTTAGGCCTTCCCCTTCTTTTTGGAAATAAGTCAGGATCATTTGCATGGTAAGGTTTTAATAACAAGATAGGGAAAACTGGATGTTTCCTGTCATATGGAGCATATAATATGACTTCCACTGCATTATTACCAACCATTTTGTTTACTACAAAAGGTCCTACAAAGGGATCCTTTAATTTAACATTACCTTGTAAGTTAAAATGTAGTGTTGATATGAGGACTTCATCTCCCTTTTTAAATTCAAATTCTTTATGAGATTTGTCCCACCTTTTCTTTTCATATTCAAATGCTTTTTGTATGCATTCTTCAGCATGCTTTCTACACATTTGTTGAATATGAATAAAGGATTTAGTACCAGGGTGTATATCTAACCTTGGTAATTTATTTAAATGATTTACTGGGGTATTTGGTACGTATCCCAGCCAGAGTTCAAATGGTTTCTTCTCTGTTACAGAATGAGTTGTGCTATTATAAGCAAATTCAAGGCCAGGAATTAATGTTACCCAGTCATGTGTGAATTTCTCATTGTCTTTGTATTCTAATCCAAAGGCACAATATCTTCTGATCATGTCTTCTAGAGTTTGTATCATTCTCTCAGCCAGCCCATCAGTTTGTGGATGGTGTGATGTAGACAATTTTAATTGACAACCTGATACTTCCATCAAGGATGTCCAGAACTCTGAAGTAAATTTAGGATCTCTGTCAGAGATTATGGCTTTGGGGAACCCAGCGGTATTCATCATCTGAGTCCACCATAATAATGCCAAGTCTTTTGCAGATACCTCTTTATGGGTAGGGATAAACTTACACATTTTTGTTAATCTATCCACAATTACCCAGCAAGAATTAAAACTTTCTTTTCCTGCTAATGGCAAGCCAGTTACAAAATCCATGTTTATAATTTCCCATGGAGCTTTTGGCTGCTCTATTTGTTGTAACAACCCAGCTCCCTTACCAGTTAATCTTTTAGATTTCTGACAAGAGTCACATGTTTCAATGTATTTTTGTACATCTTCTTTCATGTTTATCCACCAGGCTGTATTTTTAACTCTGGTTAATGTTTTGTTAAAGTCAAAATGACCAGCTAAGATGTCATCATGGCAAGTACTCAACATTAACTCTTTCATAGAAGGTGGTATTACTATAACATTACTTAAATTTTTTCTGTAATATATATATCCATCTTCAATTGATAATTTACCTTTTTCCAATGCATTTTTATACTTTGGAGGCAAGGTTTTAATTAATGCACTCATGGAGGCATTTGTTGGATCATTAAGAATGGTAGATAGTTTAGACAAATCTTTATCAGATGAATAATTTTCTAATATAGTTTGCATAAATTCTTCTTCTAAATCCACTATATAGATCCCAAATACATGTATAACCTCATTTTCAGGTACATAAGCTGGGTTGTCAGCATCATTTGGCAAAGGACTTCTAGATAATAAATCCACATTAGGATGCAATGTTCCTGCTCTGTGAGTGATTGTAATTTTTCCTCTGTACTCTTGTACAGCTAGTTGCCATCTAAACATGTGCCTATTAGGTGTTTTCATGTTTAGCAATGATTTTACTGCACTGCAATCTGTTATAAGTTCAAACTTCTGGTCTTCCAGATAGTAATGAAGCTTCTCCAAAGCCCACACCACGGCTAAAAATTCCAACTGTGTGGCACCATACCTTAATTCAGTTTTTCTTAAGGTTCTGGATATATAACAGATAACTACTTCAGATAATTTTCCATTTATTATCTGTTTTTGCTGTAAAGCAGCACCTAAACCTATGAAGCTTGCATCAGTGTACAAGATAAAAGGTAAGGTGAAATCAGGCAGTCCCAAAATTGGAGCTGTCATTAAACATTCCTTTAATTTATTAAAGGCGTGTTGTCTTTCATTTTTCCTGATTAATGTTGTCAAAGGGGCTGCAATAGATTGGAAATTTTTTATATATTGTCTATAATATCCACACATACCTAAAAAACTTTGAATTTCTTTTACATTCTTAGGTATACCAATGTTTTTTATTGCTGCCACCTTATTCTGGTCAACACAAATTTGTAATTTAGATACAACATGTCAAAGTACTTTCAAAGATTGGAATCCAAATTTACATTTCTTTAATGCAATTGTCATATTAATTTCATCCATTCTTTGAAAGACTCTTTTCAGGTGACTTAAATTTTCATCATATGTTTTCAAAAACACTATGATGTCATCAATATAGACCAATAGCCATCCTTCAACCATTTCCTGATGAAAAACACTATACATCAATTTTTGGAAGACTGAAGGCGCATTCTTTGGGCCAAATGGCATTCTCACATACTTATATATACCCATATGTGTGGTTATTAATAAGTAATTTTGAGAAATTCTTTCCACAGGAATCTGGTGGTAACCTTTGTTTCCATCCAGGCAGGAAATGTATTTTTCTCCTTGTAAAGTAGCATGGATAGAGGCTATCCTTGGTAGAGGGTAAATATCATCTACTGTGTATGTATTCAGAGCTCTATAATCACCGCATAGTCTTGCCTTATCTTTTTCATAAGAGATCAATACTGGTGAAATCACACAATACTTAGGTGTTGTGTCCACCTTTTTCAACAATACCCATTTCCAACAACATTTTTATATTGTCTTCAATATCTTTCCTTTTTTCAGGAGATGTTGGGTAAGGTTTCTTTTTTAGGCTGCCAGGAATATTATCCAAATCACAGCTTAGAGAGATTTTCATCTCATGGTCTTTGACCAATCCTAATTCATTTGAACAATAAGCAAATGCCATAGGATATGATTTAATCAATCTCAAAATATTTTCTTCTTCAATTTTTGAGAGTTGAGGACTGAAAGAGGCCTTTTGGATTTCATTTTCCAATTCACCCACTTCATTGGTGGTTCTTCCACCTTGTAGTTGTTCTTCTCTAGGAGAAATGGCATACACTGAATTTTCAGAACATATCTTGAATTTTCTCTTACCATTCACTCCTATGGTGAAACAACTGTTTGCAGGATCTAGTTTAATTCCAAATTTTGTCAATAAATCATTGCCAATAATAAACCAATCACTACAATTATTATTATCCATTGCTACAAAATCACAAATTGCTCTTACATATCCATTATTATATTTAAAGAATTCAGCAGTTTTGTATTTGCCAATTGGATTTAATATTGAACCAAAACCCCTCCAGTTCTTTGTCTGAACAGGTTCTAGTTTTTCCTTATACTTACTGTCAAGTTTCATTAATGTATTAATACAAACTGCACTACCTGCAGCCCCAGTTTCAAGAATGGCATTCATTTCTCTTCCACATATAATAACAGGTGCTCTGATAGGTGTTATTTTGTAAGTATCATGAGATACATCTTTAATTATTTCAGCTTCTTCAATGGAAGTTAAAGATGTATCTGTATGAGGTATAGCATCATTCAGGAACATTATATCCTGTTCTAATACAAATATCTCATTCTCATCATCACTGTAAGATATGTTACTTTTACAATCCTCACTGGATTCCATATTTTCATCTTCATGATTACTTGGTTCAGAATTCTGGGAGGTTTCAATCACATTTATTCTTTTCTTACACGTGTGACCTTTAACCAAAGGTTCATTACATTTATAAAAAGTGTTATTCTCTTGTCTTTTAGGGACAAGGGGAGCTGAAGGTTTTTTCTTCTCCACTGGTAATTTACTTGTAGTAGTTTTTACCACGTCAACATTTTGTCTGTAATTAATATACTTGGTTTCATATTTGTGGTTTAATAATATTTCATTACATATATTAATGAAACCAGAGGTATCTCTGATGGTTTCAGTTCTAGATACAATAATGTCTCTAACTGATATAGGTAACTTGTATATTATCTTTTCTTTCCACTCTTCATAATCCATTTTTGGATCCATGGCTTTCATGATTTTTATTAAATTCATTAAAAATACCATAGGTTTATCTCCAGCATTTGGATTATATCTGGCCCTTTCATACAATCTTTGTTGAGTGATTCTAAATTTTGGGCCACCAAATTGCCTTTCAATTAGTGCCTTCCATTCATTCAAGGAGTAATTAATTCCCTCACTCAATACAGATTCAAACCATAATAAGGCCACATCTGTAAATAAAGATATTAACTTTGAAGTAATTTCTTCATCAGGTAATTTGTATGAAAATTTTAAGTTATCAATTCTTTGTATGAATTTCTGCCAATCAGATTTTGAATCTCCATCAAAAGATGGGTACTGGTCTAACTTAGGCCAGTTCTTTTGGCTAGTTTTTGCTTCCCTAACCTGAGGAATATTGAGTAATTCACTTACTTTAGAAAGATGATCATGTATTTCATCTTTTACTGATTTATTATTCTCAGAGCCCATGATACTATGTTCATGTTCCATCATTGGTGTTTCATTTGCATGTTTCATGAAAACAGGCACTCTTGCTACATAAGAAGTGTTATCTTTTATTCTTTCAGTATTTTTCAACATGTTTTCTACTTCTATTTCCACTCTTTGTAACCTATCCTGTATTACTGGTACATGAGTTAGGGTGTCATTTACATTTGAAAAAGATAATTTAACACGTCCCTCAATGGTAGCCATAATATTCTGAGAGTGTTCTAATTTATTTTCTAAATCTCTAATCTCAGATTTTAAGCCCTTATTCTCATTGACTAATTCATTATTTGAATTTTCAATAATTTTTAATCTATTGGCCGTTGCACTCAATGATTGTGTTAGCTGTAATAATACCTTTTCTGTATTATTGTTTGACTCTTTAGAGAACTCTTCCAATTTTTCAATTCTCAATAATAATTTACTTATTATCTTTGATTCCATTGGATTTTCTTTTAAAAAATATTCTATTTTTTCTGTGTCCAACTCAGAAGACTCATCATTTCATTCCATTTTAATATTAATAGCATTATCCTGGTGATCAATAAAACTATCTACATTGTCTTTGTGCAAAGACAAGTTTAACATATTTTTTTCAAATGAATAATCCTTTAAATCATTATCAATTATATCCAATATTTCCTTATCAATCTCATTACCTATAAGTAATTCATTGTTTGGTTGATGTAATTGTTCATAAGAAGTTGGATGACTCACCAAGGTCTTACTCCATTTCCCCTGCCTCTCCTTGGCTTTCCCCTGTAAGGGTGACTGCTGGATCCTTGTTGAGGAGGATTGTTGTAAATTTGGGCGTACCAATCCCATTTCCATTTGCTTACTGTAATTTTTTGGTCCTCCTCTTGGGCTGGAGGTGTTGCTATGGAATTGTTGGATGCCACTGTTGGTGGTTGAGTCTTTATGTCCACTAGAGCTTGGTTGACTTCTATGAAACCTTGAGCTGCTCTCTTTTCCAGATTGTTGATCTGGTCCACTATGTTGTTGACTCTTATTGTCAAGGTGTTCATTAGGGTGGATAGGGAGTGAACATGTTCTTGTAAAGTATTTTTTGACTTCTTTATTGAAACCTGCTTTAGAAGCTTTTCCCTTTCCTCCAGAAACATTGGCGGAGTGTTGTTGATTATGGTAGAGTCCTGGCCCTCCATTTGAATGTCCTGTAATAGGTCTTTCAGCTCTAGGTCTTAAGTTATAAGGTTTTGCCTTATTACTTACAATTTCATTGTTGTCACACATATTCACGTGGAATTTAAAGAATTTGAGAATTTAGATATAAAACTTCAAAAAGGAGTTTTATCAGTATTTATCAATACCACTGAAGACAATTTTATTGCTTAATTATTGGTATGAAGTGAATCTTTAAGTGCCAAAAGTCAAATATGCTTTTTATGTGGTCACTTAATTTAACTGGTCTACAATATGTAGCTGTCAGTATAGTCTAGTATATAAGTATGATATAATAGTGTTATTTTATGGTCCTACTACTTATTAATAAATGATTTAGTGATTAAACCTCAGGGGAAGACTAATAAAATAGTTATACTCAAATAAAACTCACAATACTTGGATTTAAATGCGTGCTAGTGGTGGAAAATAGAAGAATAAAATATAGTTATAGCTTTTATAAAGATAATATCAATTTATAAGGGCTTTATAATATGTTTCTGAATGTTAATAATTGTATTGTAGTGGTTGTTTGAAGTGTAGTAATTGAATGATGATAATAAACCGTCAAAATCCCTCCTTACTTATACCCAAATCCACTGGAGTGCACAGACCTTCAATCCAGATGATGTCACTGCTATCCCTGGAAATTACAGCACTGTGAGGGCCCATCACCTCCCCATGGCGTCCACTTCAAGCAGTTTCAACACCCAGACCTCCAGTAAGGACCCTCCATCACTATTAATAATAACACAGAGTCATACCATAAATAGAAAACCCAGATAAAAGCGGATACCATAAAGAAACAGGTAAAATAAATGATCAAAAAGAGATTTAATGAAACTAAAAGCATATAAAGGAAACAAATAGAATGTCCAAGCCCTCAATAACATCTCCAAGCATCAACATTAACCCAAAAACATCTTTCCAACCCATAGATCCGTGAATAACCATCCAAGGAAGTAATTTTAGTTGTCCAAACTGGGTATATGCGCCTGATATAGGTGTCTATGCTTCTGTAGGCGTTGTGAGTCGACTGATTTCGTCCATATGACCTAAAATAAGCAGAAAAACAAAGGTTATAGGCTATTAAGGGGCTAAAACCCACTCATATACCTAAATATACATAATATACTGCATATTTCACTGAATATGAGATTTATGTATACATATAAGCTTATGTATGTCAATAATTACTTCATATCAATTAAGATAAGTATATTATGACTCCATTAACACCTTAATAAGTATTATTAGGCCATGGATAAGCTATTTAAACTATTATAAATTATATAATAGAATAATAATTATATATATATATAATAAAATAATATATATTATTATTTTAACCTTATTTTTAAGATATAAGCTTAATCTAGTTAAGGTTATCTTATTTTAAGCATAAGAAATACTCAGTCCTAAGGATATTTAGGCTGACAGTCCCTCACCCCAAAAAAAACAATAAAAAAAATGTTAAGACATTTTAATTAATCTTAAGGAATGAAATAAAAAAAAATTAATTTTTATAATACATATACTGAATGAACAGTATTATTTAGATTTAAATTTTTTCAAGAGATTTTTAAGATCAGAGATTTCATTTTCTGGAATCCACTGGTCATATTCACTTGATTTATTTTTAAATCTTAATAGATACTCAACTCCCTTTTCTTTAGTAAGGTGTCTCTTTTTAAGTATCTTTTCAATTTCTGCTTTTTCCACTATTTCTTCAGGTTGCTGTTTATGCCTTCCTGATCTTCTTGGAAAGAGAGCAGTATCATTAGAATGGTATGGTTTTATAAGAGAAATAGGAAATACTGGATGTTTTCTATCATAAGGTGCATATAGAATAACCTCAACAGCATTATTACCAACCATCTTTTTAACTACAAATGGTCCAATGAATGGATCCTTCAATTTAACATTACCATTTAAATTGAAATGTAGCGTTGAAATAAGGACTTCATCACCCTCTTTGAACATTTGTTTTTTATGGGCTTTATCCCATCTTTTCTTTTCATACTCAAAAGCCTTATTAATACATTTTTGAGCATGTTTTCTGCATAATTCCTGCATCTGAAGAAAAGATTTAGTACCTGGATGAATATCCAATCTAGGTAACTTATTAAGAGTTTTAGCAGGGGTATTAGGTACATAACTCAACCATAACTCAAATGGCTTTTTGCCAGTGACAGAATGTACTGTACTATTATATGCAAATTCTAAACCTGGGATAAGGGTTACCCAATCATGCGTGAATTTGTCATTTTCTTTAAAATTAAGACCAAAAGCACAGTATCTTCTTATCATATCTTCTAAGGTTTGTATCATTCTTTCTGCTAGCCCATCAGTTTGTGGATGGTGTGCTGTAGAAAGTTTTAATTGACACCCTGAAACATCCATAAGTGATGTCCAGAACTCAGAAGTAAATTTAGGATCTCTGTCAGAAACTATTGCTTTGGGGAAACCTGCTGTATTTAACATTTGTGTCCACCATAAAAAAGCTAAGTCCTTTGCAGAAACCTCTTTGTGGGTAGGAATAAATTTACACATCTTTGTAAATCTATCTACAATTACCCAGCAGGAGTTATAACTCTTATGCCCTGCTATTGGCAAACCTGTTACAAAGTCCACGTTAATGATTTCCCATGGAGCTTTTGGTTGCTCAATTTGTTGTAATAAACCAGCTCTTTTTCCTGTTAATCTTTTAGATTTTTGACAAGAATCACATGTTTCAACATATTTCTGAACATCCTCAGACATGTTAATCCACCAAGCTGTGTTTTTTACTCTGGTTAATGTTTTATGGTAGTCAAAATGACCTGCTAATATATCATCATGACATATACTTAACATTAACTCCTTTATTGAAGGGGGAATTACAATTACATTACTTAATTTTTTCCTGTAATATATAAAACCATCCTCAATGGAAAATTTTCCTTTCTCTAATGCCTCTTTATACTTATTTGGTAATGTTTTTATTAAAACATTCATTGAAGCATTAGATGGATCATTTAATATTGTAGTTAATTTACTTAAGTCAGGATCTGAATTATAATTATCAAGAATTGATTGCATAAATTCATCCTCAAGATCTACAATATAAATGCCATAAATGTTAATAATCTCTGACTCAGGAACATAAGCAGGATTATCATCATTATTAGGCAGAGGTACTCTAGATAACAGATCTACATTAGAGTGCAAGGTTCCTGCTCTATGTGTAATAGTCATCCGTCCTCTGTATTCTTGTAAAGCTAATTGCCATCTAAACATGTGTCTATTAGGAGTTTTCATGTTTAAGAGTGACTTAACTGCACTACAGTCAGTTATTAACTCAAATTTTTGGTCTTCAAGGTAATAATGTAGCTTTTCAAGAGCCCATACTACTGCCAAACATTCAAGTTGAGTAGCACCATATTTCAATTCACCACTTCTCAGAGTACGTGAAATATAGCAGATTACTACTTCTGACATTTTACCTTCAATAAGTTGTTTCTGATGCAAAGCAGCACCCAGTCCAATAAAACTTGCATCTGTATATAATACAAAAGGTAATTGGAAATCTGGTAATCCCAAGATAGGAGCTGTCATTAAACATTCTTTCAACTTATTAAAAGCTTGTTGTCTTTCATTATTCCAAATGAAAGCTTCTGATTTCTTTATCAGTGTGGTCAGTGGTGCAGAAATTGATTGGTAGTTTTTTATATATTGTCTATAATAACCACACATTCCAAGAAAAGATTGTACATCCTTCACATTTTGAGGAATGCCAATATTCTTTATTGCAGCCACTTTATTTTGGTCTACACATATTTGTAAGCCAGATACAATATGACCAAGCACTTTTAAAGATTCAAACCCAAATTTACATTTTTTCAATGCAAGGGTCATTTTTATTTCATCCATTTTCTGAAATACTTTCCTTAAATGGATTAAGTGTTCATCAAAAGTTTTAGAGAACACTATGATGTCATCAATGTATACCATTAACCATCCCTCAATCATTTCATTATGGAATGTTATATCCATTAACTTTTGAAATACTGATGGAGCATTCTTTGGTCCAAATGGCATTCTGACATACTTATAAATTCCCATGTGTGTTGTTATCAACAAAAAGTTCTGTGAATTCTTTTCAACAGGAATTTGATGGTACCCTTTATTTCCATCTAGGCAACTTATATATTTAGAACCTTTGAGGGTAGCATGTATAGAGGCAATCCTTGGCAAGGGATAAATATCATCTACTGTAAATGTATTTAATGCTCTATAATCACCGCACAGTCTTGCTTTATCTTGTTCATAAGAAATCAGCACTGGTGATATTACACAATATTTTGGTGTAGTTTCAACCTTCTCAAGAATGTTCATCTTTAATAACATCTTAATATTATCCTCTATGTCTTTCCTCTTCATTGGTGAAGCAGGGTATGGTTTTTTTTAAGACTAGCAGGAATATTATCCATGTCACAGGTTAAACTAATTTTCATTTCATGTTCTTTTACAAGGCCAAGTTCATTTGTACCATGTGCAAAAGCCATTGGAAAAGCTTTAATTAATTCCAAAATATTATCTTTCTCAGTTTCACTTATCTGAGTGCCAAATGATGCTTTTGAAATTTCTGTTTCCAGAAGTTCCAACTCATTGGATTCTCTTCCTTTAGACGGGGAATTTGTTACTGACTCAATGTGTAAGACAGTGTTAAAAGAATTTATTTTAAATTTCCTTTTACCATTCATGCCAATTGTAAAATTATTATTAGCAGGGTCTAATTTTACACCAAATTTAGTCAGAATATCATTTCCAATGATAAAACAGTTACTACAATTTGTATTATCCATTACTACAAAGTCACAAGTTACCCTTACATAACTATGTTGGTGTTTAAAGAAAACAGCAGCTTTGTATTTACCAATGGGGTGTAGTACTGATCCAAAACCTCTCCAATTTTTATTTTGAAGTGGTTCAAGCTTAAACTTATATTCACTATCAATTTTCTGTAATGTATTAGTGGAAACAACTGAACCAGCAGCTCCTGTGTCCAATACTATATTAACATTTTCACCAGAAATGATAGCTGGAACCGTGATAGGTGTCATTCTAAAGTTATCAGCTTGTATATCCTTAATGATTTCAGCATCCTCAAAATTCATTAAAGATTCATTTGAGTCCATATTTAATATTGGATTTTCAAAGATGGACAAATCATCTTCCAACATACAGACTTCATTTTCATCACTATATGAGATATTGCTGTCATAATCACTTGATTCTTTACTTTTTTCAGTTTCAGTTTCAGATTCACGTTGATTTTCAACAATATTTATGTTTTCTCACATTTGTGACCTTTTACCCAAGGTTTGTTACACTTATAACAAGTATTTGTTTCATACTTTTTAGGTACTACAGGTGCAGTAGGTTTTTTCTGCTTCTCCTGAAGTGTTTTTGAATTCTGAGTTTTTACAGGTTCAACATTTTGCTTATAAGTGGAATACCTTGATTCATACTTATGGTTTAATAATATTTCATTGCAAATATTAATAAAGTCAGAATATTCAGTAACATTTAATGTTCTAGCTAAAATAATGTCTCTGACAGATATAGGTAATTTGTATATTATCTTATCTTTCCATAAGTTAAAATCCATATGAGGCTCAATGGCTTTTAATATTTTGTTTAAATTCATTAAAAATACCATAGGTTTGTCACCATTCAACGGATTATACCTAGTCTTCTCATACAGTCTTTGCTGAGTAAGCCTGAATTTAGAACCTCCAAATTGTTTTTCAATAAGTTGTTTCCATTCAGCCCAAGAGTAGTCTCTACCCTCACTTAAGACAGCTTCAAACCATAATAAAGCAACATCCTTAAATAAAGAAATTAATTTTGATGTTATCTCTTCATCTGGTAACTTATATGAGAATTTCAAGTTGTCAATTCTTTGAATAAAATGTTGCCAATCAGAGCTGGCTTCCCCATCATAAGTTGGGTACTGATCTATTTTAGGCCAGTTCTTCTGATTGGATTTTATCTCACTAATCTTAGGTAAATTCAACAACTCATTTACTTTTGATAAATGGTCTTGTATTTCTTCCTGCACGGATTTGTGACTTACATTTTCAGATTTGACACTACCACCAGATGGTTTTAATTTTGGTGGTACAGGGACGGAATGAGATTCACTTTTGCCAATGAAAGGATTATTATTATATTGATTATACT
The DNA here is from genome assembly GCA_030280995.1 of Hemileia vastatrix. NCBI lineage: Eukaryota > Fungi > Basidiomycota > Pucciniomycetes > Pucciniales > Zaghouaniaceae > Hemileia > Hemileia vastatrix. The sequence continues at coordinate 25,568,107 of JASXTE010000005.1, forward strand.
TATGATTATCCTGGTTCATCAGTAGATTGGCAGTTTCAATCTCAACTTTAGTTAATCTTTGTAGCAGCTCAGAGACATTTTGATTTGTCTGGGCAAAAGATAACTTTGTTCTTGATTCAGTCTTTAATAAATGTGTTTCATATAATTTTTCTAACTCACAAAATTTGTTTGAAAGGTCATTATATTTATTACTCAATGAATCATATTTAAGAGTTAGAGACAAATGTTCTTTCTCTAATTCTTTATTACGTGTTGCTAATTGAGAAATGTTCAATTTCAAGGATGAAATTGTATCACTAGTGAGCTTAACTGTCTGTTCCTCACAATCAGTCACTCTATTCCACAATGCTGAAACAATTCTATGGACAGTTGGATTATTGTTAAAATATTCCATGTCCTCCTTTTCAATTCTCTCACTCTCCTGTGAACTTCTCATCTCACTAGTAGGTGGTTGCAACTGAGGATTAACCGTATTATCATTGTATATAGTACTGTCATTATGGACAAAAGACAAGTCAGGTGTATCTACTCTAAAACCTAAATTTCTTAAATCCTCCTCTATTTTTTGTACAGATTTAACATCAATAGAATTACCTATATTGTAATTATCAGTATTATGTCTAATCTGAGAGGGTAAGTTACTTACCAAGGGATGGTTGCCAGTCCTGATTTTTGGCACTTTTTTCCCTTGTAAGGGTGAGCTGAGGAAGTCAGATGAGGGGGTGGATCCCTGTTGCAACTGTGGCTTGTCCACTGTTGGTGAAACCAGTCCCATTTCCATTTGTCTACCAGGATTTTCTCCTGGGAGTGAGTGGACCCTCCTTGGGTAGGGGGTTGCTGATTTGATTGACTGGGCTGGCCTCCCTTTAATTCTGCCATTGCCTGATTCATCTGCTGAAATCCTACCTTGCAATTGTTTTGCAACTGCTCTACTTCTTTGAACATGAGAGATTTTGATTCCTCTAGCTTCAGAACCTGTTTGGCCAGTTGGGACAGTTGATCCTGAAGAGGAGGAGACGTCTTTTTGATAGTTATCTTTTTTAAGAGGGCGTCCTTTTCCTCTATACTCATGCTTTCTGGCTGGGGGTACTGTTGTCCCTCCATGGTGATGTCCTGGAAAGTTTTTGTTAGCTTTAGACCTGGTATTATAAGCAGGCTGTTCACTTACACTATCCTGAGGAGCACTCATATTGTTCAGAATAACAATATTTTATGTCTACAAAAGGAAAAAACTCTGTGGAATTAGTAGACAAATAATATTAGCAATTATTTTACTAATAAAAAAGCAATGGAGCTTACCCTGAGTTTATATCTTTATTTATTTAAATAAAATGTAAGAAAAATTCGAAAAAATCTGTTAAAAATATAATAATAAGTTTAACTAGACCTCTATAAGGGTGAATAATTAGCTTACCAAGCTTTAGCCAAATACCAATTTAATTGGGTGTTATATTGGTGTCCAAATACCAAGTGAAATTGGGTTTATATTGGGTACAGTTACTACTGTAAATATCTAATTTTTATGATAAAAAATTAGTACAATTATTATAAGGGTTCTTTTCCGCAATCAATGAGCTATGATGACCCAATAATATGCAGCAGACCCAAATATTTGGTTAATTTTGAGTTGTACTAAGGTAAAAATCACGTCCCAAGGCTTATACTAAATAATAAGTAAAATATAAGGAAAGACCCCCAATTGTCAGTATAGTCTAGTATATAAGTATGATATAATAGTGTTATTTTATGGTCCTACTACTTATTAATAAATGATTTAGTGATTAAACCTCAGGGGAAGACTAATAAAATAGTTATACTCAAATAAAACTCACAATACTTGGATTTAAATGCGTGCTAGTGGTGGAAAATAGAAGAATAAAATATAGTTATAGCTTTTATAAAGATAATATCAATTTATAAGGGCTTTATAATATATTTCTGAATGTTAATAATTGTATTGTAGTGGTTTTTTGAAGTGTAGTAATTGAATGATGATAATAAACCGTCAAAATCCCTCCTTACTTATACCCAAATCCACTGGAGTGCACAGACCTTCAATCCAGATGATGTCACTGCTATCCCCGGCAATTACAGCACTGTGAGGGCCCATCACCTCACCATGGCGTCCACTTCAAGCAGTTTCAACACCCAGACCTCCAGTAAGGACCCTCCATCACTATTAATAATAACACAGAGTCATACCATAAATAGAAAACCCAGATAAAAGCGGATACCATAAAGAAACAGGTAAAATAAATGATCAAAAAGAGATTTAATGAAACTAAAAGCATATAAAGGAAACAAATAAAATGTCCAAGCCCCCAATAACATCCCCAAGCATCCACATTAACCCAAAAACATCTTTCCAACCCATAGATCCGTGAATAACCATCCAAGGAAGTAATTTTAGTTGTCCAAACTGGGTATATGCGCCTGATATAGGTGTCTATGCTTCTGTAGGCGTTGTGAGTCGACTGATTTCGTCCATATGACCTAAAATAAGCAGAAAAACAAAGGTTATAGGCTATTAAGGGGCTAAAACCCACTCATATACCTAAATATACATAATATACTGCATATTTCACTGAATATGAGATTTATGTATACATATAAGCTTATGTATGTCAATAATTACTTCATATCAATTAAGATAAGTATATTATGACTCCATTAATACCTTAATAAGTCTTATTAGGCCATGGATAAGCTATTTAAACTATTATAAATTATATAATAGAATAATAATTATATATATATATAATAAAATAATATATATTATTATTTTAACCTTATTTTTAAGATATAAGCTTAATCTAGTTAAGGTTATCTTATTTTAAGCATAAGAAATACTCAGTCCTAAGGATATTTAGGCTGACAGTAGCCGTGTTTTTATATTTAAAGGAAACAATTGTAAGTAAGATTCTCTCTAAATATTTAATGAATATTACAAACTAATAAAAAGAAAAGATTAAGAGTCCTGTTAAAAGAAAACAATTAATCAGTTTAATTGGTTTATTATCTGCAAAGATCACAAATTTAATTGGTCTATTGACAGACTCCCACTAATAACAATTTTATGTTAAATTAGTGGTAAAATTGTTGATTCAATATCACAATTTTATTATATAACAAGGCTTCTTTTTCTGAAATCACTATATAAGTGACCACAACCTGTTGTAATTATCCAAATATTTCTATAGGGATATTATTTACGTGCACCTTCTATTGAAAATTTCACTTACTGGATTATAACAGAATTCTTGAGGAAAGGCCCCCAATTGTCAGGCTGAGGTCAAGTACAAGGACGTGAAATAGCTTGAATGGTCAGTTGTCTAGAAGATTTTAATGGTGCTATATGAATACTGTAATATAAATCCAATAAGTAGTAAAATATAATCAAAATTAAAGGGCTCAGTAATATAACTCTCACTATTTTATATATGGCTTACAATCTTTGTAGTTGGTAGAAAAATAGATTTTATAATTCAGATACTATTCAAAAGTCTTATAAAAGTACTAATTGATATGTATTGTAATTTATTTGGTTATATTGATAAATTTTAAATGATAAAGAATGCAGAAAACAAGACCAAAAACCCCCTCCTTTTATACACACTAAGTTCCCCAATAAACACCTTGATGTACCACCCAATACAATGTTAATGACGCCTTCAAACAAGTAATAGACCTCTCCATCAACGCCTCTAGTGACCAATAACATAATTTAACAAACAAAAACCACTAAAATCCTATTAATAATAAGGGAGATCCATCAAAATTAAAGAAAAGACAAAAAGAGAGTATATGCGCGGAAAACAATATTATAACAAGGTTAAAGAAGACTTTTTAAGGTTAATTATAACTTAATAATAAGGGGGATCTACAGTAGAAATGGAGGAGCTAATCCTGACATTATACTACGTGAAATTCCCATTCAAAAATAACCAAAATTGACTGAGAAACCACCCAAAAACTTAAAAAAGAGCATGAGATGTGGGGTAACTACATGCAGTCCTTGGCAGGCGCTTGCACGGGTAAATCCTTGACCAAAATTAGGCGAATTTAAGCGTGGTGATGAAATAAAGTGCCAAGAGTGAGGTTATTAATGAAATTAGTGCATATAAACAAGGTCAATGCATTATTAATTAAGCTAGGACACTAAATAAGCACCTGTTGCCTATTTTAGTGTGTTTCCCCACAGTGGGCGTAGAATGTGGGGTAATTATAGTGTGAAAAAGCTAACTTTGCTAAAAATGAAGCTATTCACACGGGAAAAAAGCAGGCAGTATGTAGCCAGTACACAGAAGCCATTTCTGGCATAAAAAACACCAAATTTGAAAAGTGTTATTTTTATGCATTTAAATAGCCAAATCAATAGTTCTAAATGAGCCCAATTGATCTGTCAAAGCGCAATTTTGATATTCTCAATTTTATAGCGCATATAGTCAACTTTTAAGTGAAATAAAGTGCATTTCTTGTTTTTTGTGTAAAACAATGAATATAACAGCTTTAAGTGTACTTAAAAATTATGTAGCCTTATACTTAAGGTTCTTAAGATTACCCCAACATATTCCAACTTAATATTAAGTACATAAGACTTATAAAAGGTGGATATATGCATGTATATAAGGTGTTATAATGGCATTTTATGTGTATTATCATAATTTTACTTATGTATACTGTTTGTGTACTCTCATTTATTGTTCCCATGTATAGTTCATGTGTTTAACATAACTTATAAGCACTTTTTACTCAGTCCTGGGGATATAAAGGCTGACAATAGAGCTGGAAGATTGATGAATCAGGAAAACATGAGTGATCAGTTAGGGTGGTGGCAGGGATTGGAAGTGATTGGATTCAAGAATATGGTCCTACCCTTGTCTGAAACACCAAAATAAGGTCAAATACTGGTAAGGTCCTTTTTACTTTGTGTCAAAATAAATTTTCAAAATGACTTTAGTGATTTTCACACTCCTTGTGGGACTACTGGAGTTACTACTGAAGTTACTCTGGGGGTAGTCTGAGGGATAAAAAAAGAACTTGCCTACAAGTCCTCTAATATTTTACCCAGTGAATTCTTTTGTAGTGCGCTGGTGATAGATTGGAAAAAAAATATAGACTTAAGAGGGGGGACTACTACTAGAGCTGATGCTAGCCTAAGACAGGACTGACTATGCTACCTGAGCAGTGAGACTAACTAGACTGACTATGTTGGCACCACCAACAGTGAGATAGGACTGACTATGCTGATACAGCAGTGAGACCAAGAAGTAACTGGATTACTATATAATTTGTCTGATGGGTAGCATCCCACAAAACTCCCTTATACAATATTCCTTGCTTCCACCTATTACAATTCTTAGCCCCCAAAGTTCTCCTCCTCCTCACCTCTCAACCCAAAACCTAACAGATATACAGGTTGCAAACCTTGGGGCACTATTGAGTTAGGAGGTGATCTGTTTCTGTTCTCATAAGTTGCTGATTTTGGGAGATTCAATTGAAGGTGGCTGAGAGAATTTCAATTCCAGCAGGTTGGAGCTCTCATAGCTCATGTCAAAGAGATGAGGGTTCTGTAGAATGATTAGGTAACATTTTGCACATCAGATAGTCATGAGAAACATGCAAGAAAAGGAAAATCTGAGCAGTAGATATTGAGTTATCATTAGGGAGTCTGTAGAGAGTTTATTTGCTGTCAGTGATAAAGTTTCATTCCTTCTTTGATTTTCATAGTTATTCTTTAGTCTGTCCCATGTTTCCATTAGTGTTTGTTGTATAGTTTTGGTTGATGGATTGATGGCTGTGATTTTTACTAGTAATTCTACTTCCCTTAACATTTCTTAGCTGAAATGCAAGTTGTCTTTCAGTGATTGTTGGAAAATTTCAGCAAGCATTTTGTCATTGAAGTGGAGGTTTTTAGCACATAGATCAGCATTAAAGTCCCTCATGTGGGATTGGCATTTTAATGAATTATTATTGTTATTATTATTAGGGGGTATCAAAAATAGAAATTTGTAATTATTTTGAAGGTATTTTTCAATTCAAAAAGAAAGCCACAAACTTGACATCAATTCTCAGTAAGAGGCTGTTTTGAGGGCACAACATGGCATATTTTAAAAAATAATCATGGTTTATTTGGGGGAAAAAAGAGGTATTTTGAAATGGAAGATTTCTAACTTTGATACCCTGCTATTATTATTATAATTATTATTATAATTATTATTATAATTATTATTAATATTATTATTATTATTATTATTATTATTACTATTATTATAACTATTATTATTATAAGGTATCAATGTTCAGGGATCAGCAATTAAATTAATTGGGGATAAAAATCCTTATACCCCAATTATCTTCCGCAATTATTTTTGCTAATAATTGGGTTATTAGACACTTTATGTTTCAATGTTCACCTCTTATCTGACATTTTTCTACTCAATTTTTCATAACCACAACTTGGCCATCTATTCTTCCTTACCTTGTCAAGTCTTTTTGCTCATCTACCCTCACCCCCAACTCTCAACAACATTTTTTTTTGCTTTCATTTCTGCTGGAGTTGATACACCTATCTCTCATTGGCCTATAATCTCCTTGGTTTTCTCAGTGGCAACATCCTCCAAGAAAAATTTAAAAAATATGGGCTTAGCCAATTTTTCAAGTAGTAAAAGTGACTTATGCAAATTTTTAAGTGTTTCAATCAACTTAGACAAATTTCCGAGTGGTGAGAGTGAATCACACAAATTTTTTAGTGTTGCAAGTGACTTAGACTCATTTCCAAGTGGTGAGAGTGAATCACACAGATTTTTGAGTGTTGCAAGTGACTTAGACACATTTACGAGTGGTGCAAGTGCCTTGGACAAATGTTTGAGTGTTGTGAGTGACTTAGACAAATTTACGAGTGGTGGGGGTGACTTGGACCAATCTTTGAGTGAGGTGTGCAGATAAAAATTTTATTTTAGGACTTAAGAACAGAAATGTAGGTGTGTTATGCTCCAGAAAGACATAAGGTTATGATACATGATTTGAAACCATGTGAATTGCTCATGGATGTGATGAGTTTGGGATCAGTAATTAGGAATGGAAATTGGGGTATAAGAAGCAGGATAATGTATTATTGTGCATTCCTTATCCACTAGCCCCAGGGCTAATGGATAAGAATCTTCCGCAATTAATAATGTCAGATCCGGGCAAAAAAAATTCCTGATCCCTAATTGAAAATCCCTGAACATTGATACCCCCTATTATTATTATTATTATTATTACTATTATTATTATTATTATTATTATTATTATCATTATCACTATTATTATTATTATTATTATTATTATTATTATTATTATTATTATTATTATTATTATTATTAAATTCTAGTAATGAGTAAATAAGGAAGAAAAAGGTGAGAAAGATGAAAAGCTAGAATTATAGGAAGTGAAAAAATATATACAGGAAAAAAAATTAGAAAAAAGGTTTTCAGGTAGAAGTGTGCCCACTTCTACTTTGTTCGAGTTCTTGCAAGGAAACTAGCCTACTAACCTGTAAGAAAGGAAAGAAGAAAAGGAGGAAAAAGAAATGAAATGTGAAAGAGAAAGAGAAGGCAAGAGAAGAAAAGAAAAAAATGAATAGATAGAGAAAAATAAAAGAAAAGAGGATAGATACACCAGAAAAAATGCATGGGCACCAGATAACAGGTGCCAATCCCTATCTTTGACTTAACTCAAATTCTGCTCAGCTGAAATTATTCTAGAAATGCTGCACACTTAAAAATGAGCACACTAACTCATGCAACATCAAATCAAATTTACTCTTAAATCAAAACTGAATATTGAGATAGGCACCTGCTAGCAGGTGCCACTTGATTTTTTTCAGTGATAGGGGATGTTGAAAAAAAAGGGGTAGAAAAGATAGCAGGAAATTGAAAAAAAGAGGGAGAAAAATCAGAAAAGAAAAAAAGATTTCTTTCTGAGTGATTATTGTAGGATGACAAACCCCCCAAAAAATATAGTCTAAAAAAATTGGCACTAAAGGCCTGTAACCTATTGGTGGACAATTGGATGATTTATTTTTATCTTAATTACTGTGTTTTATAAACTCATGTGTCACTTTATATACAATGTGATACTGTGGGGTAGTTGAGACCTAAAAATTAAATGCATACTGACACAATTTACCAACATGGGGGTAGATGCTCTCAGAGCATCTCCACTTGTTGCATCAAATTATCAGTAACTATTTACATATTACTGAGTCTTTGCTTATTTATCTGCATGAAACCTCATTTTTATCAAGTAAATCTCAATTTACTCAATAGTTTTAAAATATTCACCACTTATGTTTTGTGTTTGGCAACAATAACTTTTCTGTAAACATCACACAACATTTCAAAAATTCTACATATCAATTGAAATTTCACATTAATTTATACTGATCCTACATTCTTAAGAAGTTCAATTTAATGGAAGAGGAAGAAATTTTTTTATTAAAAACATTTAATTCAACCATATTGAAGGCCACTATACCCTGGTTTGATATGTTGAATATTTGTTATCCATGACAAGGGGAGCTGTTCTTCATCTTGTGGGCTCCAATTTGGAGATTGCTTTTTCTTCAAATCAGAGGACATTTTGGTGTTGTTTTTAGTGGGGAAGTTTATATAGTTGTCTTTAGTACTATAATATGTTAAGAAATGGTGATATGAAGCCAAAATAGTGTCAAGTAATGGAGAAATAAAAAAATTGGTAACCTTCAGACATGTCTGCGTAATTGGAAACCAAGTTGAGATGTGAAATTTTTTGGCAAGTGAGATGATGAGTTAATGACTCTCAAGTGGTAGTTTCCAGTAATATTACAGAAACTTATTGACAAATTTCTGAAATCAGGGCTTACCAATGGGTCTTAATGGAACAAGTGATGTTGCCAAGGTAAAAATATGCATACCAAAAGGGTTTACCAAAATGAGTGGAGATACCCTCTTGAGTTTAAATATCTGTTTACAAATTTCAGTAGGTTGTGAATAGAACTTGAGTCAATAGATGAGTAGTAAAACCAGTATTAACTATTGGGAGGCCTTAAAGGGATAACCTTTCTATTTTTAGTGTTACTTGGCCATTTTCACCTTAACCAGATACCAGAGAAATAAATCTAACTTCAAGAATGAGTAAAAGTAATGGTAATCACTACGCAATATAGGGGGTGGACTTGCTAGCAAGTCCTCAACCTGAACTCAGATGGAACTCAGATGGAACTCAGACTGAACTCATACTGAACCCATACTGAACTCTACTTGAACACCCACCTAAAACTGTTCTTCTGAGTGGTGTTCATTCCTGATTGTATGGCTCCTTTATCAATAGCTCAATGTGTGTTCAATCTATGGTGAGTTTGGGTCCAAGGTTGCGGACTTGCTAGCAAGTCCGCCCCCCATATTGTGTGGTGAATCTAATGTTAATCCCTCTATAGAATTAAATAACAATAGAAATCTAACACTAACCTTAATAGCAGGAAAAAGCAAGGGTAATCCAACACTATCATCAGTGGAAAGAAGTCAGAAGCAAGAAAGGGATACTGCTAATTTAGAGAATCCACAGCCATCTTGGTAAAGTGGTTTAGTATGCATATTTTACCAACTTATTCCTCAATTGTTTCTCAATTAGACTCTAGTAACTAATTTATTCTGTAGTCATATAATCAAATGAGCAAAGTTGCTTGAGTGGCTTCTGTAATTGCCAAAACCTTGCACCATTTTTTTCACTCAACCATTATCTAGTGAATCCAGATGCACCTCATAAATTACTTATCTGTTTTTTCACCCTCACTTCACACAACAGTAGCCACTACTATTCATTCAATCACTACATATATTTGCATTAAACACTTCACCCACACTTTCAGAAAGGCTACTAAACTTACACAGTCAATAATTAATTGTTTACTAGAGTAGAGATATGCCTTTACCTCTCATTTAATGAGTTATACTTACTATATAAATTACTTATACAATTTTAACTAATTAATAGGTAAAAATAAGTGAAGATATAATTCTATTGTTTCCTCATATTTCTATCCTGTGACAGCATCCTCATGACAGCTGAAAAGAAAACTAAAAATACTAAATATTAAATCAAATATTTTTATTTTTACTTTGAAATTTACAGAAATTTAGAATAAATCAAATAAAATGGACATATACAGATAAATACTGTATATGGGTGCATTCTTTATAGAACAACTTTAAATATTTGAAATGTCTAATTGTGGAATTGTTTTTTCTCTGATACTCATGTATATAGAATTTTTATTCCGTATTTCACTCCTTTTTTTCCTATTTAAGGCCTCACAATTTGGCTGTTTTCTTTCATTCCATTCTTACTTTACAAATTTATTATATATATTCAAACCACATCTATTACTACTGTTACTACCTTAGTATTTACATCTGCATACTTCTAAGCTTTTAAAGTAATAATAATAATAATTTTTTACCTTTTCATTGAGTATTAAAATATAAAAGAAAAAAATACATACTTTTTTTGAAATCTTGAGTTTTCCTCACCTTTCATTGCCATTGGACCTCTGTAAAATTTTCTAGACCAAAAGCACCCCTTGACACACACCTTCTCATCTATAATAGCTTAATAACAACTCATTTATTTTGACTGAATCTAGGAAAAAAAGGTCTCCCAAAGGACACCCCCAAGAAGAAAAACTTTCTCTGTCATAGAAAAGCATTAGCAAGTAAGCCAAGTGCTCCTCATTTGACTTAAAGTCTTCTGTGTCCAATATACACGTTATGTAGCTATATATTGTTAGAAATTTAAAGAAATAGAGTCTTCCCAATGCAAAAATGGTGGTGAAACATGTTTGAGCTGTAGGTTCTATTTTTATTACAGTAGTATTTCATAAGCTGGTGATGTCCATCAATGCAATAGAAATTAATAAATAATTTCTTATGGGCTTTATTACTTGATTTCATTGACTCTAAAAGATCTCTAAATATGATTTCTTCTCCTTCAATAGATTGTAGTTCATCTATAATCTGCATAAATCTTTGTGACATGTCATTGAGGATGTGTGTGTTTGAGTTGAAGTATGAAATGGATGCCCTAGTAGTTATTGAATGAGTTACATGATTGATGAATATTTTTAAGGCGCGTTTAGTTAAAGAATTTTCATACAGCTGATGAATATTGCAATTAAGTAAGAAATGGCACCAGTAAAATGCATATAGCTACTGAATATTTTCTGAAACGGCTGCGGATGCTCTTAATAGGGGAAAAATACTAAAAATAGAAAGTTGGTCTCCGTTTCTGGTCAAAAAGGTGGTCCCTTTAAGACCTCCCTAATTATTTCCTAAAGAAAAGTTTAATTTAGTTCTGTACTAATATAAAATGCTAAATTAATTGAAAAACTAATAATTTCTGTATTACAAGCTAGCTCTCCTTAGATGGGTCTGAGAGGGCAGCTTTATAAGCAAGTTGGAACAAAATAATGGTGCTACTGAACTGCATCACCAAAAATCTTGGGGAGGCAAAAAAGTTTTGAGGAATGGTAAAAATTTTCATAAAATTTGTGTTTTGACAACAATCATTTTATGAACAGAGCTGTATTCAAAGTTGTACAGAGGGTAGTAATTGTAGCATGGTGTCAGCCTGTAGAACTCTGGAAAGAACCAAGTGATTATATTACTTTACCTGTAGCACGGTGTCAGCCTGTAGAACTCTGGAAAGAACCGGAGAACAGGGGACGCCGCGACTACAGACTATATACATTCACATACATAACTAAGTACATAGTCCTGGTAACTTAACATCCCCCCCACTTAGTTATGAAAAATATTACTGATATCCCCCCATGCAAATATAACCAACTCCAAAATGAAAAAAGAAATAAATAAAAAATGAGAGAGAAAAAAAAACTAAGAGAAATGAAAGAAAAATAAGAGAAGAGAAATATAACCCCATCACCACACACATACTTCCTTCCTTCTCAGCATTGTTAGAGATGGGCACAGTGATTTTGTGAGTATATCAGCCCGCATTTGAGCAGTAGGAACCCATTTCAACGTTGCTTTCTTTAGAAAGAGTTGTTCATTCACAATATAGAAACACCTATCCACATGCCGTGTCCTCTTGTTGCCAGGGTTATCTTTTGCATTGGCGCTTGCTCCTTTGTTGTCACAGAAGATCTTGATAGGGAGAATATCAGGGAAGATGTCTTTGAGCAAGTTTGAGATCCAAATTGCATCTTTCATACCACCACCAAGTGCCACATATTCAGCAGTGCATGATGAGTCACTCACTGTCAACTGGTGTCTTGATGTCCATTCAATTGGGCAAGAGTTGAGGAGTAGCAGATGTCCACTTTGGGCTCTTGAGAATTCTTTGTTATTCCAAGTGGAATCAGAAAAAGAGAGGAGTTCAAGTGGTGAGTTACGGTCAGGGTGAATGTGAAGACAAAGGGTGGCAGTGTGCTGGACATATTTAAGAAGGTGATTGAGAGCAATCCAGTGGGTGGCAGTAGGTTTGGTGGAGAAGCGTGCCAAAAAATTGACTGGGAAAGACAGATCTGGTCTAGTTGCTACTGCCACATAACTGAGAGCACCTAAAATAGAGAGATATTTAGTTGTCTCTATAGCTACCTCTTTGTCTTTTGCAGTGGTGATTTCCAAATTGTTTGGTAAGGGTGATCTTGTGGTCAATACAGAGGGGATATGAGTCCGTAGAATCTTGTCAATGAGCTGAAAATTGTGCAGATCAAAACTTTCTGGAACTTCTTTGATAGAAACACTTACTATACCATCAACACTATCATTCCATTTTACCCTCAAACTACCATCCAAACCATCTTCCAAACCCTTTAACACCTCCTCACTACTACCAGTAACTATCCCATCATCAACATGTATCCATATCACACCCAAACAATCCTTCTTCCTCAGAACATAGAAACTTTTATCATACTGACTTGCCTTATACCCCAGAGAGTCCAATTTGCTGGCTATATGGAGCCACCAGCATCTTGCTGCTTGCTTGGTACCATATAGGGATTTCTTTAAGCGTAATGCATTGCCACCTTCACGTAGCTGGTAACCTTCAGGAGGTTGCACCCAAATTGCTTCATCAATTGGACTGTGAAGGTAAGCAGCAGTGACATCAAAAGATTTGACAGGCCATTTGTGATAAGCTGCTAAAGTGAGGAGAATGCGTTGTGAAGCAAAAGTAGCAGTTGGGGCAAAGGTGTCAGTAAAATCAATACCATACTGTTGTAGAAAACCTTTAGCTACGTATTGTGCCTTGTAGATTGGAGTTTTGGAAGAAGGATTTTTGATTGTGAAGACCCATTTTGCATTGGTGAGCTTGGCGCCAGGGGAGAGCTCCTCCTCATACCACACATCCATATCTTTCATGTTTAGCAGTTCCCTTTTGCAAGCTTGGTCCCACTTGTGACTGTCAGGTGAGATCATAGCTTGCAGACGTGTTCTGGGAATAATGGATGATTGGGACAAACCTTTTTTAACAGTTTCATGTACAGCTTTTTCCTGAGAGATAAGAGTTTCCTCATCCTTGAAATCACCTAGCTTCATATTATTGAGGATATGACCTAGAGAGCCCTTAGATGGTGGTGGTTGATAAGCAGCTTTGTGAGCAGGAAGTTGGTCACCAGGGAAAACAGCCATAGCAGATTCAAAAAAGGAGTTTGATTCCGGGTTCCAAAAAATCCAACCTGCATTATTCAAAGAATAACCTATACACTTACAAATCAAAGCCCGTTGGTCCAGTTTACATCTGGTTTCTTTATGGATATGGACAAAAGCTGTTTCACCAAATATTCTGAGGTTTGAGTAAGTTGGGTCACAATTGTACATGAGTTTCAAAGGAGTTTTGTCACCAGTCTTGACATTGGGGAGCCGGTTGTGAACATGAGCTGCCCATTTGTAAGCAAGGCCCCAGAAACATTCAGGTATTTTGCTTGCTAGTAAGATTTTCCTGGCAATGTCACCAACAGTTCTGTTGAAATTTTCCACTGATCCATTTTGTTCATGATGATGAGGACAGGTGATTTCATGAGTAGCTCCAATGTCAGCCAGGATCTGAGCCATCTGTTTACTGTGCATTTCCCCCCCATTGGTTCTTAATGCTTGTAATTTCTTACCAGTAACATTTTCTAGCTTTTTATAAAAGGTGACAAAAGCAGTTGTGGCCTCAGATTTGGAATTGAGCAAAAATAACTCACCATAGGAAGTTGAACTTTCTCTAAACATTGCCTCCCATCTTGCCCCATTAACAGTTGGATCCATAGGACCAACCAGGTCTCCAACAATAAGGCTCATCATTGATTCTGGTCTTGATTCCCGTGTTGCTGATGGTTTCCTTGTAATTTTCGCTATTAAGCAATCTTCACAGTCAATCTTACCTGGTGGCATAGAGAGGGGCAAGCCAGCACCAATTCCAGATCTGATGATAGTTCTAATTGTGTTTTCACTGGTATGGCTAAGCCTTCTATGCCAGTCCATGAGGGAACCTTTTGCAGCAGGGGGTTGATTGATGGTTTCATTCTTTTTAACAGTACGCAGGAGGGAAGGATTCAAGGGGAAATGATAAGAGGAAACATTTTGATTGCAGTCACTAGACCTATTTACATCTAAAATCCATCTTCTCCTTGTACTTTCCAACTGCCCTGTCATAATCAGTTCATCTTTAAATTAAATCCCTAAATTTTTGTCTTCAGAACATAAATCAAAACAAAAACCATTGTCCACTAAATCAAAGAGAGAAATAAGAGTAGTTCTAACTTCTGGAAAGTAAAAAACATTGGTAATAGTAACAATTTTCCCATCTCCTTTTATTTTTAGGTCCCCTATGCCAGTGATAAATGAGGAAGGATAGTTAGTTGCTACCTTGATAGGTATTTGATTTTTAAGAGGTCTGAAATTGCTGAGAAGGCTCACATTGCCAGTGACATGATGGGTGGCACCAGAATCCAATATTGCCACATTCCCAGCGAGCACTTCAAGTGACCATTCTGCACTGTTCAGATCAATTCATTCCAACTGTTCATACAGAGCCTCCACATTTTCTTCAAAGATAGTGACTTCATCTGCTTCAATTTGTACATCTCTTGCTCTAATTTGTCTGCGCTGTGGTCTTTTGTAAGGGATGTATATTGGTTTACTTTTTGCATTTGGGTCAGAGGAAAGGGTTGTAGCACGTTCTCTCATGAGGTAGAGCCTCGCAGAAAAGGTGGAAGAGTTAAGGTTGTAGGGACAGTGGGTAAAGAAATGAGCTGTTGATTTGCATTCATGGCATTGTCGTTGAGCACCAGCAGGTCTGTAAGAGTCGGTTTGACGTTGTGGGTTAGTTGCCGCATTAAAGGTTGGTTCAGCAGACAGAGAAGTAGCAAGAGTTGTTGAGACAGATTCTCTATCAACCCTATTTTGAGTCAAAGATGGAATGAGTTGACAGAAATCTTCAAAAGTGACCACTTTTGAGTCAGCACAATTGTCCAGAGCAACACAGAGATCAACGTACAGGTCCTTAAGGGATGAAGGTAATAAGGCGTGAGACATTAGTGCTTTGAAAACCTTATGATCAAAAGTGATTCCTTGACGTTCAATTGCTTCAAAATACTTGTTGAATGCCTCCAGATACTCACTGTGGGATGTGAACTGTGTTTGTTACAGATTGATGAAATTGCATATGGCGGTCATTCTAGAAGTTTGGTTAGATCTGGTGAACTTGTTGATGATATGAAGATAAGTTTGGCGGGCATTCCAGTCTGTCAATATTTCATGTCGAAGATTATGAGAAATGGAGTGTACTAGAAGTAAGTAGGTGACTCTGTCCTCATATTTTTCAGGTCCTTTTTCATCATTAAGTGCATAAGCTCTTGTGCCAACAAAATCTTTTATCAATGCCATGATATTACTATGCCAGTCTGCGTAGTTGCTGCCATTCACTTCAAGAACTGGTATGGATTTGGTGAATTCTATGACATTGCGTAAAGTTCTCTGCCTCTCTATCATACTAATTGATTGGTGGGTGGACATGTGAGGAGGAGGATGGTGTGCATTACCGACGGGATCAGCCTGTCTAAATGGTGAGGCTGATTGCTCCGTCGGTGCAGCCATTATAGTACTTATTTGGTGAGGTAAGGTAGGAGGTAGGGGGTCTGACAGGGAAGTGGTAGTGGTAGGAGTTAATGTATGTAGCAGTAAATTTAAAGGAGGGGGTAGGGAACCGGCAGAGGGGTAGAAGGAGGGGGTAGAGGAGTAGGTAGAGGTGTAGGGGTGTTAGGGGTAGATGGTTGTTGTGGAGGCGGGGTAGGAGTTAAGGATAAGGGGGGGGACCTATGTTGAGGTAACCGATTGCCTGCACGAGGTCGTCAATGGTGGTTGGCAATTTGTGCAGGTGCGAGGGGTTTATTTGCAGTTGGGTTGGGGAGGGTAGCTTAATGGGGGATGGACTAAAGGCAGGTGGTCGTGAGGGTGAAAGGGGAGATGAGACAAGCGGTTGTGAGGGGGAAAGGGGAGCAGGTGATGATTTGATAGGGGTGAGGGTAGGGGAAGGGGTTCGATGAGTGGTAGAAGAGCAAGTTTGTCTGTGAGAGGATGATGATGAATTATTCGGATTTGGGTTGTGAGGGTCTATACCAATGCCACATAGCTCTCAGTTGGAAATTGAACGGGAAACTTTGATGTTACCAGCACAATCAGGTAAGTCTTTTTTAGACATGCGCTGGGGGTCTTTCGGCTACTAGTGCTCCTAGTGTTGCTAACGCAAGTGGAGTTGGGTCTGGCTAACGTTTCAATGCCTGCGGGTACAGCCCATAACCTGTAGCACGGTGTCAGCCTGTAGAACTCCGGAAAGAACCGGAGAACAGGGGACGCCGCGACTACAGACTATATACATTCACATACATAACTAAGTACATAGTCCTGGTGACTTAACAGTAATTACTATGAACCTTAATCATATACCTATTCTTCCAATTTAAATTCGTTCATGAAATACCACCAAATCGCTCTCAGTGAAATTCATTTAAACTTAAAAGGGTGACCTTCTGTATCTAGATAGTGCAATGATTGAATCAAGAATAATTATGGGTGATGAATATGAAGACTTACTAAAAATGTACTCATCCAACGAAATTAAATCTGGAGGCGAAAAAATTAAGTACAGGTACTTTTAATAAGAAAAAAATATATTTAGTTCCAAATCTTCATTTTTTAGAATTTTGCAGAAGAATTACTTTGAAGGTCTCGGCAAATCTAAATATTTAAATGTCTTTAGTTTCAAATTGATGGCTTTTTTTAGGAAAAACTGACGAACAAGAAACTTGGTGTGTAATTAATTTGGTCAGATTTTAAATTATTAACGTCTTTAAGACCAGTGTAGCCGTTGGGAACTTTTAAAAATTGGTTCATTTTTTGGAAAACGTTCCATGCAAAATTTGGATACCGATAGTCTCCTGTCAGCCTCCAAGCGTAAAAGACCGACTCAAGAACTTCAGGGCTGTGTAGCAGAATAAATGAAGTAAATTTTTGCGGAAGAAACAGCGTGGGTGAGGAAAACGAAAATTCCAACTAACCGTAATATATACGAAGGATCACTTAAATAAAATCCATTTTTTTGGTAGAACTTAATAATTGTAATTAAAACTCAGCCAAAAAAATTCTTCAACAAAAAAAATAGAAATGGAGTTTATACCTCTTGTGATGAGTGATTTCCAGCCGTAAGATTACTGTTTGAATCCTCAAATGAGATAATCTCAGGCCCTAAGCCTGTGGCTGTACTATTATACTATACATAGAGTAAATAAAAAGACATGATAAGTTGATTTCTTGTACTCACTGTCATCATACACGTGTCCAGAAGCTCAAGGCCATACTGTTCATATTTTTTACTTCCTATCAATCTGCCACCTAAGAGCCAGTTTCCAGGAGCAAAGCATGCAAGATGAGAAAACTCGTGAACTTGGATTCCTTGCTCAGGGTCAATATCTGACAGGTAAAGAATATGATTTATTGAAGAGCGCGCAAGCAGTTTTTGAATTGAGGATTCGACGGCTAATTTCCAAGCTAGAGAAAGTAAAAAGTCAACATGACAAGATTTATTTCACGTATAATTTATCCAAACAACGTTACATTCGAGAAACGCCAAATCCTTGTGACCTATCAAGATTGAATACTTTAATAAATATTCAAGATATGAGCTTCAAGAAAAAAAAATTTAAGTTTAAAGTTGTCTACAAGATAGAGACGGTGTTGCTCACTCCGTTCCCGAGCCCCACGTTAGGTAGCCATTTAGGATAGAATTATTTCGGGTGGCAAATAATAATCCTGGAATTCCTGGGACTTCAGATTTATAGCCTGGTGATATTGGGAACATGAATGTCACTTTACATAATTACAATATAGAATTGTGCTCAACTCATCAGTGTTCTTTGAGCTTTCTTTGCCAAATTAATGAACTTGTCGTTCTTTGTGTAATGACTCAACCTATCAAATTCAACTATTAACGTGCCGGCCTGCCCCCCCCCCCAAAAAAAAAAAAAAAAAAAAAGAATATTAATTTTGGAAGTATATTGGAACATTTGAACATGAAGAATATCTATCATTACAGCAGCAGAGGTTGTTTTGCCATCTTGAAGAAAGCGGCTGGGTAAACTAAATCTGTTATTAGGCAAAGTATTGTTGTATGTCCATGCCAAACTTAATAACTCTCCTATGTGTAAGGCTTGATTCAGCAAAGCATTGTTGACTTCTCCAGACATCTCGTAAGCTGACTGGTTTTACACGATGAAAATGATATGAGCTATTTACAACTGATGATATTGGTAGGAATCTTACTAATATTCCGCCCAAGTATCGGATGGTAGTTTCAAAAACATTAATTTCACTCTAACGACAATTTTGAATCAGTAGTCATTTTGAAAAATTGATATTATCAAGCTTGCCTTATTACTATTGACTTTTGTGAAATCAATCTTATTTGTTAGCTGAACTGCTTTGCCAAATTCCTCCTAGAACTCATAGGATGTCAATCTTAATGAGCAACTCTTTGAATTACAAAGTGCTTTTTTACTCACCTCTAGCCCCATAATCTTCAATGTAGTCAGTGAATCAACTAGAGTAGCTGACCTTGATGTAGCGTAAAGAAAATAGTTTGAGAAGTTAAAAGTGGATTTCAAAAAGTCAAGAAAGCCTTTTTCCTACCAGCCGCTCAATCTATCAACCCATGATCTGTTGAGGGGAGTCACTGTAGAGAAATCAAAATCAACTATGACTGATCAAGGAAAGAGTTACCTACTCTCGTCATGGGGGTATCCATACTCCATGTACTGATGGTACGCCTTTAGAAAGTCTGTTTTGACAGATTCAGCACGCGTTCGAGCTTCTTGTGTTTGTTGAAGGTTATTGCTCTGGATTGAGGCATTAATGGATGTTATCGACAAAAGAATGAGAAGAATATATCCCATGTGGATAGGGAATACGTTGCACGATGGATACATATATCTGTTGCGGTTTGGAAATACAGAGATTCCATTAACATTGATCATGGTATTTATGTGTTATAAATCAATAGGTATTTACAATATGTATTATCCTATGTATATATGTGTGAAAAAATCAGCCGTGATAATAGGCTGAAATCAGATAAAGGGAAACTTGCTAAAAAAGTGTTAATATTAAATTTTTGGCCTTCGCTTCTCGCTCAATCTGCTTAAGAATTTTTTCTGAGAGATAAATTTAAAACACAACTTACTGTTTCTATTTCTCTTAGGCCGAACTCGTTTTGCACTCTTATATCTTCGTACTTGCACTGATTCAGTGCAAGGCTAGCAATTTAGAATATACAGCCTTTCTGAAGTGGCTGTACAAAGAAAACACTTTGTTGTGTAGAAAGTTTTAAAGGCACTGGGATGAGGACGTGGTAAAAGCGGTTGTTTGTCGGGCTATCTAAGGAAGTTGCCAAAATATTCTTTAGTCTGATAATCTCGCTAAATCTAGGAAAGAAAAAATAATGACGTTTACTCTTTAAATTTCATACCGAAGTAGCGCCATGCTTAAAAGCAAACTAATGGCGATGTGAGCAGGCGTCTGAGAGAATAATCTACGCATGGTGTTCAACGGCCCACATTATGCCATAGAGTCGTGATCACTCGGTGGTGCTCAAAGGTAGAAGTTTTTTCTCATTTCTTACGGTTTCACCCAGCATGGGAGCATGGGGGAGTAATACTGGATGTTAAAGAAACCAAGTGCTATGGGAAAAGCCATTGGGCCATAACATAGTAGCTGACACGGCGTGCAAGCGATGGCCGATTACAATCTTGCAACAACGTTTCCCCCTGCCCCCTTGCCCTACCTTTGCTCAAGCAGGTGCCTCAGCTGCTAAACTTCCTCATCAACCAACAACAATCTTAAAAAAAAAAAAAAAATCAGACCCTACTTGCCCTCCTTAATCCGTATATGAGGATTCATGCGCCATTGTTCAACTGACGTCAAGTTTATCTTGTCCTCTGGAGGAGGCAAACAGGCTTTGGCTAACGTGTACTAGCCATCATAACGCCGCAAGCTGTGACAAACTGCAATTGACCTCTCCCCTGTATGCTTCAAATGTGTTAACTTCCTTCTCCCCCAAGAACTCAACTACATTACAGGAAATTTCACAAGATTTGTCCAACCTCCCCCTGTTTTTTATTTCCCTCATCAAGTCTTCTGCTCCCTTAATGCTACCCAGTAAGAGGCCCTAAAGATTTTTCTAAGTATCTCCCTTACAATTTTTCTGTTTCCAAATTAAATTATGACAGTTCCTTCCAATGTTTTTACTTCCTCTTCAATGGCACAGCAAGAAAAAAAACTCTTGGCCCGTTTATCATTGTTGTGCACTTTTTTCACCGGCGTGGTATTTTTGTTGTTGACTGTATCACCCAAAAAAGCCTAAAACCCCCTATTTAAGGCTGGAATAGTGCTGAGCCAAGCAAAAAAGTAGTAATTTTTTTCCGCAAAAAGGCCAAGCATTTATGGTGTTGCTGTACTTCTACCCTCTCTTATAACGCAACTGCTAATTCTGGACCCTTCATACTCCAAGACATTTTTTCTCCAGCCCTGAACAATGGTTGGAACCTTATCTCGCCTATCCACTTGCCACCGTCTCCCTCATAATCTGATACTGTTTCTATGTTGAATCCATCTTCCCCATTCACCTATTAACCTCCCTTCCTAGCTCCAGCCTCTCTCTCCCCCTCTTTTTACTGTTTATTATGAGCAATCCTCCGTCTACATTATTCATTACCCGTCCTCTTCACTACCCTCCCCCTTTAGAAGCATCTCTCTTGTTTTCTCTTTCCTAACTTCAACCTCTACTATAGACTGTGGGAAGATCTGTTGAGGTATCTCCCACGTTATGTGGAAGCCAACCCATTTTTTCTTCTTCTCAAGTTCCTTGATTCTACACCTGGTTATACCACTTCCTGAAATTTCAGGAACTCCACCTTGGTGATAGACCTGGTGTTTGGAAATATGAAGCCCCTTGAATTGTTGTTAGTTTCTCCAAAAAAATAAATTTGCACCTCTTAAATCATCTATCTATCATCTTCACTTTATTCCTCTTCCCCCCTGTCCCATAAACCCTCATTCAGAGACAGGAAACAAAGTGATCTTTACTCCCTCTTATCAGACTCCTCAGCCCAAATTGATCTGGCTTCTGGATACCTTAACTGCACCCAAATTAAATAAATTAAATGCGCTTGTTTTGCTGAAGAAACCCAGCTCAAAGTGTCAAACACAGAGAAGTCAAAACATACCAAACCCTCAAACAACCACTTTTTCAATATTTTTAGAAATAGCTTAAGAAGTATACTCAAAGATTTAATCATTACCTAAATGTGTACTAATGCACTCTCAGACTGGTTCAACTTCTCAAACACATGCTAGTGCTATTGAAAAAGATTTAATTTTTTCATTTCATCTATGTGAACTCTGATACATCCATACTTAACTAGTTATAATCTGACTTATTTTCTTTTTTAGTGTAAAATTTATTTAAAACTAGATACATTTTTATGTTTATATACAAAAAAATATTCACCAGGGGAAAAATGGGGGGACCTTATGTATCCTTGTTTGAGCCCAGCTTGGGCATGGTTGAAGGCAGTTGGAAAATCATTTTTCTTTGCATGCCTTTGTGCAAAGCTAAGCTCAAGATAAGCTCAATAAGTGAATCAACAACAGTCTAACAAGGGCTCAGTCAGGCGACTTTCTAGCAAATCTCACCAAATTTCACCTTGTAATTCACTCAAATTATATGGAAATTCAATATAAGCTAAATAAAATTTATTACTAAGAAATTAGGGCATATAAAGACTTTTTTAAACTTTTTCACCAGAATTAAACTGAGATATTTCATTAAATTAATTTCTATATTTTAAACCAATTTTTAATTTAAGATTTTTGAAAATCAAAACTTATCTACTATTTCTTCATAATTAACATTATTTCACATCTTATATTTAATTTATATTTAAAACTACATAGATTTTCCTTCTTTTCACCAATACCTTAAATAAGGTCCAGTTTTTATCTCCTTAAAACTTTTTATTTCCTTGAGCAAATCTTTGAGAAAAGATGGTCCCATAAAAGCATTTTCTTGTGGCTTGAAGATTTTATTTAAACCTCTCTCATTTTCTTGATCTCTTATATTGAATTAGTGTAAATTCCATTGGTTAGAAGTATACACAAGGGAAAAAAGGTGTGAACTACATTTCAAGTTTAGTTTTGTGGACCTGTTCAATACATAGGTGCATTCTTGTGACAACACATGTAATTTCACTGTTTGAGCCAAATTTTTTTTGTCTTTTTAAAATTAGCATCTCCTTTACTCACATAATCACATAATCACATCATCATCTTATCATCCTCCAATTATATTTATTTTTTTTGTGTGTCTCTTTTTCTTCTTTATTTTTTATTTTTTTACTTTTTACTCTTTTTATCTACTCTTAATTGCCTTACCTTCATTTATGTTAAAGTTCTCCTCCATTTAATCATCCCTTCTTCCCCTCTCCCCTACCTCATCTTCTTTACACAATATTAACTCTCTTAGAACTTCCACTACACCTCTTTCACCCCCTCTCTTCTTCTCTTGAAAAACTTTACCACACCACTTTAATCTTCTCACAAAAAACCCCACACCAACTTACTCCATTTGTGAAATCCCCCATCACCTTCCTCCAATTTTAATTTAACCCACACCATCACACACCACCATCCTTCAATTGCAAACCAACACTCCCCTCCCCACTTTAATTCCCTTGCAGAATACCCCATTACACCATAATCTACTTTCAACTTCCCCCCCCCAGCTTCCCCCCCCAGCTTCCTCCACTTCGAAACCAACCCTCACCACTGCACACCACCCTCCACCTCTTGAAAAAAAATCCACATCAACCCTCCCCTCAATATAAGACTTTTAAACCACTCCAATCCACCTTAATCTAATCAGAAAATACTCCCACCACCTTCTCCCACCTGAAAACCAACCCACACTATCACAAATCACCCTCAATTTTAAAACCAACCTGCTGTGGTGATCCCAGCCTGGGTAGGCCTTTGGAGTGCATGTTTGGGGGTATTTGGTATGTAGGGTGTTATTGGGGTTATGGTGTTATTAGTGTTTTTTTTCATCTTTAGGTGATAGTTAGTAGTGTTTATGGAGGCTTAAGCTAGGGTCACTTATTATGTCTCAGCTTAATGTCCTTTATTTTCCCTTCATTTTGGTATCCCTTATGGGTGGTTACCTTGTTTTATAGGGTAGTTATGGTGTTGTTATTGGTATTTATCAGAAGTTTATTTTTAATGGTGCTTATGTAGACTTAAGCTAGGGTCACTTATTATGTCTCAGCTTATTTTCCTTTATTTTCTTTTCATTTTGGTATGTCTTATGTGTGTTTATCTTGTTTATTAGTGAAGTTATGGTGTTTTAGGGTTTTTAGGGGTTTTATGGGTTGTATGGGTGTTTTAGGGCCTAGAAGCGGCCCGCCTGCCCCCAAGCTGCTTCCCCCCTTGAAGCGGTGTTGCGGCCTGGGCGCTGGGGAGGCGCTAAAATGCACTTTTATGCATGAAAAAGGCTGGGAAAGCTGGATTTTGGGTGGGGAATCGGTCAGGGTGGTCTGTGCACTGGCAGTATAATGCATGTGTGGGAAGATTTTTAGGGGAATAATCTTATCTCTTTACTCATTGCCTCTCTGTTCCTCACTGTCTCATTGGCTTGTGTTTTGTTGGCATATATTACTGTTCATTTCAACTCTTTCTGGTAGTCTGTCTGGGACTATTATCTTCACTTTTAAAGGGGTCAAGAGTGTTTAATTAGAGGGTCTAGCAAACAGATCTCCAATTTGCTGCAACAGGTAAATCTCACTTGTTTTTCTAAAGGGACAGGGGTTATTCTCTCTGGTTTTACTCCAACTCCCTTGGTCAAGGCCTATAGCTAGTACTATAGGATTGTCTACATTTCTGGCGCCCAAAGTGGGGTACAAATCTGTTGGCTTTTTGGAATCTCTGTTGATATAGGCTTCTCTCTTTGGTGGATCTCCTTTGATGGATTTTGGATTTGGTGCTATATCTCTTTGTGGTTGGTCCAGAGGTCTTCTTTTCTGTTGTGTTTGGTCTCTCCTAGGTCTCTAAGGCTATTGGGGGGGGAATTTGGCTATCTTTGGTAGAGATTGGAGGCTGTAACTTGGAATTTCTAGGATGGTTAGGATTCAGTCTTGGGATGGTTCAAGGTTTTTGGGGGAGAATGCAAAGGGGTTTTTGGCTAGGTTTGAGGTTGCTGCTGAGATTGATGGGGCCTCACTGTTGGACATGGTCAGGCAAGTAATCTTTTTCATTGGTAATAGGGTGGTGGAGAAAGAAGTTTCTGGTATGGCAGGATATAGGAGTCAGGACTGGGGGAAGTTGAAGATTGAAATGGTTAAAAGGTGGCCTACTACTTTCTCAATGGTGGATCTTCATGGGATTGCTAGGAAGTGGGAATTGAAAGGTGGTGTAACTTCTCTTTCTCAGTATGGGGAATTTATGGAGGAGTTTGGGGAGGCTCTGGATTATCTGGTATATAATGATATATTACCACATGAAGATGGGGCCAAGTATGTATTTTGGAGTGCCATGGGTAGGAAAGTAAAGGTGGAGGTTATGGAGATTCTTTTTAAGGCTGACTTGATGAAGAATCTTCAAAATGGGGAAAATAGGATTCCTGGTATGGCTAATCTGAAGGAGGTTATTTTGGGATATTTGGATGGTATGATGGATAGGGATGTGGAATATGGAGAGGAAATACTGTTGGATGGAGAAGTTAAGGAGACTGTGGTGGAAAATTCAATTTCTGGGGAGTTGTTGGAGCCATCAATTTTAGAAGATGGGTACTCTGATGATGTTTGTGAAACAATCTGTGAGCATTGGGGAAACCCCTGGTTATTTTTGTAGGATGAAAGAAAACTCAAGAAGAGAAGAAAAAATTTTCAAGATAACTGAAGAAAAGCAAGAAAAAAATCTGATGATAATCAAAAAAGAAGAAAAAAAATATTTTTTTAAAGATCATTAAAATCAATTTTTGGGCCTCCAGCATGAGGATAAACTGCACAATTTTAGAAGATGTGATTCAGAAGATGAATCAAGATTTGAAGATTTGGAATATGGAAGTAAGAATGAAGATGATGAATTGCAGAAAAGTTGTGGAGTGGTGTGATTTGGGTCTAAAAGTAAGTCCTCCCAATTGTGCGCTGCTATGCTTTGTTCTATGCCTTTCAAAAACATTACCTTGGCCACGTCTGTTAGCATTGGGGAAACCCCTGGTTATTTATGTAGGATGTAAGAAAACTCAAGAAAATAAAATAAAAGTTTTAAGATAACTGAAGAAAAGCAAGAAAAAAGTTTGAAGATAATCAAAAATGAAGAAAAACAATTTTTTTGTGAAGATCAGCAAGATCAATTTTCAGGCCTCCAGCATGAGGTTACACTGCATAAGATTTTAAAGAAAGAAGATCATCAAGATACATTTTTGAGCCTCCTGCATGAGGATAAACTGCACAATTTTAGAAGATGTGATTCAGAAGATGAATCAAGATTTGAAAATTTAGAAGATGAAAGTGAGGATGAAGATTTGGAATTGCTGAAAAGTTTTGGAGTGGTGAGATTGGGGTCTAAAAGTAAGTCCTCCCAATTGTGCATCACTAGGTTTTCTTCTACACCTTTCAGAAACATTACCTTGGCCACAAATATAAGAAAAGGGGAAACCCTTGGTTTTTGTTCCAGGTCTGGTGGTGAAGACTTCCTGATGATCCCTCAAGTTGAAGGCAGATCTGCAAAGTATTAGAAGGTAGCACAGAAGATTAGGCCTGTCAATGATCCTATGCCTGTAGGTTTGAATCCTCCTTTGAAGAGACCTCCATTGTCAAGAGATCCATAATGTACTACTATGGTGAAGAATCCTCCTGATTTTGTGGAAACCACTTGGGTGACTCTGGAAAGGATGAAAATTGTTAATTTTGGTCCTGATGGGTGGTTGTCTGATGAGGAAAAGAAGTTGTTGTTGCATGTTATTGTGCTCAGGGAGAAAGCTGTGGCATTTTTTGAAGAGGAAAGGGGTGTGTTGAAATACTCTTATGGGTAACCTTACTTGATTCCTGTGGTTTTTCATGAACCTTGGAAAATTAAACCTATTCCAATTTCAGCTGTTATTAGGGATGATTTTATAGAGATTGTTAGGGAAAGAGTCAGGACTGATTTATACAAAAAATAGAAATCTAGTTACTCAAGTCCTGTTGTAGACAATCCTATAGTACTAGCTATAGGCCTTGACCAAGGGATTTGGAGAAAAACCAGAGAGAAAATCCCCTGTCCCTTTAGAAAAATAGAGTGAGATTTATTTTCTAAAGTAAGTTGGTTCCTGTTTTGCTAAACCCCTTTTTCAACACACTTGAATGCTTGATGAGCCAAGAAAGTAGTCCCCAGACAGACTACCAAACCAAAGAACTGAAATGTAGACCAATGTCCACACCAGAGAAAGCAATGATACTTGATGTAGGCTGCAAATCTACACCAGAGACAGCAATAATACTTGATATAGCTTGAAAGACTATACCAGAGAACCTGTTGCTAAAGTTGAGTTAAATGAAGAACTAACCTTGCAACAAACACGGCCAATTGAGGCCAAAAAACAGTGAAAACTGAGTGAGGACAAAGATATCACCTCTGGATGGTTGTATGATAATTAAAGTTGCCCCAAACTGTCTTATTCACTATGTACACACAGAACACTATCTAAGAGCCCATGCACACCAACAAATTTGGCGCCTGTACCAGCCAAATTGAATAAAAACCCTACAGAAGTGCTCCCCAACTTTCTAAAACAGAGGCGGGTGGGCCACCCAACGTCGGAGGTGCCGCCTGAAGAGGCCCGGCCTCCCTGAAGCCAGAAAACCAATAAAAACACCTAATCTACTTAGAAAAATTAGCTACAACTACTAAAATCTTTAAAACACGGAATTTCACTATAACAACATTGTGACATGAAATATAGAGCTAAATTAGCCCTATCCAATGGTACTAAGTACTTAACCCTAAGACTTAAGGTTAGCTAGTAAAACACAAAAAACAAAATTAAACAGCTATCTTTTGTAACTGAAGAATGAGGAATTGACCCCTTAAAACTTAGAATATGAAAAATATTATTAAGACATAAAATATAGAGAAAAAACAGGGCTATCCAATGATAGTACCCACATACCCCCAGACCCAATATCCACGGAATAAAACCAGAAAAATACCCAATTCTTCAACAGATGTCAATTAAGACATGCACAAACAGTGCCAAATCACACAACAAAGGCCCCTGCCAATGTTGGAAGATTACATCTTCCCTCCAATTAAGAATGTCCACAGTCTTTATTCATCAAACCACCATGTTCAACCTTCTTCCCAAATCTGCCTCTGAAATGGGTC
This sequence comes from Hemileia vastatrix, assembly GCA_030280995.1. NCBI lineage: Eukaryota > Fungi > Basidiomycota > Pucciniomycetes > Pucciniales > Zaghouaniaceae > Hemileia > Hemileia vastatrix. The sequence continues at coordinate 25,596,105 of JASXTE010000005.1, forward strand.
CTTGCCAATACTGCATCGAAAATAATTTAATCTGCACCATCACACCTCCTGTCCACCCATACAGAACATCCTGTGATGTCTGCCACTCCTGAAAGAAGTCCTTCTACAGACCTGGTCCATTATCTTCTGCAACAGTTTCACCTTCACCTCAACCTGGTCCATCTTCTTTCAGCATCAAAAGATCTAGGACATCTATCGTGATTCCCAGATTAATCAAAAAGCTACACCCTTCCCAGAAGAGTGCCAAAACCACAAAAACAACAAGTTCCACCATCCCTGGTCCATCTGATGGTAAAAACTTCCATTTCTTCTTTCCACTTTATAAAACTGATGACTTCTCAGTTCCTCCATCTTCTGACAGTGATGATAACAATTTAGGATCCATTGAACCACCAACACCAAACCACTTACCCACCATTAAGGTCAAGTTCCAACAACACACATCTCAACAGAAACACCTTCTGCTAAACTACTTCCACTCCACTCCTGATAGAGATCCACAGGACATTTAGAACAGAAGACACCTCATTCACCAGGTCAAGGCTAATTCTGAACACTTCATTTCATCTCTTGATTCCATCTGTAATTCCACTAGTACTTGAGTTTGATTCAGAAAAGAAAAATTTGACCACACCCTCTATAGGATGTAACCACAAACAACCCTCAGTTTTAAGTCTTGGGGGACCATCCTCATTTTATAGTCTTGGGGGACTCAAAAACCCTCAGTTTAAAGTCTTGGGGGACTCAAAAACCTAAATCATAATCCCAGAACCAGATATCAACCACATTAAGACACAGAGAGAAAACTAACATTCTGGGGTAATTGTGAATAGAGCTTCCAGCCCATCAATTACCCCCAAACTTGCCTTTGCTAAATTCAGAGGCTCCCCCTGTGGATACCCTCCGCCAATCTTTCAAACCCATTCCAACAACAAAAACCCATTGCTCAGTTTATAGTCTTGGGGGACTACACCATAAAACAATCCTCAGTTTAAAGTCTTGGGGGACTAACAGCCCTCAGTTTACTTGAAACCATAGATTTCTCAGTTTAGAGTCTTGATTGACTATTCTTGAAACCAGCCAGTTTAAAGTCTTGGAGGACTGCCATAGTTTTGCATAAAATAAACACAACCAATTTCATACAGAACACACCTACAGCAAAACTGCTGAACTTCCACCTTCACTTCATCATCTACCCATCACTGACAAAAATCTCCTTCTTATCTCTTTCCATCATCTTTTCTCACCACGGATCATGGCTGGATCCACTGATGTTGACCCCTCTACTCTTCCTTGCTTCACTGCTCCCAAGGACTATTCCTGCAAACAGTGCATCCACATGTGCAGACCTTTCACATTCACTCACCACACAATATGGGGGGCGGACTTGCTAGCAAGTCCGCAACCTTGGACCCAAACTCACCATAGATTGAACACACATTGAGCTATTGATAAAGGAGCCATACAATCAGGAATGAACACCACTCAGAAGAACAGTTTTAGGTGGGTGTTCAAGTAGAGTTCAGTATGGGTTCAGTATGAGTTCAGTCTGAGTTCCATCTGAGTTCCATCTGAGTTCAGGTTGAGGACTTGCTAGCAACTCCACCCCCTATATTGCGTAGTGACTCTTCCAACTCCTGAAGTCAAATTCTACAACAGGGCTTGTGATTCTTGCTACTCCAAAAAGAATAAATGTGACAGAGATTCCAACTACCCTATTCCTCCTCCTTCACCTTCTCATAAATGCCTCTCCATATCCCCTACCAGATCCCCAGAGTTTGGTCCAGCCTCTTCATCTTTATCGTCAGCACCATCCAGAAGATCCCGGAACTCAGTTTCCAGAACTCTCCCAAAAAGGCCTGCGTTAACTTCCCAAGAAATAGCTTTTATCTCTGTTAAATTAGCTCCAAAAGCTTCCAAATCAGCTCCTAGGCTTCTAGACTGCGTCCAGGCGGCCCACCCACCTCACTAGACAGTGAAAATCAAGCTCAAAACCTCCAAAAACAACCAGAAAACAGCCAAATTCCTCCAATCAATGAAAACAACTTCACTCAATTAACTCCCACTTCTCCCAGAGCAATGCAGCCAACCCTTCCAAGGTCCAAAAACTCCAAAATTTCCCAAACTTCTAGGAGACCTGCCAGAGGACCCCAGGAAGACACCAGAGCACCCAACACTGCACCAAAGCAACAACTTCATCACCAGTTAAGGAAACAAAACTACACCTCTCCTCTGTCAGCCAATTATTCTTCTGACAGTTCCATTCCTTCAAAAGCTCCATCTAGAAGAGATCAATCCGCCTCCAAATCACCCTCTCCTGCTCCATCTTATAACAACCCTGGTACTCCATTAACAGGACCTCATCCAACTGAATCAAGAAGAAATATTAACAGCAGCAACAGCAGACCTGCTGCTCCAACTAGGCCCCAGGAACATCAGTCTCCTAGTTCACCTTCTCAAAACCTTTCAGAGGAAGACCAAGAGAATCCATATCTTTCCCTGATTGATCCACCTACTATCACCATTCCAAAATCTTCAGAAGTCCAAATTCCGGCCACTTACAAATTTAATGAGCTTCCAATCTGTAAGTACCACATTAATTGATCCAATTTATTCAAAAAAAATAATTAATGATCCAATTCTTCTTGTCTAGTTGGCACCCCTCCTCCTGAATCTACTATTGGAGTTGGCCAACCTCTAGAAACTTCTTTGACACTGGATTATGGAGACATGAAACAACACCTCAGCACCATGTGTTCAAACATGATGAAAGCCTTTGCCCTCCATGGACCTTAAAATGAATTTGAGAAAACCTTGAGGAAGCAAATATTGGAGGACCACTGGAAGATGTCTAGGATCATTAAGCACACCTTCCAACAATACATTCCTGTCTCTTCTTCTTCATCTTCTGAACTTCCATCCAAAACCCATTCCTGCCCATTATAATCCATATAATCTCTCCAGCAGGATGCACTTCAAAGAACACAGTGCTTCAAACGACCCCAACAAAAAACAAAAAACGACATCATAATCCAGACCAGCCTCCAGAAAATTCATCATCCAGACAATGAGCTCCTTCAAAAAGATTAGAAACATAATAATAAATAAATAATAAAAAACAATTAATAACTATAAATTCTAATTTTTTTTATTTTTTACAATCTACTAACATACTAAAATTAAAAATTGATAAATAAAATAAATTAAAAATAAATGAAATAAAATAAAAGCTAAAAAATAACACAAATGGTATCCCCCAGCCAATTGATGAGCTGATCCCCTGATACCTTTCCCACATCCGAGTGCACCTTGATGTGGATACACCTTGAATAATTTAAATAATTTGAAATAAGAAACATAAATTAAGGTTAATAATGAGAATAAAAAATAAAAAATGAAATTAATGAAAATAAAAATAAAAATAAAATAAAATAAAATGATAAAATAGCATTGCCCAGCCAATTGATGAGCCTTTTCCCACCAATGCTTGCCCACATCCAGGTGACCCTGATGTGGTAACACCCTATATTTTAAATTTTATAATTTTAACAACCCCCATAAAAAATTAAAAGAAAAAAGGAGAAAAAAGAAAATAATCTGAAACTACTATCTAGAAAAATCACAACTAAAAAATAAAAGAAAGTCCAGTTCCATGGATGGTCCAGATTAAGAGAAGGTCCAGTAAGAGAAAGTCCAGTCCATAGAAATGATCACTGGGTGGGCTCTCTCCAATAAGTAAAAATGATGGGAGACCACCAGTGATCCACCACCAACCCAAAAAACCAAAGATAAAGAAGCCAGTCCCAAACCAGTTTAAAGTCATAGTGGACTTGAAACCTGAATAATAAACAAAAGAACTAGAATTCAACTAGGAAAAACAAAAGACTTGAGACAGACATTCTGGGGTGACTGTTCTACAGTGCAGCCAGCTCATCAGTTACCCCCACACTTGCCAAAATAAATTCTAGAAGCCCCCCCTGGGTACCTTCTAACAAAAACACAACATCCAACACAATAAACCAAAAACAATAAGAGTGAAGAGTCCAGCACATGAAAACCAAAGGAAATTTAAGTTTAAAGTCATAGAGGACTAAAACCTGTGAAAAGAAACCAATACTAGGGTTCAACCAAACTAAGAGAAAGGGTTGGAAACAGACAATCTGGGGTAACTGTTCTACAGAGCAGCCAGCCCATCAGCTACCCCTTCACTTGCCAAGATCAAATCTAGAAGCCCCACCCATGGGTACCTTCTAACAAAAAGTTTCCAACACAAAAGTTGCTCTGAAACACCAAAAATTCCAAAATTTAAAGAACGTTCCATAGTTTATCCTCATTGCGGAGTCAATCTTCTTCATGTTTAGTGCCTCTGTGATAGAACCTCCTCACCTGGTCTGCAGCCACTCTCTTCTTCAAGACTGCACCATCCAACTCTTCCAAAACATGAGAACCTCCAGACACCTGAGATCTGACTCTGTAAGGTCCATTCCATCTTTCAGCATACATTTTGCCCCACTGACTCTCCAAACTTCTATTATACACCAAAACCAAACAACCAGGTTTCAAGGGATTCCTGAGTCTATGAGCCAACTTCTTGTCCCAGTATCTGACTGATTGATTCCTAATCTTCATCATTCTAGAGTATGCCTTCTCTTGACATTCCTCTCTACATTCCAACTGTTGCATCCTGTCACAGAGCAATTCTTCTTTTGAGTGCACATCATCCCAATCCATTCCAAGATAAGAGACAACTTCTAAGTCCACTGGTAGAACAGCTTTCTGACCAAATATTAACTCATAAGGAGAATAGCCAGTTGTCCTCTTCACAGGATCTTGATGATCTTCTTTCTTCATAATTTTCTGCAGTTTAACCTCATTCTGGAGGACCAAAAATTGATCTTTACGATCTTCACAAAAATATTTTGAATTTTCTTTCTTCATTATCTTCAGATTTTTTTCTTGATTTTCTTGAATTATCTTGAAATTTTTATCTTCTTTTCTTAAGTTCTCTTCTGTCCTACAAAAATAACCAGGGGTTTCCCCAATTCTCACAGGTGTGGCCCAGTTAATGTTTTTGAAAGGTGTAGAAGAAACTCTAGTGGTGCACAATTGGGAGGACTTACTTTTAGACCCCAATCTCACCAATCCAAAACTTTTCTGCATATCTTTCAATAATAATATATAACCAATCTACTTCCTTGAGCTTGAATTAAAAATAATTGAGAATCTTGAGAGAGAACAGAGACTTGATAAAAAACTTGATGAATACTTGCAGAGAAGAGAAACATTAAAAGAGAAAGTTGAAAATCCACTTGGTATATCTCCAAGGGAGCTGACCTACTACAACCTGGGATTTCCTCATCTTGGGGAGAGGTTGTAGCACTAGGGTGATTAGCCCTACTTATTCTAAAAAAGACAGACCCTGACTAGAGCCCAAGCCACACTCCAAAAAACCAGAGGCGGAACCCACTTCTTTCCTTCTCCTGCAATAATCCATGCACTGGCACATTGAAGATAAACCAGGCCTGGTCTCCCAACCATCCTCTCCAGGGGATGATAACCTCATGTGAAGTCTCCTTTCATCTTCACCATTCAACTCCAAACTGATTCCCAAATCAAATTGATAACCAACTCTTTCCTGAAAATCCATCAAGAATGGCCCACCCAAAACAGCTTTAACTGTTCCCTTAGCAATATAAAAATGAACCTTCCCTGAGGCTCCACCAACATCTAACTTCACAAACTCTGAAGTTCCAACCAATTCAGTGACATGGCCACTGATCCCTCTCAAATTCCCACCAATATCAGTTTTGATGGGGAGGCCCAAATGAGTAGCCTCAAACAAAGAAATCAGGTTTATCTGAGAACCTGAATCCACCAATGCCCTTTCCTCCCTGCCATTCAGAGCGACATTGACTTATCCCAGAGGAGCAGAAAAATGAGTTTCTAACCCCTCACCAAACTTTTCCGCAGAATCACAGATGTATTCCACCTCCTCAGAAGAAACTCTTCTCCTGGTCAACAACTTTTTCTGTCTATCAGCCAACCCTGGACTGATAGCATAAAATTCCCCATAAGAAAGGGAAACCTGACCCTGATTCATCCTTTCCAGGACAGAGTGCATAAAATTAACTTGACCAGAAACTACTGGCCTCTCAAAGTAAGATCTTTGCTTCAATACCTTAGTCCTAGATGCTTTTTGAGGACCAGCACCACCAACAGATTTACCATTAACAGGAACCAAACCAGATCCCTCACCAGAACCTCTAACTCCAGCAGGCTTTGGCAATGAAGCCTAAGGGACATCCTCCTCAGAGTCAGAATTAACTTCCATTGGCATTGGCTCACCATTCATGTCCAATGCACCAAAACTAGGGGGCCCATGTCAGCCATACCTTCTGCATCTTGTACAGATTCTCTTTTCTGTACCTCTTCCTAGCTGCACTGAGCTTAGGATCCGCCTTTGAAGTATTTGGCTTTGGTTGGGCCTGAGAACTGCTTTTAGGCCTTCCCACCTTCCCTGCTTCCACATCATAAACAACAGCCAAGCATTCTCCACTTGACTGTCCACCACAGGAATACAACTCCAAACCACCAAAGGAAGTAGAAAAAGAGACCTTATTGACCTCATTCACATTTTTCTTGACGTCATCATCCTCTTTACTAGAAGACTTCCCCTGCGCAGGAATCTCCTCAAACCTTGTCCTCCATTGATTGAGACCACCCCTTCTTCTGACCAAATCAACAGGAGCCTGCCCCTCACTGGGCTTCACAAATGAAACGTCAGTGAACTTGAAAAACCTGACATCAAATTCCACCTTTCCTTCAGACACATCCCTGTTCAATGCCCAACAATCATTGGACCTGTGCCCCCTACTGCTGCAATAAGAGCAGACCCAAGGATCACTCCTACCAGCCATCCTATTAAAATCTTTAGGCTGAGAAGGTGCCTTATTGACCTTCTTAGCCTCCTGAACAAAAATATGCAGCTGATTTGTGAGATCAGCCAACTGCTCCACCACTGGGTCCCTCTCCTGTTTGGGAACCTGCACCATATTCTTCTCCTCCTTCTTCACCCTAACTTCCTCTTCAGCCAAAGCCTCACTGACCTTGCTGACATATTTGGAACACCCCTCCTGATAGGTGTCCACAGCCAATAACTTCAAATGGGCCTCAACAGCCTCCTTCACCTTATCCAAGGCAGGCAACTTCTGGTCCCCATTAGAAAGAGTCTTCATCAAGTCCTTCCTTGAAAGCTCCTTCAACACATCCATTCTGACATCTCTAGCCAGGGCAGACCAAAAAAAATCCTTGGCAGAATTTTCATGTGCCAGCTCCTCCACTTCCACCAAGTATTCCACCACAGGATCAAATTTTAGCAGAAACTTTCTGTAACTATGCAAGTTACCAACACCACCATAAGATTTCCATTCACTGACAACCTTGTTCAGATCCACCATAGTGAATCTGATACCCCATCTATCTACCATCTCCCTACACAATAACTTCCAATCCCTCTTCTTGTAGCCAGACATGGCCACAATCTCCTTCTCCACTGCCCTATCACCAATGAAGAAGATAATCTGCTTCACCATGTCCAGGTAATAAGCACCATCCACTCCAGCAGCAGTTTCATACTTCTCCAGAAACCACTTGACATCCTCCCCATTGAACTTGGTACCATCCCAAGTTTTAATCCTTACACACTCCTTGACCATCACAGCAGGAGGACCATCTACCCCACTGACAGTCACCACAGGAAAAGAAGAACCAGAATCCATTCCTCCAGACCAAAACACCAAAAAGACTCAAAAAAAGAAAACAGAGATTCCGAAAAACTAGCAAGTTCTACCCCACGTTGGGCACCAGAAATGTAGACAATCCTATAGTACTAGCTATAGGCCTTGACCAAGGGAGTTGGAGAAAACCCAGAGAGAAAATCCCCTGTCCCTTTAAAAAAAAGAGTGAGATTTACTTGCTAAAGTAAGTTGGTTCCTGTTTGCTAAAGCCCCCTTTTTAACACACTTGACTGCTTGATGAGCCAAGAAAGTAGTCCCCAGATAGACTACCAGACCAAAGAACTGAAATGTAGAACAAAGTCCACACCAGAGAAAGCAAAGATACTTGATGTAGGCTGCAAATCCACACCAGAGACAGAAACAATACTTGATATAGCTTGCAAGACTATACCAGAGAACCTGTTGCCAAAGTTGAGTTAAATGAAGAACTAACCTTGCAACCAACACAGCCAATTGTGGCCCAAAAACAATGAAAACTGAGTGAGGAACAAGGATATCACCTCCAGATGGTCGTATGATAATTAAAGTTGCCCCAAACTGTCTTATTCACTATGTACACACAGACCACTATCTAAGAGCCCATGCACACCAAAGAATTTGGCGCCTGTACCATCCAAATTGAATAAAAACCCTCCAGAAGTGCTCCCCAACCTTCTAAAACAGAGGCCGGCGGGCCACCAGACGTCGGAGGTGCCGCCTGAAGCGGCCCGGCCTCCCTGAAGCCAGAAAACCAATAAAAACACCTAATCTACTAAAAAAAATTAGCTACAACTACTAAAACCTTTAAAACACGGAATTTCACTATAACAACATTGAGACATTAAATATAGAGCTAAATTAGCCCTATCCAATGGTACTAAGTACTTAACCCTAAGACTTAAGGTTAGCCCGTAAAACACGAAAAACAAAGTTTAACAGCTATCTTTTGTAACTGAAGAATGAGGAAATGACCCCTTAAAACTTAGAATATGAAAAATATTATCAAGACATAAAATATAGAGAAAACACAGGGCTATCCAATGATAGTACCCACATACCTGCAGACCCAATATCCACAAAATAAAACCAGAAAAATACCCAATTCTTCAACAGATGTCAATTAAGACATGCACAAACAGCGCCAAATCACACAACAAAGGCCCCTGCCAATGTTGGAAGACCACAACGTATGTAATGTTTGTAAGAAATGATTTAAAAAATCAGCTGTGCTAATTTATTAATATTGAACAGAGGATAGATACTGCTAACAATTCTCAAACATTGGTGTTGGAAGTCTAGGGTAATAGATCTTGGTGAAGCTGAAGATAATGATCAATGTGAGACTAAAAAAATCCATACTGATCTCGATAAAATAAACAAATGAATCCATCTAAGTATGGAATTATTTACTAAATGGGTAAGGGCACGAATGGGAAAAGAAACTTCAAGATGAGCTTTGACACCATCGGAGAAAAGTGATGATCAGGTATTTTAAAACGTAGCAAGAATATTGATACATAGAAAGAGATTTACAAGTTACCATTGACACATTTCTAATTCCACAATTGAATTCTACTATGGAAAAGATAGCCAGTTTGGGCAAATAGGTGATCTTTTCAGTTCAAAGGAAGAGAATGATCAAATCTATTTAATAGTAAGTCCTTTCAAGGAGCTCCGTCCAGAAGAAACATCAAAGGATCTCTATGAGCTTTTCCCAAAAGTGCATTGTTGGTTAGTAAGAGTAGCCAAAGCAACTCAAATTGTGATTAAGAAAGATTTATTAATTGGACATGCAGCTAATGTCAAGCACTAAAAAAGAATGTTTTGAATCAAAGACAAGGTTTTCACTTCCATTGGACTGCAGACAGTAGTGTGTGAAAAAATTAATCAAATTTATTTTCTGTTGACTAACATCTTTGTGTTAATTTGGGATTGGGGAAATTTGTAGGATTGGTGATGTTTGTAAATGGTAAAAAAAATATTTCAATGCTTGATTAAAAATGCAATGCATCCAACTTACCTTATCTTAAATCAGTGAAAAATTAAATTGGTTGCTTTTATTGCAAGAGAGCCCATGCTTTCAATGAGTTATTTTTATCCAAAATGTAAGAATTAAAGAAAAAAAATTGTGATAATGAGAAATATGATAAAATTGTTACTTAATGAATAATCTTCTTGCTCATTCATCCACTATTAAAAGTTTGACCTTCCCACTTTAGCTGATAGCTATATATTATTCACTTTATTTTTTCCCCAAGAGAACATACACATTAACAAGACTATAAACATTGTATCTTTTTTTACTTTAAATTTGATAGGTATAAATTTTAACAACTGATTATATTTATTTTATTTTCTTTTATTACAGTTCATTATGGATGATAATTTTGAAGGGATGTCTGTTGACCCAACTGATTCCAATTTTTTTCCACCTCATCATACTAATACTAGAAATACTCCACCACCACCCAATTCTGATCCATCTCCAGATACATTTCAATCTGTACCGCCTAATCCTAACCCACCACCTAATCCCAATCCAGGCCAAGAGTCTCATGCAGAACCAAGAAATTTTAATCCCAATCATCATTCTGCTCCTGAAATTTCTGATCAGCAAGCAGATCAGCTAGGAAGAGATTGGGCTAGTGAAGTATTGAGGTAATTTTTTGGAGACCAATCATCATCTTCTCAGCCTAACCAAGGAGCAAGCACAAGTGGAGTTGGTAATTCAAATTTTTAGTGTATACTTTTATTTAAAAATAACCAATTTAATTAACTTATTTGAATTGTTAGTGAATCCCTCAATCATTATGGGTAGCAGTGATTACCATAGACTTAATTCAGCAGAGTCTTATGAAGGAGAACGTGGGTTAAGGGCTGTAAGATGCTTAGTTAGAAGGAATGATGTTCCCAGGAGCTCAGACAGTCTAAATATAAATATTTACCACTTTCTGAAGTATTGTCTTGGGGGACCAACACAAATAGCAAAATATCCTGCGAGCCCAACACCTTTGGAGATTGAAAATTGGAAAGCTTGGAACCAATTCAAACTTTCCTAACCCAAGTCCAATCTTCTAACTGTGCCAATTCTTCAGCTGATTGACAATTTCTGATAACCAATTCTATAGCCTTCTTGCAATCCAAAATTTGACTACACAAATTTTTTCCAGCACCTGAGCCTTGAGAACTAAAAGTAGGAGCACCAATCCCACTTTCTGTCAAATGAAAATTTAGAGCGTGAATTTCAAGAAAGAGGTTTTCAGAAATTTATATTTGATTGGACTTGACATGATTTTTTAGAATCAACTTGGAATCAAGTCATGGGAAGCATAGTATGCGACCACTGTACCAGGTGGCTCATCAATATGAATACAATCAATCAGTCAAAGCTTCAGTTCACTTAATGTGTTATTGAGAAATGGGTATTTAATAAGGGGAAGGAGATGATAAGGTTGTTTGGGCAAGAAGAGGAAATGGTGGAAAGAGAAAAGATTGAAAAGAGGGAAAGGGCACAAGTAAAACATTATTGGACCAAGGTAAGTTTTTTATTTTACTTTGCTTTTTGTTATTATGAAGCTGATTTTGTTGAAATTCAGATTGCTAGTGCACGCTACAAGTTAGCAAGAGATCTCTTCAGTGATGTGCCAGTTTTGTTGTGCTTTTTCTTGATACTAGATGCATCTCTGATATCAAGGAAGGCCCACCACCAGCCCCGACTGCACCCATCAGAGCTATTCCTGGATGGCAAAATCCTGATCTCAATGATTAGTTAAAAAAATGGATAGGATGATGCAGGACTTAAACCATACACCAGCTCAAAGAAATTTGACATTAAAAACATATTCATGGTCATCAGAAAAGACAGTTGCACAAGATGGTATATTCAATGTTCCCAAATACCTTCCCGAGAATTGCTATTCAGCAACATTTTTGAAAGGATTATCTGTGAATGAACGTGAGTCACTTAGAAAAATATTATAAATAGCTCAGAACCAGGGTTGAAAAATCTAAGGACCATATTTTTCAAGCCAAAACACTGAGTTTTCCACTAATTTTTTTGCTTGAATATTTTATTCATTTAATTCACAATTAAAATGTATAACTAATTTCTCTTTAATATTATCTTGTCTATATTCTGAAAGTTAATAATTTTTGTTTTATTTTTTAAAAAGCACAGAATGTCTAAAACTGGTGATGCCATGCAGGTTGATCCTCCATTAGCAAGCAATCTTGGAGGGAAAAATAATCCTCCCCCTCAAAATCCTAGAATGCCTCCATTGGGTCCTGCTCCCCCTGAAAGACCTAGTGAAAATCCAGGTAAACCCTAACCTCCTCCTCAGTCTTCATCAGATCCCCAAATTTGATCAACTGATTGCTCTTCTAATATCACAAATACAGATGGTCAATCCGCACCTGGTAATTTTCAGCAGCAAGCAGAAATTGTAGGTAATGATTGGGCTAGTATGTTGTTGAATCAGTTTCTTGGAAGCGGTGGGGAATCCACTTCTACTAACCCAGCAGCCAGTACCAGTGGACCTGGTGAGTAAACTTTTTCAGCATGCTTTTATGTTTTAAAATAGGTTTACCAATTTTTATTTTCAAAAATATGCAGTTAATCCCTCTCTTATAATTCAAGCTACTGATCAGCGCAGAATACTTGATGCTGAGTCACTTCAAAATTACCAAAAATTGCGAATGGTTAGAAGCATAGTTACGAGGTGTGATGTACCAAGGAGCTCAGATTCTATTAACCAAAATATCTATCACTTTTTTAAGTTCTGTCTTGGTGGACCCATTAATGTATCTGAGTTTCCTAAAGGCCCAACAAATGAAGGACTTACAGATTGGAAAAATTGGCATGAGTACATGCTATTGACAATTGAAACAGCATTAAAACAGGTTCAAAATGCACCACAGGAAACTTCAGCTGCTGATTGTCAATTTAATTTAACAAATACTGCTATATTCTTACTTTGCAAAATTCATCTACCAAATTTTATTTCAACACCTGAGCCCCGAGGACTAAAGGGAGGAGCTGCTGTACCAATCTCTGTAAAACAAAATTTGGAACGAGAGCTTCAAGAGAAAGGATTTCATTGACTCTCTTTTGAGTGGAACTGTCAAAATTTTTCTGAGTCACTGTGGAATCAAGTAATGAGGAGTGTAGTATCAGACCATTGTACTAAGTGGCTCTCCACATTGAAAAATATTGATTCAGCAAAACTCAGGTTTACACCAATCATCGTTGAGCAATGGGTGGTCAACAAGGGAAAGGAGATTCAAAAGGTGGCTGATCAAAACTGTGAGGTGATTGAGGCAAGTAGAAAGCATAGAGATTAAGAGCACAGATCAAGTGTTATCAAACAAAGGTTTTTATTCAAATCATAATAACTAAAGAAAGTCTATTACTAATTTGATTTGATTTTAGATTTCATAAAACAGCTACGACATGGCAAGAAAAAAGTGCTTTGATCAGCAAGTATTTGTAGCACTTTTTCATGATACAAGTCTCATGTCTGATTTAGAAGAAGCCCCACCCAATCCAAAAAAGAATTGTCCTAAACAAGTAGTTCCTGGATGGATAAATCCAAAACTCAATGAAATTTTAGATAAAATGGACAACTTGACTAAAAAGACGGCCCATTCAAATGTTGAAATGGCTTCAATGAAGAAACTTTATGATGGCTCAGCTAAAAAGACAGCTTCAACAGATTATATCTTGAATGTGCCCAAATTTCTGCCAAAAAACTGCTATTCACCTGGATATTTAGCAAATTTTTTGGTTAATGAGAGGGAGTTACTTGAGGTTCGAGAAGATATAGATTTCACCAAAGTTAATGAAGCACTAGATTGAGCATCAGCACCTTAAATTTTTTACCCCACTGGTAACCATGTATATATAGTGATAGTAATCATTTTTTTAATATAACATTATTATTCTTTCTTATAAAAAATTCCAATTGATGTATAAGATAAAAGAGAGCAAAAGAATAACGATTATAAAATTATTGAGGATAGAAAAACAGATATATATTTTTGTAAAACTTTAAGACATGAGAAATGTTTTGATTAAATAAATGTGAAATTTTTCATGCACAATATATGAACTTGAAATAAATTAAATTGAATCTCTTCTCAGATACTTACAACAAGATCAAATTAAAGCCTAAAACAAGAATAGAATTAGACTCTAAATTTCAATTTAAAATACTTGTTTTTCAATAATTATAATTGCTTTTTAATTGGCTAAACACCACCAATGATTCGTATAAAAATGCACATGTGAAAAAATTTATGAAAGTGAACACCATCCCTCACCAAAAAAGAAACATCTTTAAAGGCACTCAATAATCCATTACCATAGTTAATAAACAAAATATATACAAAAAATTAAAGCATTCAACTGATGGGAATTCATTTTCACAAGGATCTTAAGAAAGTTTTTTTTTAAAACTTCACATATCGCAACAATAATTGAAAATAATTAATCATTAAAAACCAAAAAATCATCAATTTATATTTGGTTTTCATGCCTTAAAAAATAAAAGAGGCTTTAATAACATGTAATTGATAAACATACTCCAGTAGAATTTAAGTATTATGCTATGTGTCCAGTACGAATTCGGACGAACTTGTGCTGGACACTTTGGCCAACACCAGTTATTAAAAATTGCAAGGAAAACCAAAAAAAAATAGCCCATATAATTAAGATAATTGATGGCATAAAATTGTTTTTTGGTAAATATTTCCAGCACAAGTTTGGCCAAACTTATGCTGGACACTATTATAATTTGAAGTTGGTAAGGTGTATGTTTTTTTAAGAGAAGTGAGGTGTTCCTCATAAAAGTGTCCAGCACAGCTTTGGCCAAACTTGTGCTGGACACTTTTACCAAAAAAAAAAAAATAGATGCCATCAAATATCTTCATGTTATAGCCTATTTTTATTTAATTTCCTTAAAGTAATAAGTTACTGTCCATAACCAAAGTTTCCAGAACAAGTTTGGCCAAACTTATGCTGGAAACTTTTTGAATTTGAAGTTGGTAAGGTGCATGTTTTTTTAAGGGAAGTGAGGTTTTCCTTATTAAGGTGTCCAGCACAAGTTTCGCCAAACTTGTGCTGGACACTGTGGTCATGGACAGTAACTTATTACTTCAAGGAAATTAAATAAAATTAGGTTATAACATGAAGATTTTTGATGGAATCTTTTTTTTTTTTTTTTGGTAAAAGTGTCCAGCACAAGTTTGGCCGAACTTGTGCTGGACACTTTTACAAAAATAAATATTGATTCCATCAATTAACTTCCTTTTATAACCTATTGATTTTTGGTTTTCCTTGCAATTTTTAGTCACTGGTCTTGGCCAAAGTTTCCAGCATAAGTTCGGTCCAACTTGTGCTGGACACTTTTACCAAAAAGAAAAATTGATTCAGACAAATATCTTCATTTTATAGCCTTTTTTTATTTAATTTATTGAAGTAATAATTATTTTCCATGACCAAAGTGTCCAGAACAAGATTGGCCAAACTTATTCTGGACACTTTTCTAATTTGAAGTTGGTAAGGTGCATGTTTTTTTAAGAGAAGTGAGGTTTTCCTCATAAAAGTGTCCAGCACAAGTTTGGCCAAACTTGTGCTGGACACTTTACTCAAAACAGTTTTATGGAATCAATTATCTACATATTCCTTACCATTGTCTTTTGGTAAAGAGGGAAACCTTTAGCTATTGGTAGTTATTTTTAGTATATTATGAGTAGTTGATATTTTCATTTTAAGGTAAAAGAGTACAATATTTTTTGTGATTACCAGTAATTTATTTCCCTCAATATTTCTAAGATATTGGTTATAATTTTTATAACACCTATTCCTAATATTCCTCTTTGATTTGATTATTTTTTTTAGTCCTGATTTAAAGGTTTTTACTATTTTATCAACCAAGCTTTACATCAATGTAAAAAATACCCTGATTAATCCTGCTATATTTTTTTTGAATGTTCCTATTCAATAATAGCTCAATTAAGAAACGTATATCCATTATCTTTTTTCTTTTTCAACTTATTTATCTCAGTGGAAAATCTTCATCATTTACTATTGAATGATGTTTACAGTACGTTGTAGACAATCCTATAGTACTAGCTATAGGCCTTGACCAAGGGAGTTGGAGAAAAACCAGAGAGAAAATCCCCTGTCCCTTTAGAAAAATAGAGTGAGATTTACTTGCTAAAGTAAGTTGGTTCCTGTTTTGCTAAAAACCCCTTTTAAACACACTTGACTGCTTGATGAGCCAAGAAAGTAGTCCCCAGATAGACTACCAGACAAAAGAACTGAAATGTAGAACAAAGTCCACACCAGAGACAGCAAAGATACTTGATGTAGGCTTCAAATTCACACCAGAGACAGCAATAATACTTGCTATAGCTTGCAAGACTATAACAGAGAAAACAGTTGCCAAAGTTAAGTTAAATGAAGAACTTACTTGAAACAAACACAGCCAATTGTGGCCTGAAAACAGTGAAAACTGAGTGAGGAACAATGAGATCACCTCCGGATGGTTGTATGATGATTAAGGTTGCCCCAAACTGTCTTATTTACTATGTACACACAGACCACTAACTAAGAGCCCATGCGCACCCACCAATCTGGCGCCTGTACCTGCCAGATTGCATAAAAAACCCTCCTGGAGCACTCCCCAACCTCCTAAAACAGAGGCGGGCGGGCCGCCTGACGTCGGAGATGCCGCCTGAAGCGGCCCGGCCTCCCTGAAGCCAGAAAACCAATAAAAACCACTAATCTACTTAGAAAAATTAGCTACAACTACTAAAACCTTTAAAACACGGAATTTCACTATAACCACATTGAGACATCAAATATAGAGAAAAATTAGCTCTATCTAATGGTACTAAGCACTTAACCTTAAGACTTAAGGTTAGCCCATAAAACACGAAAAACAAAATTAAACAGCAATCTTTTATAAATGAAAAATGAGGAAATGACCCCTTAAAACTCAGAATATGAAAAATGTCTACAAAACATAAAATATAGAGAAAAACCAGGGCTATCCAATGATAGTACCCACATACCCTCAGACCCAATATACATGGAATAAAACCAGAAAAATACCAAATTCCTTAACAGATGTCAATTAAGACATGCACAAACAGCGCCAAATCACACAAAAAAGGCCCCTGCCAATGTTGGAAGACCACATCCTCCCTCCCATTGAGAATGTCCGCATTCTTTCTTCATCCAACCACCATGTTTAACCTCCTTCCCAAATCTGCCTCTGAAATGGGCCCCTGCCAATACTGCATCGACAATAATTTAATCTGCGCCATGACACCACCTGTCCATCCATACAGAACGTCCTGCAATGTCTGACACTCCAGAAAGAAGACCTTCCACAGACCTGGTCCACTTTCTTCCACAACAGATTCACCTCCACCTCAACCTGGTCCTTCTTCTGCCAGCACCAAAAGATCTAGGCCATCCATCCTGATACCCAGATTAATCAAAAAGCTCCACCCTTCCCAAAAGAGTGCCACAACCCATAAAACAACTAGTTCCCCCATCCCTGGTCCATCTGATGGTAAAGAACATTCATTCCTTCCTTCAACTTTAAAACTGATAACTTCTCAGTTCCTTCCTCTTCTGATAGTGATGATAACAATGTAGGATCCATTGCACCACCAACACCAAACCACTTGCCCACTATCAAGGCCAAGTTCCAACAACACACATCTCAACAGAAACAACTTCTGCTTCACTTCTTCCAATCCACTCCTGCTAGAGATCCACAGGACATTGAGAACAGAAGACACCTCATTCACCAGTTCAAGGCTAATTCTGAACACTTCATTTCATCTCTTGATTCCCTCTGTAATTCCACTAGTACTTGAGTTTGATTAAGAAAAGAAAAATTGACCACACCATCTATAGGATGTAACCACAAACAACCCTCAGTTTTAAGTCTTGGGGGACCATCCTCATTTTATAGTCTTGGGGGACTCAAAAAAAACCCTCAGTTTAAAGTCTTGGGGGACTCAAAAGCCTAAATCATAAAACCAGAACCAGAGATCAACCACATTAAGACACAGAGAAAAAACTAACATTCTGGGGTAATTGTGAATAGAGCTTCCAGCCCATCAATTACCCCCAAACTTGCCTTTGCTAAATTCGGAGGCTCCCCCTGTGGATACCCTCCACCAATCTTTCAAACCAACTCCAACAACAAAAACTTTTCCCTCAGTTTATAGTCTTGGGGGACTTACAACCCTCAGTTTAAAGTCTTGGGGGACTAACACAGTGTTCAGTTTACAGTCTTGACGGACTAACCTTGATAAATCTTTAAACCAGCCAGTTTAAAGTCTTGGAGGACTAACAGAAACCAGATTTCAGTTTAAAGTCTTGATGGACTGATAAATTTTCCAGTTTAGAGTCATAGAGGACTGTCAGAATCTTGCATGAATCCGACCTAGCCAATTTCATGCAATACACACACAGCTAGACCCACGGAGTGTCCGCCTTCACTTCATCTTCTACTCATCACTGACAAAATCTTCTCTTATCCTTTTCATCACCTTTCACACCACAAATCATGTCTGGATCCCCTGCTGTTGACTCCTCTACTCTTCCTTGCTTCATGGCTCCAAGGGACTATGCCTGCAAACAGTGCATCCACATGTGCAGACCTTGCACATTCACTCTTCCAAATCCAGAAGCCAAATTCTACAACAGGGCTTGTGACTCTTGCTATTCCAAAAAAAAGAAATGTGACAGAGATGCCCACTATCCTATTCCTCTGCCTTCTCCTTCTCACAAGTACATCTCCAGATCCCCTACCAGGTTTTTAGAACTTGGTGCATCCTCTTCCTCTCTATCTTAAGCTCCTTCCAGAAGATCCAGAAGCTCAGCTTCCTGCACTCTTCCCAAAAGACCATCCTTAGCTTCTCAAGAAACTGCTTTTATCACTGCTAAATTAGCTCCAAAAGCTTCAAAATCAACCCCTAGGCTTCTAGACTGCGTCCAGGAGGCCCGCCCACCTTATCAAACAGTGAAAATCAGAGCCAAAACTTCCAAAAACGGCCAGAAAATAGCCAAATTCATCCAGACAACAATAACAACTCAACCCAACTACCTCCTACTGCTCCTAGAGCAATGCAATCCACCCTTCCAAAATCCAAAAACACCAAAATTTCCCAGATTTCTAAGAGAACTGCCAGAGAACCCCAAGATAAAACCAGAACACCACACACTGCTCCACAACAACAACTTTGTCCCCAACTAAGACAAAGAAACTACACCTCTACTCTGTCAGCCAACTACTCTTCTGACAGTTCCATCTCTTCAAATTCTCCATCCAGAAAAGAGCAGTCTGCTTCCAAATCCCCCTCTCCTTCTCCATCCTTTAACAACCCTGGTACTCCATCACCAGCACCTCCTCCAGCTGAATCCAACAGAAATAACAACCACAACAACAACAATCTCACTGTTCCAACTAGGCCCCAGGAACATCAGCATCCCAGTTCACCTTCTCAGGATCCTTCAGAGGAAGACCATGAGAATCCATATCTTTCCCTAGTTGATCCACCCACTATGACCATAACAAAATTGTCAGAGATCCAAATCCCAGCTGCTTACAGATTTGATAAGCTTCCAATCTGTAAGTACCAAATTAATTATTCCATTTCTTCAACAAAATATAATTACTGATCCAATTCTTCTTGTCTAGTTGGCACCCCTCCTACTGAATCTATTATTGGAGTTGGCCAAACTCTTGAAACTTCTTTGACCCTGGATTATGGAGACATGAAGAAACACCTAAGCACCATGTGTTCCAATATGCTAAAAGCCTTTGCCCTCCATGGACCCTTGTATGACTTTGAAAAATCCTTGATAAAGCGCCTACTGGATGACCACTGGAAAATGTCTAGGATCATTAAACACACCCTCCAGCACTCCATTCCTGCCTCTTCTTCTTCCTCCTCTGAACTTCCCTCTAATCCGATCCCTGATCATTACAATCCCTATAATCTCTCCAGCAGGATGCACTTCAAAGAACACAGTGCTTCCCACAATCCCAACAAAAAACAAAAAAGTCATCAAAATCCGGACCAGCCTCCAGAAGCTTCCTCATCCAGACAATGAGCTCCTGCAAAAGATTAGAAACATAAAATAATATAAAACAATTAATAAAAAATAATTTCAGAATTTTTTTTTATTTTTATTTTTTATTTTATTTTATTTTTTTTCTACTAATATACTAAAATTAAAAATTAATAACTAAAATGAAATGAAATAAAATAAAATATAAAAAATAATACAAATGGTATCCCCCAGCCAATTGATGAGCTGATCCCCTGATACCTTACCCACATCCAAGTGCACCTTGATGTGGATACACAATTAATTCTTTTAAATGGTTAACAGAAAATGAAATTCAAAAAAATTTAGAAATTCAGAAAATAATAAAAAATAATGAAACACAGAAACACATGAAATAAATAATAATTAAAAATAAGAAAATAGCATTGCCCGGCCAATTGATGAGCCTTTCCCCACCAATGCTTGCCCACATCCAGGTGACCCTGATGTGGTAACACCCTATATTTTTATTTTATAATTCTAAACAACCCCCATAAAAAATTAAAAGAAAAAAAGAGAAAAAAGAAAATAATCTAAAACTACTATCTAGCAAAAACATAACTGCAAAAATCAAAGAAAGACCAGCTCCATAAATTGTCCAATAAGGGAAAGTCCGGTCCATAGAAATGATCACTGGGTGGGCTCCCTCCAATAAGTAAAAATGATGGGAGACCACCAGTGATCCGCCACCAATATGAAAGAACCAAAGATAAAGTCCCAAACCAGTTTAAAGTCATAGCGGACTTGAAACCTGAATAATAAACAACAGAACTAGAATTCAACTAGGAAAAAACAAAAGACTTGAGACAGACATTCTGGGGTAACTGTTTTACAGAGCAACAAGCTCATCAGTTACCCCCACACTTGCCAAAATAAAATCTAGAAGCCCCCCCTGGGTACCTTCTAACAAAAACACAAAATCCAACACAATAAACCAAAACCAATAAGAGTGAAGAGTCCGGCACTTGAAAACCAAAGCAATTTCCAGTTTAAAGTCATAGAGGACTAAAACCTGTAAAAAGAAACCAATACTAGTGTTCAACAAAATTAAGAGAAAGGGTTGGAAACAGACAATCTGGGGTAACTGTTGATAGAGCAGCCAGCCCATCAGTCACCCCTACACCTGCCAAGATCAAATCTAGAAGCCCCACCCATGGGTACCCTCTAACAAAAGTTTCCAACAAACAGATGCATAGCATCACCACAAAAAAACCAAAATTAAAGAATGGTCCGTAGTTTATCCTCATTGCGGAGTCAATCTTCTTCATGCCTAGTCCCTCTGGGATAAAACCTCTTCACTTGGTCTGCAGACACCCTCTTTTTCAAGACTGCACCATCCAACTCTTCCAAAACATAAGAACCTCCAGACGCCTGAGATCTGACTATGTAAGGTCCATTCCATCTGTCAGCAAACATTTTGCCCCACTGACTCTCCAAACTTCTATTATACACCAAAACCAAACAACCAGGTTTCAAGCGATTCCTGAATCTATGAGCCAACTTCTTGTCCCAGTATCTGACTGATTGATTCCTAATCTTCATCATTCTAGAGTATGCCTTCTCTTGACATTCCTCTCTACATTCCAACTGTTGCATCCTGGCACAGAGTAAATCTTCTGTTGAGTGCACGTCATCCCAATCAGTTCCAAGATAAGAGACAGCTTCCAAGTCCACTGGTAGAACGGCTTTTTGACCAAACATTAGCTCATAAGGAGAATAGCCAGTTGTCCTCTTCACAGTGACCCTATCCACAAATAAAACCAAGGGTAAATAATGCCTCCACTTTTCTGCACTATCTCCACACATCTTCACCAAAGCATTCTTGATAACTTGATGGCCTCTTTCAACCATGCCTTCAGCTTCAGGATAATATGGTGTAGCCACTCTAACCCTAGAACCAACACTAGCCACAGCTTCTTTAAATTCAGCACCAAACTCTGGCCTGCCATTAACAGTGACCAACTTCATCAACCCATACCTATAAATCCACTCCTTCTTCAAAAACTCTGCCACATTCTTGGCAGTCAAATTAACCAGAGGCACTGCCTCAACCCAACCAGACAAATCATACCTAGCAACAATCAAGTATTTATACCTGCCCTCTTTAATATGGACAGCATCCAGACTGACCCTTCCAAAAACAGTTGATTCACCAGTAGCACGGCCCACCTCTTTAGGTTTCAAGTGAATTCTTTTTTGAAATTCTTCGCAAGATTGAACCCAACCCTGCACAGCCAACTTCATACCCGGCCACCAAAATCTGTCTGCTACTCTTCTATAAGTCTCCCAAAAGCCTCTATGACCAAGATCTTCATGCAAAGACTTCAAAACCAATTCTTGACCCTTCTTCTGAGTCACCACCACTTGAGGATTAGGATGTCTCCTTCTCATGAACCGCCTTCCTGACACATAAAATCCAGGACTCTTCTTCTTGATTTCCAACCAAGTATCATCATCACAACTATCTGGCATCTCCAATGTCAACAGATATTCCACCAGGATAAAATAAAACCCAGACTGACCCCAGGTCTCATCTTCAAAATCCAACAAAACAACATCCAAGGGTACAACTCTGTCATCAAAATCACCTGTGTGAACATGAGCCAATTGAGCAGCCCAACCAGGACACCAATCCTTAAATTTTGGCATGTCCTTCTCTTTCCACTGAACCTTGTGAGAATCCAGTTCACTAACAAAAACACCCTTTTCCAATTTTGAGCTGTCCCAAACAACAACTCCATCTTCATCAACAAAAACATCCTGATCACCAGAATCAAGATCAGATCCAGCCAGTTTAGCCTCTTGGGGGAGGTCAGAACAATCATCCAGTTTAGCCTCATGGGGGAGGAAAGAAAAATCCTCAGCACCCTTTGTGCTGGCCCTAATCACTGGAACATCTTCGTCAAACTCTTCAGAATCAGAATCCTCATCTGTAGGTGGCCTCATTGATAACCCATCAGGCATAGTAAAAGTTTTACCTGGTTTGTGTACCAGGTCAAAAGAAAAATGTTGAATAAATGCCACCCACCTAGTCATTGGAGCATTTGGAAGACTAGGTGTATTGATCATCTGAAACAAAGATTTTGCATCCACCTGCAGCTCAAAATGCTGCCCCCACAAAACCGTCTGTAGCTTCTTTAAAATTTTAGCTACACCACACAATTCCAACTTAGGTTGAGAATACCTAGATTCCACCTCATTAAACACCACAGACTCATACCTTACTGGCCTGACCCTCCCAGTCTTATCCTCCTGAGACAAAACAGCACCAGCAGCAATATAGCTTGAGTCTACTGCCAGATAAATCTTTCCAGCACCAACACCATAATCCAACTTGTGAAGAATTATATCTTCACCAACAACCTTTTTCAGCCTCTGAAAAGCCTCTTCACACTCGTCAGTCCATTCCCAATCTGCATCTTTTCTGGTCAACCTTCTTAAAGGTGAAGCCAACAAAGAAAAATCCTTAATGAAAATCCTGACATATACACATACACCCAAAAATCCTCTGACTTCAGTAGTATTTTTAGGCCTTAGCCATGCCTGAATTTTATTAATCTTCTTCTTCGCCATAATTCTTCCCTCTTTAAATACCACATGACCCAGAATTTCCAAAGCAGGAACAAAACAACAGAATTTTGACCCTGAAATGGTCAAACCAGCCTCTTAAATCCTAAACAACACTCTCTCTAGAGTTATTGCATATTCCCACACAAACCTCCTTATTCCAGGGTTCTCCGATAACACCTCATTACCATAATCAGTGGATGGTCCTTTAATTCCACCATCATCAATAAAAATACCAGCATGAGTAGGAACCTCATCCTGCAAAATCCAAGCCATCTGTGCTTGATAAACTGCCACTGAATTAGTTGCTCCTTGAGGCAACCTAGTGAGCTGAAATCTTCCCAAAGGAGTCTCAAAAGTTGTGAGAGGCCTTGAATCCGTATGTAGTTCCCTCTCATCATAACCACCCATAATATCACCCAAACCATAACACACCCTTCCAGCAAAAGCTTCAACAAAATCCTCTGAACTTGGCGGCATACCAGCATCCTTGATAGTGACTCTATTCAAGGCTCTAAGATCATGAACCACCCTCAACTTTCCATTCTGCTTCTTTACACAGAACACCGTACTTGAGTAACTGGATGTTGATTGTTCATATAACCCAGTCCTGACTCTTTCCCTAACAATCTCTACAAAATCTTCTTGAATAGCGGCTGGAATCAGAATAGGTTTGATTTGCCAAGGTTCATGACAAACAACAGGAATCAAGTAAGGTTCCCCATAAGGGTGCTTCAATACACCCCTTTCCTCCTCAACAAATGCCACCGCTTTTTCCCTTAGCACAAAAACGTGCAACTACAACTTCTTTTCTTCCTCAGACAACCACCCATCAGGACCAAAATTAACAACTTTCAATCTTTCCACAGTCACCCTAGCCGTCTCTACTAATTCTGGAGGATTCTTCACCAAAGGAGTACAGTACGGATCTCTTGACAAAGGAGGTCTCTTCAAAGGCGGATTCAAACCCACAGGCATAGGCTCATTGACAGGCCTAATCTTCTGCGCTACCTTCTTATACTTTGCCGCTTCACCTTCAACTTGAGGGATCTTCAGGAATTCTTCACCACCAGACATGGAACAAAAACCAAGGGTTTCCCCATTGCTCACATGTGTGGCCAAGGTAATGTTTTTGACAGGTGTAGAAGAAACTCTAGCGGTGCACAATTGGGAGGACTTACTTTTACACCCCAATCTCACCACTCCAAAACTTTTCCGCAATTCCACATCTTCATCCTCACTACCAACTTCCAAATCTTCAAATCTTGATTCATCTTCTGAATCACATCTTCTAAAATTGTGCAGTTTATCCTCATGCTGGAGGTCCAAAAATAGATCTTGATGATCTTCTTTCTTCAACATCTTCTGCAGTTTAACCTCATGCTGGAGGCCCAAAAATAGATCTTGACAATCTTCACAAAAATATTTTGCATCTTCTTTCTTCATTATCTTCAGATTTTTTTCTTGATTTTCTTGAATTATCTTGAAATTTTTATCTTCTTTTCTTGAGTTCTCTTCTGTCCTACAAAAATAACTAGGGGTTTCCCCAATGCTCACAGGTGTGGCCCAGGTAATGTTTTTGAAAGGTGTAGAAGAAACTCTAGCGGTGCACAATTGGGAGGACTTACTTTTAGACCCCAATCTCACCACCCCAAAACTTTTCCGCATATCTTTCAATAAAGATATATAACCAATCTTCTTCTTTAAACTTGAATTAAAAATAATTAAGAATCTTGAGAGAGAACAGAGACTTGATGAAAAACTTGATGAATACTTGCAGAGAAGAGAAACATTAAAAAGAGAAAGTTGAAAATCCACTTGGTATATCTCCAAGGGAGCTGACCTACTACAACCTGGGATTTCCTCATCTCGGGGAGAGGTTGTAGCACTAGGGTGATCAGCCCTCATTACTCTAAAAAAGACAGACTCTCAATAGAGCCTGAGCCGCACTCCAAAAAACCAGAGGCAGCACCCACTTCCTTCCTTCTCCTGCAGCAATCCATGCACTGGCACATTGAAGATAAACCAGGCCTAGTCTCCCAACCATCCTCTCCAGGGGATGATAACCTCATGTGAAGTCTCCTTTCATCTTCACCAGTCAACTCCAAACTGATTCCCAAATCAAATTGATAACCTATTCTTGCCTGAAAATCCATCAAGAATGGCCCACCCAAAACTGCTTTTACATTACCTTTAGCAATGTAAAAATGAACCTTCCCTGAGGCTCCTCCAACATCTAACTTCACAAACTCTGAAGTTCCAACCAATTCAGTGACATGGCCACCGATCCCTCTCAAATTCCCACCAATACCAGTTTTGATGGGGAGGCCCATATGAGTTGCCTCAAGCAAAGAAATCAGGTTTATCTGAGAACCTGAATCCACCAATGCCCTTGCCTCCCTGCCATTCAGAGTGACATTGACTTATCCCAGAGGAGCAGAAAAATGAGTTTCCTACCCCTCACCAAATTTTTCAGCAGAATCACAAATGTATTCTACCTCACCAGAAGAAACCCTTCTCCTGGTCAACAACTTCTTCTGCCTATCAGCCAACCCTGGACTGATAGCATAAAATTCCCCATAAGATAGGGAAACCTGACCCTGGTTCAACCTTTCCAGGACAGAGTCCATAACATTAACTTGACCAGACACTACTGGCCTTTTAAAGTGAGCTCTTTGCTTCACCACCTTGTTCCTATAAGATTCTTGAGGACCAGCACCACCAACAGATTTACCATTAACTGGAACCAAACCAGATCCCTCACCAGAACCTCTGACTCCAACAGGCTTTGGCAATGAAGCCAAAGGGACATCCTCCTCAGAGTCAGAATCCACCTCCATTGGCATTGGATCACCATTCATATCCAATGCGCCAAAACTAGGGGGGTCCATATCAGCCATACCCTTCTGCATCTTGTACAGCTCCTCTTTGCTGTACCTTTTCCTAGCTGAACTCAGCTTAGAATCACCCTTTGAAGCATTTGGCTTTGGTTGGTCATGAGAACTGCTCTTAGGCCTACGCAACTTCCCTGCTTCCACATCATAAACACCATCCAAGCATTCATCACTTGACTGTCTGCCGCAAGAATACAACTCCAAACCACCAAAGGAAGTAGAAAAAGAGACCTTATTGACCTTCTTCCCCTTTCCCTTGACGTCCTCATCTACCTTAACAGAAGACTTCCCCTGAACAGGAGTCTCCTCAAACCTTGGCCTCCTTTGATTGAGACCACCTCTACTCCTGACCAAATCAACAGGAGCCTGCCCCTCACTGGGCTTCACAAAAGAACCGTCAGGGAACTTGAAAACCCTGCCATCAAACTGCACTTTTCCTTAAGACACATCTCTGTTCAGTGCCCAACAATAATTGGACCTGTGCCCCCTCCTACTGCAATAAGAGCAAACCCAAGGATCACTCCTACCAGCCCTCCTTTCAAAATCTCTTGGCTGAGAAGGTGCCTTATTGACCTTCTTGGCCTCCTGAACAAAAATGTGCAGCTGCTTTGTAAGATCAGCCAACTGCTCCACCATTGGGCCCCTCTCCTGTTTGGGAACCTGCACCAAATTTTTCTCCTCCTTCTTCTCCCTAACTTCCTCTTCAGCCAAAGCCTCACTGACTTTGCTGACATACTTGGCACACCCCTCCTGATAGGTGTCCACAGCCAATAACTTCAAATGGGCCTCAACAGCCTCCTTCACCTTATCCAAGGCAGGAAACTTCTGATCCCCATTAGAAAGAGTCTTCATCAATTCCTTTCTTGACAACTCCTTCAACACATCCATCCTGAAATCTCTAGCCAGGGCAGACCAAAAAACATCTTTGGCAGCATTTTCATGTGCCAGCTCCTCCACTTCCACCAAATATTCCACCACAGGATCAAACTGTAGCAGAAACTTTCTGTAACTATGTAAGTTACCAACACCACCATAAGATTGCCATTCACTGACAACCTTGTTCAAATCCACCATAGTGAACCTGACACCCCATCTATCCACCATTTCCCTACACAACAATTTCCAATCCCTCTTCTTGTAGCCAGACATGGCCACAATCTCCTTCTCCACTGACCTATCACCAATGAAGAAGATAATCTGCTTCACCATGTCCAGGTAGGAAGCACCATCTACTCCAGCAGCAGTTTCATACTTCTCTAGAAACCACTTGACATCCTCCCCATTAAACTTGGTACCATCCCAAGTTTTAATTCTCACACACTCCCTAACCATCACAGAAGGAGGACCATCCCCCCCACTGACAGTCACCACAGGAATAGAGGAACCAGAAGCCATTCCTCCAGTCCAAAACACCAAAAAGAGCCAATCAAAGCAAAAGAGATTCCAAAGAACTAGCAAGTTCTACCCCACGTTGGGCGCCAGAAATGTAGACAATCCTATAGTACTAGCTACAGGCCTTGACCAAGGGAGTTGGAAAAAAACCAGAGAGAAAATCCCCTGTCCCTTTAGAAAAATAGAGTGAGATTTACTTGCTAAAGTAAGTTGGTTCCTGTTTTGCTAAAGACCCCTTTTAAACACACTTGACTGCTTGATGAGCCAAGAAAGTAGTCCCCAGATAGACTACCAGACCAAAGAACTGAAATGTAGAACAAAGTCCACACCAGAGACAGCAAAGATACTTGATGTAGGCTGCAAATCCACACCAGAGACAGCAATAATACTTGCTATAGCTTGCAAGACTATAACAGAGAAAACAGTTGCCAAAGTTAAGTTAAATGAAGAACTTACTTGCAACAAACACAGCCAATTGTGGCCAGAAAACAGTGAAAACTGAGTGAGGAACAATGAGATCACCTCCGGATGGTTGTATGATGATTAAGGTTGCCCCGAACTGTCTTATTTACTATGTACACACAGACCACTAACTAAGAGCCCATGCGCACCCACCAATCTGGCGCCTGTACCTGCCAGATTGCATAACAAACCCTCCTGGAGCGCTCCCCAACCTCCTAAAACAGAGGCCGGCGGGCCGCCCGAAGTCGGAGATGCCGCCTGAAGCGGCCCGGCCTCCCTGAAGCCAGAAAACCAATAAAAACCACTAATCTACTTAGAAAAATTTGCTACAACTACTAAAACCTTTAAAACACGGAATTTCACTATAACAACATTGAGACATGAAATATAGAGAAAAATTAGCTCTATCCAATGGTACTAAGCACTTAACCCTAAGACTTAAGGTTAGCCCATAAAACACGAAAAACAAAATTAAACAGCAATCTTTTATAAATGAAAAATGAGGAAATGACCCCTTAAAACTCAGAATATGAAAAATGTCTACAAGACATAAAATATAGAGAAAAACCAGGGCTATCCAATGATAGTACCCACATACCCGCAGACCCAATATCCACGGAATAAAACCAGAAAAATACCAAATTCCTTAACAGATGTCAATTAAGACATGCACAAACAGCGCCAAATCACACAACAAAGGCCCCTGCCAATGTTGGAAGACCACAACGTAACCTTGTACAAATCTGTAAAATACTTTTAAAAAATTGTGAATTTGGTACTTGGTTATTGGATTTTATATGGCAATAATTTCAAATAATTTTATACTTTATTCATATGCTAAGATTCTTAAGTGTGTCTATTTCCGATTTATTATATAATTTTAGCTTTAACAAAGTTTAGACTAGGTTTGTGCCAGGGGGTGTCAGCGCATCCCAAACAAGCTCCTATTATAGAATAAATTAATTTTTTTAATAATTTTATATAATACTATTTAGTGTTAACTTTTTTTATCCCCTTTTTTTAAATAATCTTTTTCCTTTGTTTTCGTCCCCTATTTTTTATAACACATAAAGATGCTGAAATTTCCAATAATAGATCCCTTTGTCATATTGCATGATGTTGATATTTACAAATCAATTTAAATATTTAAATTAGTTAAACTTACATTCTCAACTATTTACCCCTTGCAATTTTCAAATTGTATATTGGACATATTCTTTGTTTGTCATACTTTAAAGCCCCCAATGCTTATGTCTAGTTACTTCCCTTTTACTATTAACCCCATTATTATCATCAGACTATTTTCCAATATGCTTGCTAGCTTGATTCCATTGTAAAATAACCCCTATCAAAAACCTGCTTCTGGTAATATATAAACCCTCTTGTTGTGTACCACATTTCTCAATTTGTTTATTTCTCTCAATTTTACTACTATTATCTTTTGGTTATCAAATTTATCTGTGTTAGTACAGCTTGAAATTACAAATAGTAATATATATTTTTTTATCTCTTTATTACCTTGATATAAGAATTTTTTATTTTATTCAAGTAATAAGTCATTAAAATGCCTCGTGATAAACAGACACCTCCTTTATGTAAGATCTATTGCCTTATCTCTTATATCTTCTTAGAATAACTTTTCTTTTCCATTAATATATTTGATATATTAGCACCAAGTAGTTATTCGACAAAATCTCATCAGCATCCTTGATTCGAATCCTTCAAACTCAAGAAACAACCACCTCTAGGCATGTCTCCAAACCCCCATTCTCTTCCCAATGAAAGGACTGAAATTACCCAATCTCAATATGGAAAGATACTTGAATTCGGTAAAGGCAAAACTGAAGAACTACTGTCAACTCTTAGTGAGAAGCCTATTCCATCTTATATTTTGAATGCCTACATCAATGTGCTTGAATACATTGATGACCTAGAAAAATGTAAGTAATTATTTTATATAAAATTCTTTAAACTCAGAAGGATATATTATCAACCCTTTTTCTTTAAAACTTATTCAAATTCAGCTTATAAAAAAGGTATCATTCCTCCTGATGATGTCATTATCATCAAAGATGATGATGATAATGAAATACCTGAAGCTGAAGGCTATGCATCAACATCTCAAGGGGGAGATATAACTATTCTTCGACGTTCAAAAAGAATGAGACTTTCTAGGGGTTCAAGTTTTGTCAGTGCTACTAAAACTCCTCCTGCCAAGGATTCCTCTTACTCAACATCTCAAAAATCTAAACAAACTATTTAAAATGTGTTGAAAGGGTATGTCATTTCTTAAATGAGTAATATAGCAATAAATTTTATATTAGTGTTTAAAGCTATCTCCAAATTGTTTACTTTCTTATTTATAATTTTTCTTGTCTTTTTCTTATCTTTTAATCCTGCTCTAAAAACGACAATCACTCCAAAGCGTCAACTAATAGCAAATCTTGATCTAATGAAGACAAAGTAGAAGAAGATGATGATGAAGAAGTTTCAATATATGAAGCTTCTCTAACTCAAAAAGATGATGAAGCTACTTCTGCTGATGAAGTTGAGAAAACAACCAATGAAGAAATCAATCCACCTAGCTAGCCACACAAAAATACTTCAAGTTTAAAGAAACAGCTTATAGTTGCCGTATCTTCAAAATCTAAAATTGAAATTCCAAAAATCCTACGTTCTCTATTATCATTGATAAAAATTGCCAATAACTCCCTTCCTTATACTCCAACAATGATTGGAAACTCAAAATTACAGAAGCAAATAGCTGAAACTCATTGATTCTTTGAAGGTAGAATCAATGGTAAAAAGGTAATTAGGGAATGGCCAGAACATGATCAGTTATTTGAAATCCATTTGTCTGTTTCTCTTGAAAAGTTACACAAAATTTCACACAAATTCAATTTTCTATGGATGAAATCTGCTCATGAAGAAATGCTTACAAAAATTAATGAACTCTGTGTGTATCACTTACTTGAAGGTTGTTAATTTATTTTATGATAACTAATTGTTTTGTTATTTTTTTAGCTTTGGATTTTCTTAATGTTGACACTTTGCAGATCTGGGTGGTCAATAATTTGAGCTTTGAAAATTTAGAAAATTTTTGTAACTCTGAATAACCAAACTCAATTAATCTTTCTCTGTTTAAGAAGACTGATCACCCTGAATCATCAATGATACACATGCTATCTAGACTAGTTAGCCCAAGTGCTCACCAGTGTTCTTTTTGGGCATCCCTTTTTGCATCATCTCTTTATCCTGCTTCTCAAGAGTTTACCCTTCCTGCTTAAGAATCTGACTTCAATCCAGATTGTCCTATTGAACGTGCCCTACATATTCTAGCCCACCTTACACATCTGAAAAGCAAAGTTCCCGATACATTCGACAGCTCAACATCACAGTTAATTGCTGCAAATTTTTAAATCACTCCCCTGTGCCAATTTGGAAACATAATAATTGACGTCATGATTTCAATAATTATTTTAAAATCTAGAGAGGCTGCTGCAAATATAACTCAAGCTGAAAGCAAGAAACAACAACGTTCAAGGAATAAAAAAAAACAACAGATATGCAGCAATTTGATGAGTCTAATAATGATTCAATTCAGAAGATCAATCAATAATATGCACACCATAAATATCAATCATTTAATTTTTACTTGGTTGATGGTGTTTGTGGATTATTTCTTTCCTCACAGAACCACCGGCTTGTGTCAGCTTCAGACTGTTTAGAATTCATAACACAACTTGGCCTCCTTAGAAAATACTTTGATAATAATAATCCAGGCGGTGAAAAAATCTGGAAAAACCTTAATTTTTATATCTATAATATTATCAAACCCTTAATAGATAATTCTGGGCCTATGCCACTTAATTTTATTACTCCCACCATGAGCCATATTGCTAAAGCAATGGCAGCTGATTTTCTTGATTATTGGAATCTTATTAAGCCAAATTCTTCATTCTTCTCTATTGTTGATGTAATTAATACATAATCCTACTTCATGTAAAAATATACTTTATTCTATTGCTACATTTTTTGTGTAACTCAAATTATTTATTTATGTGAGATTTATTACTGAATCTGAATAAAGACACTTAAACTATCAACAATTATTATTGTATAAATTTCTTACACCTTTTTTCTATTCAGTAAATATTATTGCAATAATCATAACTCAAAGTCATGATGGATCAAAAATTTGAAAAAAGTTAATAATACATTAAAAGTCATTTTTCTCATAACACTATATATTTCTTTAAGATGGCAATACATCTTAGCATTTGTCGCAAATTTTAAGATAATTATTACAAAAAATTGAAACAGTTTTCTATAAATTCTTTTCAGCATGTTAAAAAGTAAAAAATATTAAGTGTAAAAAATTTTTGCTCAAAATTCATCAAAGCTTTTTCATAAGTAGACTTTTCTTAATCTAATTTCTATAATTTCTAGGTGCATAATTATCCAAATTATACTAAGTATTCTCTATGAAAAACTCCTGGAAATAATTTTTAATTCATTTAATAATAGTAACATATATATGTACCATGATAAAATAATATCTAAACATTTAAATAATGAGAAGCCATCATATTGGTATGAAATCATATTAAAGTGTCTTTGAAAAAATAGTTAAATATAAAAAATATCTTTATATCAGTGTCAATTATTTTGAAAAACAATATTTACTCTACATTTTGATGATCTATAATTTAGCTTGCTGTATTTTGATTCATATTTTATATTGATTATTTTTTACACTTACAGATTCATGTATAGATATCAAATTTCATTTAATAATTTGGAAAAAAAGATATTTAATTCTTTCTATGAAAGCAAAAAAATAAAAGAAAGAAACTAGGGTACTCCTTATTAAGAACTTAAAAATATTATTTCTATAAATATTAAAACAAACCCTTTTTAGATTGCCATCCTTCTTGTTCATCCTTAAATGTCAATGATAAGTTATTGAAATGTTATTTTTCTTCTAAAATTTCATATGAATCAAATTCTACTTACATCTACCTTAATAGATCAAGTTCAATAAAAATTTATCTACAATATTTTTCTTCGTTTTTATGATTCATTCAACTCCAAGAAAAAAGAAATATTCTTCCACAACTCTTAAAATTAATTCAATGAATAAATATTCAAACACTTTAAAATAAATTTCAATTTAATTGTGTTATATTTATCTTAAAATATATTGAGGTCCACTCTCTGACAAAAGTAAAAGCCCTTTTATAATTATTAATATTTTATTATAATAGGGGGTGTCAGCTCTGGCAAATCCGCACTTAACTTAAGTGCTGATTTCAAACCAAATCAGCACTTAAATTATGCAAAAAAGTCACTTATTTCAAAAATGGGTGTCAGTTCTGACCTCAAATCAGCACTTTTTTCGTGATTTTTTTATCAAAACCACATGTTGGCCACATCATCCCTTTCTTTCCCATACCATTTTGTACTCTCCAAATGTCCTCTTAGTGTACTTCATTCACTCGGGTTGGTATTTTGGTTTGTTGCATATTCATTTTTTTTGGAATTTACAGTGAAAATATTTTTTTTGGATGGCTCATTGGTTTTCTTTCACCAGCTCAACATGAAATTGCATATTTTCTGAAATCACATATTTTGTCAGTGATTTTTTTTTTCATTCATCCCTCATATCCTTTACCTATTCTCCTCCAACATCCCTCAAACAAGTTGGTTTCATTCATTTTTTCATCTCATCTCTCCAGGTAAGTCACTTTATTCTTTTTTTTTGATTTTTTGATGACTAATTATAATTTTTTTTGTTTTTTTCTGTTTATTTTATTTTATTTATCTAAATTTTTTTTGTAAGTGGTTATTTTGGATTTCAATGGTATAATTAACCTTTTTTTTCTCTTCCTCTTTACTTTCTTTTTTAGCTCCATAACCCTACTCTTCATCCCTCCTTGGCATGGTCATTATCCCCCCTTTCCCTTATTTCACTTTTTTTTGGCTCCATTTCATTGAAACACATACATTGCACATTCTTTATGTATTTCACTTACTCCATATTCAATTTCCCCACAATTCAAACATCAATCTTTCTCACTCTATTTTTCCTACTTTTCAATCAAGGTAAGTTTCATCTCCTTTTTTTCATGCCTATATGATATCTCATTCCTTTTATGAAAACTTCATACTTAAATATATGTATGACTCTTATCTGGATAAAAGTGAACTTATAAAACTCCTTTTGATCTCATCTTCATTACCACTTTTCAAGTTTTTGTAAAATTTTGAAAATCAAAATTGGAATCAGGGTTAAGTTTATTTAAATCTAATTTTATTTTTACTAAAGATTCTCCTGAAGGCTACCTTTCATTTCCTACAAACAGATTTGAATTTGATTCAGTGGTTGCTGAGATATTGACCGTTAAAGTTGAGCCTTGTTTTTCCCAATTTAAATTTTTATTTCATTTTTTTATGTAACAAATTAGGGTTAGGTTTATTTAAATCACATGTCTTTTAACTGAAGATTCTACTAAAGCATATCTTTCATTTCCCACAAACAGGTTTGAATTAGGTTCAGTGGTTGCTGAGATTTTGACCTTTGAAGTTGAGCCTTTTTTCCAAATTTCACTTGTCTTATTTCACATTTTTATATTGCATATTTAGAGGAGAAGGATTCTGAAACTCTTATATGATTATTATCTAGGCATATATTCGTTGCTCACAAATATCACTAAAGCTCAAAAAGATGAAGATTTTAGCTTATGGGACACTCTACCTTCCTTTAACTCTTTTCTTGCTCTTTGACTCAAAAAGCACTGTAATAAAGCATTTGAAAAAAATCATGAACTTGCAACCAAAGTTGGAATACTAAATTGGTGTGACTCTGAATGGGAAGATATCAGCCACGAATATTTTTTTTTCTTATGTTATTATCACTCATTCTGGCTTCAAAAATAGGATTCATATCGATAGGAATGATGCCCATTTTCTTACTTTTGGTATATTCTCATGTTTCAATCCAATAACTGGCCACCCAATACCATCTCCAGCTAAAATCAAAGGACATGGTTTATATTTTCCAGACCACCGGTGCATCATTGATTTTGGTTTGGGAAATGGTATCATCAAAACTATTTGGAATTCTTCTAAGGATAATCATTAAACGACCAAGGCTCCTCCTGGTTTGGAATCCTGTCAAGATTTAACACATTTTGGTTGCTCATTTCAAATCAGTCATAAGTTGATTCAAAGAATCAATAAGGTAATGAAAGAAGGTAAAGTAAATCAATTTAAAAAAACTTTATCTAGATCCAAAAAGTATGGGGATTAGAGTTGTCGTCGAAAATTTTATATTTTTTCATAAATATTTAATAAATATTTTTTATGTATCAATTTACTCAACTAAAGTAATGGGCCCACGACCTTGTGTTGTATAAAAGGTAATCATGATAACATTTATTTGTTTCATGGGGTTCCTCTAGCCTATACCTGTGGAAAGTCCCAAACTTTTGTTTCTAGATTTGATCTGCATTTTGGCTTGAGGGATTGTCATTACTTTAAACTAGGGAAATTGATATATATTAGATATTTATATAATAATTTATGTAATTATATTAAATTTAGATAACTTCCACCACTTACTTCAATAAAATGCAGGGGGGGGGGTATTGCCAAATTTTCAAATCTGACATGTGAAATTGATGACTTAGAAAAATTTTGGTGATATCCACCCCTTGCTTCAATAAAATGCAGGGGAGATTATTGCCAATTTTTTAATACAGATATAGAATTTTTTTGACTTGTAAATATTTTGGTGAAAATTTTTGAGGAGAATGTGAAAGTAATTGTTTCCACCTTGAGCAGGTTTCTGGCTCAAAGGAATAGTAGTACCATCAACAAAACCGACAAGTTGAGATTCCAAGGAGTTGATGGAAGTGATACATTGTTTGGTATAAGTGTTAACTGAACCATACCCTAAATCAAAGACATTTTATAAATGTTTCAAAGCGCCTCCATTACCATTTGAACCCAAATGACATAGTGTGATGGCCAATGGAATTGAAGGATATTGTTGTTCTTTTTGAGAATTATTGTGAAATATGGGATGATCTTGAATAAGCTCAAGCAATTTAAGGAAAAATTCCTGAGAAGCCCTGAAAAGCTGTCTAAAACTGGGTGTAGATAGGTTAAGAAGTGTTTGGATGGTGTACTTGGGGGTATGAAGTACTTGAGGCTTTCTGGGAAGAAGGTATCATTTCGTGGCCATTTTTGATAAAAAGACAAAATCTTCTTCTAGATCAGAATCAGAATCGGAATCAGAGTCCAAGAGCAGTTCAAGAGCCATGAAAGTCATTGCTTTATGTAATTTATCACGATTTGAAAGTGAGGAACGCATAACTCTTATATGAAATTATATGAAGATGTAAGTGATGTACAATGTTTTGAGTTATGAAGTGTTATGCTGCGGAGTGCTGCGTATGAATGGGATGATGCTGACAAATCAGTAAAATGGGACTTGATGGTGAAATCAGCACTTTTGGTTTAGAAAGTGCAGATTTGAGTGAAATAAGTGACTTATTTCATTTTGAAATCCACCAGTATTGGGGCTAGTGTGTTTTGGAAATCAGCACTTATTTAAGTGCGGATTTGGTCAAATTTAAGTGCGGATTTTCCAGAACTGACACCCCCTAATATAATAAAATTTACTTAAAAATGATGTAGTAGTTTCTATTTTACATACTTGGATTTATGAATTAAAAAAAAAATTTTAATTAGATATATAGAAATATCATCATATAATTTAGCTTTTGTAATTCTGCACCTTAATTAAAGATAGATGATGAAGGCTAAGTCAAGATATACAAGAAAATTTAAATTCATATTAATTAAATATTCCCCTTCTACAAGGTAAATTTTAAAATTAGAATTAATTTTTATTTGAGATCTAAATTGATTGATAGATTCTTCATTATCAAGATATCTCATTTCTTTTTATTGATTATTTCACTTCTACTTTTGAATTTATATACTTTACTCAAATACAATTATGTGATGAAAAATATTCAATTTATCAAAAAAAAAAATCATAAGTCACAGTAGTGTACAAATTTCAGTAAATTTAAGATTGAATAATGCCACTAAATTAATTCAAGTTATATTTGAAAGTAAAAAAATGAATGACTCAAAGAAAAAAATTAATATTTAATTGTCCATTAATTTTTTTTTCTTTTTACTTAAATAAGAATAGAATAATACATGGTTTTAATTTAGTTTTTAATAAGAAAAAACATATTTCAAAAATTAGAAAATTTTTAATACTTTTAAAAACAATATTAATAGTACAGATCTATTTATATTGATGCATATGATCTTTTAGGATGGAAACTAAAAATATTGTATATAATTTGTTTCCGTTTGCAATAATTAAGCAAGTTACAAAGCTATATTTTGTTTCTTATATTTTAATATATTATATTTTATTTTACATGTAGAAATGATAATTTTTTATTGTAATATGATTTTTCAATTTTTACATCCATTTTTTCATACTTTTATTGTTTTAGGTTTTTCACTAGATTATACATAATCATCAGCTTCATAAAAAGGTTTTATAGACGTGTGTTTAAATATATCATTCTACCACTAAACTAAAACTATACCTTTACAATACAATCACATTTTAACCTATCACTTTTTAATGGTCTTTCCCTTTTTTTATTAACATGTATATCAGAATCTTTTTCTGTATTTAATCTTTTAATATCTTTAGTAACATTAAATATATAGTAATTCACTAACTTTTTTTTTGTTAAATAAGTCTTTTCATTGTACTTAGAAAGTTTCATGATAAGAAAATTACATCTTTCTAACTCTTCATTTATATTAAATTAATCTGAAATATCTATTTCAAACTCTTGGAGTTTTCTAAATGTATTGAAAAGTCTTGTACTAACTTGAATAGAAGAGCCAATGCGAGTGAATCCACCAATTTCATAACATTGTGAAGTGAAATGATTAAGAAGGTTTGCTGGCCATAGAATTGCTGTGATGCCATTAGTGGCCTCCATGTCTACTTTGCAAGCTATTTTAGGAAAATGAAGCTCTCCACCTTTTTGAAGTCATTGATTTGAGTCATAAGATTGATGAAGAGAATTTTTCTCAGTGTCTTTAGGCATAAAAAGTCCAAATGTATACTCGCTATGGTCTGAGTCACAGCTAGGACTTTTTTAAAACCTGTTTTTATTTGAGCCTGTTTTCAAAGTAACATTGCCAGCAAATGGTTCAATTTCTTGATCATCAACATTTTCTCCAAACCTAGGAATCCCAAGCTTTTGACAGAGTTTTACTGCTTCTCAATGCTTAACATTAGATATATTTTGATAAAAAAATTAAAAGAATAACTATATTTGCTTCATGAAATGATCATACTCTGCCAGATCTAAGGGCTTAGAAGCATATTTACCTATAAAAGTAATTAAAATAATAATAGATTAAAACTATTCATAAATAAAACTATATAATACTTACAAATTAAAAGGGACTTTTTCTTATCTAAACACCGACCACCAACAAACATATTACCAAATCCACCACCATTTTTATGAGCTTTATTTTGTAAAACTCCATTTTCACAATACAAAAAGTCTTTGATGCACTGAATTGTTGCTTCAAGCATGTTTAATTGAATGAGATCTTCAATAGAAAATGTTTTCACTATAACACTTGGAATTGAGGAGCAGATTGGATGGAAAATATAACAGCTAGAATTCGAAGTAAAATACTGTTCTGGATTAACTAAATATTTGACAAAACTCCTAGAAAAATATTTTTCCCTCTTTCCATCTGTCTCAATACTGTAATTTTCAAGAATAAGTAATGCATTCTTAATGTTTTTTGCACGCTTGTTGTTTGATTTTTTTCCTTGGCAGTGATTTTTCTTAATAAACAAGCTTTGTGAAGCCTGCATCTTGTAGTGTAGTGGATAAGAAATTAATTTAATTCAAAAATAAATAAAAAAAAGTGCAAAAGAATGCAATTGTTAAAGTTAACACCTCCAAAAATAATCATTATATATTCTTAATAATAAATAAAAAATCATATCCAAAGTGCATGTAGAAAACATGAGTATTAGCTGCATTTAAAATATTAATCAAGTATTTGGAATTAAAGCTTCATTTTATTTCTTACAAGTATAGTATTCTGCCATATGTGTTGGGCACACAAGATTCAACTATACCCTAAACATGAACAATTAAATGTGAAGCTTAAATCCACGCCCAATTATTACGATAAATACAGAAATAATACATAAGTATGTGTTGATTCTTTATTTAATTTTTCTCCATATATCAATAATATATCAAACCGCAAGATATCTAAAATTTATAATGTTGAAAGGTATAGTTTCCTTAAATAAGAATCAACTATACCTCTACCATTAATAGAATTACAGGAGGCCAATACAATAAATTATTGATATGTGGAAAAAAAATGATACCATACACATGTGGATACTATGATATTTTATTTTATTTTATTATTTAATATATAATGATTGAGAATAATAAAAAATTTAAAAATGAAATAGTGAAAAAAAGATATTTTTACTTGAAATTTAAAAAAAATCCTTTGGTAGAAGTTGATTGATCAATAAATGGACAACTTATATGTTGATTTAAATTTTTAGAAATTGATTATTGTAGAAAAATAAGTATTATTTTTATTGAATGAAAAAAATGAAAAGAGAAAGACAAACCGACATAAAATTTGGATGCTAACCAAAAATTAGCTTTTTTATTATACTATGACAAGTTAGAGATCAAGCTGCCAAGAGTTAAAAATAATCATCAGTTCTATTTTTTTTATTTTTTAAAGAGATTTACAAGGAGAGTAAAAGATCAACAATACAAATTAGTAATCTGTAAATAAGTTACTTTGGTGGCAAACCTAATGACTGAGAAAAATGGATTCCCTAAAAATTGAACATATATTTAAAGTGAAATTAATAATTTTACTTAAGAAACAAGTATAAGGGTCAAACCAAAATAAAAAACTCTTAAGTGAAACAGATGGAAAGCTAATTATTTTAATAAACTATCTCTTGTAAGTGGAAGGAGAGAAGTAGAAAAATTGCCACTTGGATGAAAATTTGCTTACAGTTATGCGTATAGAAACACACAAATTACTGAAGCCAGTTGCATCTCATGCAGTGACTTGCATAAGGTGTATATGCAACAAGTTTTTACACAGCAATATATTGTAAAAATGAAGAAAAAACATTTTCACATGCTTTTAATTAAAACTTAAATCTTATTTTTACAGCTTATTTTTATAGGGTTTCACAACGTATAATTCAAGGAACCAAAGCCTCGGATTGTTTCACATGGATGCAATTAATAGTTATTTTCACTTTTTTTTTCAAATTCAATCCACTTATCTATATCATTTTTTCACATAAAGTGGGAAAACTTACCTTCAGATGATATTGACACATTTTTATCACTTATTATTTTTGTTGCCACCAAGTTGAAATTTGGCTACAAAAGTGTTAAAAACCAAGCATATATTTCTGCAAAACAATTTGAACACAAAATCAGTATTTTGATATTTTAAGCTTTTTAAAACTGGGTATATATGTTTTGGCATTTAAAAATATCAAATACCACTTTTTCTAGCTTCAATTTTTTATTATGCAAATATACATTTCACACTGTCTAAAATTTAATGCCAAATGGCACATAAAAGAGTAGGAAGAATTTCAATATCTAAACTCTCATATTATTTCTTATTAATTAAATTCAGCCCGGAGAACATAGATAGTGGTTTATTTTTTATAGTAGCCAATGTTGCTTAAAGCAACATTGGCTGCTCAAATCTCACGTTAAAACCTCCCAGCCAGTGTTATCTGGCTGGGAGATGTGAAAAACAGTTTGCAACCAAAGTCGCTACAAGCGACTTTGGTTGCTTTAAAAAAAGACTTTCAGCCAGTTTTATACTGGCTGCAAGTCAATGATATAAAATAAAGGCCGAGCAAAGTTGCTGCATGC
The DNA here is from genome assembly GCA_030280995.1 of Hemileia vastatrix. Classification (NCBI taxonomy): domain Eukaryota; kingdom Fungi; phylum Basidiomycota; class Pucciniomycetes; order Pucciniales; family Zaghouaniaceae; genus Hemileia; species Hemileia vastatrix. The sequence goes on from JASXTE010000005.1 coordinate 25,637,359, forward strand.
AACTTTGCTTGCTTTTAAACACAAAATCTTGCAGGCAGTTTTAAACTGCCTGAAAGATGTATTATAAAAATGACCAAAGCCACTAAAAGTGGCTTTGGTCATTTTTTTCTCATTTTTATTAAACGCTGCCAGCTTAAAGCTGGCAGAATTTTTTTTATTTTCAATCCCGAGCCACAGGAAGTGGCTTGGGTTATTTTTTTCTGTTTTTTTAAATTATTGCCAGCCAGGTTCCCCCTGGCTCGTAGTGCTATCTGACATTTGAAATCTTGTAAAAAAGTTTAGAGGAAATATAAAATTCATATTCTTTGATACATTATGAATTATGAGGTAGAGGATTGATGAAGGGATTAATAGCTTAAAAATAAAATGGGCCATTGCTGATAAGAAGAGTTCTAAAACAATAAATATTTTCTATGAAAATGAGATGGGATGGAGTAAACTAGGGGGTCTCAAAATTGATCAAATATTCCACATAAACACGCCATAAAAAATTACCAAACACCCCATCAGAAAATGAAATACACCTGCCCTAGACAGGTGAATTTTGTGGTGTGTTTGACCTCAAACACACATTCTTTTGGAAAGAAAAAGCCATCAAAACACTTCTCTCCTTCATCTTGATTAGTCAGCACTAGGTAAAGACAAGCCATCTCCTTAGATTCTTTTTCACCTAATTCTTAAGGGCTTATTATTCAAGATGTGAAAAACATGACTTCCCACCACTTAAGCAGCCACTTCATCATACACTCACCCTTAGTCTTCATCACCATTCACTAAAATTCCTCTTTCAGTCCATTGTAAAATAGAAATAACTGCTACCACTCTAGCCCTGGATCTATTGGTTAAGTCAGATACCAATTCCAATGCTGAAATTAAGTTGGCTTACATGTGTAACATGCTGAATAATCACTAATTATATTCCAGAACACTTTTCATACAACACCAACCACAATTTAACCTTGATGTTCTTTAAAGCATTCCTGAAATTAGCTTTAAACAGATATTTTGCACAACCCTGCCTGGATTTCTCAGTTACTTGAACTGATAAAAGATCACTCAATTTTCAGAAATTATTCTTGTTGTCCATAAAGAGATCCTCCAATTCAAATGTGTGTTGCACTTTGTCATTTTAGTTCAAATTGAAATGGTGGCACATTTACCCATCTTGAAAACCTATTCCAGATCAGAGATGGAAATAAATATTTTGATTGTAAAAAAATGCTTTGAATCTCTCTTATATACATTACATGTGTCAAGGTACGCTTTTGGTCTAGAAGATTTGGTATGAAGTTTTAGGAGGATTTTAAGGGTTAAAATGGATTCTCAACAATTTGGTACGTATTTCTTAATCTAAGTGATTTAATTACTCAAATAAAAGAGGTAGGTTTAAAATATTGATATAATTTATAGATCAGAATTACGTTATTGTAAATACTAATGATATAGAATATAAGAATAAGTTTGATGTTTGTAATTGTAATAAAATAATGTAGTAAAGGAATGAATAAAAAACAACTAAAAGAGAGGCCTTATATAGGCAAAGGAGGGACAAAGCACGGCAATCAAATTCTGAAAACAGTATTATGAGAGAGAGAGAAAAAGAATATTCCAGAAGGAGTATTTACAAATAATAAAGTTGTTCTAAAAAGAAGGCATCAAAAAGATGTATTTACAGAGTATGTCAAAAATACATCAATTTATTTAATATTTACTGTAGAAGTCAATTCTAAATAAGAAATTTGAATTTTTGTATATATTTAATAATATTTGAATATTAAAATCTTATTTTAATTTAAAATCTATTTTTTAATATAAATCTTTATTTCTTCCAACCTGTCAAATGAGCACGGTGTTAGAGAAAAAATATAAGGGGCAATTTTATATTTAATTTTCATTATTCATTTAATTTTATCATTCTGTAATTAGTTAATTTATTATAAGTAATTTTAATGTAACTAATTTATAATTAAATAATTAAAATGATAAGGTGCGGCTTCATCCAGTAAATAATTAATAATTTCACTGGGTAAGTCTAGTAGCCTGGCTGACAGCATGTGTATACTCTTGCTATTTTTTAGGATTCCAGTTGATTAAATGTTTTTTATTTAAATTATAAGTAATGTTTTTCTCCATATCTACATGAATAAAATTCATTCTGGATTTCTATTAATAATTTAATTAAATATGGTTTTTCAACAGCTTCATTAACCAACCCTTGTGCACAAGATACATAAATTAACAAATTTTATTTTTCTAAATCTAGAAATTCAGCAATACCCTCCCCTGCGCTTCACTATATTAGGGGGTGGTGATTGCCATTTTTTTCATGTCAAAAAAATTTTTTATGTCTCAAAAAAAAATGGAAATACCTTATCCTGAATTTTACTGTGGGAGGGGGTGGAGATTGCCTTTTTTTCATGTCAAAAAAAATATTTATGCAAGAAAAAAAAATCACAATACCTCCCCCTGCAATTTACTGTGGGAGGGGGTAAGATTACCAAATTTTGATTTTATTTTCATAAATTCTTAAATAAATTAATAGAAAAATATAATCAGCCAAGTAAAAGTAATGGGATTCATAATTCCACCTGCTAAAGATTTCAGATGTGACCAAAGCCAGATAAATCATATGACAAGCAATGTATTGAGAATTCATCCATTCAATACAAATAAATAATTAAATGAAAGAATTAATACAGAAGCACGTCTCAATTGCACAAAAGTTTTATTTGATTGATTTTATTTAATAATTGATAATTTAAAAATTTATGAAATAAAAAAAAAAATTGAAAATCTTCTAATTACCCTATGTGGAACCCCTCTCTAAAGATATACTATAAATAGGGCCCTTCCCCCTTGATTTACTTACCTGGTCTATCAGAATTTGGTTGATCTGGAATGAAAAACCAAAATGAGTAAGTGTTTCACAAGATTCCAAAAAAATGAGAAACCTTTTTACAAGATATAAAAACAGTAGTTTCCTTGGTAGTTTGATGATTATCTCTTGGATTTTTAATTGATGATTATGCTGAGAAGAGTTCCAAATAGATTTGATGATTCCATCTCCTGAAAAAAATTCAAAACATCAACAAATCAGGGAAAAAATGATTTATAAAGAAGAAAAATTGAGGAAACAAATGATAAAAAACAGTTGAGGAATAGACATACCTTGGGAGTGGTACAATGAAAAGTATCAGAAAAAACATGCATATTATTGAATATCAAAATTCAAAAATTTAAATTAGTTTACATAAAAAGACTCAACTTTAAAAGTAGATATCTCAGAAATTTCTGAGCCAAAATTGATTATGCTTTCTGGAAATGAAATTCATGCCTATATAGAACCTGTAATCAAAATAATGTGAGATTTGAATGAGCCAAAATCTAGCAAAAGTTAATATTCATCCTCATAAAATAAAACTAAAAAATTGGAAGGACTCATCCAAAACTGATATTTAGCTGATCAAATCAGAGCCAAAAGCCTGTTGCATAAGCCCTATATGCATATTATGCAAAATTGAACTAAAAAAATGTAAATTAGTCCATGAAACAAGATTCAACTTTGGAAGCAGTTATCTCAGCAACCACTGGACCAAATTCAACACCATTTTCTGGAAATAAAATTCATTATTCTGGATATTCTTCCAACAAAAGGATATGCCATTAAAAAAACCCTTACCCTATTTCTGAACTTTTATTTTTGACTTAAAAGAAAATCAAAAAAGGGTTATAAAATTTAAAGCCAGGTATTATCAATGGTCTAAAAAGATGTATTTTAGCTACCTATGTTTTTTATAAGTAATATATTTTTTCCAGAGTAAGACCTACTTGAGAAGATTAAAATAAAGTCGATGGAAGTTTGAGCCAAGTGGATGATAAATATCTCAAAAACCAGTGAGCCAAATCAGATGTTGCATGGTGGATGTGAGAGCTAGGCTTCTATAGAAACTTCTTAAAAGTGGAAATGTGATTTGAGAAAACAAAAAAAGAAATAGAAAAAATAACAAAAACAAATTCAGAAAAAGAATATCAGTTAAAATTGAAAAAAAGATGGTGGGAGGATGACTTACCTGATGAGATGTCTTCAAAGATGTAAAAGGACCAGATAGAAGTTCAGGAAGTGATAGATAAAAGAAATAGAAGAAGAGTTAAGGAAGTGAGAGAAGATGAATAAAAGGATATGAGGGATCATTGAAAAAATGAAAGAATGAAAAATTATGTAATTTCTGAAATATCCAACTTCATGTTGAGATGATTAACCAAAATGAATCAGGAAGGGAAAAATTATGCTTTCAGTGAAAATTCAAAATAATAGTCAATATGCAAAAATAAAAAAAACCCAAGTGGAAAGTACATGCAACTTGATCATTTTGAGAGGATGAAAAATGGATTTTAAAGGGTTTTGTTGAAAATTTTGTAGTGTTCTTGGCATGATGACTAAGTTTTGAGGATATAAATTTGTTCAGGAATTGTTGATAAAGAAAGTAATGAAAAGCTCAAAATTTACTGGGGCACCATGTGTAAAAATTTGTATCAAAAAAGTGGGAGGGGAAAGATGTGATGTGTGGTGAATTGGGAGGATCTGTAGATTGGTTGGCTGTGCTGTGGTTGTAAAATTTAACTAAAGTAGGACATATTTGACCCCATGTTTAAGATCTCATGTAACAAATCAGCCATGTTTCATGGTGTGTTTATGTGGTGGTTTTCAAATGAAATCCACCAGGCATATTTGTTCAAGTTTGAGACCCCCTATTAAAAATTAGATGGGTAGAGGAGGAGGAGGAGATCCTTAAGAAGATGAATAAAATATTGCTTTCAAAATTCTTTATGGATAAATATTAAATTGAAATAAATTTTGTAAATATTTTTTTCATTATATTGGTTTCCACTTTTAAATGCAGTTACTATTTCACATTTACTCATACCAAAACTTGGGAAAGTGATTTATATAAGCATTAAATATTTAAATCGGAAAACTTGCATATTAATTTCCATAACAACCATTCAAGTTATACACTTTAAGGACTTTTTTTATTTTTATTTAAATATAAATATTTCTTTTAGTTGAGTAACTGATGATTTTATTTTCAATAGCCTGTAGGTCTTATATTTTAGGTAAAATTTAAAAAATTATACAAAATTTAGTTTTTGAAAAGACTTAATAGATTAGAAGTGAGAAGTGACTATAATCTTTTTAAAATTAGAAAATAGGAATGGCATTAGTTATTTCAATCCCTATAGCTATTAATATTTGTGATCAAAAAATTTGCTAAATTTATCTATTGTTAAAATTATTTAGTAAAAGATATTATTATTGTAAATTAAATTTTCTTTAATAATTTTATGGTTTATCTTTTGAATGCAAAGTAATGATTAGGTATGTTAAGGAATAATTTTCTTCCTCTAAATTAATAATAATATTGTATATTCAAAAGCTTATGTTGGATCAATGTGTGCTCAATGTGTGCTCAATGAAGGATAAAATCATGGTTATAGTTGATCAGCTTATGCATAACTTGAGATTAATTGAGGCTCATTTTTGGACCAATCTGAGAATAAATGTAAATCTAAATCTAATTTACTTTTTTTTATAAAGAATTCATAAACCTGGAATAATTATAATACACTCTAAATTTCAAGAGAGGGGATTGCTAGCAATTCACCCCTAGATTTCCCGTGGGTTTGAAAAGGGTAAGAAGCAATCACATAGGAGGAACAGGATATGCATTCTTCTTAATGACTGTGTTGAGCTTTCTATAGTCAACATAAAACCTAAGGCTACCATCCTTTTTCTTTACAAAAAGAACACGGGAGCCAGCTGGAGATTTACTGGCTCTGATGAAACCTTTGGCTACACTCTCTGCAATGTAGTCTTGAAGAACTTGAGATTTGCCCTTCAACAAAGAATAGACAGGACCTGCCGGAGGTACTGGACCTATTAACTCTATTTGATGGTTGTAGGGTTGATGAGGTGGTAACTTATCAGCCTTGCAGATTGAGAAAACATCAAGGAAATCATAATAGATTTCTGGTAGAGTTGATTTAATGGCTTCAAAATTTATTTGGTTGTCCTCATCTTCTTCAAGAGAATTTGTTTAGGGAAGACCAGAATTGAGAGAGCATAATTCGACTACCTCGAAGAAATTTAAATCCTCTTCGAGTGAAGTGATTGAGCTAGAAGGGTTAGCCAATTTCTCATTAAGAGAAAGATCAGATGCTTACAAGTCATCTGGAAGAGATTTGTCCTCTAGCAGGACATTTTCATGCAGGTTGTTAAACTCCCTATTGACCTGCATTGAAGAATCAGAAATATACTTAGCGTGTGGGTTGATCAATCCCTGTGAACAATCAATTTCAGGATTCCAATGCGTCAAAAAGTCATGGCCTAGAATGGTATCGTCCATTCTTGGGGCATCCAAGACTGATAAATCCCACTCAAAGGATGGGAAATTCGAAAAGCTGAAAACCCAAAAAACTTTCTTACTTACCCAATATTTGCGTTCCTCTGATTCGACCAAATAAATTGGAATTTGGTCAATATCTGTGAATGTCAGCTTTAACTTCTTAGCAAAAGATAAACTGACAAAAGAAATTGAAGCTCCAGAGTCTATAAGACAATTGAAGGGGGTATCCTCCTTGAAAAGAATGAATCTCAAGCTTTTTAAGGCAACTCCAGTCCTTATGACATGGAGGTTCTGTGCACTGGAGAGATAAGATAGTTTGCTTTACACACAAGTAAACTATCTACTAGTTTTTTGACTTTGAACTAGTACCTTCTCTTTCCTTCAACTTCACACAATCTTCTAGCTTGTGCTTACCCCCACAATACATTCATAGCCCATTATCTTCTTGTTTCTTCCTCTCAGCTTCTTTAAGTTCCCCTTTTAGGTCCAAAACCTTACTGATATGGCCTGGGTTCAAGACTTTTAGTCGAGGTTTGTTCTTTCCCTTATTGGGTTTGGATTGAGTCAAAGAGGATTGAGTTGGCCATGGGTGTGAAGAAGGTCCCGATTTAAAATTTAGACCCTGAGATTTGTTGGCGTATTGACAATGTTGTATTCCTCCTTGGTAAATGCCATCTAGTTTGAGAGTTTGATCCATCAAATCCGTTAAGGTAGTCATCTTCTGACCATAAAGTTTTAATTGATCCAGAATCCTTGATGGAAGTCCCTTTTTGAAATGATAGTTGAGGGCAGCATCATTCCAACCTACTCAAGTTTGAAGCACTCTGAAGTTTGAGATATATTCAGAGGCTTTACCATTATCAATCATACAGAGGAAATCAAGTTCAATTTCTGCGTTTTTTGTTTCATTAGGGTCACTGAAAAACTTAAAGAGTTGGTATTTGAACTTTCCCAGTTATTGATAAGTAAGTTGGTTTCTGTCAAAGAGAGCATGAGAAGATAAGATTCAAACCATCTGGCTGCTTTTCTGGCTAAAAAATAAAAAAGCGTAAACAACCTTTGATTGGTTGTTATGGAACAGAGCTTGCAGGTTTTCAAGAAGGGGAACAATTTATCTGGGTGTTCTCCATCAAATTTGCCAGGAGATTTCATGGAAGGAGTTTTGAAATTTGATCCCTCCAAAGACGTTGGATTTGAAAGCGTTTTCATGAAAAGTCTCATGAAGTCTTCTAAAGAATTAGATGGTCCAGGTTCCAAAGGTTGACCAAAAGGGTGAGTAGCAGGGGCAGACTGTGCCTCATGCGTTGTATCCTCTCCTTCTACTTCATCACTAGAATCATCAAAATCCTGGGGGATGTCTTCTACAGATTGGAATGAGTGTTCCTTTTTGCTAATGTCAAGAGGTTCCAGAGAGTGAGTTCAGGAAACAGGCCATGTAGCTGTTGGCTGCTTCTGGTGCAAGCCCTAGTAGTAGCTCCCATAGGAGGAGTGAATTTAAAAGTGTTATTTTTAAAGAATCTAAAAACACCTGAAAGAGGGCGTAGTAGTGCAAAAGAATGAGAACTATGGAGAATTAAATTATACTGTCACCGGTCGACCTAAGCACAAGGTCAAGGGTGTTCTTGGGAAATTGAGATGGAGAAAAGAGTTTAGAGACTTCTTCAAAGTACAGAGGAAATACTTGAGGAAGTGATTCAAAGATGAGTCAATGGAAAAGATTCTCCTTTGAGATATGTTTGATAAGAATCTTAATATATTTTAAAGTAATATTAATATTCTTAGGATCTCACAAAGGGTTGGAAACTCAAAAATCAAAGATTTAATTTTTAGAAATTATTACTGAGAAAATAAGGAAATGTAAAATATTAATGATTTAACCTGAAACTTTACCACTATTAACTATATATATGTTTTATAGTTTAATGCTAAAGAATGTCAAACCAAAACCCCATCCCTTTTATATCCACTACTCCTCCTCCCATTGGCCTCATGCCCATCCATCATTCTGCACACCACAGACCTCCAAAAAACACCTGTTACACCTGTAACCTCCTCACTAACATCGGTTAACCCCTTGACCCTTCACTAACCATCCTGTCCATGCTCACTACCCCTGTTAAAAACCCACAGACACACAATAAACCTTTAGTGGAATATTGCATTTTCCGTTACTCTGTGCATTTCCTATCAAAGAAAAAGACTGAACACACTATTGAGAGATTAACTAATTTAGATTATAAGTTTTAGATTAGCGCGGTTGAATAGTGAGTACACAAAGGAAAGTTGCAGTCACTATGTAGAATCGCTTCTGTGCTTCAAACATGGATTTAGACCTTGTTATTATTAATTTAATGAGCTGCTTTTTCCTCGAGTGTCACGTGGCGTGTGACACCCTCTCACTTCCTCATGACCTTATATCCCACATCACCAACTCTTTAGAAGGCTGCAACACCAACATATCATTTTCCACATATGAATCTCCCTATGCCTTTTTTCCTAAGGGCCTTCCTCAAGGCTCTCCTTTATCTCCTCTCCTATACATTATTTATAAATAGTCTTTGCTCATGGTTCCCTCTCTTTCCAGATCCTGTTTAGCTATTGGATAGATTGAAAATTTTGAATTCCTATCAGCAGATAAAGACCCTATCAAAGTTACCAAAATATTTTCTAAACTGGGTGTAGAGGCCCTTGAATGGGGTCAATTCCATGCAGCAGTCATTGATGTTCCCAAAACTAAATGGCTATTTTTGACCCAATATCTCCCCCTACTCTTCTTCTCCACAGTCAATCTCTGGTGCTGGTCTCCTTGTTCAAATGGCTGGCATGGAGCTGGACTCTACTCTCTCTTTCAAACCCAATGGTGCAAAATTTGTTTCCCAAGGATTCCAAGCTTCAAACACAATTCACTGTCTTGCTTCATCTGGCTGGGTTATCCCACTCCATCAGTATAAGCTCCTAATTAAATCTCTCATTCACCCCAGAAAAGACTACACTTTAATTGTCTGGAACAACCCCAGGATCACCTTGAAAATAAAAAGAATGTTACAAGTGGTCAACAACAGGGCCACTCAAAGAGAACTAGGTTGCTTCCATTCTACTTCTGTGTGCTTTCATCTTCACAATTCAGCTTCTATCCCAAGTAAACCGTGCTTAGATCTTGTTGTATGTAAATCTTGGGCAAGACTTCTCAGAATTCCCCCCCCAATCCTATGGCTAGCTTAGCCAGTTCAATACTCTCTTCTCCTCTTCCCAAACTGCACCTACACCCTCTGCACCTTCTGTCTTCACCCCACGTTTTCCCTCCTCACTTCCCCCTCAGTAATATTGTCTGTGTATGTTAGTATTTAAGTATGATATAATAGTAAATATTTATGGTCCAAATGCTTATTTTTAAATAATGTAGTGATTGAACCTCAGGGAAATACTAATAAAATAGTTATTCTCAGTATTAACTCACAATATTTGGATTGGTGTGTGCTAGTGGTGAAAAATAGGTTAATAAAATATATTCAAAGCTAATATAAAAATAATATCAATTAATAAGGGCTTTAAAATATATTTAAATATTTTAATAATTGTTTTATAATGTTTATTTGAGCTGTAGTATGTAATTGATGTCAAATAACCCACCAATTCCTCCCTTACTTTTACCAAAATCCACTGGAGTGCACAGACCTTTAATCCAGATGATGTCACTTCTATCGCTGGCAATTACAGCAATTTGAGGGCTTATCAGCTCCCCATGGTGTCCACTTCAAAAATGTTTAACACCCAGACCTCCAGTAAGGACCCTCCATCACAATTAATGATATCATAAACCCAAACCATAAATAGGGAAAACAGATAAAAGCAGATTCTGTAAAGAAAAAGGTAAAATAACTCATCCAAAGAGTATAGAATGAAACACAGAGAATACAAAGGAACCAAATCAGATTTTCAAGCCCCCAATAACATTCCCAATCATACATATTAACCCATTAATTATATCCCAACCCGTAAATCCATGAAAATCTATCAAAGGAAGCAGATTAAGTTTTCCAAACTGGATATATGCACCTGAAAAAGATGTATATGCTTTTGTAGGCGTTATGGGCCCACTGAATATGTCCATATTACCTAAAATAAGCAGAAAAATAAAGTTTATAGAAATTTTAGAGGTTTAAACCCACTTTTAGACCTATATATACATAATATAACAACATATTTTACTGAATATGAGGTTTATGTATACATATTAGCTTATGTATGTCTATACTTACTTAATTTCACTTAAGATAAGTATATTATGACTCCATTAAAACCTTAATAAGTATTATAGGGCTATGCTTAAGCTATTTAAACTACTATAAGTCATATAATAGTGTAATAATTATATATATAAGCATTATAACCATATATATAAGTATTATAACCTTAATTTTAACTTAGAAGCTTTATTAAATTAAGTTTATATTATTTCAAACATAAGAGTTACACAGTCCTGTGGATACCTAGGTTGACACTCACTCACCCAAAAAATCAATAAAAAAATGTTAAGAAATTTTAATTAAATAAGTAGGGAGTGAATAGAAAATTTTATATATCTATATTATATATACTGAGTTTTTACAGTATTATTTAATTTTAAATTTTTTCAAGAGAATTTTAAGATCAGAGATCTAATTTTCATGAATCCACTGGTAATATTCACTTGATTTACTTTTAAACCTTAATAGATACTCTACTCTCTTTTCTTTAGTAAGGTGTCTCTCTCTAAGTATCTTTTAATTTTCTGCTTTTTCAACTTTTTCTTCAGGCTTCTTTTATTACTTCCTGATATTCTTGGTAATAGATCAGTATCATTAGAAAGTTATGGTTTTATAAGATAAATAGTAATTACTGGATGTTTTCTATCATATAATGAATATAATATAACTTCAACAACATTGTTACCAACCATCTTTTTTACTAAAAATGGTCTGATGAATGGATACCTCAATTTTACATTTCCATGTAAATTGAAATTTATTTTAGAAATAAGGATTCATCACTCTCTTTGAACATTTTCTCTTTATAGGCTTTATCCCATCTTTTCTTCTCATACTCTAATGCCTTATATATACATTCTTGAGAATGATTTCTAAATAATTGTTGCATTTGAAGAAAAGATTTTGATCCAGGATGGATATCCAGTCTTGTTAATTTATTAAGAGTTTTAGCAGGGTCATTGCGAACATAACTCAACCATAACTCAAATGGCTTTTCGCCATTTAAAGAATGTATTGTACTATTGTGTGCGAATTCTAAACCAGGGATAAGGGCTGCCAAATCATGAGTGAGTTTGTCATTGTCTTTAAGGTAAAAAAAAAGCACAATTACTTCTTATCACATCTTCTAAGGTCTGTATCATTCTTTCTGATAGCCCATCAGTTTGTGGATGGTGTGCTGTAGAAAGTTTTTATGACAACCTGAAAAATCCATAAGTGATGTCCAGAACTCAGAAGTAAATTTTAAATCTCTGTCTGAAACTATTGCTTTGGGGAATCCTTCTAAATATTAAATTTGTGTCCACCATAAAAAAGCTAAGTAATTTTCAGAAACCTCTTTTTGCTTAAGAATAAATTTACACATTCTTGTAAATCTATCTAAAATTACCCAGAAGGACTTATAACTCTTATTCCCTGCTATTTCCAAACCTTTTACAAAGTCCATGTTAACTATTTCCCATCTATTTTTTGGTTTCTCAATTTTTTGTAACAAGCCAGCTCTATTTCCTGTTAATTTTTTAGATTTTTGACAAGAATCACATGTCTCAACATATTTTTGAACATCTTCAGACATGTTAATCAACTAAGCTTTATTTTTTACTCTGGTTAATATTTTATGGAAGTCAAAATGAACTGCTAATATATCATAATGACAAATACTTAACATTAACTCCTTCATTGAAGGGGGAATTACTATTACATTACTTAATTTTTTTCTATAATATATAAAAAAATCTTCAATGGAAAATTTACCTTTCTCTAATGCTTCTCTATATTTCAGTGGAATTGTTTTTATTAACACACTAATTGAGGCATTAGATAGATCATTAAATATTTTAGTAAGCTTACTAAAGTCAGGATCTGAAGCATAATTATCAAGAATTGATTGCTTAAATTCATCCTCAAGATCTAAAATATAAATTCCAAAATTCTTAATAATTTATGTTTCAGGAACATAAGCTGAATTATCATCATTATTAGGTAGAGGTACTCTAGATAAAAAATCTACATTAGAGTGTAAAGTTGCTGCTCTATGTGTAATAGTCATCTGTCCACTATACTATTGTAAAGCTAATTGCCACCTAAACATATGTCTATTAGGATTTTTCATGTTTAAAAGTGACTTAACTCCACTAAAGTCAGTTATTAACTCAAATTTTTGGCTTCAAGGTAATAATGTAGCTTCTCAAGATTCCATACTACTGCCAAACACTCAAGTTGAGTAGCACCATATTTCAATTCACTACTTCTTAGAGTACGTGAAGTATAAAAAATTACTACTTCTGACATTTTCCTTTCAATAAGTTATTTTTGATGCAAAGCAGCACCCAAACAAACAAAACTTGCATCAGTATTCAATACAAAAGATAGTTGGAAATCTGGTAATTGAAAGATAGGAGCTGTTATCAAAAATTCTTTCAACTTATTAAAAGCCTGTTTTTTTCATTGTTCCAAATTAAAGCTTCTGATTTCTTTATCAGTGTGGTCAATGGTACAGTAATTAATTGGTATTTCTTTATATATTGTCTATAATAGCCACACATACCAAGAAAAGATTGTAAATCCTTTACATTTTTAGGAATTCCAATATTCTTGATTTAAGACAACATATTTTGTTCTACACATATTTGTAAGCCAGATACAATATGACCAAGCACTTTTAAAGACATAAACCCAAATTTACATTTTTTCAAGGCAAGGGTCATTTTTATTTCATCCATTTTCTGAAACACCTTACTCAAATGGATTAAGTGTTAAACATATGTCTTTGAGAACAATATTATGTCATCAATGTATACCATTAACTATTCATCAATCATTTCATTATGGGATGTTATATCCATTAACTTCTGAAATACTGAAGGAGCATTTTTTGGTCCAGATGGCATCCTAAAATATTTATAAATTCGCATAGGTGTTGTTATTAAAAAAAATTTCTGTGAGTTCTTTTTAACAGGAATTTAGTGGCACCCTTAATTTTCATTTACCAAAAATATGTACTTAGCACCTTTAAGGGTAGCATGTATAGAGGCAATCCTTGGCAAGGGATAAATATCATCTACTGTAAATGTCTTTAATGCTCTATAATTACTGCACAGTCTTGCTTTATCTTTTTCATAAGAAATTAGCACTGGTGATATCACATAATATTTTGGTTTAGTTTCAACCTTCTCAAGAATTTTTATCTTTAACAACATCTTAATATTATCCTCTATGTCTTTCCTCTTCATTGGTGAAGCAGGGTATGGTTTCTTTTTAAGACTAGCAGGAATATTATCCATTTCACAGGTTAAACTAATCTTCATCTCATGATCTTTAACAAGGCTAAGTTCATTGGTCCCATGTCAAAAATACATTTGAAATGCTTTAATTAAGTCCCAAATATTTGTTTTCTCAGTTTTACTTATCTGAGTGCCAAATGATTCTTTTGAAATTTCTGTTTCCAGAAGTTCCATCTCACTGGATTCTCTTCCTTTTCAAGGAATATTTATTACTGACTTAATGTGTAAGACTGTGTTAAAAGATATTATTATAAATTTCCTTTTACCATTCATTCCAGTTGAAAAATTATTATTAGCAAGGTCTAATGTCAATCCAAACTCTGTAAGAATGTCATTATCAATGATAACACAGCTACTACAATTAGTATTATCCATTACTACAAAGTCACAAGTCACTCTAACATAACCATGTTGATGTTTAAAGAAAACAGCAGCTTTTTATCTGCAAATGGGGTGTAGTACTGTTTAAAAACCTCTCCAATTTTTACTTAGAAGGATTTCAAGCTTTGACTTATAATCACTATCAATTTTCTGTAATGTATTTTCAGAAACAACAGAACCAGCAGCTCCTGTGTCCAATACTATATTTACATTTTCTCAAGAAATAATTTCTGGAACTGTGATAGGTGTCATTTATAAGTTATCAGCTTGTATATCCTTAATGATTTCAGCATCCTAAAAATTTATTAATGATTCATTTGAGTCCATACTTAATATTGTGTTTTAAAAGATGGAAAAATCATCTTCCAACATACAGACATCATTTTCATCACTATATGAGATATTAGTGTCACAATCACTTGAATCTTTACTTTTTTCTGTCTCATGTTCATATTATTACTTATTTTCAACAATTTTTATATTTTTCTCACATTTTTGACCTTTCAACCAAAGCTTATTAGACTTATAACAAGTATTTGTCTCATACTTTTTAGGTACTACAGATGCAGTATGTTTTTTCTGCTTTTCCTGGAGTGGTTTTATATCTGATTTTTTATAGTTTCTTTATTTTATTTATAAGTGGTGTACCTTGCTTCATACTTATAGTTTAATAGTATTTCACTACAAATATTAATAAATCTCATAGTACTCATTTACCATTATTGTTCTAGCTACAACAATGTCTCTGAAAGATATATGTAATTTATATATTATCTTATATTTTCATAATTTGAAAACTATACTTGGCTCAATGGCTTTTAATATTTTATTTAAATTCATTAAAAATACCATAGGTTGGTCACCATTCAATGGTTTATACTTTATTTCTCATATAATCTTTGCTGAATAGTCTGTATTTAGAACCTCCAAATTGTTTTTAAATTAGTTGTTTCCATTCAGCCCAAGAGTAATCTTTACCCTCACTTAATACAGCTTCAAATCATAATAAAGCAAAATCCTTAAATAAAAAAATTAGTTTATATGTTATTTATTCATCTGGTACCTTATATGAGAATTTTAAATTTTAAATTCTTTGAATGAAATTCTGCCAATCAGAGCTGGCTTCCCCATCATAAGTTGGATACTTATCAATCTCTGGTCATTTCTTCTGATTGTATTTAATCTCACTAATCTTAGGCAAGTTCAATAAATCATTAACTTTGGATAAATTTTCTTGTATTTCCTCTTGCACATATTTTTGACTAACATTTGTTTTCTCACACTTGACACTTCCTCCAGATGCTTTTACTTGTGGTGGAATTGGGAATGATTGAGATTCATTTTATCAATTGAAAGGATTATTATACTGTGTATACTTATTATTATCCTGATTCATCAGTAGATTGGAAGTTTCAATCTAAACCTTAGCTAATCTTTGTAACAGATAAGAGACACTGTGATTTTTTTTAGAAAAAGTCAAGTTTGTTCTTGATTCATATGTTAATAAATGTACTTCATAAAAAAATTTTAACTCACAGAATTTTTTTGGAAGGTCACTATATTCATTACTTAAAGAATCATATTTAAGAGTTAGAGCCAAGTGTTCTTTCTCTAATTCTTTATTTCTTGGTTCCAAATTAGAAATATTTAATGTCAATGACAAAATTGTTTCACTTGTGAGCTTATTGTCTGATCCTCACACTCAGTCATTCAATTCCATAATGCTGAAACAATTGTATGGACAGTTGGATTTTTGTTAAAATACTTAACATCTTCTTGCTCACATTCTTCACCTTTTGTGAAGCTCTCAACTCACTAATAAGTGGTGGTATCAGAGGGATAACTGTATTATTATAATAAATATTACTATTGTTATGAACAAAATATAAATTAGGTGTATCTACATCAAAACCCATTCATCTCAAGTCCTCCTCAATTTTCTGAACAGATTTTACATCAATTATATTACCTACATTGTAATCATCAGTACTGTGTGAAATCTGAGAAGTTAATCTACTTACAAAGGGATAGGGCAAGCCCTGACTTTTGGCACTTTTGCTTTGCCTAGTAAGGGTGAGATGAAGTTTTTTGACCAGGGGGTGGATCCCTGTTGCAATTGTGGCTTGCCTACTTCTGATTTAACCAATCCCACTTCCATTTCTCCACCAAGATCTTTTCCTTATACTGACCTGATCCTCCTTGGATAGGGGGTTGCTGTTTTGGCTGTACTCCCTTCAGCTGTGCCAAAGTTTGGTTTAGTTGCTGGAATCCTATCCTGCAGTTTTTTTCCACCTTTTCTACTTCCTTTATTATAAAAGATTTTTACTCCTCCAGTTTTAGAACCTGTTTTTCCAGATGAGAGAGTTGATCCTTAAGAGGAAGTGAAGTCTGTTTTTTAGTTATTGTTTTTATATGGCATCCTTTTCCTCTTTGCTCATTGCTTTTGGCTGTGGGTAGGTCTGTCCTTCCAAAGTAATGTTCTGGTACAGTGTTTTTAGATTTAGACCTGGTGCTAAATGCCGTTTTATCACTTAAATTGGCATTTGGAGCACTCATTATAACTTAAATAGCTATACTTCAGGTCTACAAAAGAGAAAACCTGTATGTTAATTAGTAGACAAAATACATTAGTAATATAGATACTAATAAAAGCACTGGAGCTTACTCTGAATTTATATCTTTATTTATTTAAATAAAATAGAATAAAAATTCAAAAAAATCTGTTAAAATATAAATAAAAAGTTTGAATAGACCTTTATGAGGGTGAGAAATAAGCTTACCAAGCTTTAACCAAATACCAATTTAATTGGGTGTTATATTGGTGGCCAAATAACAAGTGAAATTGGATTAAATATTGAGTACAGTTTTACTACTGTATATATCAAATTTTTATTATAAAAAATAAGTAAAATTTTTATAAGGGTTCTTTTCTGTAATCACTGAGTAATGATGATCTAATAATGAGATGCAGACCCAAATATTTGGTTTATATCTGCTATACTAGAGTAATAATCACATCTTAAGGCTTATACTAAATAATAAGTAAAAATCAAGGAAAGACCCCCAATTGTTGGTGTATGCTAGTACTTTAGTATGATATAATTGTAAATATTTATGGTCCAACTACTTATTATTAAATTATTTAGTGATTGAACATCAGGGGAAGACTAATAAAATAGTTATTCTTGGTATTAACACACAATATTTGGATTGGTGTGTGCTAGTGGTGAAAAATAGTTAAATAAAATATAGTTATAGCTAATATAAAGATAATATCAATTTATAAGGGCTTTAAAATATATTTTTATATGATAATAATTTTTTATGATGTTTATTTGAATTGTATCAAGTAAGAGATGTCTAATAACCCACCAATTTCTCCCTTATTTATACCAAAATCCACTGGAGTGCACAGACCTTTAATCCAGATGATGTCACTTCTATCCCTTGCTATTACAGCACTTTGAGGGCTTATCAGCTCCCCATGGTGTCCACTTCAAGAATGTTTAACACCCAGACCTCCAGTAAGGACCCTCTATCACAATTAATGATATCATAAACCCAAACCATAAATAGGGAAAACAGATAAAAGCAGATTCTGTAAAGAAAAAGGTAAAATAACTCACTTAAA
This sequence comes from Hemileia vastatrix, assembly GCA_030280995.1. Taxonomy (NCBI): domain Eukaryota; kingdom Fungi; phylum Basidiomycota; class Pucciniomycetes; order Pucciniales; family Zaghouaniaceae; genus Hemileia; species Hemileia vastatrix. Next base: position 25,655,303 of record JASXTE010000005.1, read on the forward strand.
GAATATAAAATGAAACGCAAAGCACATAAAGAAACCAAATCAACTTTCCAAGCCCCCAATAACATCCAGGAGCATCCGTATTAACCCAGTAATTATATCCCAACCCGTAAATCCATGAAAATCTATCAAAGGAAGCAGATTAAGTTTTCCAAACTGGATATATGCACCTGAAAAAGATGTATATGCTTTTGTAGGCGTTATGGGCCCACTGAATATGTCCATATTACCTAAAATAAGCAGAAAAATAAAGTTTATAGAAATTTTAGAGGTTTAAACCCACTTTTAGACCTATATATACATAATATAACAACATATTTTACTGAATATGAGGTTTATGTATACATATTAGCTTATGTATTTAATTCTCAGTAGTTCTCATTCTTTGTACTACTATGACTTTCAGGTGCTAAGTTTAAATATGGCTCCTGTTCAACGCACTCCTCCTCCCACAGGAACTACTACTAGAGCTTGCGCTAGGGATAGGCTGACCTCATTATTTCCTGTTTCTTGCACTGACTCTCACAAACCACTTGTGTTAAGGGAGCTCAAAAATTCAATTTAATCTGTAGAAGATATTCCCCTGGATTTTGAGGACTCAAGTTAAGATGATGAAGGAGAGGATACCATGCACAAGGCACCATCAGCCCTGGCTGCCAAACCTTCAGGCCAACCTTCAAACCCTAGCCCAACTGCTTCATTGGAGAAATTTATGAAACTCTTGGTTAAAACCATTCCTAATCCAGCACCATCTGAAGGATCAAAATTTAAAACTCCTTTGATGAACTTTCCAGATAAATTTGATGGAGAACACCCTGACAGTTTGTGTCCCTTCTTGAAAACATGCAAGCTTCTTTTCCACAATGACCCTCAAACGTTTAGTACAGATTGTTCTAAGGTCATCTATGCCTCTTCTTATTTATCTGGAAAGGTGTCACAATGGTTCAAACCTTATTTTCTCATTCTTTCCTCAAAAAAATCTCATTTACTCATTAATGTTTGGAAGAAGTTTGAAGACCAACTTTTTACGTTTTTTGGTGGCCATAATGAAACTGAAAACGCAGAGATTGAACTTGATTTCCTTTGCATAAATGATAATGGAAAAGCTTCTGAGTATATCTCAAATTTCAGGGCTTTAAAAACTTGTGTTAGTTGGAATGATGGTGCTCTTAAATATCATTTCAAAAAGTGAATTCCTTCAAGGATTCTGAATCGATTGAATCTTCATGGGCATAAAATGGAAAGTTTGATAAACTTAATGGATAGGACCCTTGAACTTGATGGAACACATCAAGAACAACTTCAAAAAAGGTGTCACACGTAAGAATCTCATGGATCCAATTTCAAATCTGAGCCTACTTCAAAAAATTACTCCTGACCAGCCCAATTCACCCAATTCAAAGCCAGTCACAAGGGAAAGGATAATTCTAAACCCAAAAGCTTGACTCCTGGCAAGATCAGTAAGGTATTGGATCAGAAAGGGGAATTAAATGAATCTGAAAGGAAAAGACAGGCAGATAATGGTTTATGTATGTATTGTGGGAGTAAAACCAAGTTGGAATATTGTGCAAAGTTGAAAGAAAGGGAAGGTAAAAATTCTAAGTCAAAAAACTAGAGGATAGTTTACTTGTGTGCAAAGAAAACTATCTTATTTCTCCTAGTGCAAAGAACCTCCATGTCTTAAGGACTGGAGTTGCCATTAGCTGTTTGAGATTTATTCTTTTTAAGGATTATATTCCCTTCAGTTTTCTCATTGAATCTGGAGATTAAATTTCATTTATCAGTTTATCTTTTTCCAAAAAATTTAAGCTGACATTTGTAGATATCAATAGAATTCCAATTTATTTGGTTGAATCAGAGGAACCCAAGTATTGGGTCAGTAAGAAAATTTTATGGGCTCTCAATATTCTGAATTTTCCCTTGTTTGAATTTGAATAAACAGTCTTGGATGACTCAAGGATGGACGATACCATTATTGGCCATGAATTTTTAATGCATTGGAATCTGGACATTGATTGGTCATAGGTATTGACCACCCCTTGTTCTAACTATATTTATGATTCTTCAATGCAGGTCAATAGGGAGTTAAAAAACCCATATGACCCAGTCCTTCTAGAGGACATCTCTCTGCCAGATGATTTGCAACTATCTGTTTTATTTCTAAATGAGAATTTGGATAACTTTTCTAGCTTGGTTACTTCACTCAAAGAGGTTTTCAACAGCCTTGAGGTAAGCAATTCTTGCTCTCTAAATTCAGGTCTACCCTCAACTGACTCCTTTGATTATGAAGAATAAAACAAAATCAATATTGAAGCCACTAAATCAAATCTACCAGAATTTTATCATCACTCCCTCAATGTGTTTACAGTCTGTAAAGGCAAAAAGCTACCACCTTATTGACTCTCCAATCATCAAAATAGAGTTATTAGGTCCTGTATACTTCCTATTGAAGGATGAATCTCAAGTTATTTAAGACTACATTTCAGAGAATGTGGAAAAAGGTTTCATTAGGCCAGTAAATCCCCAAATGGCACTCCAGTTCTTTCTTTAAGAAAAAAGATTGAAACATTTAGTTGTGTGTTAATTATAGAAAGCTCAACTCAGTGACTAAGATGAACGCATATCCAGTGTCTCCTATTTATCTACTTCTTACCTTGTTTAATGGTGCTAATTTCTTCTCTAAAATTGATCTAAGGGGTGCTTATAAACTTATACATATTGCTGAAGGCCTAATGGCAATGTGCACTAGGTTTGGTAGTTTTGAATATTTAGTTATGCCTTTTGGGTTATGTAACTCACACTCAACTTTTCAAAATTTTTTCAATTATATCTTTCATGATGTTTTCAAACAATTTGTTGTTGTCTATTTAGATGATATTGTAATTTTTTGAAGACCCTCAAGGAACATATTAAACATGCCCCACAAGTTCTCAATCATCTTTGAGAGCATGGTCTATACGCCAAGCACACTAAGTGCAAATTCCACCTAAAGTCAATTGACTTTCTAGGCTTTACATCATTCACTGACAGCCTTGTCATGGATAATAGAAAAATTAAAAATAATATTGGAATGGCTGGAGCCAAAATTCATAAAATCCTTACAAGGGTTTTTAGGTTTTTAAAATTTCTATAGAAGATTTATTAAAGATTACTCTAAAACTATTACAAATATCACTTCTCTCCTTAGAAAAGATATTCCCTTTTTTTTCACCAATACAGCACAAAAGGAATTCAAAGCATTGAAGTCTGCATTCACCACAGCTCCAATTCTTTGACATTTTAATGCCTCTGCTTTGACAATCATCAAAACATATGCTAGTGATTATGTTATTGAAGGGTTTATATCCCAATTAAACCCTGAAACAAAAAATTTTCATCCTATTGTGTTCAAATCATGCAAATTTCTTGCAGAAGACTTAAATTACAAAATTGATGATAAAGAGTTACTTTCTATTATTCATTGTCTTAAAAAATGGTGCTCTTTTCTTCTCAGTCTTAATAGTTCATTTCAAATTTTAATGGATCATAATGCTTTAAAATACTTAATGTCTTCCAAAGTCTTGACACAATGTCAAGCCAGATGGGCTGAGCTCTTATCTGAATTTTTTTCACTATTAACTATTGCCATGGAAAAAATTGCATAGTCCCAGACATATTGTCACATCGGGAAGACGTTTACCCAGAGTGGGGGGAAGCATTTTCTAACAAGAACCCAGTGAATGTGAAATCAATTTTTAACAAATCAATGTTAACAATCCATCAACTCAATACAATGATAACTCAAACAGTTCAAAATCCACTATTCAACATTCAAAAAGCTCAATCAAAAGATGATTATTGTGTAGGGGTAAAAGACAAAATACTTTTGAAACAGGGGGCAAAATATTAAGTATAGAATCAGGCCTACTAGTCTTTGAAGGTAGAGTATTCATACCTGATGATAAGGATATAAAATTATGGATTTTCAATAAAAGACATGATTCTCCGTTAGCTTGTCATTTTAGAGTTTATAAGACCTACCAGTTAATTTCAAGGAATTTCTTTTGCCCAGGAATGACAGGAGAAATCAAGGCCTATATCAAATCCTGTTATGAATGTAATAGGAACAAGGTACCTGGTTATAGGAAGTGTGGGTTGCTTCAACATCTTCCAGTTCCCTCTTAGCCTTGGGAATCAATTTCAATGGATTTCATTTCTCAATTACCTCTCTCAGATAATTTTGATAGTATACTAGTTGTAGTTGATATATTCTCTAAAATGTCTATTTTCATTAAAACTGTTACTACTGCAACAGCAGAGGATTTGGAAAAATTATTTCTAGAACACATATTCTCAAACCATGGATTACCTGATGATATTATTTCAGATATAGGCTCTTTGTTTGTCTCTACTTTCTGGACTCAATTATTTCAACAATTAAATATTATGAGGAATCTTTCTATTGCTAATCATCCTGAAACCAATAAACAAACAAAAAGAGTGAATCAAATCCTTGAACAATATCTTCAAATGTATTTTAATTATCAACAAGACAGTTGGACCACATGGTTACTGTCAGCCTAGGTATCTCCAGGAATGAGTAACTCTTATGTTAAAAATAAGATAACCTTAATTACATTAAGCTTATTACTTAAAAATAAGGTTAAAATACTTATATATATGGTTATAATACATATATATATAATTATGAAACTATTATATGACTTATAGTAGTTTAAATAGCTTATCCATAGCCTAATAATACTTATTAAGGTATTAATGGAGTCATAATATACTTATCTTAAGTGATATTAAGTAATGATAGACATACACAAGCTTATATGTATACATAAACCTCATATTCAGTGAAATATGTAGTTATATTATGTATATATAGGTCTATAAGTGGGTTTTAACCTCTTAATAGCCTATAACCTTTATTTTTCTGCTTATTTTAGGTCATATGGACATATTCAGTGGACTCAAAACGCCTACACAAGCATATACACCTATTTCAGGCGCATATATCCAGTTTGGACAACTTAATCTGCTTCCTTGGATGGATTTTCACAGATTTATGGGTTGGGATATGATTACTGGGTTAATATGGATGCTTGGGGATGTTATTTAAATTGTGGAAAGTTTATTTGGTTCCTTTATATGCTTTTGGTTTCATTATATAAAATTTGGATGAGTTATTTTGCCTTTTTCTTTATGGTATCCACTTTTATCTGTTTATTCTATTTATGGTATGGGTCTGTGGTATCATTAATTGAGATGGAGGGTCCTTACTGGAGGTATGGGTGTTGAAACTGCTTGAAGTGGAAGCCATGGAGAGGTGATGGGCCCTCACAGTGCTTTAATTTCCAGGGATAGCAGTGAGATCATCTGGATTGAAGGTCTGTGCACTCCAGTGGATTTTGGTATAAGTAAGGGAGAATTTGACAGGTTATTGGACATCACTTACTTACGAAACTTCAAATAAACATTATAAAACAATTATTATCATATATAAATATATTATAAAGCATTTATAAATTGATATTATCTTTATATAAGATATAACTATATTTTATTATTCTATCTTCCACCACTAGCACGCATAAAATCCAAGTATTGTGAGTTTATATTGAGAATAACTATTTTATTAATCTTCCCCTGAGGTTTAATCACTAAATAATTTAACAATTATTAGTATGACCATTAATATTTAATATTAAATCATACTTAGATACTAGCACACACTGAAAATTGAGGGTCTTTCCTTAGTTATTACTTATTATTTAGTATAAGCCTTAGGACGTGATATTTACTTTAGTATATATCAAACAAACCAAATATTTGGGTCTCCAGCACATTAGTGGGTCAAAATAACTCAGTGATTGTGGAAAAGAGCCCTTATAATAATTGTACTAATTTTTTATAATAAAAATTAGGTATTTACAGTAGTAACTGTACCCAATATAGACCCAATTTCACTTGGTATTTGGTCACCAATATAACAACCAATTAAATTAGTATTTTCTTAAAGCTTGGTAAGCTAATTATTCACCCTTATAAATGTCTAGTTAAACTTATTATTTTTATTTTAACAGATTTTTTTGAGTTTTTCTGATATTTTATTTAAATAAATAAAGATATACATTCAGGGTAAGCTCCAGTGCTTTTATTACTAATTGTATTGCTAATAATTTTTTGTCTACTAATTACCATATAGGTTTTCCCTTTTGTATATGTGAAAAATTTATATTCAAATGAGTGCTTCACAGGACAATGTAAGTGAAAAATCTGCTTATAACACAAGGTCTAAAGCTAAAAACATTGCTCCAGGACATCACCATGGAGGTCAATCCTACCCACAACCAGAGTCTATGAGTATAGAAGGAAAGGAAGCCTTTCTAAAAAAGATAACAATCAAAAAGACTTCACCTCCTCTGCAGGATCAACTTTTCTATCTGGTCAAACAGTTTCTGAAACTAGAGGAATCAAAGTCTATCATGCTAAAGGAGGTAGAGCAGTTGCAAAAAACTGCAAGGTGGGGTTCAAACAGATGAATCAAACCTTGGCAGAGTTAAAGGTAAGGAATCCAAGCCAGCACCCCCCTACCCAAGGAGGATCACATCATTCCCAGGAAAAAATCTTTCTAGAGAAATGGAAGTGGGATTGGTTCCATCAGCAGTGGTAAAGCCACAATTGCAACAGGTATCCAGCCCCTCATCAGACTGCCTCAGCTCATTCTTACAAAGGAAAGGAAAAGCGCCAAAAGTCAGGGCTTTCTCCTATCCCGTGGTAAGTAGATTACCCTCACAGATTCAACACAATACTGATGATTACAATATAGGTAATGTTATTGATGTAAAATATGTACAGAAAATTGAGGAGAACTTAACACAATTCGCCACAGAAAATTTGGGGGGGTATTGCTAGCAATACCCATCATTTAAAAATGTTGGGAAGTGGTTGGAAAGCTGTTGGAAGGCTGTTGGGAGTTCATTGTGAAACCAGATTTAAATTGATTGGACAAAGATTTGGTAATCAGTTAGACCTAGGTTCAACAGAAATCAATCACAGGTTTCTTGGAGCTTGGTGATTACTTTGATTTTGAGCTGAGCACAGATTGAGCAAAGCTTGAAAATATCACTTAACATATCATAATATTCACTTTCCCATCTTGTGGAAAGCAAAATTTGATATTTGTTCTAAGAATATCTACATATATTTTCTTGCCAAGTTGGTAACAGAAGGTTAAACTGTAGTTTATCAATTATTACACTAGACTACATAGATATCTGATAAAACATACAATTCAAATCAATTTTAATATTATTGAGATCACCATACGTGTCTGTCCAAAGACTTACAAAAAGTATGTTAGTATCAAGACATCGTTCTAGGTAGTAGTTTCAATTTGGATTTTGAACTGACATCTAAAGAATTTTACTATTAGACAGAAACATAAATAAGTGTAATAAGAGTGAAATTATTCTATTTTGTGATTATAATGTAACAATAAAGCACATTTTTATTGAGAAAATTTTTCTTCCTCCACAAACCAAAATTTACCCTATAGGCTCAAGATTTATTTTTAAGCCATATTATTCATTTCAGTTACCATTGATTTACTTCCAATATTTATTAAAAAGATAATAATAATACATGTGAAAGAATTATGATCATAGCATAGCATATTTTAAAAAGTTATTTTGTCGTTTAATTCAAAACTGATTATTCATTTTTTGCTTCAATTCATCTTTTAACAACCACTATCTTCAGATACTATTCTTACTTAATATGTCAAGTCTCAGATGTGTTGGACAGTTCTCAATAACGATTGATCAAATTTATATGAATGTAATTTCAAGATTTCAAAACTCACCAACCCCCATGATTTTACAGCAAGGCCATTTGAATGTTCATATTTTTGGACTATTCGAAGAAAGAAAACCAACCCTTGTCGGTAATCTTTCTCAAGTGCAGAGTCAGCATATTGGACTACTATTGGGTGACATTGGGTCTGGATCTCACCATTTAAACCAAAGAAGTGCCTTGAATCCTATGAAGCCTTTCTATTTTCATGCTTACTTGGTTCCAGTTTTTGGTAATCAGTATCAACTTTGGGGATGCCTCTTTTCTTCAAGTACACTAATCAGTCTTGCTAAAGAAGCATTTTCTTCTGCTCAAATCGATTTATGTCTGATCCTTAACTACGACTCCACAATCTTTTTTAATATATTGCATGTAATTTTTGAAGGCTCTTTCCAAATATCTCAGAGTACTCAAGATTGGAAAGCTGATTAACTTATCCAAGGAATCAAAACAGTTCTCAAAACACATCAACTTCAAGCAATAAATTTTATGATTGACAATGAACGAATGTTAAAGGAAAAGTTGGATATCATGTGGAGGCACCAGGACAACTATTGGTTTAGAACTGGATTCGATGACTATAAAGATCAGTTTCCTAACAATCAATTAACCCCTGAAGGAAACGGGTCAATACTTGCTGATGATATAGGGTTGGGAAAGACGCTTTCAACTCTTTCTCTTATAAGTGCAACTCAAGGTGAAGCAAGACAATTCCAGGTATCAGAAAATCAAGAAGGTATTAATCGGAGTTCAGCCACACTGATTATATGCCCCCTGGCAACACTATCAAATCGGATCAATGAAATAAGTGTGCACTTTGAAGATAATGTGCTTCCTTTCAAGGTTCTTTATGGGAAGGATTATCAAAATACTAATGTCAATGAGCTACAGGACACTGCTATTGTTTTAATGACCTATGAAACAGCTAGCTCAACATTGTCAAAAAATCAAAGCCAAAAAAAGATACTGGTGACTCAAAAGCTCTTTTGGTATAGAGTTGTTTTAGATGAAGCTCAGTTAGTGCCCATTTCTATATCTAAAACTTAAAACTTAATTTTTATAATCAATTTTTATAAATATTCTTTTAGTTACATTAAAAATCCTTACTCGCAGAGGGCTCAAAAAATATTTGACTTGGAATCCCAACACTGACTATGCTTGACTGGAACTCCACTTCAGAACAGGCCCACTGACCTTCAAAGTCTCATATTTTTTCTTAGAATCAAAAAGTGGCAAGAAGACTGGTTATGGAAGAATTTCCTTTTTCCAGGTTTGCAAAAAGGAAAGGCTCATTCTATTAAATCAATCAATCACTCAATGAAAGTCATAAGCCTACGTAGAACAAAGGATGCAATTTTGTCTCTTCCAAAAAAGAATCAAAGGGGGATATCAGTTCAATTAGCAGATCCATGAAGGTCTAAACTTTATGTGCTTCAAGAAGGATTCTCTGAGCGATATGGGTTCTCCAGAAGCACTGACTTCCCTTGGGACTCATCTGAGTTACTAAGAGAGCTGATGATTTTAAGAAAACTCTGCAACCATCCAATCTAAAAAAATCTGGATGAAACTCCAACTTTTGATTTCACCTGGCAGCATTCCGCAAAGATTTGTCATCTTATAGGCCACTTAAAAAACTTTTTGTCTGGTGAAAGGGGTATAAATTTTCCAAAAGCTGTTATATTCTCTAACTTTGCAGACTTTTTGCAGATGTAAGTGATTCTATAATGAATTGTTTTACAAAATTGTGTTGGCTTATTAAAAACAATTTTCTAATATTTCAAAATAGAATAAAAATGGCTTTAGATGACCACAATATTAGGTATACCCAGCTTACAGGTGAACTCAGCAGGAAAAAGCAAGACAAAAATATGCATGAATTCCATTTTAATAAAAATTGCCAAGTTTTGGTTGGAACGATTCAGGCTGCAGTAGTGGGTATAGATCTCAGGTGTGCTCAAAATGTATATATAATGGTGAGCTCAATGTCTTTTATTTCATATTAAGAACAAAAATATTAAATTTTTTATATGTTCAATGTTGAAATAGGAGCCAAATTGGAATCCAGCAGTTGAGCAGCAGTCTGTTGATCGGCTGTATAGAATGGGGCAGCAAAATGAAGTAAATGTTTTGAATTATTTTGTACAAGGAAGTATAGAATTCAGCATGTATAAGATTCAAAGGAAAAAAATGGAGCTAACAATGTAATCCAAATTTCATTTCTATAAATTTTAATGATAATAGTAATCATTAAAATTATGTTTTTGTTTTCATGGCTAAGTGTCCCAAACAGTGGAAATGAGGAGTGTGAGTGTGCAAACCTATTATTAAGGGAGTTTGTCAATCACTCACATTAGAGGAAGAAAGAATTTTAAGGAGAGCAGGTAAATTTATGGGATTTTGAGTATTTAAAAGTCTGAGTTGTTGAGGATTTAGAGATGCAAGATATAAGGGAGAATAACAGTCATTCGGCAAACCCCGGGGGACATGAGAAGGATTAAGGTTAGGGGATAATGTTGAAACCAAACTGATTATTTTGTAAAAGGCTAAGTCCTTTAGCACACTTCCAGAGTAGGTTGAAGTATCTCAAATATCAAAGTGTTGTTGGTCAAGATATTGTGCAACTTTAGAAAAATCTTCAGACCTCCATTGCAATAAGATACGTCTTAATAATCCATCATTATCAATTTCAGTGTCTGAACAACACTTGATGTTTGTGAAAAGGTTGTGATAAGTTTCGCAATGTGGAAGTTGTTTAACAAGTTAATTTCGGTTAGCTGAATTCTAAGAATCTTTGTTATTTGAAATAAAGGTCATAAATAAAAACAGTTGAAAAAAAGGGGATTTTCATACTTTTTTTTTATTCTATATTTATGCTTTCTCACTTTGATTATTTCTTGAGAGCTATGAGAATCCTTCCCAAGTCTTAATTTATCAGCATGACCTAAAAACCAACGGTGAAGAACTCCCATTTGATTTGAGAAGCTAATTTGAGTTGAGTCAATTGGATATGCAATAAAATTATTGGTTTTTAAGGCATTGTTCCAGTGTTTAATGAGAATATTTGCCAAGACCTGGTTCCATTTGTCAAACCAATCTAGGTTCCAAGAAAAAGTTGATCCTGGGAAACCGCACATGCAAAGGTGCTCAATAAAAGATTCATGGAAAATTGGTGGAAACTATTCCGAAACCGCTGAATTTGATTCTGGATGAGGTAGTTCAAAGGCGATGTTGCAAGAATTCATGTTGAATGATGAAAATCTGTCTGATTGCTCTTCAGTAGGGTTTTGTTTCCATCCATTTGATTCTGGCAACATATCCAAAAGTGAACGACAAAAATTGTGTATAGATCTACAAAAGTGAGAATTGAATGGAGGCAAAGTCTCATTAAAAATTCTATTAAGTGTTTGTGTGTTTGTGGGCAGGTTTCCATGAGGAAAGTAAGAGCTACTAGGGTTCATAAAGAATTAGATTAAGAAAGTGTTCAATTAAATTAATCAAAGAGGAAGGATAAATTGTTGAGCTCCAAAACTTTATGATCAAAGTTGATTTAAGGAGAAATATCACAAAAATTAAGAATAAGAAATATTTCAACTTTATGGCATTATAATATGCATAAATTATATTTTTATATGCAATTTGAACTCAAAAGGAATGGTATAAAATAAAGAGGATGATTATGTGATAAAAGCAGACTCATTTGAGAAATGGATTTTTTTTTCTTTTCAAAAAATTCTTCCACAAAAATAATTTGATAAATGTGAGGCTAAGTTCATTTTTTGATTACCAAAAAATTATTTTTGGTCCAATATGATAGTAATACATATTCCATTGAGTAATTTTTGTTCAACCTGAATAAATAGACTAGAGTGTCACTTCATCACATTTATGTATGAAAATTTATACAAGGTTTCAGCTTTTTTGTAATGCTTTAAGGTTTACACTTTTGTAGCATCTATTATTTGAGTATTTTTGATTTTTTCTTTATGGAAAATTCTATCTAGTACAGACTAATTTTCAAAGTGAAAGAAATATGTTTGTGATTGTTTTTTACAAAATATTAACATTATTTTTGGGTTTAACTTTGATTTTTGGGGTAATTTTTTAAATAATTATGTTAAAAATATGGATTACTTTTCTTATAGTCCATAACTATCAAATAATTATAGGGTAATTAGATATAACTCAGAAGGCATTTGATAGAAAAATAATAAAGATGCTTGTGCGTACAATAGAATTTTTTCTATGATAGAAAATATTCTGATTAACATGCATGAATTGTTGTACAAATGCAGAGAGTATACAGAATACAAATAAAGTAGACTGCATAACTTTTAATTAATATATAAATTATCTGATTAAAAATTAAACATTTAAACATAAATAATTTCAACACATATTCCATCATATTCTTTTGATAAAAAAATGTAGCTTATATTAGCTAGTGCCTTTCAAAAAAAGGAGTACCTTCAATCGGTAAATTCCAATAGCTAACTTATTCCTACAGTTATCACAATTACAATGCCTCCATTTTTTCATGTATGTCAATGTCAAGATCTTGGATGTGTCAATAGAAAGTATCAAAATTCTTCTGGGTCCTTTGAAGCTGGTATGGCTTTCAAAAGCTCTAATTCTTATGCAAAACATCAAGAGGAAAGAAATAGGAAAGCCCAGATGGTTATTTCTTCAAACAATCCACTTAACATTGGAAGTTCCTGCTCCACAGAAACAGTAAGCTGTATATCTATAGTTCAATGTGAGAATAAAAGTCTTTATGATGTTTCAATGATTTATTACATAGGGGAAGTTGTTATTGGGGGCAGAAGTATCTTCAACAGTCTCTAGAAACTCAAATCTTGGGGAACAGTATAGCCAAATAATTATGTGGCAGGAAGCAAAGCTTTCTTTGATTCATCATTTGAGCAAAGAAGGTTGTACTCAATTTTTGGATGAAGAAATTAAGAAGCTCAAACTTCTAGGTGATAGTGGAATACTGGATTCTGATAGCATTCTCCTCCTGATCCCACGCTCGATAGATACAGTTTTTAGTTGATTAAAGCTCAATCAATCATTTTTCACTAAAACATGCTGTCCTAAATGCTTTGCTCTTTATGAGTATAACTCTGAATCTCAACCATCTATACTATGTTGCAATCAACCATTTCTTTCATTTTCAAAGCGCTATTTAAAAATGTTTGGAGCAGGACAAATTGCTGTTAAATGTGATGAAAGGCTCTATTTGATGGAGGAACATCAAGAACATGTAAAATACTTATCTCTTAAAACATTTCATCACCATTCTATTATTGACTGGCTTAAGGAAAAGATCAAACTGTTCAAATTTGAGCTTCTTATTGAGAAGAAAACCCCTGTGGCAGAACATGCAGAGTGTGATTTGATGAAGGATGTTTGTGATGGTTCAATTTGGAAAAACTTTCCCATTACCACTCCAGCTCTGGATAGCAATGATGATGAATATACAAAAACTTCAGGCAACTTAATGTTTACTTTATATGTTTACTGGTTTAGGCCTGGTGGCAATAGGATTGGAGGTCATCAGAAGTCTGTAGGAAATATTATGATGGTGTGTATGAACCTACCTCAAGGAGATAGATAAAAAATGGAAAATCTTTTTTTGTATGCTATTATACCTGGACCAACAGAACCCACAAGTGGACAGCTTAATCACCTTCTAAAATTACTTTTTAATGATCTACAAACTCTATGGGATGGTATATTGATTGAAAAGACGCATCTTTATTCATGAGGCCGGAAATTAAGAGTTGCATTGTTCTCTTTGATAGGTGACATTCCTCCAATACAAAAATTGGCTGGCTTTTTGAGTCACTCTGCAAAAATTTTCTGCTCTTTCTGTAATATCTCTAAAGATGAAATTAGTGAAAAGAATGTGGAAAATTTTTCATTACAGAATCAAGAGGATCATATGTGCTGGGCAACAAACACCACAGAAAATTTGGGGGGGTATTGCTAGCAATACCCCTCATTTAAAAATGTTGGGAAGTGGTTGGAAAGCTGTTGGAAGGCTGTTGGGAGTTCATTGTGAAACCAGATATAAATTAATTGGACAAAGATTTGGTAATCAGTTAGACCTAGGTTCAACAGAAATCAATCACAGGTTTCTTGGAGCTTGGTGATTACTTTGATTTTGAGCTGAGCACAGATTGAGCAAAGCTTGAACATATCACTTAACATATCATAATATTCACTTTCCCATCTTGTGGAAAGCAAAATTTGATATTTGTTCTAAGAATATCTACATATATTTTCTTGCCAAGTTGGTAAAAGAAGGTTAAACTGTAGTATCTCAATTATTACACTAGACTACATAGATATTTGATAAAACATACAATTCAAATCAATTTTAATATTATTGAGATCACCATACGTGTCTGTCCAAAGACTTACAAAAAGTATGTTAGTATCAAGACATCGTTCTAGGTAGTAGTTTCAATTTGGATTTTGAACTGACATCTAAAGCATTTTACTATTAGACAGAAACATAAATAAGTGTAATAGGAGTGAAATTATTCTATTTTGTGATTATAATGTAACAATAAAGCACATTTTTATTGAGAAAATTTTTCTTCCTCGACAAACCAAAATTTACTCTATAGGCTCAAGATTTATTTTTAAGCCATATTATTCATTTCAGTTATCATTGATTTACTTCCAATATTTATTAAAAAGATAATAATAATACATGTGAAAGAATTATGAGCTTAGCATAGCATATGCTAAAAAGTTATTTTGTCGTTTTATTCAAAACTGATTCTTCATTTTTTGCTTCAATTCATCTTTTAACAACCACTATCTTCAGATACTATTCTTACTTAATATGTCAAGTCTAAGATGTGTTGGACAGTTCTCAATAACAATCGATCAAATTTATATGAATGTAATTTCAAGATTTCAAAACTCACCGACCCCCACGATTTTACAGCGAGGCCATTCAAATGTTCATATTTTTGGACTATTTGAAGAAAGAAAACCAACCCTTGTCGGTAATCTTTCTCAAGTGCAGAGTCAGCACATTGGTCCACTATTGGGTGACATTGGCTCTGGATCTCACCATTTAAACCAAAGAAGTTCCTTGAATCCTATGAAGCCTTTCTATTTTCATGCTTACTTGGTTCCAGTTTTTGGTAATCAGTATCAACTTTGGGGATGCCTCTTTTCTTCAAGTACACTAATCAGTCTTGCTAAAGAAGAATTTTCTTCTGCACAAATCGATTTATGTCCAATCCTGAACTACGACTCCACTATCTTTTTTAATATCCTGCATGTAATTTTTGAAGGCTCTTTCCAAATATCTCAGAGTACTCAAGATTGGAAAGCTGATCAACTTATCCGAGGAATCAAAACAGTTCTCAAAACACATCAACTTCAAGCAATAAATTTTATGATTGACAATGAACGAATGTTAAAAGAAAAGTTGGATATCATGTGGAGGCACCAGGACAACCATTGGCTTAGAACTGGATTCGATGACTATAAAGATCAGTTTCCTAACAATCAATTAAGGCCTGAAGGAAACGGGTCAATACTTGCTGATTATATGGGTTTGGGAAAGACACTTTCAACTCTTTCTCTTATAAGTGCAACTCAAGGTGAAGCAAGACAATTCCAGGTATCAGAAAATCAAGAAGGTATTAATCGGAGTTCAGCCACACTGATTATATGCCCCCTGGCAACACTATCAAATCGGATCAATGAAATAAGTGTGCACTTTGAAGATAATGTGCTTCCTTTCAAGGTTCTTTATGGGAAGGATTGTCAAAATACTAATGTCAATGAGCTACAGGACACTGCTATTGTTTTAACGACCTATGAAATAGCTAGCCCAACGATGTCAAAAAATCAAAGCCAAAAAAAGATACCGGTGACTCAAATGCTCTTTTGGTATAGAGTTGTTTTAGATGAAGCTCAGTTAGTGCCCATTTCTATATCTAAAACTTAAAACTTAATTTTTATAATCAATTTTTATAAATATTCTTTTAGTTACATTAAAAATCCTTACTCGCAGAGGGCTCAAACAATATTTGACTTGGAATCCCAACACCGACTATGCTTGACTGGAACTCCACTTCAGAACAGGCCCACTGACCTTCAAAGTCTCATATTTTTTCTTAGAATTGAAAAGTGGCAAGAAGACTGGTTATGGAAGAATTTCCTTTTTCCAGGTTTGCAAAAAGGAAAGGCTAATTCCATTAAATCAATCAATCACTTAATTAAAGTCATAAGCCTACGTAGAACAAAGGATGCAATTTTGTCTCTTCCAAAAAAGATTCAAAGGGGGATATCGGTTCAATTAGCAGATCCATGGAGGTCTAAACTTGATGTGCTTCAAGAAGGATTCCCTCAGTGATATGAGCCCTCCAGAAGCACTGACTTCCCTTGGGACTCATCTGAGTTTCTATGAGAGCTGATGATTTTAAGAAAATTCTGCAACCATCCAATCTACGAAAATCTGGATGAAACTCCAACTTTTGATTTCACCTGGCAGCATTCCGCAAAGATTTGTAATCTTATAGGCCACTTAAAAAACTTTTTGTCTGGTGAAAGGGATATAAATTTTCCAAAAGCTGTTATATTCTCCAACTTTGAAGACTTTTTGCAGATGTAAGTGATTCTATAATGAATTGTTTTACAAAATTGTGTTGGCTTATTAAAAACAATTTTCTAATATTTCAAAATAGAATAAAAATGGCTTTAGATGATCACAATATTAGGTATACCCAGCTTACGGGTGAACTCAGCAGGACAAAGCAAGACAAAAATATGCATGAATTCCATTTTAATAAAAATTGCCAATTTTTGGTTGGAACGATTCAGGCTGCAGGAGTGGGTATAGATCTCAGGTGTGCTCAAAATGTATATATAATGGTGAGCTCAATGTCTTTTATTTCATATTAAGAACAAAAATATTAAATTTTTTATATGTTCAATGTTGAAATAGGAGCCAAATTGGAATCCAGCAGTTGAGCAACAGGCTGTTGATCGGCTGTATAGAATGGGGCAGCAAAATGAAGTAAATGTTTTGAATTATTTTGTACAAGGAAGTATAGAATTCAGCATGTATAAGATTCAAAGGAAAAAAATGGAGCTAACAATGTAATCCAAATTTCATTTCTATAAATTTTAATGATAATAGTAATCATTAAAATTATGTTTTTGTTTTCAAGGCTGAGTGTCCCAAACAGTGGAAATGAGGAGTATGAGTGTGAAAACCTATTATTAAGGGAGTTTGTCAATCACTCACATTAGAGGAAGAAAGAATTTTAAGGAGAGCAGGTAAATTTATGGGATTTTGAGGATTTAAAAGTCTGAGTTGTTGAGGATTTAGAGATGCAAGATATAAGGGAGAATAACAGTCATTCGGCAAACCCCGGGGGACATGAGAAGGATTAAGGTTAGGGTATAATGTTGAAACCAAACTGATTCTTTTGTACAAGGCCAAGTCCTTTAGCACACTTCCAGAGTAGGTTGAATTATCTCGAATATCAAAGTGTTGTTGGTCAAGATATTGTGCAACTTTAGAAAAATCTTCAGACCTCCATTGCAATAAGATACGTCTTAACAATCCATCATTATCAATTTCAGTGTCTGAACAACACTTGATGTTTGTGAAAAGGTTGTGATAAGTTTCGCAATGTGGAAGTTGTTTAACAAGTTAAGTTCGGTTAGCTGAATTCTAAGAATCTTTGTTATTTGAAATAAAGGTCATAAATAAAAACAGTTGAAAAAAAGGGGATTTTCATACTTTTTTTTTATTCTATATTTATGCTTTCTCACTTTGATTATTTCTTGAGAGCTATGAGAATCCTTCCCAAGTCTTAATTTATCAGCATGACCTAAAAACCAACGGTGAAGAACTCCCATTTGATTTGAGAAGCTAATTTGAGTTGAGTCAATTGGATATGCAATAAAATTATTGGTTTTTAAGGCATTGTTCCAGTGTTTAATGAGAATATTTGCCAAGACCTGGTTCCATTTGTCAAACCAATCTAGGTTCCAAGAAAAAGTTGATCCTGGGAAACCGCACATGCAAAGGTGCTCAATAAAAGATTCATGGAAAATTGGTGGAAACTATTCCAAAACCGCTGAATTTGATTCTGGATGAGGTAGTTCAAAGGCGATGTTGCAAGAATTCATGTTGAATGATGAAAATCTGTCTGATTGCTCTTCAGTAGGGTTTTGTTTCCATCCATTTGATTCTGGTGACATATCCAAAAGTGAACGACAAAAATTGTGTATAGATCTACAAAAGTGAGAATTGAATGGAGGCAAAGTCTCATTAAAAATTCTATTAAGTGTTCTTGTGTTTGTGGGCAGGTTTCCATGAGGAAAGTAAGAGCTACTAGGGTTCATAAATAATTAGATTAAGAAAGTGTTCAATTAAATTAAACAAAGAGGAAGGATAAATTGTTGAGCTCCAAAACTTTATGATCAAAGTTGATTTAAGGAGAAATATCACAAAAATTAAGAATAAGAAATATTTCGACTTTATGGAATTATAATATGCATAAATTATATTTTTATATGCAACTTGAACTCAAAAGGAATGGTATAAAATAAAGAGAATGATTATGTGATAAAATCAGACTCATTTAAGAAACGGATTTTTTTTTCTTTTCAAAAAATTCTTCCACAAAAATAATTTGTTAAATGTGAGGCTATGTTCATTTTTTGATTACCAAAAAATTATTTTTGGTCCAATATGATAGTAATACATATTCTTTTGAGTAATTTTTTTCAACCTGAATAAATAGACTAGAGTGTCACTTCATCACATTTATGTATGAAAAGTTATACAAGTTTCAGCTTTTCTGTAATTCTTTAAGGTTTACACTTTTGTAGCATCTATTATTTGAGTATTTTTGATTTTTTCTTTATAGAAAATTCTACCTAGTACAGACCAATTTTCAAATTGAAAGAAATATGTTTGTGATTGTTTTTTACAAAATATTAAACTTATTTTTGGGTTTAACTTTGATTTTTGGGGTAATTTTTTAAATAATTATGTTAAAAATATGGATTACTTTTCTTATAGTCCATAACTAAGAATTTTTATCAAAATCAAATAATTATAGGGTAGTTAGATATAACTCAGAAGGCATTTGATAGAAAAATAATTAAGATGCTTGTGCGTACAACAGAATTTTTTCTATGATAGAAAATATTCTGATAAACATGCATGCATTGTTGTACAAATGCAGAGAGTATACAGAATACAAATAAAGTAGACTGCATAACTTTAAATTAATATATAATTTATCCAATTAAAAATTAAACATTTAAACTTAAATAATTTCAACACATATTCCATCATATTCTTTTGATAAAAAAATGTAGCTTATATTAGCTAGTGCCTTTCAAAAAAAGGAATACCTTCAATCGGTAACTTCGAATAGCTAACTTATTTCTACAATTATCACAATTACAATGCCTCCATTTTTTCATGTATGTCAATGTCAAGATCTTGGATGTGTCAATAGAAAGTATCAAACTTCTTCTGGGTCCTTTGAAGTTGGTATGGCTTTCAAAAGCTCTAATTCTTATGCAAAACATCAAGAGGAAAGAAATAGGAAGGCCCAGATGGTTATTTCTTCCAACAATCCACTTAACATTGGAAGTTCCCGCTCCACAGAAACAGTAAGCTGTATATCTATAGTTCAATGTGAGAATAAAAGTCTTTATGATGTTTCAATGATTTATTACATAGGGGAAGTTGTTATTGGGGGCAGAAGTATCTTCAACAGTCTCTAGAAACTCAAATCTTGGGGAACGGTATAGCCAAATAATTATGTGGCAGGCAGCAAAGCTTTCTCTGATTCATCATTTGAGCAAAGAAGGTTGTACTCAATTTTTGGATGAAGAAATTAAGAAGCTCAAACTTCTACGTGATAGTGGAATACTGGATTCTGATAGCATTGTCCGCCTGGTCCCACGCTCGATAGATACAGTTTTTAGTCGATTAAAACTCAATCAATCATTTTTCACTAAAACATGCTGTCCTAAATGCTTTGCTCTTTATGAGTATAACTCTGAATCTCAACCATCTATACTATGTTGCAATCAACCGTTTCTTTCATCATCAAAGCGCTATTTAAAAATGTTTGGAGCAGGACAAATTGCAGTTAAATGTGATGAAAGGCTGTATTTGATGGAGGAACATCAAGAACATGTGAAATACTTATCTCTTAAAACATTTCATCACCATTCTTTTATCGACTAGCTTAAGTAAAAGATCAAACTGTTCAAATTTGAGCTTCTGATTGAGAAGAAAACCCCTGTGGAAGAACGTGTAGAGTGTGATTTGATGAAGGATGTTTGTGATGGTTCAATTTGGAAAAACTTTCCCATAACCACTCCAGCTCTGCATAGCAATGATGATGAATATACAATAACTTCAGGCAACTTAATGTTTACTTTATATGTCGACTGGTTTAGGCCTGGTGGCAATAGGATTGGAGGTCATCAGAAGTCTGTAGGCAATATTATGATGGTGTGTATGAACCTACCTCAAGAAGATAGATACAAAATGGAAAATCTTTTTTTGTATTCTATTAAACCCGGACCAACAGAACCCACAAGTGAACAGCTTAATCACCTTCTAAAACCACTGGTTAATGATCTACAAACTCTATGGGATGGTATATTGATTGAAAAGACACATCTTTATCCACGAGGCCAGAAATTAAGAGTTGCATTGTTCTCTTTGATAGGTGACATTCCTGCAATACGAAAATTGGCTGGCTTTTTGAGTCACTCTGCAAAAATGTTCTGCTCTTTCTGTAATATCTCTAAAGATGAAATTAGTGAAAAGAATGTGGGAAATTTTTCATTACGGAATCATGAGGATCATATGTGCGGGGCAACAAAGTGGAAAAATTCTAAGCCACATTGGGAGCGTGTATCAATTGTTCAAAATCATGGGGTACGATGGAGTGAGCTGAATAACCTTGAATATTGGGGTCCAACTGAATATTGCTCAATTGATGTTATGCATTCACATATGCTTGGCAACCTAAAAGATTACAGTCTAAGCTATTTTCAAATCCAAAATGCAGCAAAAGATCTAGAAAGAAAGCTGGAAAAGGATAAAAATTGGCATGTAAGAGAAGAAGAAGATGATTTCTTTTCTGATACTTCACTGCACAAACATTCGAAAAAACGTAGAAGTAGCTTAAGCACCACGAATAATGATGATGATGATACAGGACACACGAGACGGCACAAGCGGCAAAGACGTACGAGTTCAAGACAGTCATCAAGTCATCATGGACTAAATAATGAAGGATTGGGAACAAATCGATCAAGAAGCCAGAGTAGGTCATCCAGCTCCAAATTTATTCCTCCATATAGCGATGTGGCCTCAATACAGTCTCACAGCAGTGACAGTAGAAATTCATTGTATAACTTAAGGCAAAGAAGCATTAGCATATCACAGAGTGAAGGATCTCACTCATCAAATGAGACAGCTAGAGATGAAGAAAATAAAAGGAAAGGTAAGGAGAAAGAAAATTAAGGAAGTAGTAATCCACGAATCACAGCAAAAGAGCTAAAGGTTGTATGGAAGATGATTGATCAAGTAAGAAGACCTTCCTGGCTAACACGAGTTCCAAAATCAGTAGGATCTAAAAAGGCAGGATCCCTGAAGGCAGCAGAATGGCACATGCTGTATACTCTCTACTTCCCTTTGTCACTTATACCCCTTTGGTTTGAAAAATTTAAAGAATCTGAATCTTCAGCTTCCTCAGCTGATAAACCAAGAGAATATTATCTTCTCAAGTCACTTGTAACATTATGCTCGATCACCAATTTTTTGACATTAAGAAATATACAGACTAATGAGCTTAAAGATCTATATCAATTTCTGTTAGAGTATTGTGAGTGCCTTGAAGAGGTTTGGAAGAATATTAATGCAAAGCCAAATATGCATATCACTCAACATTATCCTGAAATGATAAAGCGTCTTGGTCCACCATCAGGTACAGCTACTTGGTCTGGAGAGCGGGTGAATCATATATTATCTGAAATTCCAAACAATCACCATCCACGTATGTAATGTTTGTAAGCAATGATTTAAAAACTCAGCTGTGCTAATTTATTAATATTTACCACAGGAGAGATACCGCTAACAATGCTCAAACATTGGTATCGGAAGTCTAGGGTATTAGATCTTGGTGAAGCTGAAGATAATGATCAATGTGAGACTAAAAAAATCCATATTGATCTTGATAAACAAAACAAATGGATCCATCTAAGTATGGCATTATTTACTAAATGGGTAAGGGCACGAATGGGAAAAGAAACTTCAAGACGGGCTTTGACACCATCGGAGAAAAGTGGGGATCAGGTAGTTGAAAATGTAGCAAGCATATTGATACATGGAAAGAGGTTTACTAGTTACCATCGACACATTGCTAATTCAACAATTGAATTATACTATGGAAAAGATAGCCAGTTTGGGAATATTGATGATCTTTTCAGATCAAAGGAAGAGATTGATCAAATATATTTAATAGTAAGTCCTTTCAAAGAGCTCCGTCCAGAAGAAACATCAAAGGATCCCTATGAGCTTTTCCCACAAGTGCATTGTCGGTTAGTAAGAGTAGCCAAAGCAACTCAAATTGTGATTAAGAAAGATGCAATAATTGGACATGCAGCTACTGTCAAGCACAAAAAAGAAATGTTTGGAATCAAAGACAAGGTTGTCACTGCCATTGGACTGCAGACAGTAGTGAGTGAAAAAATTAATCAAATTTATTTTCTGTTGACTAACATCTTTGTGTTAATTTGGGATTGGGGAAATTTGTAGGATTGGTGATATTTGTAAATGGTGAAAGAAATAATTCAATGCTCGATTAAAAAATGCAATTCATCCAACTTACCTTATCATAAATCAGTGAACAATTACTTTGGTTGCTTTTATTGCGAGAGAACCCATGCTTTCAATGAGTCATTTTTATCTTAAATGTAAGAATGAAAGAAATAAAATCATGATAATGAGAAATATGATAAAATTTTTACTTAATGAATGATCTTCTTGCTCATTCATCTACTATAAATAGTTTGACCTTCCAACTTTAGCTGATAGCTATATATTATTCACTTTATTTTTCGACAAGAGAACATACACGTTTACAAGACTATATACATAGTATCTTTTTTTACTTTAGCTTTGATAGGTATAAATTTTAACAACTGATTATTTTTATTTTATTTTATTTTATTACAGTTCATTATGGATGATAATTTTGAAGGGATGTCTGTTGACCCAACCGATTCTGATTGTTTTCCGCCTCAACATACTAATACTGGAAATACTCCTCCACCACCCTCTGCTGATCCACCTCCAGATGCATCTCAATCTGTACCACCTAATCCTAACCCACCACCTAATCCCAATCCAGGCCAAGAGTCTCATTCAGAACCGAGAAATTTTAATCCCAATCATCCTTCTGCTTCTGAAAGTGCTAATCAGCAAGCTGATCAGCTAGGCAGAGATTGGGCTAGTGAAGTATTGAGGGAATTTTTCGGTGACCAATCATCATCTGCTCAGCCTAACCAAGGAGCAAGCACAAGTGGAGCAGGTAAGTCAAATTTGTAGTGTATTCTTTTATTGAAAAATAACCAATTTAATTAACTTATTTGAATTGTTAGTGAATCCCTCAATCATTATGGGTATCAGTGATTACCACGGACTCAATTCAGCAGAGTCTCATGAGCGAGAACGGGGGTTAAGGGCTTTAAGAGGCTTAGTTAGAAGGAATGATGTTCCCAGGAGCTCAGACATTCTAAATAGAAATATTTACCACTTTCTGAAGTATTGTCTTGGGGGACCAACACAAATATCAAAATATCCTGCGAGCCCAACACCTTTGGAGATTGAAAATTGGAAAGATTGGAGCCAATTCAAACTAAAAACCATTCAAACTGTCCTAACCCAAGTCCAATCTTCTAACCGTGCCAATTCTGCAGCTGATCGACAATTTCTGATAACCAATTCTATAGCCTTCTTGCGATCCAAAATTCGACTACCCGAATTTTTTCCAGCACCTGAGCCTTGAGGACTAAAAGGAGGAGCACTGATCCCACTTTCTGTCAAAAGAAACTTAGAGCGTGAATTGCAAGAAAAAGGTTTTCGGAAATTCGCGTTTGATTGGACTTGCCGTGATTTTTCAGAATCAACTTGGAATCAAGTCATGGGAAGCATAGTATGCGACCACTGTACCAGATGGCTCACCACCTTGAATACAATCGATCAGTCAAAGCTTCAGTTCACTCAATGTGTTATTGAGAAATGGGTAGTTAATAAGGGGAAGGAGATGATAAGGTTGTTTGGGCAAGAAGAGGAAAGGGTAGCAAGAGAAAAGATTGAAAAGAGGGCAAGGGCACAAGTAAAACGTTATCGGACCAAGGTAAGTTTTTTATTTTACTTTGCTTTTTGTTATTATGAAGCTGATTTAGTTGGAATTCAGATTGCTAGTGCATGCTACAAGTTAGCAAGAGATCTCTGCAGTGATGTGCCAGGTTTTGTTGTGCTTTTTCATGATACTAGGTGCATCTCTGATATCGAGGAAGGCCCAGCACCAGCCCCAACTGCACCTATCCGAGCTATTCCTGGATGGCGATATCCTGAACTCAATGATTTGTTTAAAAAAATGGATAAGATGACAAAGGACTTAGCCCATACACCAGCTCAAAAAAAATCAGCATTAAAAAAATATTCACGGTCATCAGAAAGGACAGTTGCACAAAATGGTATATTCAATGTTCCCAAATACCTCCCCAAGAATTGCTATTCAGCAAAATTTTTGCAAGGATCATCTGTGAATGAACGTGAGTCACTTGGGGTTGGAGCTGATATTGATCTGGTAAAGATTCGCGAATCAATTAATAGAGCATCAACATCATCATAACTTAGGTATAACGGTGATCTTCTGTGTAATATAGCTATCTTATATTGAATTTTATGTATTCTGTTTTTTTTCAAAGCAGCTTGGTAAATGTTATAAAGTGATATTGAGAGAGAGTAACATTTTATTTAAGAAAAACAAATAATGTATGGGATATAAAAATGTATTTTTAACAAATTGATGGTCCATACCTCTTTATGTCACATTTATGTATCCATATTAATTTCAATTGAATTTAATGTTGACCAATACATAGTGAATACACGCTATGCCACTTATACTTGCCAGGCATTGCTACCATTAAATATGCCAGTATCAAAAATTAATTTCGATTGAAATTAATGAGCATGATAATCATGAATTTCTGGAGTCAACTGCTTATTTTTATGCATGGTGCCTTGCCAACATTAATTTCAATCAAAATTACTTTTGATACTGGCATATTGCATGGTGTCTATTCCTGGAAAGTGTAAGTGGCATAGTGTGTATTCATTACGTATTGGTCAACATTAATTTCAATAGAATTTAATATTGACATTTTCATATTGAACCCAAACCAGCAAACGACCCAAAAAATTCTTCATAAAACTGCTCATTAATTTCGATCGAAATTAGTGAGCACCATATACATATTGAATGGTAGTTATATCTGGTGTGTGTAAGTTGTAAAGCTTGTGTCCAATGTTTATTGGTCAACATTAATTTTGATTGAAATTAATATTAATGTGTAAATGATATTTACATGCTCAATATGCATTGTAATGTGTTTACTTAAGAATAGAGTGCCCTACTTTTCATCTTACATAAAAATGCTTGGTGGCATGTCAAATTCAATTTTTATTAAAATTAATGTTGACATGTTACCATGCATAACAGTAAGCAACTGACTGAATAAATTGATGATAATCATGAACCTTAATTTCGATCGAAATTAATGTTTCCAAGTGCAGATTGAAAAAAAGCTATGCCACTTACACTAGCCAGGCATATCTACTATTTATTATGTATTGGTCAACATTAATTTTTATAGAAATTAATATGGATATGTAAATTTTATATTTACCCTCAACATGTATAGTAAATTTCAATACTTAAAAATACTTGCCGTCCTTTACATGTCATGCAAAAAAGCATTATATCATTTCAACATTAATTTTGATCAAAATTAATGTTGGCTTGCCATTATGCATTGAAACAACTAACTGACTGAAAAAGTTCATGATCAAAATGCTCATTAATTTTGATCAAAATTAATGTTGACCAATACATATTGAATATAAGTAATCTCTGCTTACTCAGACCAGATATAACTACCATTCAATATGTATATGGTCAGCCTTAATTTCGATCAAAATTAATGGGAAGTTTTATGAAGAATCTTCTGGGTTGTTTTCTGGCTTGGGTTCAATATGCAAATGTCAACATTAAATTCGATCGAAATTAATGTTGACCAATACATAATGAATACACACTATGCCACTTACACTTTACAGGCATATATACATGCAATATGCCAGTATCAAAAGTAATTTCAATCGAAATTAATGTTGGCAAGGCACCATGCATAAAAATAAGCAGTTGACTCCAGAAATTCATGATTATCATGCTCATTAATTTTGATTGAAATTAATTTTTGATACTAGCATATTTAATGGTAGCTATGCCCGGCAAGTGTAAGTGGCATAGCATGTATTCATTATGAATTAGTCAACATTAATTTCGATTGAAATTAATATGGACATGGACTATGCATAAAATTCCTATAAGTATAGGTAAGCTAAGCAGTTAGATAAACTGGTTTGATCAAGTACACCATATAAAAATTGATGTTTTAATGCCTTGGTTAATTTCGATCAAAATTAATTTTAAGCCATGCATGTTGAATTTTATCTATGTCTGTGTAGTCCATGTGAAATGGCTTGTATTCAATATGCAGGGGTCTACATTAATTTCGATCGAAATTATGAGGTTCATTGCCTCATAAATTTGATGGTTTCTGTCAGTGTTTCATGCATGGTGCCATGTGATACTTGTTGATTCCTATCAAAATTAATTTCAACACCAATATATTGAATACAAACCATGGCACTTACAGTACTTGGTCATAGCTAAAATTCAATATGCTAGTCTCAAAATTAATTTCGATAGAAATCAATCACGATCCATGAAGTTTATCAATAGTGTATGAGTTAAGTTTCAAGTCATATGTTTTATCATTTTCTTGCACCCATTTCTAGGTTATCTCAACAATTTTTTTCAAGTTTTATTATATTAATCAAAACTGTGGTAAGTTGTGAAAAATTAGCTAATCCAAATCTCAAATTGAATATTAATATTTTAATAATTTTGAATGTTGCTTAAGGTATTTCATTGGGTGATTCATAATAATATTTTATCAACTTAGTAGTCCTATAACTTTTGAAAAGTAACAATTTTGGTATAGTTAGGGACAACAATGCAATATCTTGTGCAGACTAAGATATATTGCAAAATAAAACTATTCAATTTTTTTTTCCCTTAGTTGTATCCAAGTTTATCAAAGGTTTGGTCACGGTGCCCACACCCTAGCCTGACACTCCTCCTGTCACTTAAAAAACAAATTCTTATCTTAAATTCTAATGTTACCAATTTTATATTTATAATTCATTTCTTGTTTGATGAGGCATATCAGTATATATGTGAATCTCGCATTGTCATCTTAAAGTAAATTTAACAAATATTCATAAAGGATTATCCTTTTTTTTCATATAATATACTAATTAAGTGTATCTCCATTGTTTAGGAGTAAATTCTAATTTAAAAAATTTTGTATTTACCCATGGCAATTTGCATATGGGATATAAATTTGTTATTATTTGTTTTTCACACTAAAAGTCCCCAAAGAATTACTAGTATTTTCTGTTAGCTACATCAAATTTCGCTTCAATATAAACAGATTGTGATTTAGCATGTTACTCAGTCTACCCCACTATGAATAATACATGTTAAAAAAAGCTCAAATAATATAAAATCCCCCTCTTTATGTTTTCTGTTTCTTTCATCCTCACTTTAATTTTAATCTTATTCAATTTTTTATCCTATTAAATTATCAACTTCAATTTTCTAGAATAGAGTTTCTTATAATTATTCATCATATTACATCATAATTTTTTGATATCGAATACTTTTTTTTAATATTCATTAATCAATATGTCTAGTATACAAAATCCTACACCTCCACTTTGTATGTATATCATGTTCCTCTCTCTTAATTTAAATATTTCACTTATGTTCTATATCTTTTTTTTTCAAAAATTTGATTTTCCAGCACCCAAATGTGTTTCATCCCACTCTCTGATTGATACTCGCTTTGAAGCTTTTGAGCTTGCACCATGTCTGCCACATGGCATGGCACCTAACCCTCCTGTACTTAGCAATGAGAGGCAGGAAATAACAAGAGTTCAGTATCGCAATTTACTTGAATTGGCTAGAGATAAAACAGAAGAGCTTGTCAAGATCCTTAACAATAATCCTTCTCCTTCATATTTATTTAACCCTTGTAATGACTTACTCCAATATGTGAAAAGCCTTGAAAAATGTATGTTCATCACCTTTTTTGTCTCCTTTTAAATTAGTAGATAAGATTATTAATATTTTTTTTTCATCATATATATTTGTAGCTTATGAGGAGGGTATGATTCCTCCTTATGAAGTCATTTTCATTAGGGATGATGATGAGACAGATGAACCATCAGCTTCAACTCATGCTTCAACTTCTAAGGAAAATCTTGAAACACCTGTTATCCACTCCAAGAAAAAGAGATTATCACAAGGCTCCTCTTTTGTTCGACG
Source organism: Hemileia vastatrix (assembly GCA_030280995.1). Lineage (NCBI taxonomy): Eukaryota > Fungi > Basidiomycota > Pucciniomycetes > Pucciniales > Zaghouaniaceae > Hemileia > Hemileia vastatrix. Next base: position 25,683,916 of record JASXTE010000005.1, read on the forward strand.
TATTAAACCGGCTTCTGCTAATGAATTTTCTGATGTATCAAATAATAAATCTCAAAAAAAAAGCAAAGGTTTTGATAATGAGTATATTCTTGTTTCCTTTTTTTTTATTGTTATTCTTTTATCTTTAAAATTCAATCATATATCTCTTTTATTGCTTACATATTGTACTTTTTATCTTTCTTTTGATATTTTGTACCAGAAACTCACCTGCTGTAGATTAATCCGTCCATAAACGCCCTCTCCCTGATGAAGATGACGAAAAGAGCAATGAAAATAGCGATGATCAAATGTCAGAATATGAAGCTATGCTTGTTCATCAAAAAAAGCAAAGTTTAAAATCTTCTTCAAGACATGTTGATATGTTTGATAAAGATGATGATTCAAACAGCTCATCACCAAACTCCTTCATTTCTAAGAAGCAATACCCATCACCTCCTAAATTACCTACTTTGACCTCTTTGAAAGCTTCTCTACCAATGAAATCAACTCCAATCAAGATATCGAAAAAACCTCTAACTTATTCACCCTCAGTTCTAAAAGAATCTGATTTGCAGGAGGAATTCTGTAAAATTCATAATTTTTATAAAGGTAGAATCAGCACGGCAAAGGTCCTCAGGTCGTGGTTGGAAATTATTACTCTCCTCGAATTACGCTCTTCTACTTTTTCCCAAGAACCCATGTCAAATATTCCAATGTTTACTTTTCATTGGGAAAAATCTTGTGGAGAAGATTGGCTTTCAAAACTTACTGAGTTATGTAAGTTACCATAATTTTTAGTCTTGACTTTTGTTCTTTTACTTATTTTTTTTTCCTTTTGTAGCAAATATTTTTTTAGAGATTGATAGCTCCCAGCTATGGGTACTCGATAATATTGATTTCAAAAAAAAGGAAAATTTATGTGATCCTGATGGTTTAAATACTGAAATTCTTTCCTCAACAAAGAAAACGGATCACCCTAAATCCAATCTTATCCGAATGCTCATGAGATTAATGATCCCAAGTGACCACTGCCGTTCTTCATGGGTATCTCTTATATCATCTTCACTTTATCTGACCGCACATGAATTCAGCCAGCTTCCATCACATCAAAACATTAACTCAGATTGTCCAATTGAACATGGTCTTCAGCTTCTAGCTCACCTTTCAAATCTGAAGAGTCCGATTTCTGATGGCTTAGAAGTTGGTCCCACTGCACTTCAAACCCGTGATATATCAATGTCAACTCTTCTTCAAATCAGCAATATTATCATTGATATAATTATGTCAATTATCATTCTTAAATCAAAATATTGTGCTGCAACAATATCAAGTGGAAAGACTAGTGAAGATCAACAATCAAGTGAGAAAAACGAAAATACTGAACTGGCTATAATGAGAGAGAAACAAAAGGCTGCACTAAACAAAATAAATTCTGAATACTCCCACCACCGATATCAATCTTTCACATTCTATATAATTGATGGTGTCCGTGGTTTATTTCTGAGCTCTCAAGATCATAGATTGGCTTCAGCAGCTGATTGCTTGGAGGTAATATCAGAAGTTAAGTTTCTTAATTTACATGAAAAAAAAATCATTTGATGGAAGAAATAATTTGGAAAAATTTAAATAACTATATTTTAACATTAATAAAACATTTTATAGGCAAGTGTGATCCATTTCCTTTAAAATTTGATACCCCAAGTCCTCCGGGAATCGCTAGGGCTATTTCTGCAGATTTTCTTAATCACTGGAGCTCCATTCAGCCAGTATCACCTTTTTTTGCTAAACATAGCCTTTCAATAAATTAATATTCCAACATGCAAATAGATAAATTTCTGTCTATATGATATATCTTGTATAATTCAAGTTATTTTCCTTCAAATACATCAAAAATGTGACCATCTTTGAAATTTATTAAGTAACATTTGACATGATTTTCTAAATTAATTATTAAAAAAAATTATTGTAAGTCCAGCAATAACAAAGATTTTAAAATCTACTTATATGATTTCAAATACTTGTATTAAATTCTTAAATATTTTATTGTTTATATAAAAATATGATAACTGCTCTAGTTTTGTTACTTTACCTTTAATATTATATAATCTATTAATTATTACAAATATTTTCGTTTAGTGTAACATTTTTAATCAGAAGTAGAACAATTTAAATAATTAAATCAGTACATTCTTAAAAAAATACAATTTAATCTATTATTAATTCAAAGTTCTTTCATCAACTCTCTATTATTTAATTTTTTATTAATAAGCCTGTTTGACCTAAAATACTATACAGTTAATTTGGTAGCATTCACTACACAATATAGGGGGTGGACTTGCTAGCAAGTCCTCAACCTGAACTCAGACTGAACTCATACTGAACCCATACTGAACTCTACTTGAAGGCCCACCTAAAACTTTTCAGCTGAGTGGTGTTCATCCCCAATTGTATGGTTCCTTTGTCAATAGCTTAATGTGTGTTCAATCTATGGTGAATTTGAGTCCAAGGTTGCGGACTTGCTAACAAGTCCGCCCCCCATATTGCCCGGTGATCAAAAGCACATTTTTATGGCTAATATATTTCAAATTCTTTATTATAGTTTTTTTTATTTTAGAACCTTTTCTACCAATTTAATAAAAATGACATTTAAAGATTTCACAACTTATATATTTCCTCAAAAGTAAATCAAATTTTCTTATAATATTATGAAAAAAAATTATTTTATTTCACAAATAAAAAAAATAGATAATACTATAATTATCAAAACTGAAAATGTTACAGCTACTCCCAGTATTTATCATGTTTAAATTTGCGTTAAGTTGTGTATATATAATATAAATTTTTAATATTTATATATCTAGATTTTTTAGATTTGTCTTAACATTAGATAAATAATACTTTGCTGATTCTATTTCTTCCTCTATTAAGTCATCTCTTTTCAAAAAAACTCTCAAAGCACTAATCAAATATTCTAACCTAAATTTTTCTTTTTTAATTTCTAAGTATTCTGAAATATCAATATCAAAAACATTAAGCTTTTCTATAGCATGAAAAAGTCTAGTGCTGATTTGAATAGAAGAACCTATCCTAGTGAAGCCAGGAATTTCATGACATCTTGAGGTAAAATGCCTTAGTTGATTGGCAGGCCATAATTTCACTGTTATTCCATTAGTTGCTTCAAAGTTGATTTTACTTCGAATTTCGGGAAACATAAGTTCTCCACCTATTTGTCATGGTTGGGTCTTATCATACTTCATATGAATGGTGTTTTTTTCTGTATCTTTAGGAAAAAATATTCCTAAAGTATACTCACTTGCATCCTTATCGAGATGAACCTCATTGGAGAACCCATTACCATTCCCTCCAGATGTCCAAGTTAAATTACTAGCAAACGGTACACCCTCTTTTTCACTAGAAACTTTTGAAAATCCAGGAATACCAAGTTTTGCGCAAAGATTAGTTGCCTCATTGTACTTTACATATGATATTTTTTTAAAAAAATATTCAAAGTACATTTCAATCCTCTTCATTTGTTTTTTATATTCATCCGTTTTTACAATATCATCCGTGTATTCATCTGCAAGGAAAAGCATTCAAAAATTCAGTATTTAAATTAAAAAAAGTGATACTTACTAATATGTAAAGATTTCTTTCTATCTAAAATAAAGCCACCACCAAACATTTTTCTAAAACCACCAGCTCTTTGATGATAACCATTATTTTTAATTTCATGTTCGCAGTAAGAAAGATCCTTAATACATCGCACCGTAGCTTCTAACATATCTAGTTCTTTGAGCTTATGAATTTCAAAAGTCTGCACAAGAACATTAGGTATTAAGACACCTTTTGGTTTATAAATACTACATCCAGGAAAAAAATTGTAATAATTATTTCAATCTGTCATATTATTTGCATAAGATCGTGCATAGAAATGTGGCTTCTTCCCGTTTATATCCATTCCAAGAGCGTTTACAAGTTTCATTCCAGTAGCAATGTCTTTCGCCCACCTATTGTTAGAGTTCTTCCCTGGCCGTTTTTTTTTTCAAATCGTTACTCATTGATGGTTCAATCCTAAGAGAATTCAATTTTGATTTAAAATAGAAAAAAATCAAAAATTAGAAAATAGTAACATAATTTCAATTATCAGTCAATGATACCTTTAACTTTATCATATCTTCAATATTAGAAATACAAAAGTTAGCATATCTACATATTAGTAAATTTATATACTTTTTCTTTATTTCAAATATTAAGAAAGTGTTTCAAAGGTATACTTTATTAAATTATACATATAAAGAGTATAGCTTTATCCTGTATGCATTCAGCAAGTACAAGATTTGACTCTACACTTAATATTAATAATATAATGAAAGTATAACTCCAATACACTAGTAATGTTAAAAAATTTACAGAATTATCATATCCACATATATAAAATGAAAAATCTTGCTCTGACCAATATATTTACTTAGCAAGTTATACTTCAATAAATTATTAATTTTTAAATTGTAGCATTGTCCTGTATGCTTTCAGCAAGTACAAGACTTTGAAACAACTTAAAAATCAATAAATTAAAGGTAAAGTACAAACAATCTAATTATTATTATGAAAAGCAAAACATTATCCTGTATGCTTTCAGCAAGTACAAGATGATGTTTTACTTTTCATATTAATAATATAATGGTTGAGAAAGTATTAAAGAAATATAGAAAAATGATAAGCAAAACATGAACTAACATGTCTATAAAATCTTTTTCCATTTGTAGCTGATTGATCAAAATTAATTATAAAGTTTATTTTATAATCACTGTTTTAAAAGATAAATGGTTAGATAAATAAATTGAACATTTTTGATAAGGAATAAAGAAAAGTAAATTGACAAACAAATAAAAAAACTTTAAGTAAACTGAAAAAAAAAATTTTATAATGAATCAAAAGGGTACAGTAAAAGATACCATAAAAATAAATTCAGAATTAGAATCATTAGATTAACTTGTCAAAATTGTAAAAAAGAGTAACAAACCAAAATGATATGAAATGCAATAGCAAGAAAAATTTCCTTACCGGTAATCAGATAAGGTCAAGAAAATAGTACCAATAATTCAAAATGATAAAGCAAAAATATGATCGATAATTATTGAAAAAGTTAAGTGAGAAAGAGAAAGGAAAAAGAAATCGGGTGGCAAACAGATGTAGATATCATGAATTTTCACTGATCTCATTTTCAAAAAAATGCAGCTCTCCAAGTCATATGATAAACTTCATCTAAATTCCAAGAATGATGTTGCCAAGACACTTTACACAGCATGATCATTTTTTCCTATGCATATACTAATTTCAGCTAGAATTTACTTGGCTGCATGTTGTACAGATGAACATTTGTGGAACACTGAATTTCACATCTTAAAAAAATTGACGCCACATAATTCTAGCTACCATGTTTCACGTAGCTAAAAAACATACACTCGTCACATTTAAATTTACATTGCGTCAAAATTAATTCATTTTTGAATTTTTTTAAAGGGAAATATAATGTGCACCACCTATTTCTAAAATATGAACCTCCCCACCATATTAAATTGGGAGACTTTTAATTATGCAATTTTTTTGCCGTGACCTTTCTCCTGATCTTACTTGGTTCAAAATATTGAAACATGACCAATGTTGCTAAAAGAAACATTTGATTTTGTTTCTATGTGTAACAATGGAAAGTTGTTTCTTACCGGCTGAAGAGTGTTGTATATTTTATTTGAACACATTTTTATTTTTTTATGTATTTTATTTAAAAAATTTAGTTTTTATTGCAGCCAGATTTATACTGGCTGATTTTTAGAAACCTTAATTTATGACCCAAGCCTTTGAAATTGGCTTGGGTCCCTTACATTGCAATTTAGTACTTCCAGACAGGTTTCCCCTGGCTGGAAGTGTCTCTTTCAAGCAATCGAAGTCGCTAAAAGCGACTTCGATCGCTTGCTGTAACGTTTGCCAACCTCCCAGCTAATTTACTAGGCTGGGAGGTTGCCAAAATTGTGTGCAACGCGCGTTGCTGCTGAAAGTAACGCGCATTGCACAATCGCTTCCATATCTCATGCAGCTGATATCAAGTCAGCTGCATGAGATATGGGCAGCACATGCAATGCGCGCTGCATGCAGCAGAAACACGTGTTGCATGTGCTGCATGCAGTGAATTGCACAGCCAGTTTTTTCTGGCTGTGCAATGCACACAGAGAAACCAAAGTCCCTGCAAGGGACTTTGGTCTCTAAAATGGAAGCGACTTTCCCTACCAGGTGCAATCTGGTGGGAAAATGAGAGATAAGTTAGACTGAAGTTGTTTGAAAGCAACTTCAGTCTTAAAAACCTTAAAAATCATAAAAAAAATGAGAAATCTAGAAAAAAAAAATTTAAAATGTGAGTATAAGAAAAAAAATAAGTGCTAGTGATACCAAAAACCCAAGCCGATTTCATTTGGCTTGGTTTTTTAATAATTATTTTTTAATACATTAAATTTAAAATTCAAACACAATAAAATATATGAAATTTTTTTATATGAATATTATAAATTTAATCTACCTCTTTCTCATAATTATATTTATAATTTTGTTTTTTTAATTTTTGAAATTTAAGTTTATTTTTTGGAAATACAAAATTGAATTTTCAACTAAATTTTTTAGTAAGGTAAAATAAATTATAAATTTGACATTTTGTAATTGAATAATGAAAAAAATTTTAAATTTATTTAAAAAATATTTTTGTTAGAAGAATACCAATATTTTAAGGGTAGAAATATGGTGCAAATTGTAAGTAAAAAAAATTATATTTTTATTTTGTGAGGGGTTATTTCTATTTTTAAAAATATTTTTCAAAAACATTCATTAAATACTGAATTAAATTACTTTGTAACTCAAATTTTTTGTATAATAATTAAAAATGAAATAATAATATTGTTATATTTGATATAAAATTTGAATTGGTAATATTAATGTCTCTTTAAGTAAATTTGAAAATCATTTAAAAAGATTATGTTGATAAGTACTTTATTTTTGATATAAAATGGTTGTATATATATCTTATATATATTTCTTGAGTGTTATTTTTATATACATTCAATAAAATTTGTAATATACAATGCCATTTAATCATTAATTATTGTTCAACTTAGTTATAACAACTTCATATTTAATACCAGCCACTAGTATATACTTTTTAATTTAAAACTTCAATATAATATGAGAGTATCGTTATTTTGTCTGTATGTAATTAACAACAATAACAGACAATAAATGAGTGGGTAATTAATTACAATAAATAGTTGAAGAATAACCTATAAGAAATGATAAGTTTATCAAAAAGAGTACATTAAAAAAATATACTTTTGAATTTTTTTTGATATAATTTAGGTAGTTAAATGAAAATTTAAATTATCAGACATCAAAATGGAAAAAATCTAAAAGTGGTGTTTATATAATAAGCCTCATATAAAAAAAAGGATTAAAAATCTACTATGTAACTAAATTATTAAATATTAAGGTATTATTAAAATTATTGAAAAACTTATTTTACAGTTATAATGAAATCTAAATGTGAAATTAATGGTGGGATAATAGTAAGACTATGTGGAAACACTTTAATTTATACATACTTGCAACTATGTTCAGATAAAAAAATTGGTAAAATTGTATAATAACATCTAGTTAATAGCGATGCAATTTTATTTAGATCAAGAATAATTTTTTCTGAGGAAAAACTAATAAATTGAGATATGGCCATCTCCTTTCAAGAGATAGAATAATAATAAAAATTTAAAAAAATATAATAATAATTCTTAATCACCATTTTTGAAAAGTCTCTAGTAAAATTCATTATAATATATCATTCATTTATTACATTTTATGGAGTTTCATCTTGAAGTAGTGATGTGCAGCTTTGAACTCATGTTATGAAAAACAAAAAAGTTAAAATATATATATAGTTATACTAATGAAAAAGCCAAAAATAAAAATACTATTATAAATTAATAATATAAAACTACATTAATTTTATTCTGCTCTACTGATGGAAGGGTACTATGTATGAATTTACACATGTTAAATCTAAACCTGTTTTAAGGCTAGTTTACAGGTAGAGCTATTAAGTTTCCTTAAATTCTAAAAATAACTTATGCATTTTAATAATTATTTCTTTCTTGTTTTCTTTCCAAAGTTGTTAGAGTTGCTTAATTTATACTGTTATCTTAATTGTAAGATATATAATTTTTTTTTGAATACATGATTTATTGTTTCAAAAATTATATTATAAATTTAAATCATTTATTTCATTTTCTAAAGCTTCATTTTCAAAGACACAACTCCATTTTCTATTACTTAAAAAATATATAAAATGTGATAGTAAAATTTTAGGAATTTTCTTTTTGAGAGGGTCAAACTATATTGTGAAGATTTTTATCTAGAAATTCTTGTACTCCAAAACCAAATAATTTTCTCCCTTAAGTAAGCCATTTCAAAAATATGAGAATATAAACAAGAATATTAACTTATCTTATTTTTATTTTCTTTACTGAAATTTTTAGTTCAATCCCTTTTTTTATATGACATTAGTTTAAAACCATGGTTAAATGCTACTATATTATTAATTTTTATTATATATGAAATATTTAGAAGGTCATCCTTTTTTATTTACTTGAATAAATGGCTCAATTATAATACCCAACACTTATTAATGTTTCCCAAACTCAATAAAAAATTTCTCATATGAAATATTAGCTTCTAATATAAGAAGTTTATCTATAGATGATATTCAAAATGTGATTTTACTTTTTAGATTCAGCTAAAATTAAACAAAAGGAGAAATCATGCATATGTGTATAAATGGTAACCATATGTTACTTAGAGGATTGCGAAATTCACTCATCAGAATGGTTTAAGTATTAAAATAAATTGAGGTCATTATTTTCTAGTATTTGAAACTAATTAGGAAATTATTCTAAAAATATATTTTAATGTGTATCATGTTTAAAAAGTTGGAAATATGATTTTTGAAAATTGTGAGTTTCTTATGAGATACCAAGCTTTAGTTTACATTGTTTCAAGTAGAATAGAATTTTAGTAATAGAAATTGAAAGCAATGTACCATTATCAGATTTTAACTGTGTTCTACTTATAGAATGATTACATAACATTGAACATTATTTAAATCAAAAAGGTTTAAAAGATATTTAGAATTTTACAAAATTTCACCATTTATTAATCTTTGATTTGAAAACCAACTATGATGTACACTCACTAGAAATAAGCAATCCCAATTTTAACATAATTTATCAATCCAAGAATAATGAGTCAATTAACATAAAAATATATATTATTTCAAAACCAATTCTCTAGATTTAAAATATGATGCTTTAATGAAAAATTATTACAAAACTTTAATGCAATGAACTCTCTTAAAAAATTCAAAAATAGAATATCAAAACAAGTAATTTCTGCAAAAAAAACTACTAACTATTGTAGATAAAGCATAAAAATTAGTCATATTTTTTATAAAAATGATCTAACAATATTTATTTTTGTTAAAAAAATCAAAACATTGTTAAGTTTGCTTGTTATAATAATGTTAAAATCCACTAAACATTATCTAAAGGTGGTAAATTATGTTAAAAATATGTTGAATTTTGTGAGCCAAAAATCAACAATTTTGTATTATTTTATGTTGTGCTATGACTTTATTCCACCCTTTTTATCTGATTCTTCCAGTATTACTTTGCTATGATCACTAGTTTTCAAGTTAAAATTTACAAATGTTCATTATACTTGATAATATGGAAAATAACTCAAACTTTTATAACTACAAAATAAGATTTTGTAACTCTTTCTTTCAATCAATATTTGAAGAAATTTTTAGTTTATTTGAGTAATGATTTTAAGAATAACAAAAAATTTGAAATTCACAAGGAATTATTTCCAGAGACTATAATTATTTACTTGTGTAATGCATGAGCTACTTATCAATGATGTAAAACATTAGAAAAGTAAGTTATAGTTATAAATCTACAGATTATACTGTTTCTGGTATATATATCTTCAATAAATCTTTTAAACTTATCTTAACCTACATACCACACAATAGAAAATCATTATATTAAAAAAGGAAAAAATTCTATTATAATATCATAAAGAATGATAACCATGGATTGATATTCCATAAAAATGGATAATAAAATTTTAAGATAACCTAAATCAGTATTCTTTCATCAAAATATATCCTTTTTGTCTTTGTAATTTTTTCCAAACAAATTTTTTGTAAGTTGAATCTATATATCTAATGCCAAAACCACTATTAAGTTCCCTCTTAGACTTTTTAAGAAATTATATATATATATATATATATATACATATATTATTTATCAAAAATTGAAATAAAGAATAAAAACATAATTTTATTTACCTTTAATTATTTAAATATAGAGTATTTTCAGAATGCATTGTGGTTACTTGTGAAGGTTAGAAGATTTGAAGTTAGATTTATGAGTTTTTAGAAGGGCAAATATTGTAAAATTCTTTCATAAATATTTATTTCATAGTTTCAAATGTTGAAATCTAAAAACTAATGGGATTTAAAATTATATTGAGATTGAAAATCTGTTTTCTACTCAAGTAAAATAATATAAAGTGATGATATCAAAATTGAAATTAAGTTTAAACTTTTTATATGCCCTATCTTCAATTTTATTGATAGTGCATCAAAAATTTAATAATATTTTTTTCCTTCATCACTTTTTACATAAAAGATAGTTTTATCATTTTATGCATTAAAGATTGCTTATATAAAGTTAAAATCTATGTCAACTGTTTATGACTATTAATCTATATAATAAATTTTTTAGAAGAAACAACAGTATATACTGACTTTGAAATTATTTAATTTAAAATAGTTTACAAGTAGATAATGAAGGGTGATTTCATTTTTGAATATGAATTATAGAAGTCTTATTTTGTCAATTTTAATTCTTTTTGAGCTCAAATGTATCCACCACAACTTATGTAAGAATAAAAAATATTTTTATTGAAATTTACATGAGAAAGTATGCCTATTATTCAAAATCAAACTTGCTCTAATGGTTTTTTTCAATCATCATTTCCATTCATAACAATAAAAAACATTTCAATTTGCTGATGTTTTAGTTTTTGATATCCCCAAGTTTATATCTCAGGTGTACTATTCACAAAATTATTAAAAAAATAATTTTTGAAATACATGATAAACTTGAAAGTGAGGGGGCATTAAATTTTTAAAAATGAATTCTAAATTCAGGATGGATAGTATTTTTTCTATTTTCACAAATGAACAATTTTTTGTTTCAATTAATCCAGAAAGAAAATTTTGTTGTAAGCATATTATATTATATTTATTTTGATTTTAAATACTATATTTTCATGATTTGTGTTTAATATTTCCTGTGAAAGTTAATGTTAATGTGAATTTTAAGTAAGCTTGAAGAAATTTAATCAATAGGCATATTGGATATTTAAAATAATATTTTGCTCCAATCTTGAATCATTCTGGGCTAAAAAATATCCCAAATAAGGTTTTTGTGGGTCAATTTGGATTTAAGTAGGATTAAGTGAGGTTTAATAAAGTACAGATAAAAGGCTAAATTCATTACTAGTGACTTTTTTTCTCAAAATAGTTAGAAAATATGTATCATTCTGGAATCATGCTTCAATAAAGTTGAATTGAAACAGAGATAATTTCTAGCAGCACATCACCATATTTACAAAGGTGTAAAATACCTCAAATATTACTCATAATATAGGAAGGCAAGGAATCTACAAAATTCACATTTCAAATGAGGATTCATATTTTGAATTTGATATTGAGAAATGGAATATTATTTTCCAATTTAAATATCTATTAGTCATTTTACCAAAAGTTTTCAGTAATCAGATTAAATTTTGATGGTATTTTTTTGTAGATTAATCATTTTGATGAGCCATTTACTCAAAATTACTGGTTTCGGTTCTAATATTCCATGTGAAATTCATTACAAATCTTTTTGAAAGTGAATAGTTGACATATTGGATATGCAAAAGCTTATGTTAGATCAAAGTGAGATCAATGAGAGTTCAACTCATGATCAAATTAGGATTTTTCAAGATCAAACGGTGATTAATGTAGTTTCATCTTGAGCTCAATTTGTGACAAATCTCTGACCAAATGTAAGGCCAAAAAATTTCCTACATGGTGATGATGTGTGCATAATACAGGCATAGATTTGTGGCTCAACGGAGTTCAAGCAAGGGGTATTTCTAGCAATACCCCCCATTTTTTCTTTGGTGATTAGGTTTTGATTTAGATACACCTGATTTATCTTTTTTTAATAACAACAGTACTTTATATAATAATAATACAGTTAACCCTCAGTGGCCGCCACTTTTTTATGAGATGAGAAGATCACAAAAAAGTGAAAAAATTGAGACGGAGGACATGGAGTATTTTTTTATTAATAAACCAACTGTCCATAGAACTGTTTCAGAATTATGGAATAAAATGACTGACACCACGCAATATGGGGGGCGGACTTGCTAGCAAGTCTGCAACCTTGAACCCTAATTCATATCTTTTTCAGCACACATTGAGGTGGTGATGAAACAATCATGAAGAAATATTGAATTTACTTTGAAAACACCTTGAAACTGATTTGAACCTTCATTGAACCACAGTTGATTAATAGTTCAAAAAATATTCACAGCAGGAAAAAAGTGTGCACTAGATGTCTAGTGCTTTTTTTTGCTTCCTGAATTGATTCCTGGTAGAATTACAAGTGGGACTTCCATCTGATGCCTCCCTCCCCTAATTCTCCCTTATCTTCAATCTGACTTCCTATCCTACCCCCTTATCTCATTTCTAAACTTGCCATCTACTTACCCATTTTCCCTATTCCTTTCCTTCACAGTGAGAAAACAACTCTCCTCTCCTTCCCCCCCTCTCCCTTCTCTTCTCTTCATTTCTCACACCTCCCCCAGACCCTCACTCACCTTTCCCAGCCCACTGTCATTATTTAGTTTTATTTTACTTTGTATTTTTTTCATTTTTCATGTTTCTTCCCTACAAAAATCTTCCTTTTTCAACGATTGGCCACATTTTTTTAGTAAACACAAGCAACTCAAATTCTGAAATATGTATTTAGTTACATTATTTACCACTTGGAATGGGTTATAATTCCTCAAAATTTTATTCCTTGTTATTTCTAATTTATACATATTAATTATTCTCAAGTTTATAAAAAGTTGGCTACTTCCCAAGCCCTTGCATGCCTCCCCAACACTTTTTTCACCTCTTCAATCTCATTGCTCACCTCCCCCAGAAAAATAAAGGAACTGGGGAAGGCTGGGGAAGGTGAGAGAGGGGCTTTACAGGGCTGGGAGAGGTTACAAAATCCCCTAACCCACTTCGCGAAGGCTGGAAAAGGTGAGCAAGGGTCCTTAAAGGGCTAGCAGAGTTGATAAAAGCCTCTCACCTACTACTCACAGCCCTACTTAGTCTTTACAGCACCTCGTTCACATCTCCAGCCAAATTAAGGGACTTGGGAAGCTGGGGGAGGTGAGCGAGGGGCTTTGAAAGTCTGTGGGAGGTAATAAAAGCCTCTCACTCACTTCTCCCAGCCTTCCTTAGTCTTTACAGCACCTCGCTCACATCTCCAGCCAAAGTAAGGGACTGGGGGAGGCTGGAAGAGGTGAGTGAAGGGCTGGAAAGATTGGGAAGGTGAGAAAGGGCTAGGGGAGGTAAGCGAGAGCTGGGGGATGTGGACAATAAACTGGGGAGGTGAGTAATAGTTTTAGAATGTGAGAGAAAGGCTGGTGAGGGCTAATGGAGGTGAGTGGGGTGAGTGAGGGGAATGGGAGGTGAGCGAGAGGTTGCAAAAGGGGTGTAGTTGTGTTAAAAGTGAAAATAGAGTGGAGGGGAGTAGTGAGGAGGGCTTAAACATAGATTTTGAAGCTTAAAGGGTGTAGCAAATGTATCAGGAGGGCAATAAAAGGGTGGTGAGTGGTAATAGAATTAACAGAAATGAAAAAGCAGAAAAATTTGTGTGGAGAGATTGAGAGGTTGTCCATTGAGGTAGTGAAAAATGGAGTGTGAACTTTGTTCTTCGGGCGAACATCAGAGTCCACCCCCTCAATCTACAGCTCTATTCTGCCGATATGGAAAATGATTGATAATTATTTTTTATTGATATTTTTTAACTTAAACCTATAGTTTATACGTCTTTATTTTATATTTTTGATTTACAATGCACTTTAAGACTAAGAAGGTAATATAGTAAAATAATTGATAATGAAATACTATTTTGCTTTTTTACACAATAATTCACAGAATTCTTTTGATAACTATACATGATATAAATAAATAATATAATAGGAAAATTGTAGAAAAAAGTTAAAAACTAGAATAAAACATTTAAAGAAATTTTAAACTATTGAACTTATGTATTTTTTGAGTTTATTGTATTTATTTTTAAATGTAATAGTAAAATATGTTGGTTAGATTAAAAATAGCTTTGAATTAAATTAAATAATTAGGGTAAAGGTTGAGGAAAAGATTTATCCACATATATAACCATTTAGGCTTATTTCTTGTTTTGTGATTGCTATATATAACTGGATAATTGACTGTAATAACTGCAAATTTAAAAAACTTCAATAAGTTATCTACCTCAATATATTTATGATAATCTATTCAGTAACAGAATAAAATATCTGAGTCCTTTCTTTTACTAATTTTTTTTCATTTCAATGACTATATACATTTTCAAAAAAATTATTTATCATGTTTTTGGTGGAACTTAGATTGAACTCTCAATGCAATCTTGTTTCCAAGTGTGGTTCATAATAATTTAAGCCATGAAAAAATTTATACTTTTTTAGAAGTTTTATTAATTACTTTTAAGTATAAAAATAATTATATTTTTATATCAAAATATTTTTATTAAACACTTTGAAGTTCTAAAAATAAGTACATATTAAGAATTATTTTTAGATAATATTATATTAAAAAAAGTTTTAAGTTGATTATATATTATTATGATATGATTTCTTTCCATATTACATATTACAAAACTACCTAAAAATCAATTTTATACAACTATATTACATAAAAAAGATATCAGCTCTTCTGCTTAGATTTAAAGTACTTCAAAAAAACATTATTTTTGCCTTAGGTACACATTATATAGAGTATTCAGAGCATCATATTAATTTTTTAGACTTACACATTTAAGTTGAATGGAAGCCTCACAGGATAAAATTGGTCATTTTGTAAAAAAAAAATAAGTAAATATCTTTTAAATCAATATATATTTTTATAAAAAGTCAAATTTTAATATTTATGTTTAGTTTAAAATCTGTTATGAAGATTTGAAATATTGCTATTTAAATTATTTTTATAACAATATAACCATTCCAGTATTGCTTTGTGATAAGGCCAATTTCAAGAAAATTTTTAAATTCTTCTGTTTAAATAAAATATCAAAGGGATTGTTTTTCATACACTTAGAAACTGAATAGAAACATCATATAAGATCTACCAATCAGCATAAATATCATAATTCCAATAAATCATTGATAAATCTTGAACCCATATATATAATTTTACAATTGTGTGTAAGTGTTCAGTTGTGAATTACTCCTATCAAAACTTTGATTCTAATGACTAAAAAAGCGTACCTGAAATGTTTCATTTAATTTATTTTTCAAAACCATAGAATTGAAATATTTTTTCTTTTCATTTAAAACATGGAATAATATTATTTTTAATAAAAAGATGATTGCCTTTACAGCTGCTTTTCTACATGGGTATAATCTAAATTACCTATTGTGTCTTTTTTACAAAATGAATATCATATAATAGTTTTTTAATTTGAAACTGATAGAATTATGAAAAATTACCACTTTTACCTATTTAATTCAGTTCTTGAACAATAATACAATCAAAATATCTACCTGAAGCACATTTTTTAACATGAGATCACTTTTCAAATTATATGGTGCTTATTCCCAGGTTGACACTGAAATTATCCCACAATACAGCATTGAAGCAAAATCAAGTACTAAAATTAAAGTTTAAATAAATTTATACTACTTTGTTTTAATTATCTTTAAATTTTTACATCTAGCTTGAATTTCAGTCTTTCATATGAAAAATTCACTAAGTAGTGATTAATTATTTCAACTCATGAGATTACTCTACCAAATAACCATATTTACATTGAATTTTGATGAAATACATCATGAAGAGTTCCAGAAAATCATATGTGTATTACATTGAATAAATTAATATTGTGAAAAATCTTAGTAGTTGAATATTCGATAGAAAAAAAAAGAGCAAAAAGATATTTCCTTTTAATTTTAATCATCTTCTTGCATACAAAAATGGAAAAAACTGGATTAAAATTCACTTTTATAAGAATTATACTTCTTTCTAGACATATAATTAAACAATTTATCAATTATTAGTGCTAAGTGTAAAGAAGATATTAGAGAACTTCATTGAAACAGAAATTATGAAAACATATTTCTATCTTTTATTTTTCTTAATTATGAGTCTTTTCACAGTATTATAGAATAGAAACTTGAGAATTTTTATGGTTCAATATTTTTATTAAATAATTCCATTGAGTTTAAAATAATTATATTGCATAATAAGAAATAATAAAAATACAAAAAAAAAAATATCAGGTAATATGGTTTAAATTAAAAAATAAAAGCTTCAAATTCTTAGTTAAAAGGAGTTATCATTAAAGAGAACCACTGATATTATTTTATATTTTTTCAAAAAAAATAGAATAAAATAATTAGAGAGGTTAAAAGTGATGTTTTTGAAATAAATAGTATAATTTTCAGTCTTTTAAGTGATCAGGTGAAATTCAAAATGAAAATGAAAATGAGTTTTGTGAAAAAAATTCTGTGAATGGATCAGATTATTAATCTTCCCTTGTAATTATTTCTATAAATTATTTATTAAACTTTCACTATTACTCAAGCACAGACTCATCCATGTTTGGTTAAGAGCCCAAGATGAGTTCAAAGTAAAGTTCAGTCTGAGTTCAGTCTGAGTTCAGTCTGAATTCCATCTGAATTCAAGTTGAGGACTTGCTAGCAAGTCCCCCCCAAATATTGCGTGGTGTGAGTGTGAAGAAAAGACAATTAAGCTTAAAAGTGATACTATTTTGTCCATGACATTGAACATTTCTCAACTGGCAACAAGAAATAAAAAATTAGAAAATGAACACTTGGCTCTAACTTTCAATTATGATTCTTTAAGTAATAAATATAGTGAACTTTCAAACAAATTCTGTGAGTTAGAAAAATTGTATGAAGCACATTTATTAAAATCTGAATCAAAAACTAAGTTATCTTTTGCACAAACAAATAGAGTGTCTCTGATCTTTTACAAAGATTAACTAAAGTTTAGATTGAAACTGCTAATCTACTAATGAATCAGGATATTCATGAGTATACACAGTATAATAAAAATCCTTTCATTGGCAAAAATTAATCTCAATCATTTC
Source organism: Hemileia vastatrix (assembly GCA_030280995.1). Taxonomy (NCBI): domain Eukaryota; kingdom Fungi; phylum Basidiomycota; class Pucciniomycetes; order Pucciniales; family Zaghouaniaceae; genus Hemileia; species Hemileia vastatrix. The sequence continues at coordinate 25,701,453 of JASXTE010000005.1, forward strand.
GCATACCACCACAAGTAAAACCATCTGGTGGTAGTGTCAAGTCTGAGAAAACAAATGTAAGTCACAAATATGTGCAAGAGGAGATACAAGACCAATTATACAGAGTGAATGAGTTATTCATTTTACCTAAGATTAGTGAAATAAAATCCAATCAGAAGAACTGGCCAAAGATTGATCAGTACCCAACTTATGCTGGGGAAGCCATCTCTGATTGGCAACATTTTATTCAAAGAACTGACAACTTAAAACTCTTATATAAGTTACAAGATAAAGAAATAACATTAAAATTGATCTCTTTATTTAAGAATGTTGCTTTATTATAGTTTGATGCTGTTTTGAGTGAGGGTAAAGATTACTCTTGGGCTGAATGGAAACAACTAATTGGAAAAAAATTTGGAGGTTCTAAATTCAGGCTCAATCAGCAAAGATTATATGAGATAACTAGGTATAATCCGTTGAATGGTGACAAACCTAGGGTATTTTTAATGAATTTAAACAAAATATTAAAAGCCATTGAGCCTCATATGGATTTTAACTTATGGAAAGATAAGATAATATATAAATTACCTATATCTGTCAGAGACATTGTTGTAGCTAGAACATTAAATGTTACTGAATATTCTGACTTTATTAATATTTGCAATGAAATATTATTAAACCATAAGTATGAATCAAGGTATTCCACTTATAAACAAAATGTTGAACCTTTGAAAAATCACAATTCAAAAACAGTGCAGGAAAAGCAGAAAAAACCTTCTGCACCTGTAGTAACTAAAAAGTATGAGACTAATACTTGTTATAAGTGTAATAAGCCTTGGGTTAAAGGTCACAAATGTGAGAAAAACATAAATATTGCTTAAAATCAACATGAATCTGAAAATAAAACTGAAAAAAGTAAATATTCAAGTGATTATGACAGTAATTTCTCATATAGTGATGGAAATGAAGTCTGTATGTTGGGAGATGATCTGTTAATCTTTGAAAAACCAATATTAAGCATGTACTTTAATGAATCTTTAATGAATTTTGAGGATGCTGAAGTCATTTAGGATATACAAGCTGATAACTTGAAAATGATACCTATCATGCTTCCAGCTATCATTACTGGAGAAGATGTAAATATAGTATTGGACACAGGAGCTGCTGGCTCTGTTGTTTCAACAAAAACATTACAGAAAATTGATAGTGAGTATAAGTCATAGCTTGAACCCCATCAAAGTAAAAATTGGAGAGGTTTTCAATCAGTACTACACCCCATTGGTAGATACAAAGCTGCTGTTTTCTTTAAACATCAACATGGTTATGTTAGAGTAACTTGTGACTTTGTAGTAATGGGCAATACTAATTGTAGTAACTGTTTTATCATTGGAAATGACATTCTGACTAAGTTTGGTGTGAAATTAGACCCTGCTAATTATAATTTTACAAATTTCATGAATGGTAAAAGGAAATTTAAAACAAATTCTTTTAACACGGTCTTACACATTGAGTCAGTAAAAAATATTCCTTGCAAAGGAAGAGAATCCAATGAGATGGAACTTCTGGAAACAGACATTTCAAAGCATAATTTGGCACTCAGATAAGTAAAACTGAGAAAAAAAATATTTTGGACTTAATTAAATCATTTCCAATGGCTTTTGCACATGGAACCAATGAACTTTGCCATGTAAAAGATAATAGGATGAAAATTAGTTTCACCTGTGATATGGATAATATTCTGCTAGTCTTAAAAAGAAATCATACCCTGCTTAACCAATAAAGAGGAAAGACATAGAGGAAAATACTAAGATTTTATTAAAAATGAAAATTCTTGAAAAGGATGAAACTACACCAAATTATTGTGTAATATCACCTGTGCTAATTTCTTATGAACAAGAAAAAGCAAGACTGTGCGGTGATTATAGAGAATTAGATACATTTACAGTGGATGATATTTATCCCTTGCCAAGGGTTTCCTCTATACATGCTGCTTTCAAAGTTTCAAAATATATAAGTTGCCTAGATGGAAATAAAGGGTACCATCATATTCCCGTAGAAAGGAATTTACAAAACTTTTTGTTGATAACAACACATATGGGAATATATAAATATTGCAGGATGCCATTTTGACCAAAAAATGCTCCTTCAGTATTTCAGAAGTTAATGGATATAACATTCCATAATAAAATGATTGATGGATGGTTAATGTTATACATTGATGACATCATAGTGTTCTCTAATACATATGATGAACACTTAATCCATTAAAAGAAGGTATTTCAAAATATGGATGAAATAAAAATGACCCTTGAATTGAAAAAATGTAAATTTGGGTTTGAGTCTTTAAAAGTGCTTGGTCATATTGTATCTGGCATACAAATATGTGTAGACCAAAATATGGTGGCTGCAATCAAGAATATTGGAATTCCTCAAAATGTAAAGGATTTATAATATTTTCTTGGTATGTGTGGCTATAATATACAATATATAAAGAACTACCAATTAATTGCTGCACCATTGACAACACTGATAAAGAAATCAGAAGCTTTCATTAGGAATAATTAAGGAAAACAGGATTTTGATAAGTTGAAAGAATGTTTGATGACACCCCCTGTTTTGCGATTACCAGATTTCCAATTGCCCTTTGTATTTTATACAGATGCAAGTTTTATTGGTCTGGTTGCTGCTTTTCATCAAAAACAACTTATTGAAGGAAAAATGTCAGAAGTAGTAATTTTCTATATTTCCCATACTCTAAGAGGTAGTGAATTGAAAAATGTTGCTACTCAACTTGATAGTTTGGCAGTAGTATGTGATCTTGAGAAGCTAAATTATTACCTGGAAGATTAAAAATTTGAATTAATAACTGACTGTATTGCAGTTAAGTCACTCTTATACATGAAAACTCCTAATAGACATATGTTTAGATGGCAATTAGCTGTACAAGAATACAGAAGACGGATGACTATTACACATAGAGCAGGAACCTTACACTCTAATGTAGATCTGTTATCTACAGTACTTCTACCCGATAATGATGATAATCCTGCTTATGTTCCTGAAACAGAGATTATTAACATTTATGGCATTTATATTGTAGATCTTGAGGATGAATTCATGCAATCAATTGATGAAAATTATGCTTCAGATCCTGACTTGAGTAGACTTACTACAATATTAAATGATCCATATAATTCTTCAATGAGTGTTTTAATAAAAACATTACCACAAAAGTATAAAGAAGCATTAGAAAAAGGAAAATTTTCCATTGAGGATGGTTTTATATATTACAGGAAGACATTAAGTGATGTAATTGTAATTCCCCCTTCAATGAAGGAGTTAATGTTAAGCATATGTCATGATAATATATTAGCAGGTCATTTTGACTTACATGAAACATTAACCAGAGTAAAAAATACAGCTTGATGGATTAACATGTCTGATGATGTTCAAAAATATGTTGAGACATGTGATTCTTGTCAAAAATCTAAAAGATTAACAGGAAAAAGAGCTGGTTTATTACAACAACTTGAGCAACCAAAAGCTCCATGGGAAATAGTTAACATGGACTTTTTAACAGGTTAGCCAATAGCAGGAAATAAGATTTATAACTCCTGATGGGTAATTGTAGATAGATTTAAAAAATGTGTAAATTTATTCCTAACCACAAAGAGGTTTCTGCAAAGGACTTAGGTTTTTTATGGTGGATACAAATGTCAAATATAGCAGGTTTCCCCAAATCAATAGTCTCAGACAGAGATCCTAATTTTACTTCTGAGTTCTGGAAATCACTTATGGATGTTTCAGGGTGTCAATTAAAACTTTCTACTGCACACCATCCACAAACTGATAGACTAGCAGAAAGAATGATACAAACCTTAGAAGATATGATAAGAAGATATTGTGCTTTTGGTCTTGACTGTAAAGACAATGACAAATTCACGCATGATTGGGTAACGCTTATCTCAGGTTTAGAATTTTCATACAATAGTACAGTACATTTTGTCACTGGCAAAAAGCCATTTGAGTTATGGTTGGGTTATGTACCTAATACCCCTGCTAAAACTCTTAAAAAATTACCTAGATTAGATATCCTTCCAGGTACAAAACCTTTTCTTCAGATGCAAGAATTATGCAGAAAGCATGCTCAAGAATGTATAAAATAGGCATTTGAGTATAAGAAGAAAAGATGGTATAAATCCCATAAAGAACAAATGTTCAAAGAGGGTGATGAAGTCCTTATTTCTACACTACATTTAAATTTAAATGATAATGTTAAATTGAAGGATCCATTCAATGGACCAATTTCAGTAAAAAAGATGGTTGGTAACAATGCTGTTTAAGTTATTCTATATGCACCATATGATACAAAACATCCAGTATTTCCTACTTCTCTTATAAAACAATACCATTCTAATCATACTGCTCTATTTCCAAGAAGATCAGAAAGGTATAAACAGCAACCTGAAGAAATAGTTGAAAAGGCAGAAATTCAAAAGATACTTAAAAAGAGACACCTTACTAAAGAAAAGGAAGTTGAGTATCTATTAAGGTTTAAAAATAAATCAAGTGAATATGACCAGTGGATTCCAGAAAATGAAATCTCTGATCTTAAAAATCTCTTGAAAAAATTTAAATACAAATAATACTGGTTAATTCTGTATATGCAACATATTAATTTTAAAATTATTTTTCTATTCACTCTTTATTTATTAATTAAAATGTCTCAACATTTTTTTGTTGTTTTTTTGGGTGAGGGAGGGTCATCCTAGGTATCTCCAGGAATAAGTAATTCTTGTGTTTAAAATAAGATATCCTTAATTACATTAAGCTTATTACTTAAAAACAAGGTTAAAATACTTATATATATGGTTATAATACATATATATATAATTATTGAGCTATTATATGACTTATAGTAGTTTAAATAGCTTATCCATAGCCTAATAATCCTTATTAAGGTGTTAATGGAGTCATATTATACTTATCTTAAGTGATATTAAGTAATTATAGACATACATAAGCTTATATGTATACATAAACCTCATATTCAGTGAAATATGTAGTTATATTATGTATATTTAGGTCTATAAGTGGGTTTTAACCTTTTAATAGCCTATAGCCTTTATTTTTCTGCTTATTTTAGGTCATATGGACATATTCAGTGGACTCACAATAGGGGGTGTCAGTTCTGGCAAATCCGCACTTAAATTAAGTGCGGATTTCAAACCAAATCAGCACTTACAAATCAGCACTTAAATTTTGCAAAAAAGTCACTTATTTCAAAAAAGGGTGTCAGTTATGACCTCAAATCAGCACTTTTTTCCGTTTTTTTTCACAACCACATTTTGGCCACAAAACATCCCTTCCTTTCTTACCCCATCCCTGTAACATGTGACACACTGACCTTCCTCGCTACCTACCCATCAATCCTCGGCACACACCCCTTCCTGACATTTTCAATATTTTGACCAGGCATGTTTACATTCTTTTTTACTTATTTCTTCTACTTCTTAATCTTTTTTCTATGGGTGTCAGTTCTGACCTCAAATCAGCACCTTTTTCATGATTTTTTTTTTCAAAACCACATGTTGGCCACATCATCCCTTTCTTTCCCATACCATTTTGTACTCTCCAAATGTCCTCTTTGTGTACTTCATTCACTTGGGTTGGTATTTTGGCTTGTTGCATATTCATTTTTTTTGGAATTTACGGTGAAAATTTTTTTTTTGGATGGCTCATTGGTTTTCTTTCACCAGCTCAACATGAAATCGCATATTTTGTCAGTTATTTTTTTTTTTCATTCATCCCTCATATCCTTTTCCTATTCTTCTCCAACATCCCTCAAACAATTTGGTTTCATTCATTTTGTCATCTCATCTCTCCAGGTAAGTCACTTTATTCTTTTTTTTGATTTTTTGATTACTAATTATAATTTTTTTTGTTTTTTTCTGTTTATTTTATTTTTTTTATCTAAATTTTTTTTGTAAGTGGTTATTTTGGATTTCAATGGTATAATTAACCTTTTTTTTCTCTCCCTCTTTACTTTCTTTTTTAGCTCCATCACCCTACTCTTCATCCCTCTTTGGCATTGTCATTATCCCCCCTTTCCCTTATTTCACTTTTTTTTGGCTCCATTTCATTGAAACACATACATTGCACATTCTTTATGCATTTCACTTACTCCATATTCAATTTCCCCACAATTCCAACATCAATCTTTCTCACTCTATTTTTCCTACTTTTCAATCAAGGTAAGTTTCATCTCCTTTTTTTCATGCCTATATGATATCTCATTCCTTTTATGAAAAGTTCATACTTAAATATATTTATGACTCTTATCTGGATAACAGTGAACTTATAAAACTCCTTTTGATCTCATCTTCATTACCACTTTTCAAGTTTTTGTAAAATTTTGAAAATCAGACTCGGAATTAGGGTTAGGTTTATTCAAATCTAATTTTCTTTTTACTGAAGATTCTCCTGAAGGCTACCTTTCATTTCCCACAAACAGATTTGAATTTGATTCAGTGGTTGCTGAGATATTGACCGTTAAAGTTGAGCCTTTTTTTTCTCAATTTAAATTTTTATTTCATTTTTTTATGTAACAAATTAGGGTTAGGTTTATTTAAATCACATGTCCTTTAACTGAAGATTCTACTAAAGCATATCTTTCATTTCCCACAAACAGGTTTGAATTAGGTTCAGTGGTTGCTGAGATTTTGACCTTTGAAGTTGAGCCTTTTTTCCAAATTTCCTTTGTCTTATTTCACATTTTTATATTGCATATTTAGAGGATAAGGATTCTGAAACTCTTATATGATTATTATCTAGGAATTTCAATTATATAGGCATATATTCGTTGCTCAAGAATATCACTAAAGCTCAAAAAGATGAAGATTTTCGCTTATGGGACACTCTACCTTCCTTTAACTCTTTTCTTGCTCTTCGACTCAAAAAGCACTGTAATAAAGCATTTGAAAAAAATCATGAACTTGCAACCAAATTTGGAATACCGAATTGGTGTGACTCCGAATGGTAAGATATCAGCCACGAATATCTTTTATTTTCTAATGTTATTATCACTCATTCTGGATTTCACAATAAAATTCACACCGATACCAAGGACACCAATTTTCTTAGTTTTGGTATATTCTCATATATCAAACCAATTACTGGCCAACCAATACAATCTCCAGTTAAAATCAAATGACATGGTTTATATTTTCCAGACCACCGGTGCATCATTGATTTTGGTTTGGGAAATGGTATCATCGAAACTATTTGGAATTCTTCTAAGGATAATCATCAAACCACCAAAGCTCCTCCTGGTTTGGAATCCTGTCAAGATTTAACACATTTTGGTTGCTCATTTCAAATCAGTCATAAGTTGATTCAAAGAATCAATAAGGTAATGAAAGAAGGTAAAGTTAATTGATTTAAAAAAACTTTATTTAGATCCAAAAAGTATGGGGATTAGAGTTGTCATTGAAAATTTTATATTTTTTCGTAAATTTTTAATAAATATTTTTTATGTATCAATTTCCTCAACTAAAGTAATGGGCCCACGACCTTGTGTTGTATAAATGGTAATCATGATAACATTTATTTGTTTCATGGGGTTCCTCTAGCCTATACCTGTGGAAAGTCCCAAACTTTTGTTTCTAGATTTGATCTGCATTTTGGCTTAAGGGATTGTCATTACTTTAAACTAGGGAAATTGATATATATTAGATATTTATTTAATAATTTACGTAATTATATTAAATTTAGATGACTTCCACCACTTACTTCAATAAAATGCAGGGGGGAGGTATTGCCAAATTTTCAAATCTGACATGTGAAATTGATGACTTAGAAAAATTTTGGTGATATCCACCCCTTGCTTCAATAAAATGCAGGGGAAAGTATTGCCAATTTTTTAAAACAGATATAGAATTTTTTTGACTTGTAAATATTTTGGTGAAAATTTTTGACGAGAATGTGAAAGTAATTGTTTCCACCTTGAGCAGGTTTCTGGCTCAAAGGAATAGCAGTACCATCAACAAAACCAATACATCCTGGGAAGCCCTCTGCTTGCATAACCTGAGATGATTCAAGTCGCTCTTCTTTTGTTGGCCAGGTGAGAAGTTGAGATTACAAGGAGTTGATGGCAGTGATACATTGTTTGGTATAAGTGTTAACTGAACCATACCCTAAATCAAAGACATTTTCTAAACGTTTCAAAGCGGCTCCATTATCATTTGAACCCAAATGACATAGTGTGATGGCCAATTGAATTGAAGGATGTTGTTGTTCTTTTTGAGAATTATTGTGAAATATGGGATGATCCTGAATAAGCTCAAGCAATTTAAGGAAACATTCCTGAGAGGTCCTGAACAGCTCTCTAAAACTGGGTGTAGATAGTTTAAGAAGTGTTTGGATGGTGTACTTGGGGATATGAAGTACTTGAGGCTTTCTGGGAAGAAGGTAACGTTTCGTGGCCATTTTTGATAAAAAGACAAAATCTTCTTCTATATCAGAATCAGAATCGCAATCAGAGTCCAAGAGCAATTCAAGAGCCATGAAAGTCATTGCTTTATGTAATTTATCACGATTTGAAAGTGAGGAAGGCATAACTCTTATATGATATGATATGAAGATGTAAGTGATGTACGATGTTTGAGTTATGAAGTGTTATGCTGCGGAGTGCTGCGTATGAATGGGATGATGCTGACAAATCAGTGAAATGGGACTTGATGGTGAAATCAGCACTTTTGGTTGAGAAAGTGCGGATTTGAGTGAAATAAGTGACTTATTTCATTTTGAAATCCACCAGTATTGGGGCTAGTGTGTTTTGGAAATCCGCACTTATTTAAGTGCGGATTTGGTCAAATTTAAGTGCGGATTTGCCAGAACTGACACCCCCTAATGCCTACACAAGCATATACACCTATTTCAGGTGCATATATCCAGTTTGGACAACTTAATCTGCTTCCTTGGATTGATTTTCACAGATTTTTGGGTTGGGATATGATTGCTGGGTTAATATGGATTCTTGGGGATGTTATTGGGGGATTGGACAGTTAATTTGGTTCCTTTATATGCTTTGGGTTAAATTATATACTCTTTGGATAAGTTATTTTACCTGTTTCTTTATGGTATCTGCTTTTATTTGTTTATTCTATTTATGGTATGGGTCTGTGGTATCATTAATTGAAATGGAGGGTCCTTACTGGTGGTCTGGGTGTTGAAACTTCTTGAAGTGGATGCCATGGGGAGGTGATGGGCCCTCACACCACGGGAAATCTGGGGGTGAACTGCTAGCAGCTCCCTCTATTTTAAACTATCAGGAATTTGTCAGGAAACTGTTGGGAAACCATCCTGAAACTGTCAGAAAGATGTTTTTAAATCTGATGAAAAAACATTGAAAAAATAAACTGTCACATATTGAATCCAGAACAATCCCTCCTTGAGCAGAGCTTAAGAACCACATTGAACATCAGTTAATCTCAGGTTTGGCAAAAGGTTGAACAACATCACTTAGCATACCTTAATATTCAAATTTTAAACTTGAATATATGTTGCGTGTATGATATAGATGCATATGCATTCTAATTTGCATGGTGGATACTTATTGCATGCAAAAAATTGATGTGAAATGCATATCCAAAGTGTATGCATATTGACTATGAAGAATAAATATGCATAAAAAATATGCATATTGAATATGCATAAAATATGCACATTGAATATGCATAAAAATATGAATATTGAATATGCATAAAAATATGCATATTGAATATGTATTAAAAATATGCATATTGAATATGCAAAAAAAAGTGCATATATGTATATGAATAAAATATATTAATATGCATATAAATCTGTATAATGAATATGCATGTGAATATGCATAAATATGCATAATGATTGAAAAATGCAAAAAAAATGATGCTTAACAAGTATATTTTATGCATAAATAGAAATATGCAATATGAATTCATATTGCATACAGATAACACTGGCAAACCATTTTGACCAAAACTCATACTAAATTTTTATTCTGGACTAAAGGTGTGAGGGAAGGAAGAAAAACAGTCCAATGTTAGAAAAATGCTACATGCACTCATTTTGTAGCAGAGCAAATGAGAAGTGCTGAATTATGGTTGGTGCCCATAATTTAGTATGATATCATAATTTTATTTAATTGTTTTCAATATTGAAAAGACTTTAGGTCGGTTGGTATGGATCTAGCTGTGCCAGGGTCTAATCTACTTATTTTAACAATTTCTTAATAATTAACGGGTTTTAATACAAAAACAGGTTGTATTTTTTGTGGGATATTGGATATGATAAGGTCTTTTGTAAAAAAAATATATATTGTTTAAGAATATTCCTGAATCAGATGTGGGATAATCACTACAAAAAATTGTAGTACTGTGGGCAATAAAATATATGCACAAGCAGTAAAGAAAGGACCAAGTGAACCCTTTTTGTGCAGTGGGAATCATTAGAGTGGGATTGTGGATGAAAAATATAATTCATTATTACCATTTTATTTAATCAAAAAATTTATAATATTAAAAGAAATATTGATTGATTGGTATTTGACCTTTGTGCCTCACTCATATTTATCATTTGATTGATTTTTGTCACCATTATGTTATTAATATTATAAGTATAGCAAAAACTCGTGTGCCCAACGCATACCAGGTGATGTTACACCTTTTATAATATTATTAAATAAAGGTAAAAAAATATGAAAATGATTTGTTTTACAAAAAATAAATTGATATCCAAAAGCAATATGAGGGATAAAAAGGTAAAATTAAAGGGATCAAATATGAAATAAAAAATTAAAGTAAAATTCCTGCCATCAAGAGCAAGTAGACATGATGGGGTGAATGCCCACCAGTAGCACTAAACTTGGACTATAATTTCTTTTTTGTAAAAATAAAAAAAAATCCACTTGAGCTTTAGCAAAAATTCAGGATGACAATTTTGCCATATCAAACAACTTCTAGTGCAATTATTGAAGAAAAATTCATTTTCATTGCAATAGAGAGAATTGATCACATCAGACTGCATGTGACCAAAAGTGTCCAGCACAAGTTCGGCCGAACTTGTGCTGGACACTTTTATGATGGAGAGTAGCTAGGGTGGAATTTTTTTTCAGTTCATCTGGTATTTCTTATAAACATGTCCACTGGTATTTGATCTTTGTGCCTCACTCATATTTATCATTTGATTGATTTTTTGTCACCATTATGTTATTAATATTATAAGTATAGCAAAAACTCATGTGGCCAACGCATACCGGGTGATGTTACACCTTTTATAATATTATTAAATAAAGGTAAAAAAATATGAAAATGATTTGTTTTACAAAAAATAAATTGATATACAAAAGCAATATGAGGGATAAAAAGGTAAAATTAATCTCAAAGAGATCAATTATGAAAAACAAAATACTAGTAAAATTCTTGCTCTCAAGAGCCAGTAGAAGTGTTGAAACAAATAGGAGCCATCAGGGCTAAATTGTAATAAGTGACTTTTTTTTTAAAGATTAAAAATTATACACCTGAGGTCGGGAAGAACAACAGGTGGATGATTCAGCTAAACAAAACTACTTGTAGTGAAGTTTAATAAAAAAATGTTTTTTTGTTGCCATATAGAGAATTGATCCCATCTGACTGCACATGACTAAAAGTGTCCAGCACAAGTTCAGCTGAACTTGTTCTGGACACTTTTATGATGGAGAGTAGCTTGGGTGGAAATTTTCTTCAGTTCCTTCATCTTGTATTTCTCATAAACATGTCTACTGGTATTTGATCAGTCTGTATCTTTCATATTTAACATCCCATTAATATTTTATCACCATTATATTATTAATGTTATTAGTATAGCAAAAACTTGTGTGCTGAATGCATACCATGTGAAGTTATACCTTCAATAATTTTTTAAAATAGACATAAATAAATATGGAAAGGATTAGTTTTACAAAAATTAAATAGAAATTTAAAAGTAAAAAGAGGAATAAAAGAGTAAAATAAAAGTCAAAGAATTCAAATATGAAAAAAATACTAGTAAAATTCCTGCTATCAAGAGCCAGTAGAGGTGTTAAAGCAAATGGGAGCCATCAGGGCTTAATTGTAAAAAGTGACCTTTTCTTTAAAGATAAAAAATTATACACCTGATATTGGGCAGAACAGCAGGTGTATGATTCAGCTAAACCAAACTACTTCTAGTGAAATTTGATAAAAAAATTTTCTTGTTGCCATACAGAGAATTGATCCCTTCTGACTGCACATGACCAAAAGTGTCCAGCACAAGTTCAGCCAAACTTGTGCTGGACACTTCTATGATGGAGAGTGGCTGGGGTAGAATTTTTCTTCACTTCATCTGGTATTTCTTACAAAAATGTCTACTGGTATTTTATCTTTGTGCCTCACTCATACATATTGTTGGATTAATTTTTTATCTTAATTATATTATTAATTATATAAGCATAGCAAAAAATAGTGTGCCAAATGCATACTGAGCGACATTACACCTTTTATAATATTATAAAAAAATGTATAAAAATATTAAAATAATTTATTTTCAAAATTATTAATTGATATCCAAAAGCAATATGAGGAATAAAAAATTAAGTTAGAGGGATCAAATATGAAAAACAAACTCCAAGTATTATTCCTTATATCAAAGGCCAGTAGAGATGTTGAAGCAAATGAGAGCCATCAGGGATAAATTGTACTAAATTGACTGTTTTTTAAAGATAAAAAATTGTGTACCTGTGGTTTGGATGAACTCTAGGTGGATAATTCAGCTATATCAAATTACATCTAGTGAAGTTTCTTATCAAATAATTTTTTTCATTTCCATAGAGAGAATTGATCCCATCTGACTGCACCTGATCAAAATTGTCCAGCACAATTTCGGCCGAACTTGTGCTGGACACTTTTTTGATGGTGAAAATCTAGGGTGCAGCTCTTCTTCAGTGCAACTTTTATTTTTTTAAATCATGTCAACTGGTATTTTATCTTTCTGTGTTATTCATATTTTATTATCTGATTAATTTTTTGTCATTAGAATATTATTAATTTTATTAGTATAGAAAAAACTTGTGCGCCAAATGCATGCCATGTTATATTACACCTTTTATAATATTATTAAAAAATGTTAAAAAAATATGAAAATGATTTTTTTTCCAAAATTATAAATTAATACCCAAATATAACATGAGTGATAATAAAGTAAAGTAAAAGAGATCAAATATGAAAAAGAAAAATTCAAGAAAAATTCCTTCCTTCAAGAGCCAGTAGAGGTGTTGAAACAAATGGGTGCCATCAGGGCTAAATTTGATAAAATTTAATTTTTTAAAAGATAAAAAAATTTTCACCTGAGGTTTGGAAAAACTCAAGGTGGATAATTCAGCCATACCAAACTACTTCTAATGTAATTATTTAGCATTTTTTTTAATTTAATTTCCACAGAGAGAATTGATCCCATCTGACTGCACCTGAACAAAAGTGTCCAGCACAAGTTCGGCCAAACTTGTGCTGGACACTTTTATGATGGAGAGTAGCTAGGGTGGAAGTGTTTCTCAGTACATCAGTTTTTTGTTTTTCACATTTCTATTTGGTTTTTAACTTTTTTTTATCATTCATATTTTTCTTATAATTAATTTTTTGTCACCATATATATTATTAATGTTTTTAGTATAGCAAAAACCTGCATGCCAAATGCAAAATTGGTGATGTTACACCTTTAATAATATTATTATATAAAGTTAAAAAAATATGAATATGTTTAGTTTTTAAAAAAATAAATTGATATTTAAAATTAAAAAGAGTAATAGAAAAGTAAAATTAAAATAAATGGGATCAAATACGAAATAAAAAATACAAGTAAAATTTTTACTATCAAGAGCCAGAAGAGGTGTTGGGACAGTTGGGGACCCCTAGGTCAAGACTTGGTCTAAACTTACTTTTATGTATAGCTAACAAATTTTGACCTGAGGTTTGGACGGACTTCCGGGGGACAATTTTACAATATTAAACATTCTTTACTTCAATAATTGAGTGAAATATCATTTTTATTGCCATAGAGAGAATTTATCTCATATGACTTCATGCAACCAAAAGTGTCCAGCACAAGTTCGGCCAAACTTGTGCTGGAAACTTTTATAATTGTGAGTAGGCATACAGGAAATCTTCTTAAACTCAAAAGGGATTTCTTATAAACATTTCCACTTGAATTTGATCTTTCTGTGTCATTTAAATTTACCATTTGATTAATTTTTTGTCATCATTATATTATTAACGTTATTACTATAGTAATAACTTGTGTGAAAAATGCATACCAGGTGGTGTTCCACCTTTAATCATATATTATTAAATAAAGGTATAAGAGTATGAAAATTATTTATTTTAAAAATTAAAATTTGATATCCAAAGCAATATGAGCAATAAAAAAGTAAAATAAAAGATATAAAATAAGAAAAAAAAATCTAAGGAAAATTCCCACTATCAATAACAAGTAGAGGTGTTAGATCGAATGTGCACCACCAGGGATAAACTTGGACTATATTTTCTTTTTTGCTAAACCAAAGAAAGTGTCCTGATGAGTTTTGAAAAATCATCAGCAGGCCACTTTGGCAATATCAAACTACTTATTGTGCAATGATTGAGCAAAATGTCATTTTTGTTCCCATAGAGTAAATTTATCCCATCTGACTGCATGCAACCAAAAGTGTCCAGCACAAGTTTGGCCGAACTTATGCTGGACACATTAATGATGGTGAGTATCTAGGGTGCCGGTCTTCTTCATTTCATCAGGTATTCTTTATAAACAAATCCACTTGTATATGATCTTTCTGTGTCATTCATATTTATCATTTGATTCATTGTTTTTCACCATTATACTATTAATGTTATTAGTATTGAAAAAACTTTTAAGCCAAATGCATACTAGGAGATGCTACATCTTTCATAATCTTATTAAATAAAAATAAAAAAAATATGAAAAGTATTAGTTTTACAATAAATAAATTGATATTTGAAAGCAAAAAAGAGGAATAAAAAAGTAAAATAAAAGTGATTAAATATGAAATTAAACATTCAAATAAAATTTCTGCCATCAAAGATAATTTGAGTTTTCAGACCAAATTTGCACCACCAGTTCTAGATTTGAATTTTTTTTCTTTTTTTTAAAATTAATAAAAGTGTCCACCCGAGGTTTTCCAAAAAATCAGGAGGATAGTATAAAAGTATAAAGCTACTTCTTGTGCAATGATTGAGAAAAAATTCATTTTAACTTCCATTGAGTAAATTTATCCCATCTGACTGCATGCAACCAAAAGT
Source organism: Hemileia vastatrix (assembly GCA_030280995.1). Taxonomy (NCBI): domain Eukaryota; kingdom Fungi; phylum Basidiomycota; class Pucciniomycetes; order Pucciniales; family Zaghouaniaceae; genus Hemileia; species Hemileia vastatrix. Next base: position 25,716,779 of record JASXTE010000005.1, read on the forward strand.
TTCCAGCACAAGCTCAGCTGAAGTTGTGCTGGACACTTTTATGATGGAGAGTAGCTAGGGTGCAAGTCTTCTTCAGTTAATCTTATATTCATTTTAAAAATTTCTATGGGTATTTGATCTTTCTGTGTCATCCATATTTATTACTTGATTATTTTTTAGTCACCATTATATTATTAATGTTTTTAGTATAGCAAAAACATGTGTAATGAATGTAAACTGGGTGATTTTACAACTTTAATGATGTAATATAATAAATGTAAAAAAATTTGAAAGTTATCAGTTTTACCAAAATAAAATTGATATTTAAAAGCTAAAGGATAAATAAAAGGGTAAGATTAAAATTAAAGAGATCAAACATGAAATAAAGATATTAAGTATTATTTCTGCTATCATGAGCCAGTAGAGGCTTCAGAGAAAATGGGCACCATCATAGATTAACATGGATCAAATTTACTTTTTACCAATGGAAAAAATTGTCTACCTTAGGTTTGGACAAACTTCCAGGGGACAATTTGTCCACATAAAACTACTTTCAGTGCAATGATGGAGTGATAATTCAGTATCATTTCCATAAAAAGAATTGATTGCGTCTGACGGCATGCAACCAAAAGTGTCCAGCACAAGTTTAGCCAAACTTGTGCTGGACACTTTTATCATGAAGAGTAGTCAGGTTGCAAGTCATTTTAAATCATCTGAAATTTCTTATAAACATTTCCACTGTTATTAAATCTTTGTGCCTCACTCATATTTATCAATTGGATAATTTTTTGTCACCATTATATTATTAATATTATCAGTATAGCGAAAATTGTGTGCCAAATGAATACTGGGTGATGTTACACCTTTTTTAATATTATTAAATAAAGGTAAAAAAATATGAAAATGATTTATTTTACAAAAAATAAACTTCTATCCAAAATCAATATGAGAGGAATAAAGTAAAATAAAAGAAATCAAAGATGAAAATTAAAATCCAAGTTAAATTCCTGCCATAAACAGAAAAAAGAGATGTTGAATCAAATTAGCACATTCAGGGCTAAACTTGCACTAAATTTTCTTTTTTGTAAAAATAAAAAAAAATCCACTTGGGCTTTACCAAAACTTCAGCATGAAAATTTTGCCATATCAAACTACTTCTAGTGTAATTTTATATCAAAAATTTATCTTCATTTCCATAGAGAGAATAACTCCCATCTGACTGCACCTGACCATAAGTGTCCAGCACAAGTTTGGCCGAACTTGTGCTGGACACTTTTATGATGGAGAGTAGCTAGGGTAGAATTTTTCTTCAGTTCATCTAGTATTTCTTATAAACATGTCTACTGGTATTTTATATTTGTTCCTCACTCATCAATATCATTTGATTAATTTTTGGTCACCATTATATTATTAATTTTATAAGTATAGAAAAAACTCATGTGCCAAATGCATACCAGGTGATGTTATGCCATTTATAATATTATTAAATAAATTTATAAAAATATGAAAATAGTTCATTTTAAAAATTATTAATTGATATCCAAAAGCAATATTAGGAATAAAAAATTAAGTTAGAGGGATCAAATATGAAAAAAGAAATCCAAGTAATATTCCTACTATCAAATGCCAGTAGAGGTGTTGAAGCAAATGAGAGCCATCAGGGATAAATTGTACTAAATTGACTTTTTTTTAAAGATAAAAAATTGTGCACCTGTGGTTTGGATGAAATCTAGGTAGAAAATTTGGCTATTTAAAACTACTTCTAGTGAAGTTTTTTATCAAATAATTTTTTTCATTGCCATAGCGAGAATTGATCTCATATGACTGCAACTGACCAAAGGTGTCCAGCACAAGTTCGGCCGAACTTGTGCTGGACACTTCTTTGATGGTGAGTATCTAGGGTGCAGCTCTTCTTCAGTGCAACTGGTATTTTTTTAAAACATATCCACTGGTATTTGATCTTTCTGTTTTATTAATATTTTATCATTTGATCAATTTTTTGTTACCAGTATATTATTATTTTTATTAGTATAGCAAAAAAACATGTGCCAAATTCTTACAGGGTGATGTTAAACCTTTAATAATTTTATTAAATACAGGTAAAAAATTATGAAAATGATTTGTTTTACATAAAATTAATTGATATCTAAAAGAAAAAAAAGGGATAAAGAGAAGTAGGTTGAATAATAGGGATTTTATATGAAATTCAAAATTCAAGCTATATGCCTACTTTCAAGGCTCAGAAGAGGTGTTGGATAAAATGGGCATCATCAGGAATAAAATTGTACTTAATTTGATTTTTTTAAAAACTAAATGAAGTTTTCAACTGATTCTTTTCCAATATTTAGTTGGACACTTTGTCTATATCAAATTACTTCTAGTACCATGATTGACCAAATTAAATCATCATTTCCATATGCAGAATTGATCCCATATGGCTGGACCAGGCCAAAGGTGTCAACCACAAGTTTGAGAATTCTTCTGGTGGACACTTTTATGATGGACAGTAGTAGGGTGCAAGTCTTCTTTAGTTAATCTAGTATTCCTCATAAACATTTCCAACTTATTTTTGGCCAAAAATCAGGCGGAAAGTTTGTCCATATAAGATTACTTCTAATGCCATGATTGACTAAAAATTGCTTCTCATTGCCATATAAAGAGTTGATCACATATGACTGGATCTGGCAAAAGTGTCACCACAATTTTTGATAAACTTAATTTTGAAAATTTTATAATGGAAAGTAATTGCAAGTCTTCTTCATTTCATCAATTAATCCTCATAAAAATTACCACCTGTATTTTGGCCAAACTTCAGGTGGAAACTTTGGCCATATTAAATTAATTCTAGTTCCATGTTGATAAAAAACTGATACTTATTGCCATATATAGATATTAAACCCGTCAGACTGTGCCCTCCAAAAGTGTCTACCTGAACTATGTCTAAACCTCAGTTGGACACTTTTATGATGCAGAGTAGCTAGGGCAAAAGTATTCTTCAGTTAGTTTGGTATTCATAATTAATTTATCCTCCTGAAGTTTACCCTAACTTCAGGTGGACAATTTCGGAAAGCACCAGTTAGTCACTATCCATCAAAAAAGTGTTCACCAAAATTTTGGCTAAACTTGTGGTGGACCCCTTTGATCAGCCACAGTCAGATGAGATCAACTCTTTAGATGGAAATGAGGATGATGTTTTGGTCAATCATGGAAATAGAAGTAGTGTGATGTGGCCAAATTACCCCCCTGAAGGTCAGACAAACCTCACAAGGACACTTTTTAGTAGGGAGTAACTGAGAAAAATCCATTTATCAGAAGGAAAATCTTCTATTGGATAGATGCCAAGGTTTCATACTTGTGTATTATGGTCAGTATTAATTTTGAAAGTGTCTGTCCAAGCAATTTCATTGCCCATCATGACACATTTTGTTTTAAATGTTTCAAACTGCGTGATACAGTATTAAGGTTTCACATAGTATAATTAAGTTCTATTAAGTGCCCTCCTATGATGCCTAAATTTATAATTTAATATCTTACATAATAATTTTTTTTATATAAATTCATCATTATTTTATTTTATTATCAAATTTAATAGAGCAAGTATCCTGAATTATTATATATGCATAAGCTTAGGTTAGATCAATTTGTGCTCAATTTGTGCTCATCAGAGGACCAAAATCAAGTTCTGAAGGATCATTTTGTGCATAATTTGGAATCAGTTGATATTCTGTCTAAAATCAATCTGAGAATAAATGTAAATCTAACTCTTATTTAGTTATGTTTATAAAGTATTCATAAACCTGGCATAATTAAGGGACACTCTAAATTTCAAGAGAGGGGATTGCTAGCAATTCACCCCTAGATTTCCCATGGTGTCACAGTTCTTTAATTGCCGGGGATAGAAGTGACATCATCTGGATTGAAGGTCTGTGCACTCCAGTTGATTTTGGTATAAGTAAGGGAGGATTTGAAAGGTTATTGGACATCACTTACTTACTAAACTTCAAATAAACATTATAAAACAATTAATATCATATATAAATATATTATAAAGCATTTATAAATTGATATTATCTTTATATAAGCTATAACTATATTTTATTATTCTATTTTCCACCACTAGCATGCATAAAATCCAAGTATTGTGAGTTTGTATTGAGAGTAACTATTTTATTAATCTTCCCCTGAGGTTTAATCACTAAATAATTTAACAATAAGTAGTAGGACCATTAATATTTAATAGTAAATCTTACTTAGATACTTGCACACACTGACAGTTACCATTGGCCAAATTTGCTTATAACAACTCAACACATTCTTTGACAAAATAATCTTTCTACAAAAATATCTATGGACAACATCCTCCATTTAATTCAATTCATGTAGCAATAAATCATCCTGCTGAATATTATCTTCAAAAAATTTCACAACTTCAAGGCAAACTTCAATCTAACCTGGAATCTGCTAATAGAAGGTATAAGGAACAGGCTGACAAATATCAACAATCTGCTCCACTCTTTAAACCAGGCGATAGAGTATGGCTCAATGCAAAAAATAGTTGAACTACTTGAACATCTAGGAAACTATTTGAGAAACTCTTGGGTCCGTTTGAAATTAGTACTGAAATTTCTAAAAATGCATTTTGACTCAAGCTACCTCCAAAGTGTCAATCCATTCATCCTGTTTTTCACATATCTCTCTTGGAAAAACTCGAGAAATATACCCAGGAAAGAACCATCCTCCTCCCAAACTGGTAAAATTAGAAGATCATCTATAGTGGGAAGTAAGCCTGATTCTTGATTCAAGAAGGTGCAAAGGTAAACTTCAATACCTTGTGGAATGGGAAGGCTACTTCAATGACACTAATAAAACATCTTGGGAGCCAGCCATTAACGTTTCTAATGCTCCTGAACTTATCAAATCTTTTCATTTAAAATATCCTTTAAAACCTAAACCTTGAAATTCTTTTTTTCCTTTTCTCTTTTTTTTCTCTGTTTTCTTTTCTTTTCTTTTCTTTTCTCAAACTTAAAATCTTAAATCCTCAACATTTATTTCAATGTTTTTTTAAAGAAAAACAAACTAAAACTTTGAAGTCATTTAAAGCTTAATAATTATTTTAACTATTTTTCAATTTTTTAATTTTGGTATATTTCTTTAAAACCAAAATTTAAAACTTTATCAAAACAAAATAAAATAAGATAAAATAAAAAAAAACAAAATAAAAGTAAAATAAAAATAAAACAAAAATAAAATAAACTAAACTAAAATAATAATAAAAAATATAAAAAAAAATATAAAAAATATAAAAAAAAATTACAATCTAATTAAAACATTTTTTTTTTCTAAAATTATTTTCATATTATGTTATTATGTTCTTTCTCTAAAAACCTTTTTTATTTTTTTCTTTCAACCTTCAAACTCTTTCCATTTTCTTTTCTTTTCTGTTTCCTCAAAATTCAAACTATCAAAAACACTCAAATAATCAAGACAACCTTCTCCAACAATCAACCTCAAATCAAACCTCTTTTCAACCTCTAAATTTATTTTTCTTGAAAATTTTCTTTCTTAAATACAATTATTTTTTCTCTTTCTTTTCTTCACTTTACACAATAAATAAGAAATAAATAACAAAATAAAATGATATTTAAGATAAAACTCTTTACAAAATAAATTTTTTTCCCTTTTTTCTTCTTTGATTCATTTCTTTAAACTATTTGTTCTTCTAGTTTTTTTTTGAATCAAATCCTTCATCTTCTCCATTATTTGACAAATTCCTTTTTGACTCTTTTCAAACGCCTCATCACCTTCAGTAAAGACCACCTCCCCAATATCTAACAATTACTTGGTTATATCATACAAAGCCAAATTAACAATCTTCCCAAGCTCTTCACATAAATCCTTGACAAATGTCATTTGACTAGTTTTATGGGGTTACTTGGACCATAATTGATCCAAAACTTTAAATTCTAAGTAGTTGTCCTCAAGGATTGACTGACCACTCTCAATTGGTCTTTTGATTTTTAGGGAACCTCAGGGATTGGCTCACTAATCAACGCTAAGGGAACCTCTTCCGTGGTCTCCACTCTCTAAAAACAAAATTCAGTTACCCATTGAGGTAATAAAACTTAAAATTAATTCACTAACTCCAAAATCAGAGTCTACTTCAAGGAACAATTGTTTCTTCTCTACCACCTCTACTTCATCTTCATTGTCATCCTCAATGATCATTCATCTTTTTTTAGAAGCGGTGGCTTCATCCCCTGCTTGCTTTGAAGAATTTTTTACAATCTTGTCCACTTCTTCATCCACCATCCTTTGTTTCCCTGAAGCTAAATCCATAGCCCGATCAGAGATTTCCAACCTCTACTCCTGACTCAAAACCTTGATTTGATCTACAGCCAAATTACTGGTGGTAGGCATGTCCCAGATATCTTTGAAAACAGCTGTTTTTTTGGAGATCGACCAAAATTTAGTTGTGGTAAAGAACTCTGCATTGTTATTAAGAGCCAATGCGTTACAAGCTACTTGGCACCAAGGGCAAAACTCGCACTTCTTTCAAGGAACTCATGACGCCGTAATTTCTACAAAAAATAAATCCATGGCAACACAGGCCCTGCATGGAGTCTTGAATTGGCAAGTGGGGAGTCCCCCTTCAGCTCAAGGCTGAGGAGGAGTAGGGGTAGGGTCAGTGTTTTCAGGCATTAAATTTAAAATATATAAAATGTATAAATAAAGTTGAATAAAAAAGTATAATAGAGGATGGTAAATCTTGGTAATGAAGTATTCTCATGCTCAAAGGAGCTCACCTTTTATACCTGGCATCTGTCACGGGCCACATGACACTTGAAGCAAAAGTACCTTAATTACCCCACTATTCAAGCCCTAACTCCACTAGCAATACACAAAAAGCGACCTTGGGGAAATCACATTCTATTGTGTTCTTGAATCAGCTGCACTATACAAACCTTTAAAGCACACTAATGGTAAAGACACTTATACTTTTCAATCATAGTCAATGTGCGCAAAATCTAGCACTAAGATTGAGGCAATATTTGAACAGGGGGTAATTGTAGATCTGAGGGTAAATTAAGAGGTCTGTGAAGTAGGAAAAAGGCAGAAGGGTTATACAGTTAGATAGATGGTAAATGGGAACTCAAGTAGATTAAATGGGTCTGTGGGTATATGATGTCTGGGTGATTAATGGGTCAGTGTGAGGAGGAATGGGATATTTAAAGGGGGGTTAATTTGGTTCAACATTCCTTGGAGTTAAATTATAAAATATACTTGTGATAGTAGTCAAACTCATACTAGGCTATTTTTATAATTGTCCTTTTCTTACTTAAATAATCAATTTCATTAAATACAAAAATATGTTAATCTTTCCCTTTGATTATTAAGTTGAAACCCTTTGTGAGATTTGCCACAATAGTTAGTTTCCTTAAAATATACATCAATTATTCCTTGAAGATTATCTCAAACCAGTATTAGTTACTTAGATCTATCTTTGAATCACTTCCTCAAAGTAGTCCTCTGTGCTTCAAAGTAGTAACTGCTCTCTTCCTTCTTATCTCACTTACATTGGTATCACCCTTGACCCTGTGTGTAGACTTTCGAGTGACATATAAGCTTAATGAATTGAAGGTTATCTTATTTTAAACATAAGAAGTACTCAGTACTGGGGATACCTTGGCTAATAAATATGGACTCCTGTTCTCTAGCAACTTTCCCTCCTTGGGCTCCCTCTCTTTTTGAGGCAGTCATTGATATGCCAAAGGAAAAAGCACTTGGTAATGCTTTGAGCTCCTTTTCATATCACCCTCTACCCTCACACTTAATTTACACAGAGGGTTCAATATCCATGGAGGGTGTTTTCTCTGCTGTTTTTGATCTGAGCCTTCCTCTCCCTCTATTAGCCCAAATTGGTGATGCTTCTCTATACTCAGTTGTTAACGCTGAGTTGATGGGTATTATCTGAGGTCTTAGGCTTTTATTAACCATTCCTTTCCACAGCACCCTTCCTTAACTCACAATCCTCTCAGATAATCAAGTGGTTATTAGAAAATTATCTTCCCTATCCTCACCTTCACCCAATGCTGTGGTTCTCAGCGCTATTGTGCACATGGTTAACCAAATCCTTGAACTCAATCCCACTCTGAAACTGAAATTGGAATGGTGCTCAGGCCACTCTGGCATCCTGGGAAATGAGATTTTTGACTCCCTGGCCAACAGCAATCATCTTTTTGTGCCTCATTCTGAAATTTGCTTTTCATTATCCCCTCCCCCTCAATATTTTTCCGCATTAAAATCTTTCTTAAAATCATATCACTCTTCCCTCCTCCTTTTAGCCCCACCTCCAGATGTCCTCAAAAAACTCAGAGGAAAATATGAACCCTCTCAAATTTTAAAAATTCTCTCTTCTCTTTTGCAGCCACAGGCTATGGTTTTTTTTTCAGTGTTGTTCAGGTCACTCCCCCCTGAATAACTACCTGTTTCACTTCAAAGCAGTCAACTCACCAATCTGCATCCTTGCTCCATGGGGGAAAAAGACACACCAGAACATGTTTTTTTTTGCCCTTCTAAATATACTATTTGCAGCTCTCTTATTAAAGAGGTTTCCAAGCACAAGTTATCTTTTACTACTTCTTCTCTCTTGTCTAACTCACCTGTCATTGACACTGTGGCAAAATTTTTAGTTGATACTCATAGATTCCCCAACAATCTGCCTTTACCCCAATAGTCTTTTGTCAAAGAGTTACAATTTAAATTTCCATTAGCTTCTGCTCATTAAGTTTTTGTCTCGACTCAGTTTGAAAATACCTTCTTATTTAGTTTGTGTCTCCTTCATGCCCCTCATTGGGTGAGATTGTAAGAAATAAAAAAGATAAAAAATTCCCAGAGGTTTCATAATTTTTATGTAATTACTTTACTTAGAAATTTAGGTTGTCTCCGGATAACTGCCCATTTTTAAGTATATATATATATATATATAGCTGTTCTTGGAAAGGTGTTGTATAGAGACATGATCAGATACACTACTCCAAGAGGAACTGGAGTTAAGTGTACATGTCTCTACAGGTATAAATAATAATTTTCTAAGTACATATGATTTAAGTACATAACATCCCCCTCCTTTTCAAGTTAAAAAGATAAATATAACAGGGAAACAAATATAAAGAAAGGAAATAGAGAGAAGAAGAAAAAGAAAAAAATAATTAAAAAAATTAAAAAAATTAAATTAAAATGAAAATTTAATAGATTAATAAACACATAAAGTCTTTCTCTTTTCCAGTCATATGTTAGCCTCCAAAGATTTAGTGAGCAAGTCATCTATTTGTAAAGCCAATGACATCAAACTTATTTTAATTTTATTAGCTTTCAGTTTTTCATTAACAAAATAAAATTCTTGATCAATGTGTCTGGCTTGTTTGTCACTGTGATTGTTGGTATCTGTTACTATTGCTGCTTTGTTGTTTCAAAACATTTGTGTAGGGTCAATTTTATCAAATAAATTCAGTAGTAAATTCCTCAGCCATATTACTTGTTGTGTTGCATTTGCAAGAGCAATATATTCAGAGTCGAGGGATTCAAATGCAACCATAGATTGGTGTTTGGATTGCTAGAGAATGGCACATCCATTTAAAAGTAGGACATTTTCATTGGTGGAGTGTTGGAATTTTCCACCCCATTTTTCATTGTAGTATGCTTCAGTAAGAATTGAACCTTCATATGGGAAAAGATTCAGCTTTAAATCCTTGGTGAATTAGAGATAGCAGATTAGATGGTTTATTGCACACCATTCCTTGATACCAGGTGCTGATGCATAAAAAGCTAGAAAATTTACTTGAAAAGCTAGATCAAGTCTAGATCCTTCAACCAAACAACTGAAAGCACCTATGATTGAGAGAAATTTGGTCGAGTCATAACTATTTTCAGTCTTTAAAGAGGAGATAGACATGCTGTTGGGGAGAGGGAAAGTTTCATTTAAACCATCATAGTTGAATTCTTGTAAAATATGATTTGATAGGGTAGGTCGGGATAGAGAGAATCCTTTATTTGATTTCTCTACCTTGAGCCCAACTACAGATTCTAGACCGTCATTCCATTTTATTTTTATTTTACCATTTAAATCAGCTTCCAAATTTTTTAGCATAACCTCATTACTACCAGTAACTACACCATCATCTACATGAACCCAAATAATTCCTATATAGTCTTGATGTTTTAGGACGTAGAAACTTGCATCATGCTTACTACTTACATAACCTAGGTTTCAAAAAATAGAAGCTAGGTGTTTCCACAAGCACCTAGCTTCCTTTTTAGTGCCATAAAAAGCTCTTTTAAGTTTTCAAAATTGAGATGGATTTCCATTTGAGAAACCTTCTGGTTGTTTAACGTAAATAGTTTTATCCAAATTTCTGTGTAGGTAGCCGGCTGTGATGTCAAATGATTTTACAGGCCAACTATTTTTTGCCACTAAAACCAACATCACTCTTAAGGGAAAAAAGTGGCTTTTGGGGCAAAAGTGTCAGTAAAATCAGTTCCCTACAGTTTTTTGAAACCCTGTGCAACATAGCGTGCCTTGTACTTTGACACTCTGCCATCTTGATTTCTTTTATTAGAAAACACCCATTGTGCACCCAGGACATGCGCCCCTTTAAGTAAATCAACAATATCCCATAATTTCATTGTTGTTAAGTTGTTTAGCTCCTCTTTAAAAGCTAAATTCCATTTTTCAGCTTTAGGACGTTTATACACTTGCACATAGGACTTATTAGTCTTTCTGATAATGATTGGGTGTTTGCTTCAATATGGTCTACCAATGTGTCTTGTGCTTCAATGGTCTCTTCAGCAGAGAAATCAAAAAGGACTAGTCAATTCAGAATATACAAAAGAGATCCTTTCTGAGCATTGACAGTAGAAGAGTAATTCATACCTGTAGAGGGGTCATCTGATTAGGAAGATCATGGGAGAGTTGTTGGGTTGGATGATAACACTATCAAAGTGGGGTTCAAGAGGAAAACTTGGACAAGAATATTACAATGCTTTTCTGTGTCACTAGCACAGTATGGAAAGGGATCTGCGTCAATAAGTGGGATAGCCCATAGCCTTTAGAGACAGGATCAGATACACTACTCTGAGGGGAACCGGAGTTAATTTTACGCTGTAGGTAGACTCTTACAGTCGCCTTGCTGTAAGCAGAATCCAAAGGAGTTGGATAATCAGAGAAAACCCTGTCCCTCTAAATGAATTTGTGAGTTTTTTAGATCAATAAGCTTAAAAGTCTACTTGATAATAATAAAGAATGAAACCCTGTCTAATTAACGCCTGTTAGGATGATTGAGTGGTTCTTCTGTGCAAAACAACTGAAATGCAACAATAAAGTTACACCAGATAGAATATTTTAAAAGAAAGTAGTTTTAATAAATTTTGAGAACAGATACTCTAAATGAGTCCCTGGAGTTGAGACCTTTCCAATGATACCCTATATGATAATGTATAAGAGTTGTTGAGTAAAATTTTTAAAGTGTAATGTAAATTTGTTATTTTATAAGGGTATTATAAATAATTAATTATTTTGTTGTTATATATTAAAAGTTGTTAATAATCCCAAAAAGACTCTCAATATCAAAACTCAAAGATAAAAAAACATGTAGCAGACTAAGATTCCCCCCTTTCTATCTGATTCTCCTGCTCCAGACCTTTTCAACAATATCCTACATGCATAGTATCTACAATAAACTATTGATCTAGTAAGCATAATAAATTCTAACCAAATTTTGTCACAATAGCCAAACTTTTCTGAAGTGACCAAACTTTGCACTGGTGATCAGACTTTTCTACAGTGACCAAACTTTACCAGTGCCCAGACTTTTCTGAAGTGACCAAACTTTGCCACAGTGCCCACACTTTTCTGCAGTGACCAAACTTTGCACTGGTGATCAGACTTTCCCCTTGTGAGAAAATTTTGCCACAATGAGCTCTTTTAGCCATAATGAGCTAATTTTTCTATAATGAGCTAATTTGGCCAGAGTGAGCTAAATTTGTCACAGTGAGTTAATTTTGTCACCATGATAAACTTGGCCACAATGACAGAATTTTTCCAGTACACTTTGCTTTTGCACCCTAAAATCACTAGAGCAAACCGGAGCGCACCAGAAAAAACAGTGGCCATTCCAAGAGCACACTTCATTCACCAAAAATACAAATCCATAAACCCATCAAATCACAAAAGAAATACCACATATAACCATTCCAAAACACCAAAAATCAATCCAAAAAAATACAGTTAACCCTCTTCAACCAAATTAACACCTGGTAACACCATGATTTTCTTCCAACCAAATTCCAATAAAATTTTCACCTAAGTGGCCTACCCAGATCTGGAATGCCACATCCTCCATCCAATAAAGAATTTCCCCATTCCAACCAATTATGCATTCTAATTAGTTTATTTTGATGAATGTTGTTATATCTGGTCCTCTACAAATTTAAACTGTTTGTCTTCTTCTCCCACTCTTGATATAAATCATAATAATAATGAAAAATAAATTTTTCTGATGATTCCACTGCTGAGAGCAAGGTTTGAATCCCTTCAGACTCCAATATACCAGTCTTCCCACTATGTCACAGCATGAGAGAGTGGACCTCCCTAATGAGCTGAATAAGCTTGATTCCATTCTCATAGGTCCCCCCACTGAGCTGAATTCTTTGATTCCAATCTTGCCATGATGTTGTCAAAGCTTCCACCAAGCAGTCTAAAACTGAGGCTTTAAAATAAAACAATAATAAATCCAACTACCACCCTGACTTCTGATTCCTTCATCACAATTTTCATCCATCTGATATTCAGCAAACTTTACAAAATACTTTTAGCTGGGCTTCCAATATTTAATTTTAAACTTTTAGACCATGTTAGAGCGCCACAGATTTCACCAAATAGATTGACATTCCAGTTTAAAGTCTTGGTGGACCAAACATTTAATTGATTGCCGGTTCCAACTACTACCCTAAATCTTTCTCCAAAAATATCCATAAAATTTTGAACATCCTTGAAAATTAGCCAATTTAAAGTCTTGGAGGACTAACAGAATATCTTGAAATAAAATCATAAAAAGCCAGTTTAAAGTCTTAGAGGACTAAAGATCCAATGAGGAACCACATTCTTGAAATAAAATCATAAAAACTATCCAGTTTAAAGTCTTAGTGGACTAACAGATCCAATGAGGAACCAAATTCTTGAAATAAAATCATAAAAACTATCCAGTTTAAAGTCTTAGTGGACTAACAGATCTTGAATATGAATAAGACCTTAAAGAAAGTCTTGAAAAGAATCTGGTTTAAAGTCTTGGAGGACTTAACATTTTGAAGTAGGATCCAATTTTGCTCAAGCTCCTCTTGACCCTTTTTCCTATATAAAATATACTATAAAAAATAAACCAAAAGAAAATTGACAATTAAATTTAACAAAAAATTTTAAAAATAATTGTATTTTTATATATTTATTTTATTTTTATTTTATCTATTTTTTTTTATTTTTTTTTATTAGTTTTTTTATTAGTTTTTTTTTTGATTTTTTAATGATGAAAATAATAAAAAAATTATAAAAGATTGTTATGAAATAAAATTTTAAATTTAATTTTTTTTAAAAAATGATGAAGGAATTTGAAATATAAAATTTATGAAATGTAAAATAAAATTTAAAAGATTCCCCCCCGCCAATTTATGAGCCGTTCCCTTGACATAATACCAACATCCAAGTGCAACTTGATGTGGTTACACAATTTTAAGAAATTGAAAATACAAAATTAATAAATGAAAGTTTAGGAAAATAAAATTTTATGATAATGATCACTGGGTGGGCTCCCTCCAATTTGTAAAAATGATTAGAGACCACCAGTGAGCATCACCCTTAACAATATTTTATAGTATTATAAAAAATAAAATGAAAGAAAAACATATTTAATTATATAAAAATCTAATATAAAAAGAAGAAACAAAACAAAAACAAAAAAAATCTTGAATCCAGAAGTGGGAGCATTGTCTCTTCATAAGTTCCATTTTATAGTCTTAGAAGACCTCCTATAGATCAAAAATAAAGCCAGGATTCAACTAGAAACAGGGAAAATCGGAAACAAACATTGTGGGGTAATTGTGTATAGAGCATCCAGCCCATCAATTACCCCCAAACTTGCCAATATTTAGTTCAGAAGCTTCCCCTGTGAACACTTCTACCAATAAAAAAATTTATCAATCCAACATATATCTTCCCCATAAATTTTGTTGCTTTTAAGAGTTTTAAGAATTTTAAAATGAATGTCTTCATAAATGTCATAAATTTTGTTAACGATTTTGTCTCCCATACCATAGTAAAACGATAGTAATATTTTTTTAATAAGAAAGTAATTTATCCTCATTCCAGAGTAAAACTTTGACAAAATTTTATTTAATCAATTATGTATTTTATCCTTGTTTCGGAGTCCCTTTAAAATGATTGTAGAAATAGTTTACCCTCATTTCAGAGTTAAACTTTGACAAAATTTTATTTAATCAATTATGTAGTTTATCCTTGTTTTGGAGTCCCTTTAAAATGATTGTAGAAATAGTTTACCCTCATTTTGAAGTTAACTTTCAGCACTCCTGGTGCCCCTAGGATAGAAACGTTTGACTTTATCAGCCGCTACCCTCTTCTTTAAAACTACTCCATCCAATTCTTCCAAAACATATGAGCCGCTGTCACGGGCCATGTGACACTCGAGGCAAAATCAGCTCATTAAATCAATAATACAGAGGTCTAAATCCATACTCAAAGCACAGAAAGCAATTCTCCATAGCAACTGCGACTTTCCTTTGTGTACTCACTATTCAACCGCACTAGCCTAAAACTCTAAATCTAAACTAGTCATTCTCTCAATAGTGTGTCTCAGTCTTTTCCTCAATAAGCAACGCACAGTGCAATAATCAATGTAATAGTACACTAAAAGGTTTATCAAATGTCTGTGAATTATTTAAAGGGATAGTGAGCATGGACGGAATGGATAGTGGAGGATTAAAGGGTTAACGGATGTTAGTGAGGAGGGTCCAGTTGTAATGGATGTATTTTTAATGGTTTGTGGTGTGCGGAATAGTGGATGGGTATGAGGTCAATGCAAGGAGGAGTAAAGGATATAAAAGGGGTTGGGTTTTTGGTTCGCCATTCTTTAGAATTAAATTATAAAACATATATATATTTAATAGTGGTAAAGCTTTAATTTAAATCATTATTATTGTTTCTTTCCTTATTTTCTCAGTAATCATTCCTAAATCCTAAATCTTTGATTATTGAGTTTCCAACCCTTTGTGAGATTTTAAGAATATTAATATTACCTTTAAATTATATTAGACTTCTTCTCAAACATATCTCAAAGCAGTAGTTCTTCCTTTGAGTCATCTTTGAAGCACTTTTATGAAAATTTCCTCTGCGCATCAAAGAATTTTCTAAACTCCTCCCTCCATCTCACTTCCAGGAACACCCTCAACCTTTGTGCGTAGATCGTCCAATGACAGTATAATTTAATTCTACGTAGTTCTCATTCTTTGGACTACTACGTCCCTTTTTCAGGTGTTATTCTCTAAATTCTTAAAATGGCACCTGTTCAACGCACTCCTCCTACAGGCACTACTACTAGAGCTCGCGCCAGAGGAAGGCCAAAAGCCACCCAGCCTGTTTCCCGCACTCACTCCTTGGAGCCACTTGACCTAATGGAACAGCAACATTCAGTCCAATCTGTAGAAGACATCCCACAAGATTTTGATTACTCTAGTAATGATGAATAAGGATAGGATACAATGCACGAGGCACCATCCGCCCCTGCTAATCACCCTTCTGGTCAACCTTCAGAACCTGGACCATCTAATTCTCTGGAAGACTTCATGAGACTTTTCATGAAGACCCTTTCAAATTCAAAGTCTTCAGAGGGATCTAAATTAAAAACTCCTTCTATGAGATCTCCTGATAAATTTGATGGAGAACATCCAGACAGATTGCGGCCCTTCTTGCAAACCTGCAAGCTCCTGTTCAATAATGACCCTCGAACCTTCAATAACGACCGATCAAAGGTTGTTTACGCTTCTTCATTCCTAGCCGGAAAAGCAGCAAGATGGTTCAAACCTTATCTTCTCATGCTCTCTTTGACCGAAAACCACTTACTCATTAATAACTGGGAAAAGTTTGAAGACCAACTTTTCACGTTGTTTGGTGACCCTAACGAAACTGACAACGCAGAAATTGAACTTGATTTTCTTCACATGAGTGATAATGGTAAAGCCTCTGAATATATATCGAACTTCAGAGCACTTCAAACTCGAGTAGGTTGGAATGATGCTGCCCTCAAATATCATTTCAAGAAAGGACTTCCTTCGAGGATTCTAGATCAATTAAATCTTCACGGTCAGAAGATGACTACTTTAACGGACTTAATGGATCGAACCCTCGAACTTCACGGCGTTTATCAAGGACGACTTCAACATCGTCGATACGCAAACAAATCTCAAGGCCTAAATTTTAAATTGAGACCTTCTTCACACCCACGGACAACTCAATCCTCCTCGACTCAATCAAAACCCAATAAGGGAAAGGACAAGCCCTGACCTAAAATCTCAACCCCAGGTGGTATCAGCAAAATACTGGATTGTAAAGGGGAACTTAAAGAAGCTGAGAGGAAGAGAAGAGCGGATAATGGGTAATGTATGTATTGTGAAGGTAAGCGCAAGCTGGAAGATTGTGTAAAGTTGAAGGAAAGAGAAGGTACTAGTTCAAAGTCAAAAAACTAGTAAATAGTTTACTTGTGTGCAAAGCAAACTATCTTATCTCGCCCAGTGCACAGAACCTCTATGTGTTAAGGACTGGAGTTGCCTTAAACCGCTTGAGATTCATTCTTTTTAAGGAGGATACCCCCTTCAGTTGTCTTATAGACTCTGGATCTTCAATTTCTTTTGTTAGTTTATCTTTGGCCAAGAAGTTACAACTGACATTTACAGATATCGATTGAACTCCAATTTAATTGGTTGAATCAGAGGAAGCCAAATATTGGGTAAGTAAGAAAGTTTTATGGGTTTTCAACTTTCCGAACTTTCCCCCATTTGAGTGGGAATTATCAGTCTTGAACGCCCCAAGGATGGACGATACCATTCTTGGCCATGACTTTTTAACGCATTGGAATCCTGAAATTGATTGATCATGGGGATTGATCACCCCATGCACTAAGTATATTTCTAATTCTTCAATGCAGGTCAATAGGGAGTTAAACAACCCTCCTGACAACGTCCTGCTAGAGGACAAATCTCTGCCAGATTACTCGCAAGTATCTGATCTTTCTCTAAATGAGAAATTGGATAACCCTTCTGGATCGATGACTTCACTTGAAGAGGATTTAAATTGCCTCAAAGTAATCAAATTATGCTCACTCAATTCTGGTCTTCCCTCTTGAGATTCTCTCATAGGTGATGAGGACGACCAAATAAACATTGAAGCCATTAAATCAATTCTACAGAAAATCTAGCATGATTTCCTAAATGTTTTCTCAAACCGCAAGGCCAATAAGTTACCACCTCATCGACCTTACGACCATCAAATAGAGTTAATAGGTCCTGTCTATTCTTTTTCAAAAGATGAATCTCAAGTTCTTCAAGACTACATTGCAGAAAATGTAGCCAAAGGTTTCATCAGAGCCAGTGAATCTCCAACCGGTGTAGACAATCCTATAGTACTAGCTATAGGCCTTGACCAAGGGAGTTGGAGAAAAACCAGAGAGAAAATCCCCTGTCCCTTTAGAAAAATAGAGTGAGATTTACTTGCTAAAGTAAGTTGGTTCCTGTTTTGCTAAACCCCTTTTTCAACACACTTGACTGCTTGATGAGCCAAGAAAGTAGTCACCAGACAGACTACCAGACCAAAGAACTGAAATGTAGAACAATGTCCACACCAGAGACAGCAAAGATACTTGATGTAGGCTTCAAATACACACCAGAGACAGCAATAATACTTGCTATAGCTTGAAAGACTATAACAGAGAAACAGTTGCCAAATTTAAGTTAAATGAAGAAGTCACTTGCAACAAACACAGCCAAATTGTGGCCAGAAAACAGTGAAAACTGAGTGAGGAACAAGGATATCACCTCCGGATGGTTGTATGATAATTAAGGTTGCCCCAAACTGTCTTATTCACTATGTACACACAGACCACTAACTAAGAGCCCATGCGCACCCACCAATCTGGCACCTGTACCCACCAAATTGAATAAAAAACCCTCCTGAAGCGCTCCCCAACCTTCTAAAACAGAGGCGGGCGGGCCGCCCGACATCGGAGGTGACGCCTAAAGCGGCCCGGCCTCCCTGAAGCCAGAAAACCAATAAAAACCACTAATCTACTTAGAAAAATTAGCTACAACTACTAAAACCTTTAAAACACGGAATTTCACTATAACAACATTGTGAAATGAAATATAGAGAAAAATTAGCGATATCCAATGGTACCAAGCACTTAACCCTAAGACTTAAGGTTAGCCTGTAAAACACGAAAAACAAAATTAAAAAGCTATCTTTAATAAATGAAAAATGAGGAAATGACCCCTTAAAACTTAGAATATGAAAAATGTCTACCAGACATAAAATATAGAGAAAAACTGGAACTATCCAATGATCGTACCCACATACCCACGGACCCAATATCCACAGAATAAAACCAGAAAAATACCCGATTCCTTAACAGATGTCAATTAAGACATGCACAAACAGCGCCAAATCATGCAACAAAGGCCCCTGCCAATTTTGGAAGACAACATCATCCCTCCAATTAAGAATGTCCACATACTTTCTTCATCAAACCACCATGTTCAACATTCTTATCCAAATCTGCCTCTGAAATGGGTCCTTGCCAATACTGCATTGACAATAATTTTATCTGCACCATGACACCACCTGTCCATCCATACAGAACGTCCTGCAATGTCTGCCAATCTAGAAAGAAGACCTGCTACAGACCTGGTCCATTATCTTCTGCAAAAGATTCACCTCCCCCTCAGCCTGGTCCATCTTCTGCCAGCACAAAAAGATCTAGGCCATCCATCCTTATACCCAGATTAATCAAGAAGCTTCACCCTTCCCAGAAGAGTGCCACAACCCATAAAACAACTAGTTCCACCATCTCTGGTCCATCTGATGGTAAAGAACTTTCATTTCCTCCTTCAACTTTAAAACTGATTACTTCTCACTTCCTCCATCTTCTGATAGTGATGATAACAATGTAGGATCCATTGCACCACCAACACCAAACCACTTGCCCACTATCAAGGCCAAGTTCCAACAACACATATCTCAACAGAAATAACTTCTGCTTCACTACTTCCAATCCACTCCTGCTAGAGATCCACAGGACATTGAGAACAGAAGACACCTCATTCACCAGTTCAAGGCTAATTCTGAACACTTCATTTCATCTCTTGATTCCCTCTGTAATTTCACTAGTACTTGAGTTTGATTCAGAAAAGAAAAATTGACCACACCCTCTATAGGATGTAACCACAAACAACTCTCAGTTTTAAGTCTTGGGGGACCATCCTCATTTTATAGTCTTGGGGGACTCAAAAACCCTCAGTTTAAAGTCTTGGGGGACTCAAAAACTAAATCATATACCCAGAACGAGAGATCAACCACATTAAGACACAGAGAAAAAACTAACATTCTGGGGTAATTGTAAATAGAGCTTCCAGCCCATCAATTACCCCCAAAAGTGCCTTTGCTAAATTTGGAGGCTCCCCCTGTAGATACCCTCCACCAATCTTTCAAAACCAACACCAACAGCAAATCCCGTTCCTCAGTTTATAGTCTTGGGGGACTAAACTAACAACAATCCTCAGTTTATAGTCTTGGGGGACTAACACAGTGTTCAGTTTAAAGTCTTGACGGACTAGTCTTGATAAAATATTGAAACCAGCCAGTTTAAAGTCTTGGAGGACTAACAGAAACCAGATTTCAGTTTAAAGTTTTGATGGACTGACGGAATTTTGCATAAAATAGATGCAGCCAATTTCATACAGAACACCTCTACAGCAAACCTGCTGAACTTCCACCTTCACTTCATCATCTACCCATCACTGACAAAAAATCTCCTCCTATACCTTTCCATCATCTTTTCTCACCACAGATCATGGCTGGATCTCCTGATGTTAACCCTTCCACTCTTCCTTGCTTTACTGCTCCCAAAGACTATGCCTGCAAACAGTGCATCCACATGTGCAGACCTTGCACCTTCACTCTTCCAACTTCTGAAGCCAAATTCTACAACAGGGCTTGTGATTCTTGCTATTCCAAAAAGAAAAAATGTGACAGAGATGCCAACTACCCTATTCCTCCTCCTTCACCTTCTCATAAATACATCTCCAGATCCCCTACCAGATCCCCAGAGCTTGGTCCTTCCTCTTCCTCTTTATCTTCAGCACCTTCCAGAAGATCCAGAAGATCAGCTTCCAGAACTCTTCCCAAAAGACTAGCCTTCGCTTCCCAATAAAATGCTTTTATCTCTGCCAAATTAGCTCCAAAAGCTTCCAGATCAGCTCCCAGGCTTCTAGACTGCATCCAGGCGTCCCGCCCGCCTCACTAGACAGTGAAAATCATGCTCAAAACCTCCAAAAACAACCGGAAAATGTGCAAATTCGATCAATCAACAAAAACAACTCTACGCAATCACCTTTCACTGCTCCCAGAGCAATGCAGCCAACCCTTCCAAGGTCTAAAAACTACAAATGTACCCAAACTTCTAGGAGACCTACCAGAGAAGCCCAAGAAGAAACCAGAGCACCCAACACTGCATTCAAGCAACAACTTCGTCCCCAGCTAAGATAACAAAACTACACCTCTCCTCTGTCAGCCAACTATTCTTCTGAAAGTTCCATCCCTTCAAAAGCTCCATTCAGAAGAGATCAACCAGCTTCCAAATCACCCTCTCCTGCTCCATCTTTTAACAACCCTGGTACTCCATCACCAGCATCTCCTCCAGCTGAATCCAACAGAAATAACAACCACAACAACAACAACAATCCCACTGCTCCTAATAGGCTTCAGGAACATCAGCCTCCTAGTTCACCTTCTCAAAATCTTTCAGAGGAAGACCAAGAGAATCCATATCTTTCCCTGGTTGATCCACCCACTATGACCATTCCAGAATCTTCAGAGATCCAAATTCCAGCTGCTTACGAATTTGATGAGCTTCCAATCTGTAAGTACCATATTAATTCATCCCATTTCTTCAACAAAAATAATTACTGATCCAATTCTTCTTGTCTAGTTGGCACCCCTCCTCCTGAATCTACTATTGGAGTTGGCCAACCTCTTGAAACTTCTTTGACCCTGGATTATGGAGACATAAAAAAACACCTAAGCACCATGTGTTCCAACATGCTTA
Source organism: Hemileia vastatrix (assembly GCA_030280995.1). Lineage (NCBI taxonomy): Eukaryota > Fungi > Basidiomycota > Pucciniomycetes > Pucciniales > Zaghouaniaceae > Hemileia > Hemileia vastatrix. The sequence continues at coordinate 25,738,192 of JASXTE010000005.1, forward strand.
AAGCCTTTGCCCTCCATGGACCTTTGAATGACTTTGAAAAATCCCTGAGAAAGGGCCTGTTGGACGACCACTGGAAAATTTCTAGGATCATTAAGCTCACCTTCCAGCACTCAATTCCTGCCTCTTCTTCTTCCTCCTCTGAACTTCCCTCTAATCCAATTCCTGCCCATTACAATCCATATAATCTCCCCAGCAGGATGCACTTCAAAGAACACAGTGCTTCCCACAATCCCATCAAAAAACAAAAACAACATCACAATCCGGACCAGCCTCCAGAAGCTTCATCATCCAGACAATGAGCTCCTGCAAAAAGATTAAAAACATAATAATAATATAAAACAATTAATAAAAATAATTTCAGAATTTTTTTTTTTTTTTTAAATTACTAATATACTAAAATTAAAAATTGATAAATAAAATGAAATAAAATAAATGAAATAAAATAAAATATAAAAAATAATACAAATGGTATCCCCCAGCCAATTGATGAGCTGATCCCATGATACCTTACCCACATCCAAGTGCACCTTGATGTGGATACACAATTAAACATTTTAAATGATTAACAGAAAACAAAAAACAAAAAAATTTAAAAATTCAGAAGATAAAAAAAATAATGAAACACAGAAACAAATGAAATAAATAATAAATAAATATAAGAAAATAGCATTGCCCGGCCAATTGATGAGCCTTTCCCCACCAATGCTTGCCTACATCCAGGTGTCCCTGATGTGGTAACACCCTATATTTTTTATTTTATAATTTTAAACAACCCCCATAAAAAAATTAAAAGAAAAAAAAAGAGAAAAAAAGAAAATAATCTAAAACTGCTATCTAGAAAAAACATAACTGCAAAGCCAAAGACAGTCCAGCTCCATAGATGGTCCAATAAGAGAAAGTCCAGTCCATAGAAATGATCGTTGGGTGGGCTCCCTCCAATAAGTAAAAATGATGGGAGACCACCAGTGATCCGCCACCAATCTGAAAGAACCAAAGATAAAGAAGCCAGTCCCAAACCAGTTTAAAGTCATAGTGGACTTGAAACCTGAATAATAAACAACAGAACTAGAGTTCAACTAGGAAAAAAAAAAGACTTGAGACAGACATTCTGGGGTAACTGTTCTACAGAGCAGGCAGCTCATCAGTTACCCCCACACTTGCCAAAATAAAATCTAGAAGCCCCCCCTGGGTACCTTCTAACAAAAATACAACATCCAACACAAAAAAACCCAAACCAATAAGAGTGAAGAGTCCAGCACTTAAAAACCAAAGGAAATTCCAGTTTAAAGTCATAGAGGACTAAAACCTGTGAAAGGAAACCAATACTAGGGTTCAACCAATTTAAGAGAAAGGGTTGGAAACAGACAATCTGGGGTAACTGTTGATAGAGAAGCCAGCCCATCAGTTACCCCCAAACTTGCCAAGATCAAATCTAGAAGCCCCACCTGTGGGTACCTTCTAACAAAAAGTTTCCAACACAAAAGTTGCTCTGCAACACCAAAAAAAAATTTCAAAACAAAAAGAATGTTCCATAGTTTATCCTCATTGAGGAGTCAATCTTCTACATGCCTAGTGCCTCTGGGATAGAACCTCTTCACCTGATCTGCAACCACTCTCTTTTTCAAGACTGCACCATCCAACTCTTCCAAAACATAAGAACCTCCAGACACCTGAGATCTGACTCTGTAAGGTCCATTCCATCTGTCAGCAAACATTTTTCCCCACTGACTCTCCAAACTTCTATTATACACCAAAACAAAACAACCAGGTTTCAAAGGATTCCTGAGTCTATGAGCCAACTTCTTGTCCCAGTACCTGACTGATTGATTCCTAATCTTCATGATTCTAGAGTATGCCTTCTCTTGACATTCCTCTCTACATTCCAACTGATGCATCCTGGCACAGAGCAATTCTTCTGTTGAGTGCACGTCATCCCAATCAATTCCAAGATAAGAGACAGCTTCCAAGTCCACAGGTAGAACATCTTTCTGACTAAAAATTAACTCATAAGTAGAATAGCCAGTTTTCCTCTTCACCGTGACCCTATCAGAAAATAACCCCAAGGGTAAATAATGCCTCCACTTTTCAGCACTATCTCCGCACATCTTCACCAAAGAATTCTTGATAACTTGATGGCGTCTTCCAACCATGCCTTCAGCTTCAGGATAATACGGTGTAGCCACTCTAACATTAGAACCAATACTAGCCACAGCTTCTTTAAATTTGACACCAAACTCTGGCCCGCCATCAACAGTCACCAATTTCATCAACCCATACCTATAAATCCACTCCTTCTTCAAAAACTCTTCCACATTCTTGGCAGTCAAATTAACCAGAGGCACTGCCTCAACCCAACCAGACGAATCATCCCTAGCAACAATTAAGTATTTATACCTGCCCTCTTTAATATGGACAGCATCCAGACTGACCCTTCCAAAAACAGTTGATTCACCAGTAGCAAGGCCCACCTCTTTAGGTTTCAAATGAATTCTTCTTTGTCATTCTTTGCAAGATTTAACCCAACCCTGCACAGCCAACTTCATACCTGGCCACCAAAATCTGTCTGCTACTCTTCTATAAGTCTCCCCAAAGCCTCTATGACCAAGGTCTTCATGCAAAGACTTCAAAACCAATTCTTGACCCTTCTTCTGAGTCACCACCACTTGAGGATTTGGATGTCTCCTCCTCATCAACAGCCTTCCTGACACATAAAATCCAGGACTCTTCTTCTTGATTGCCAACCAAGTATCATCATCACAACTATCTGGACTCTCCAAGGTCAACAGATATTCCACCAAAAGAAAATAAAACCCAGACTGACCCCAGATCTCATCTTCAAAATCAAACAAAACAACATCCAAGGGTACAATTCTGTCATCAAAATCAACAGTATGAACATGAGCCAATTGAGCAGCCCAACCAGGACACCAATCCTTAAATTTTGGCACATTCTTCTTTTTCCACTGAACCTTGTGAGAATCCAGTTCACTAACAAAAACACCCTTTTCCAAATTTGAGCTGTCCCAAACAACAACTCCATCTTCATCAACAAAAACATCCCGACTTCCAGAATCAAGATCAGATCCCGCCAGTTTAGCCTCTTGGGGGTGGTCAGAAAGATCTTCAGCACCCTTTGTGCTGGACCTAACCACTGGAACATCTTCTCAAACTCTTCAGCCTCAGAATCTTCATCTGTAGGTGGCCTCCTTGATAATCCATCAGGCATAGTAAAAGGTTTACCTGGTTTGTGTACCAGGTCAAAAGAAAAATGTTGAATAAATTCCACCCACCTAGTCATTAAAGCATTTGGGAAGACTAGGCATATTGATCATCTGAACCAAAGATTTTGCATCCACCTGCAGCTCAAAATGCTGCCCCCACAAAACCGTCTGTTGCTTCTTTAAAATTTTTGCTACACCACACAATTCCAACTTAGGTTGAGAATACCTAGATTCCACCTCATTAAACAACACAGATACATATCTTACTGGCCTGAGCCTCCCATTTTTATCTTCCTGAGACAAAAAAGCACCAGAAGCAATATAACTTGAGTCCACTACTAGATAAATTTTTCCAGAACCAACACCATAATCCAACTTGTGAAGAACCATATCTTCACCAACAACCTTTTTCAACTTCTGAAAATCCTCTTCACACTCTTCAGTCCATTCCCAATCTGCATCTTTTCTGGTCAACCTCCTTAAAGGTGAAGCCAACAATGAAAAATCCTTAATAAAAATCCTGACATATATGCATACACCCAAAAATCCCCTGACTTCAGTAGTATTCTTAGGCCTTGGCCATGACTGAATTTTATTAATCTTCTTCTTTGCCATAATCCTTCCCTCTTTCATACCACATGACCCAGAATTTCCAAAGCAAGAACACAACAACAGAATTTTAACCCTGAAATGGTCAAACCAGCCTCTTCAATCCTAAACAACACTCTCTCTAGAGTTATTGCATATTCCCACACAAACCTCCTTATGCCAGGGCTCTCCGCTAAAACCTCATTACCATAATCAGTGGATGGTCCTTTATTTCAACCATCATCAATAAAAATACCAGCATGAGTAGGAACCTCATCCTGAAAAATCCAAGCCATCTGTGCTTGATATACCGCCACTGAATTAGTTGCTCCTTGAGGCAACCTAGTGAGCTGAAATCTTCCCAAAGGAGTCTCAAAAATTGTGAGAGGCCTTGAATCAGTATGGAGTTCCCTCTCATCATAACCACCAATAATATCACCCAAACCATAACACACCCTTACAGCAAAAGCTTCAACAAAATCCTCTGCACTTGGTGGCATACCAGTGTCCTTGATAGTGACTCTATTCAAGGCTCTAAGATAATGAGCCACCCTCAACTTCCCATTCTGCTTCTTTACACAGAAAACCGGACTTGAGTAGCTGTATTTTGATTGTTCATATAACCCAGTCCTGACTCTTTCCCTAACAATCTCCACAAAATCATCTCTAATAGCGGCTGGAATCGGAATAGGTTTTATTTTCCAAGGTTCATGACAAACCACTTGAATCAAGTAAGGTTCCCCATAAGAGTGCTTCAATATACCCCTTTCCTCCTCAACAAACGCCACAGCCTTCCCCCTTAGCACAATAATGTGCAACAACAACTTCTTTTCTTCTTCAGACAACCACCCATCAGGACCAAAATTAACAACTTTCAACCTTTCAACGGTCACCCTAGCCGTCTCTAAAAATTATGGAGGATCCTTCACTAAAGGAGAACAGTATGGATCTCTTGACAAAGGAGGTCTCCTCAAGGGTGGATTCAAACCCACTGGAATAGGCTCATTGACAGGCCTAATATTCTGAGCTACCTTCTTATACTTTGCCGCTCCACCTTCAACTTGAGGGATCTTCAGGAATTCTTCATCACCAGACCTGGAACAAAAACCAAGGGTTTCCCCATTGCTCACATGTGTGGCCAAGGTAATGTTTTTGAAAGGTGTAGAAGAAACCCTAGCAGTGCACAATTGGGAGGACTTACTTTTACACCCCAATCTCACCACTCCAAAACTTTTCCGCAACTCCAAATCTTCATCTTCACTTCCGTCTTTCAAATCTTCAAATCTTGATTCATCTTCAGAATCAACTCTTTTAAAATTTTGCAGTTTAACCTGGTGCTGGAGGCCCAAAAATTTATCTTTATGATCTTCTTTTTTCATAATTTTCTGCAGTTTAACCTCATGCTGGAGGCCTAAAAATTGACCTTGACAATCTTCACAAAAATATTTTGAATCTTCTTTCTTCATTATCTTCAGATTTTTTTCTTAATTTTCTTGAATTATCTTGAAATTTTTATCTTCTTTTCTTGATTTTTCTTCTGAACTACAAAAATAACCAGGGGTTTCCCCAATGCTCACAGGTGTGGCCCAGGTAATGTTTTTGAAAGGTGTAAAAGAAACCCTAGCGGTGCACAATTGGGAGGACTTACTTTTAGACCCCAATCTCACTGCCCCAAATCTTTTCAGCATACCTTTCAATAAAGATATATAACCAATCTTCTTTCTTGAGCTTGAATTAAAAATAATTAAGAATCTTGAGAGAGAACAGAGACTTGATAAAAAAACTTGATGAATACTTTCAGAGAAGAGAAACATTAAAAAGAGAAAGTTGAAAATCCACTTGGTATATCTCCAAGGGAGCTGACCTACTACAATCTGGGATTTCCTCATCTTGGGGAGAGGTTGTAGCACTAGGGTGATCAGCCCTTATTAATCTAAAAAAGACAGACTCTCAATAGAGCCTGAGCCGCACTCCAAAAAACCAGAGGCAGCACCCACTTCCTTCCTTCTCCTGCAGCAGTCCATGCACTGGCACATTGAAGATAAACCAGGCCTGGTTTCCCAACCATCCTCTCCAGGGGATGATGACCACATGTGAAACCTCCTTTCATCTTCAACATTCAACATTAAACTGATTCCCAAATCAAATTGATAACTGATTCCTGCCTGAAAATCCATCAAGAATGGCCCACCCAAAATTGCTTTTACATTACCTTTAGCAATGTAAAAATGAACCTTCCCTGAGGCTCTGCCAACATCTAACTTCACAAACTCTGAAGTTCCAACCAATTCAGTGACATGACCACTGATCCCTCTCAAATTCCCACCAATACCAGTTTTGATGGGAGGCCCATATGAGTTGCCTCAAACAAAGAAATCAGGTTTATCTGAGATTATGAGTCCACCAATGCCCTTGCCTCCCTGCCATTTAGAGTGACATTGACATATCCCAGAAGAGCAGAAAAATGAGTTTCCAACCCCTCAACAAACATTTCAGCAGAATCACAAATGTATTCTACCTCCCCAGAAGAAGTTCTTCTCCTGGTCAACAACTTTTTCTGTCTATCAGCCAGCCCAGGACTGATAGCATACAATTCCCCATAAGATAGGGAAACCTGACCCTGATTCATCCTTTCCAGGACAGAGTCCATAACATTATCTTGACCAGAAACTACTGGCCTCTCAAAGTGAGCCCTTGGCTTCACCACCTTGGTTCTAGAAGCTTCTTGAGGACCAGCACCACCAACAGGTTTACCATTAACAGGAACCAAACCAGATCCCTCACCAAAACCTGTAACTCTAGCAGGCTTTGGCAATGAAGCCAAAGGGACATCATCCTCAAAGTCAGAATCCACCTCCATTGGAATTGGCTCACCATTCATGTCCAATGCACCAAAACTAGGGGGGCCCATGTCAGCCATACCCTTCTGAATCTTGTACAGCTCCTCTTTGCTGTAACTCTTCCTAGCTGCACTCAGCTTAGGATCCACCTTTGAAGCATTTGTCTTTTGTTGAGCCTGAGAACTGCTCTTAGGCCTTCCCACCTTCCCTGCTTCCACATCATAAACACCAGCCAAGCATTCACCACTTGACTTCCCAACACAAGAATACAACTCTAAACCACCAAAGGAAGTAGAAAAAGAGACCTTATTGACCTCCTTCCCCTTTCCCTTGTTATCCTCATCCTCCTTACCAGAAGACCTCCCTTGATCAGGAATCTCCTCAAACCTTGGCCTCCCTTGATTGAGACCTCCCCTTCTCCTGACCAAATCAACAGGAGCCTGCCCCTCACTGGGCTTAACAAAAGAACCATCAGGGAACTTGAAAACCCTGCCATCAAATTCCACCTTTCCTTCAGACACATCCCTGTTCAATGCCCAAAAATCATTGGACCTGTGCCCCCTCCTGCTGCAATAAGAGCAGACCCAAGGATCACTCCTACCAGCCCTCCTATCAAAATCTCTAGGCTGAGAAGGTGCCTTATTGACCTTCTTAGCCTCCTGAACAAAAATATGCAGCTGCTTTGTAAGATCAGCCAACTGCTCCACCATTGGGCCCCTCTCCTATTTGGGAACCTGCACCAAACTCTTCTCCTCCTTCTTCTCCCTAACTTCCTCGTCAGCCAAAGCCTCACTGACTTTGCTGACATACTTGGCACACCCCTCCTGATAGGTTTCCACAGCCAATAACTTCAAATGGGCCTCAACAGCCTCCTTCACCTTATCCAAGGCAGGAAACTTCTTGACAACTCCTTCAACACATCCATCCTGACATCTCTAGCCAGGGCAGACCAAAAAACATCCTTGGCAGCATTTTCATGTACCATCTCCTCCACTTCCACCAAATATTCCACCACAGGGTCAAACTGTATGTCACGCGCCACGTGACACTCGAGGAGAAATTAACTCAATAAATCAATAATATCGAGTCCTAAATCTATAGTCGAAGCGCAGAAAGCAATTCTCCATAGCAACTGCAATTTTCCTTTGTGTACTTACTATTTAACTGCGCTAGCCTAAACTCTAAATCTAAATTAGTCAATCTCCCAATAGGGTACCTTAGTCCTTTTCAATAAGCGTCGCACAGCGCTAGGATCAATGAAATAGTATAGTAGTAGTTTTTTTCATTAAGGTTTTGTTAATTAATTAAAAGGGGTAAATTGAGTATGGACGGATATTTAGTGGAGAGGGTCTAAGTGTATGTTAGTAATGGTCAATGGAATGGGAATGCTGCGATGGAAGGGAGGTCAATGCGAGGAGGAACAAAGGATATAAAAGGAGTTGGGTATTTGGTTCGATATTCCTTAGAATCAAATTATAATATTGTATTTACATTAATAGTGGTAAATCCTTAAAAGTTAAATCATTGTTATTGTATCTTTCTTTTACCTTCTCAATATTCATTTCTAAATCCTAAATCTTTGATTATTGAGTTTCCAACCCTTCGTGAGATTTTAAGAATTATTATTACCTTGGAACTAGTTTATAATTCTTCTCAAACGAACCTCGAACCTATAGCTATTACTTCAAGTGACCTTCGAATCATTTCCTCGAATCATTCCTCTGTGCTTCAAAGAAGTTTCTAAAATCCCTCATCTCACTTACAGGAACATCCTCGACCTTGTGCGTAGGTCATCCGGTGACAGTATAATTTAATTCTCCATAGTTCTCATTTTTTGCACTACTACGTCCTTTTAGGTGTTTCTAAAATTTTAAATGGCACCTGTTCAATGCACTTCTCCTACGGGCGCTACTACTAGAGCTCCAGCTAGAGGCAGGCCAACAGCCACAAGGTCTGTTTCTTGCACTCACTCTTTGGAACCACTCGACCTTAGGGAACGGCAACATTCAGTTCAATCTGTAGAAGACATTCCACAAGATTTTGAGGATTCTAGTGATGAAGAAGAAGGAGAGGATACAATGCATGAGGCACCATCCACCCCTGCCAATCACCCTTCTGGCCAATCCTCAGAACCGGGACCATCTAACGCTCTGGAGGATTTCATGAGACTTTTCATGAAAACCCTTTCAAATCCAACGTCTTCAGAGGGATCTAAGTTCAAAACTCCTTCTATGAAATCTCCTGACAAATTTGACGGAGATCACCCCGACAGATTGCGACCCTTCTTTCAAACCTGCAAGCTACTGTTCCATAATGACCCTCGAACCTTTAACAGCGACCGATCAAAGGTTGTTTACGCTTCTTCATTCCTAGCCGGGAAAGCAGCAAGATGGTTCAAACCTTATCTACTCATGCTTTCTTCGACAGAAACCCACTTACTCATCAATAATTGGGAAAAATTCGAGGACCAACTTTTTACGTTGTTTGGGGACCCTAATGAAATGGACAACGCGGAAATTGAACTTGATTTTCTTCGCATGAGTGATAATGGTAAAGCTTCTGAATATATCTCGAACTTCAGAGCACTTCAAACTTGAATAGGAAGGAATGATGCTGCCCTTAAGTATCATTTCAAGAAAGGACTTCCTTCAAGGATTCTAGATCAATTAAATATTCACGGTCAGAAGATGACTACTTTAACGGACTTAATGGATTGAACCCTCGAACTTCACGGCGTTTATCAAGGACAACTTCAGCATCATTGATATGCCAACAAATCTCAAGGCCTAAATTTTAAATCGGGACCTTCTTTACACCCACGACCAAATCAATCCTCCTCGACTCAATCCAAACCCAATAAGGGAAAGGATAAACCTTGACCAAAAGGCTCGACCCCAGGAGATATCAGCAAAGTACTGGATCCTAAAGGGGAACTTAAAGAAGCTGAGAGGAAGAGACAAGCAGATAATGGGTTATGTATGTATTGTGGGGGTAAGCACAAGTTGGAAGACTGTGTAAAGTTGAAGGAAAGAGAAGGTACTAGTTCAAAGTCAAAAAACTAGTAGATAGTTTACTTGTGTGCAAAGCAAACTATCTCATCTCTCCCAGTTCACAGAACCTCCATGTCTTAAGGACTGGAGTTGCCTTAAACCGCTTGAGATTCATTCTTTTTAAGGAGGATATCCCCTTCAGTTGTCTTATAGACTTTGGAGCTTCAATTTCTTTTGTTAGTTTATCTTTTGCCGAGAAGCTTCAACTAACATTTACAGATATCGATCTAACTCCCATCTATTTGGTCGAATCAGAGGAACCCAAATATTGGGTAAGTAAGAAAGTTTTATGGGTTTTCAACTTTCCGAACTTTTCCCCCTTTGAGTGGGAATTATCAGTTTTGGACGCCCCAAGGATGGACGATACCATTCTTGGCCATGACTTTTTAACGCATTGGAATCCCAAAATTGATTGGACTAGGGGATTGATCACCCCACACTCTAAGTATATTTCTGATTCTTCAATGCAGGTCAATAGGGAGTTAAACAACCCGCCTGACAACGTCCTGCTAGAGGACAAGTCTCTGCCAGATGACTTGAAAGCACCTGATCCTTCTTTAAATGAGCAATTGGCTAACCCTTCTAGCTCGATGACTTCACTCGAAGAGGATTTAAATTGCCTCGAAGTAATCGAATTCTGCTCTCTCAATACATGTATCCCCTTGACAGATTCTCTCGAAGATGAAGAGGACGACCAAATAAATGTTGAAGCCATCAAATCAACTCTACCGGAAATCTACCACGATTTCCTCGATGTTTTCTCAATCCGCAAGGCCGATAAGTTACCACCTCATTGACCCTACAACCATCAAATAGAGTTAATAGGCCCAGTACCTCCGGCAGGTCCTGTCTATTCTTTATCGAAAGACGAATCTCAAGTTCTTCGAGACTACATTGCAGAGAATGTAGCCAAAGGTTTCATCAGAGCCAGTAAATCTCCAACCGGCTCCCCTGTCCTCTTTGTAAAAAAGAAAGACGGTAGTCTTAGGTTGTGTGTTGACTATAGAAAGCTCAACACAGTCACTAAGAAGAATGCATATCCTGTTCCTCCTATGTCATTACTTCTTACCCTTTTCAATGGTGCTAATATCTTTTCTAAAATTGATCTTAGAGGCGCTTACAATCTTATTCGCATTGCGGAAGGTCATGAACCACTGACTGCAATGCGCACTAGATTTGGTAGTTTTGAATATTTAGTTATGCCTTTTGGATTATGTAACGCACCTTCAACTTTTCAAACTTTTGTAAATGATATCTTTCAAGATGTTGTTGAACAATTTGTAGTCGTCTATTTAGATGATATTTTAATATTCTCGAAAACACTGGATGAACATATTCATCATGTTCGACAGGTCCTAAATCGTCTTCGAGATCATGGTCTCTACGCCAAGCATAATAAATGCAAATTCCACCTCAAATCAATTGATTTTTTGGGCTTTACGTTGTCCACTGACGGTTTAGTCATGGATGACAAAAAAGTCCAGAAAATCCTGGAATGGCCTGAGCCAAAAAACATTAAATCACTCCAAGGATTTTTGGGTTTTGCAAACTTCTATAGAAGATTTATTAAAGATTACTCTAAAACTATTTCCAATCTTACTTCTCTTCTTAGAAAAGATATTCCTTTTGTTTTTACTTCTACAGCACGAAAGGAATTCGAAGAATTGAAGACTGCATTTACCACAGCTCCAATTCTTTGACACTTTGATCTTTCTGCTTTGACAATCATTGAGACAGATGCAAGCGATTATGCTATCGGAGGGGTCATTTCTCAATAAAATCCTGAAACAAAATTGTTTCACCCTGTTGCTTTTGAGTCACACAAACTCATTGCAGCAGAATTAAATTATGAAATTCATGACAAAGAGCTTTTAGCTATTATTCATTGTCTTAAAAAATGGCGCTCTTTTCTTCTCAGCCTAAATAGTCCTTTTCAAATTCTAACTGACCATAATGCTTTGAAATACTTTATGTCTTCCAAAGTGTTAACCAGGCGTCAAGCCAGGTGGGCTGAATTTCTGTCTGAATTTCTTTTTCTATTTCCTATCACCCAGGTAAGAACTGCATTGTCCCAGATATCTCGTCACGTCGGGACGACATTTACCCACAGCGGGGGGACGCATTTGGTGACAAGAACCCAGCAAATGTGAAATCAATTTTCAACGAATCAATGTTAACAACTCATCAACTTAATTCGATGACAATTCAATTGTTTCAAAATCCATTATACAACATCCTCAAAGCTCAGTCAAAGGACAACTATTGTTTAGGGTTAAAAGACAAAATACTCTTGAAGCAAGGGGCCAAAAGATTTAGTATTGAATCAGGTCTAGTAATTTTCAAAGGTAGAGTAGTCATACCTGACAACAATGAAATAAAATTATGTATTTTCAATAGTCAACATGATTCTCCATTAGCTGGTCATTTTGAGGTTGATAAAACCTATAAGTTAATAGCAAGGGATTTCTTCTGGCCAGGAATGACCAGAGAAATCAAGGCCTATATAAAATCTTGTTACGAATGTAATAGGAATAAGGCTCCCCGTCACTGGAAGCATGGGTTGCTTCAACCGCTTCCTATTCCCTCTAAACCTTAATAATCTTTATTGATGGATTTTATTTCTCAACTTCCTCTTTCTAATGATTTTGATGCTATATTAGTAATAGTAGATATATTTTCAAAGATGTCTATTTTTATTAAACCACTACTACTGCTACAGCAGAAGATTTGTCAAAATTGTTTCTAGAACATGTATTTTCCAAACATGGCTTACCTAATGATATTATTTCAGATAGAGGTTCATTGTTTGTATCCACATTCTGGACTCAACTGTGTCGACAACTCAATATCACAAGGAATCTCTCCACGGCCTATCATCCTGAAACCAATGGGCAAACAGAAAGGGTCAACCAAATCCTTGAACAATACCTTTGAATGTATGTCATTTACCAACAAGACGATTGGACCACATGGTTACCATTGGCAGAATTTGCTTATAATAACTCGACTCATTCTTTGACACAACAATCTCCTTTCAAAACTGTTTATGGGAGACATCCTCGATTCAACTCAATCCACGTAGGAACTAGTCATCCTGCTGAACATTATCTTCGAACCATATCATGACTCCAAGAGGAACTTAAATCAAATTTGGAATTAGCGATTTGAAGGTACAAGGAAAAGGCCAACAAACATTGACAATCTGCTCTTTCTTTTAAACCAGGCGACAAAGTATGGCTCAATGCACAAAACATTCAAACAACTCGACCATCAAAGAAACTAGCTGAAAAACGCTTGGGATCATTCAAAATTGACTCTGAAGTCTCTAAAACTGCATTTCGACTCAAGCTACCTCCTAAATGGAAGGCTATTCACCCTGTTTTCCACGTATCTCTCCCGAAACTGGCTCGAGAAACATATCCGGGCAAGAACCAACCTCCTCCGGAACCAGTCGAAGTAGAAGACCATCTAGAGTGGGAAGTAAGCCGTATCCTTGATTCAAGAATGTGCAAGGGGAAACTTCAATACCTCATGGAATGGAAAGGCTTCCTTGATGATTCAGACAAAACATCCTGGGAACCAGCCATCAATGTTTCTAACACCCCTGAACTTCTAAAATCTTTTCATCTTAAATATCCTTTAAAGCCAAAACCTTAAAACTCTCTTTTTTTCTTTTCTTTCTCTTTTTCCCTCTTCTCTTTAAAATCTAAAAACATCTCTACCTCTAAAATTTCCGTATTCTTTGTTTCTTTTTCTTCTTCTTTCTTCTTTTTTCTTTCAAAAGTTTTTTTTTCAACTTTTTTTAAAATAAATAAATTAAAATTAAAATAAAATTTAAAATTTTAAAAAAAAAAATTTAAAATAAAATAAAATAAAATTAAAAATAAAACAAAATAAATAAAATAAAACTTTCTAAAATTTCTTTAAATTTTCCACATACATTCTTTCCTTAAAAAATTCTTTTCCTCAAACTATCATAATTTTTCACAAACGCAACACAACAATCTTTCTTGAACTTCACTTCAACCTCTAAATATCTTTTTTAAAATTTCTTCAAACAATTACTTCTTTCTTTTAAATTCTTTTTTAAAAAATTTTTTCTCTTCTTTTCTTTCTTTCTTTTTCAAATAACTAAAATTCCTCAAAACTTCAATAAATAAACTTTCACAAATAATAATTTTTTTCTTTCATTAAAATTTTCATTTCCAATAAAATTATTTCAATCAACTATTTCTTTTTAAATTTTTCTTTCAAATTTTAAACTAAAACTCTTTCAATTAAAATTTCTTTCTTTTCTTCTTTCAAAATTTTAAACAAAATTTTATTTAAATTTTTTCTTTCTTTTCTTTTTTCTCTCAAAATCTTATAAAAATAAAATTTTAAAATTTTAAAATTAAAAACAACAAAATAAAATAAATAAATACAAATTGTTTCTACTTTTCTTTTTCTTTCTTTTTTCTTTCTCCTTTATTTTCTCTTGAACCAATCCCTTCATCTTTTCCAAAATTACCCTTATCTCCTTCCTACATTTTCAAAAAGTTCCTCCTCTCCTACCGGTACTACTTTGGCCACATAGAAGGAAGCAGCATTGACAGTCTTATCGAATTCACCACTTAAATCTTCAATAAACCTGGTTCATTGACCTGGTCAAGGTTTCTTCGACCATACTTGGTCGAGAGTCTCTTCAATATCTTCCCTTGAATCAACCACTGGTTGATTTGCCTCGACTGGCAGCAACGGCGCAGCTTCCACAATTGGAACATCTGCGATGATATCTGGATTCTAAAACAAGATCATTAGTAACATAATTTCTAAAAAACAACAGAAGAATGGACTTACTCCAAATACGGGGTCAGTCTCTAAGAATAATTTTGGAGTAACCTCCACTGCCACTTCTTTCTCCTCTTTGTCATCCTCGATGACCACCCGTCATTTTTTCGAAGTTTGCCTTAAAATGAGAACTTCTTCCTCATCTTCCTCCACCAAATCATCCACCTCCTCTTCTACCCTTCCTTTCTTACTCGTGGCCTGGGTTACCCAGGTTGCTACATCATCTTCAGCTTCCTCCTCATTCTATCCCATCAATTGATCGTCCCCAATTGAAACATCCCAAATATCCTCGACTACCTATTTTGTTTTTGGTATCACCCAATATTTGGTCTTTGTGAATCGATGCTTGATGTCCGCATTTCTTGACAAGGCATCACACGCCACCCGTTGTAGACAATCCTATAGTACTAGCTATAGGCCTTGACCAAGGGAGTTGGAGAAAAACCAGAGAGAAAATCCCCTGTCCCTTTGGAAAAATAGAGTGAGATTTACTTGCTAAAGTAAGTTGGTTCCTGTTTTGCTAAAGCCCTTTTTCAACACACTTGACTGCTTGATGAGCCAAGAAAGTAGTCACCAGACAGACTACCAGACCAAAGAACTGAAATGTAGAACAATGTCCACACCAGAGACAGCAAAGATACTTGATGTAGGCTGCAAATCCACGCCAGAGACAGCAATAATACCTGCTATAGCTTGCAAGACTATAACAGAGAAAACAGTTGCCAAAGTTAAGTTAAATGAAGAAGTCACTTGCAACAAACACAGCCAAATTGTGGCCAGAAAACAGTGAAAACTGAGTGAGGAACAAGGATATCACCTCCAGATGGTTGTATGATAATTAAGGTTTCCCCAAACTGTCTTATTCACTATGTACACACAGACCACTATCTAAGAGCCCATGCGCACCCACCAATCTGGCGCCTGTACCCACCAAATTGAATAAAAAACCCTCCTGAAGCGCTCCCCAACCTTCTAAAACAGAGGCTGACGGGCTGCCCGAAGTCTGAGGTGCCGGCTGAAGCGGCCCGGCCTCCCTGAAGCCAGAAAACCAATAAAAACAACTAATCTACTTAGAAAAATTAGCTACAACTACTAAAACCTTTAAAACACAGAATTAAACTATAACAACATTGTGACATTAAATATAGAGAAAAATTAGCTCTATCCAATGGTACTAAGCACTTAACCCTAAGACTTAAGGTTAGCCCATAAAACACAAAAAACAAAATTAAACAGCTATCTTTTATAAATGAAAAATGAGGAAATGACCCCTTAAAACTTAGAATATGAAAAATGTCTACAAGACATAAAATATAGAGAAAAACTGGGTCTATCCAATGATAGTACCCACATACCTGCAGACCCAATATCCACGGAATAAAACCAGAAAAATACCCAATTCTTTAACAGATGTCAATTAAGACATGCACAAACAGCGCCAAATCACACAACAAAGGCCCCTGCCAATGTTGGAAGACCACATTCTTTCTTCATCAAACCACCATGTTCAACCTTCTTCCCAAATCTGCCTCTGAAATGGGTCCTTTCCAATACTGCATTGACAATAATTTAATCTGCACCATCACACCTCCTGTCCATCCATACAGAACGTCCTGTGATGTCTGCCAATCCAGAAAGAAGACCTGCTACAGACCTGGTCCATTATCTTCTGCAAAAGATTCACCTCCCCCTCAACCTGGTCCATCTTCTGCCAGCACCAAAAGATCTAGGCCATCCATCCTTATACCCAGATTAATCAAAAAGCTTCACCCTTCCCAGAAGAGTGCCACAACCCATAAAACAACTAGTTCCACCATCTCTGGTCAATCTGATGGTAAAGAACTTTCATTTCTTCCTTCAACTTTAAAAATGATGACTTCTCACTTCCTCCATCTTCTGATAGTGATGATAACAATGTAGGATCCATTGCACCACCAACACCAAACCACTTGCCCACTATCAAGGCCAAGTTCCAACAACACATATCTCAACAGAAATAACTTCTGCTTCACTACTTCTAATCCACTCCTGCTAGAGATCCACAGGACATTGAGAACAGAAGACACCTCATTCACCAGTTCAAGGCTAATTCTGAACACTTCATTTCATCTCTTGATTCCCTCTGTAATTCCACTAGTACTTGAGTTTGATTCAGAAAAGAAAAATTGACCACACCCTCTATAGGATGTAACCACAAACAACTCTCAGTTTTAAGTCTTGGGGGACCATCCTCATTTTATAGTCTTGGGGGACTCAAAAACCCTCAGTTTAAAGTCTTGGGGGACTCAAAAACTAAATCATATACCCAGAACGAGAGATCAACCACATTAAGACACAGAGAAAAAACTAACATTCTGGGGTAATTGTAAATAGAGCTTCCAGCCCATCAATTACCCCCAAAAGTGCCTTTGCTAAATTTGGAGGCTCCCCCTGTAGATACCCTCCACCAATCTTTCAAAACCAACACCAACAGCAAATCCCGTTCCTCAGTTTATAGTCTTGGGGGACTAAACTAACAACAATCCTCAGTTTATAGTCTTGGGGGACTAACACAGTGTTCAGTTTAAAGTCTTGACGGACTAGTCTTGATAAAATATTGAAACCAGCCAGTTTAAAGTCTTGGAGGACTAACAGAAACCAGATTTCAGTTTAAAGTTTTGATGGACTGACGGAATTTTGCATAAAATAGATGCAGCCAATTTCATACAGAACACCTCTACAGCAAACCTGCTGAACTTCCACCTTCACTTCATCATCTACCCATCACTGACAAAAAATCTCCTCCTATACCTTTCCATCATCTTTTCTCACCACAGATCATGGCTGGATCTCCTGATTTTAACCCTTCCACTCTTCCTTGCTTTACTGCTCCCAAAGAATATGCCTGCAAACAGTGCATCCACATGTGCAGACCTTGCACCTTCACTCTTCCAACTTCTGAAGCCAAATTCTACAACAGGGCTTGTGATTCTTGCTATTCCAAAAAGAAAAAATGTGACAGAGATGCCAACTACCCTATTCCTCCTCCTTCACCTTCTCATAAATACATCTCCAGATCCCCTACCAGATCCCCAGAGCTTGGTCCTTCCTCTTCCTCTTTATCTTCAGCACCTTCCAGAAGATCCAGAAGATCAGCTTCCAGAACTCTTCCCAAAAGACCAGCCTTCGCTTCCCAATAAAATGCTTTTATCTCTGCCAAATTAGCTCCAAAAGCTTCCAGATCAGCTCCCAGGCTTCTAGACAGCATCCAGGAGGCCGGCCCCCCTCACTAGACAGTGAAAATCAGGCTCAAAACCTCCAAAAACAACCAGAAAACAGCCAAATTCAATCAATCAACAAAAACAACTCTAAGAAATCACCTCCCACTGCTCCCAGAGCAATGCAGCCAACCCTTCCAAGGTCCAAAAACTCCAAATTTTCCCAAACTTCTAGGAGACCTGCCAGAGGCCCCAAGAAGAAACCAGATCACGCAACACTGCACCCAAGCAACAACTTTGTCCCCAGCTAAGACAACAAAACTACACCTCTCCTCTGTCAGCCAACTATTCTTCTGACAGTTCCATCCCTTCAAAAGCCCCATCCAGAAGAGATCAATCTGCTTCCAAATCACCCTCTCCCACTCCATCTTTTAACAAACCTGGTACTATATCACCAGCACCTCCTCCAGCTGAATCCAACAGAAATAACAACCACAACAACAAAAATAATTCCTCTGCTCCAACTAGGCCCCAGGAAAATCAGCCTCATAGTTCACCTTCTCAAAATCTTTCAGAGGAAGACCAAGAGAATCCATATCTTTCCCTGGTTGATCCACCCACTATGACCATTCCAGAATCTTCAGAGATCAAAATTCTGGCTTCTTACAAATTTGATGAGCTTCCAATCTGTAAGTACCAAATTAATTCATCACATTTCTTAAACAAAAATAATTACTGATCCAATTCTTCTTGTCTAGTTTGCACCCCTCCTCCTGAATCTACTATTGGAGTTGGCCAACCTCTAGAAACTTCTTTGACCCTGGATTATGGAGACATGAAAAAACATCTAAGCACCATGTGTTCCAACATGCTAAAAGCCTTTGCCCTCCATGGACCTTTGAATTACTTTGAAAAATCCCTGAGAAAGGGCCTGTTGGACAACCACTGGAAAATGTCTAGGATCATTAAGCTCACCTTCCAGCACTCAATTCCTGCCTCTTCTTCTTCCTCCTCTGAACTTCCCTCTAATCCAATTCCTGCCCATTACAATCCATATAATCTCTCTAGCAGGATGCACTTCAAATAACACAGTTCTTCCCACAATCCCAACAAAAAACAAAAATGGCATCACAACGCAGACCAGCCTCCAGAAGCTTCATCATCCAGATAATGAGCTCCTGAAAAAAGATTATAAAAATAATAATAATATAAAACAATTAATAAAAATAATTTCAGAATTTTTTTTTTTTTTTTTTACTACTAATATACTAAAATTTAAAATTGATAAATAAAATGAAATAAAAATAAATATAATTGAAATAAAATATAATATAAAAATAATACAAATGGTATCCCCCAGCCAATTGATGAGCTGATCCCCCGATACCTTACCCACCTCCAAGTGCACCTTGATGTGGATACACAATTAAATATTTTAAATGATTAAAAGAAAACAAAAAAACAAAAAATTTCAAAATTCAGAAGATAATAAAAATAATGAAACACAGAAACAAGTGAAATAAATAATTAATAAATAATAATAAAAAAAAGAAAATAGCATTGTCCGGCCAATTGATGAGCCTTTCCCCACCAATGCTTGCCCACATCCAGGTGACCCTGATTTGGTAACACCCTATATTTTTGATTTTATAATTTTAAACAACCCCCATAAAAAAATTAAAAGAAAAAAAGAGAAAAAAGAAAATAATCTAAAACTGCTATCTAGCAAAAACATAACTGCAAAATCAAAGACAGTCCAGCTCCATAGATGGTCCAATAAGGGAAAGTGCGGTCCATAGAAATGATCACTGGGTGGGCTTCCTCCAATAAGTAAAAATGATGGGAGACCACCAGTGATACACCACCAATCTGAAAGAACCAAAGATAAAGAAGCCAGTCCCAAACCAGTTTAAAGTCATAGTGGACTTGAAACCTGAATAATAAAATACAGAACTATAATTCAACTAGGGAAAACAAAAGATTTGAGACAGACATTCTGGGGTAACTGTTCTACAGAGCAGCCAGCTCATCAGTTACCCCCAAACTTGCCAAAATAAAATCTAGAAGCCCCCCCTGTGTACCTTCTAACAAAAATACAACATCCAACACAAAAAAACCAAAACCAATAAGAGTGAAGAGACCAGCACATGAAAACCAAAGGAAATTCCAGTTTAAAGTTATATAGGACTAAAACCTGTGAAAAGAAACCAATACTAGGGTTCAACCAAATTAAGAGAAAGGGTTTGAAACAGACAATCTGGGGTAACTGTTGATAGAGCAGCCAGCCCATCAGTTACCCCTACACTTGCCAAGATCAAATCTAGAAGCCCCACCCATGGGTACCTTCTAGCAAAACGTTTCCAACACAAATCTTGCTCTGCAACACCAAAACAATTCCAAAACATAAAGAACGTTCCATAGCTTATCCTCATTGCGGAGTCAATCTTCAACGTGCCTAGTGCCTCTGGGATAGAACCTCTTGACCTGGTCTGCAGCCACTCTCTTCTTTAAGACTGCACCATCCAACTCTTCCAAAAATTAAGAACCTCCAGACACCTGAGATCTGACTCTGTAAGGTCCATTCCATCTGTCAGCAAACATTTTTCCCCACTGACTCTCCAAACTTCTATGATACACCAAAACCAAACAACCTGGTTTCAAGGGATTCCTAAGTCTATGAGCCAACTTCTTGTCTCAGTACCAGACTAATTGATTCCTAATCTTCATCATTCTAGAGTATGCCTTCTCTTGACATTCCTCTCTACATTCCAAATGTTGCATCCTGGCACAGAGCAAATCTTCTGTTGAGTGCACGTCATCCCAATCAATTCCAAGATAAGAGACAGCTTTCAAGTTCACTAGTAGAACGGCTTTCTGACCAAACATTTACTCATACGGAGAATAGCCAGTTGTCCTCTTCACAGTGACCCTATCAGCAAATAAAACCAAGGTTAAATAATGCCTCCACTTTTCAGCACTATCTCCACACATCTTCACCAAAGAATTCTTGATAACTTGATGGCGTCTTTCAACCATGCCTTCAGCTTCAGGATAATACGGTGTAGCCACTCTAACATTAGAACCAATACTAGCCGCAGCTTCTTTAAATTTGGCACCAAACTCTGGCCTGCCATCAACAGTCACCAACTTCATCAACCCATACCTATAAATCCACTCCTTCTTCAAAACCTCTGCCACATTCTTGGCAGTCAAATTAACCAGAGGCACTGCCTCAACCCAACCAGACAAATCATCCCTAGCAACAACCAAGTATTTATACCTGCCCTCTTTAATATGGACAGCATCCAGACTGACCCTTCCAAAAACAGTTGATTCACCAGTAGCACGGCCCACCTCTTTAGGTTTCAAATGACTTCTTCTTTGACATTCTTTGCAAGATTGAACCCAACCCTGCACAGCCAACTTCATACCTGGCCACCAAAATCTGTCTGCTACTCTTTTATAATTCTCCCCAAAGCCTCTATGACCAAGTTTTTCATGCAAAGACTTCAAAACCAATTCTTGACCCTTCTTCTGAGTCACCACCACTTGAGGATTTGGATGTCTCCTCCTCATCAACTGCCTTCCTGACACATAAAATCCAGGACTCTTCTTCTTGATTGCCAACCAAGTATCATCATCAAAACTATCTGGCCTCTCCAAGGTCAACAGATATTCCACCAAAATAAGATAAAACCCAGACTGACCCCAGGTCTCATCTTCAAAACCCAACAAAACAACATCCAAGGGTACAATTCTGTCATCAAAATAACCAGTATGAACATGAGCCAATTGAGCAGCCCAACCAGGACACCAATCCTTAAATTTTGGCACGTCCTTCTCTTTCCACTGAACCTTTTGAGAATCCAGTTCACTAACAAAAACATCCTTTTCCAAATTTGAGCTGTCCCAAACAACAACTCCATCTTCATCAACAAAAACATCATGATCACCAGAATCAAGATCAAATACAGCCAGTTTAGCCTCTTGTGGGAGGTCAGAAAAATCTTCAGAACCCTTTGTGCTGGCCCTAACCACTGGAACATCCTCATAAAACTCTTCAGCCTCAGAATCTTCATCTGTAGGTGGCCTCCTTGATAATCCATCAGGCATAGTAAAAGTTTTACCTGGTTTGTGTACCAGGTCAAAAGAAAAATGTTGAATAAATTCCACCCACCTAGTCATTAAAGCATTTGGAAGACTAGGCATATTGATCATCTGAACCAAAGATTTTGCATCCACCTGCAGCTCAAAATTCTGCCCCCACAAAACCGTCTGTAGCTTCTTTAAAATTTTTGCTACACCACACAATTCCAACTTAGGTTGAGAATACCTAGATTCCACCTCATTAAACAACACAGATACATATCTTACTGGCCTGACCCTCTCATTTTTATCTTCCTGAGACAAAACAGTACCAGCAGCAATATAACTTGAGTCCACTGCCAGATAAATATTTCCAGCACCAACACAATAATCCAACTTGTGAAGAACCATATCTTCACCAACAACCTTTTTCAACTTCTGAAAATCCTCTTCACACTCTTCAGTCCATTCCCAATCTGCATCTTTTCTGGTCAACCTCCTTAAAGGTGTAGCCAACAAAGAAAAATCCTTAATAAAAATCCTGACATATATGCATACACCCAAAAATCCCCTGACTTCAGTAGTATTCTTAGGCCTTGGCCATGACTGAATTTTATTAATCTTCTTCTTTGCCATAATCCTTTCCTCTTTACATACCACATGACCCAGAATTCCCAAAGCAGGAACACAGCAAGAGAATTTTACCCTGAAATGGTCAAACCAGCCTCTTCAATCCTAAACAACACTCTCTCTAGAGTTATTGCATATTCCCACACAAACCTCCTTATGCCAGGGTTCTCTGCTAACACCTCACTACCATAATCAGTGGTTGGTCCTTTAATTCCACCATCATCAATAAAAATACCAGCATGAGTAGGAACCTCATCCTGTAAAATCCAAGCCATCTGTGCTTGATATACCACCACTGAATTAGTTGCTCCCTGAGGCAACCTAGTGAGCTGAAATCTTCCCAAAGGAGTCTCAAAAGTTGTGAGAGGCCTTGAATCCGTATGGAGCTCCCTCTCATCATAACCACCCATAATATCACCCAAACCATAACACACCCTTCCAGCAAAATCTTCAACAAAATCCTCTGCACTTGGTGGCATACCAGTGTCCTTGATAGTGACTCTATTCAAGGCTCTAAGATCATGAACCACCCTTAACTTCCCATTCAGCTTCTTTACACAGAAAAACGGACTTGAGTAGCTGTATGTTGATTGTTCATATAACCCAGTCCTGACTCTTTCCCTAACAATCTCCACAAAATCCTCTCTAATAGCGGCTTGAATCGGAATAGGTTTAATTTGCCAAGGTTCATGACAAACCACCATAATCAAGTAAGGTTCCACATAAGAGTGCTTCAATACACCCCTTACCTCCTCAACAAATGCCACAGCCTTTTCCCTTAGCACAATAACATGCAACAACAAGTTCTTTTCTTCTTCAGAAAACCACCCATCAGGACCAAAATTAACAACCTTCAACCTTTCAACGGTCACCCTAGCCCTCTCTACAAATTCTGGAAGATTCTTTACCAAAGGAGTAAAGTATGGATCTCTTGACAAAGGAGGTCTCTTCAAGGGCGGATTCAAACCCACAGGCCTAATCTTCTGTGCTACCTTCTTATACTTTGCCGCTCCACCTTCAACTTGAGGGATCTTCAGGAACTCTTCATCACCAGACCTGGAACAAAAACCAAGGATTTCCCCATTGCTCACATGTGTGGCCAAGGTAATGTTTTTGAAAGGTGTAGAAGAAACCCAAGCGGTGCACAATTGGGAGGACTTACTTTTACACCCCAATCTCACTACTCCAAAACTTTTCCGCAATTCCAAATCTGCATCTTCACTTCCGTCTTTCAAATCTTCAAATCTTGATTCATCTTCAGAATCAACTCTTTTAAAATTTTGCAGTCTAACCTCATGCTGGAGGCCCGAAAATCAATCTTGATGATCTATTTTCTTCTTAACTTTCAGCAGTTTAACCTCATGCTGGAGGCTTAAAAATTGATCTTGACAATCTTCACACAAATATTTTGAATCTTCTTTCTTCATTATCTTCAGATATTTTTCTTGATTTTCTTGAATTATCTTGAAATTTTTATCTTCTTTTCTTGAGTTTCCTTCTGACCTACAAAAATAACCCGGGGTTTCCCCAATGCTCAAAGGTGTGGCCCAGGTAACGTTTTTGAAAGGTGTAGAAGAAACCATAGCAGTGCACCATTGGGAGTTACTTTTAGGCCCCAATCTCACCACTCCAAAACTTTTCCGCATATCTTTCAATAAAGATATATAACCAAACTTCTTCCTTGAACTTGAATATAAAAAAATTAAGAATCTTGAGAGAGAACAGAGACTTTATAAAAAACTTGATGAATACTTGCAGAGAAGAGAAACATTAAAAAGAGAAAGTTGAAAATCCACTTGGTATATCTCCAAGGGAGCTGACCTACTACAACCTGGGATTTCCACATCTTAGGGAGAGGTTGTAGCACTAGGGTGATCAGCCCTCATTACTCTAAAAAAGACAGACTCTCAATAGAGCTTGAGCCACACTCCAAAAAACCAGAGGCGGCACCCACTTCCTTCCTTCTCCTGCAGCAATCCATGCACTGTCACATTGAAAATAAACCAGGCCTGGTCCCCCAACCATCCTCTCCAGGGGATGATAACCTCATGTGAAGCCTCCTTTCATCTTCACCAGTCAACTCCAAACTGATTCCCAAATTAAATTGATAACTAATTCTTGCCTGAAAATCCATCAAGAATGGCCCACCCAAAACTGCTTTTACATTACCTTTAGCAATGTAAAAATGAACCTTCCCTGAGGCTCCGCCAACATCTAACTTTACAAACTCTGAAGTTCCAACCAATTCAGTGACATGGCCACCGATCCCTCTCAAATTCCCACCAATACCAGTTTTGATGGGGAGGCCCAAATGAGTTGCCTCAAAAAAAGAAATCAGGTTTATCTGAGAACCAAAATCCACCAATTCCCTTGCCTCCCTGCCATTCAGAGTGACATTGACATATCCCAGAGGAGCAGAAAAATGAGTTTCCAACCCCTCACCAAACATTTCAGCAGAATCACAAATGTATTCTACCTCCCCAGAAGAAACTCTTCTCCTGGTCAACAACTTTTTCTGTCTATCAGCCAACCCTGGACTGGTAGCATACAATTCCCCATAAGATAGGGAAACCTGACCCTGATTCATCCTTTCCAGGTCAGAGTCCATAACATTAACTTGACCAGAAACTACTGGCCTCTAAAAGTGAGCCCTTTTCTTCACCACCTTGGTCCTAGAAGCTTCTTGAGGACCAGCACCACCAACAGGTTTACCATTAACAGGAACCAAACCAGATACTTCACCAGAACCTCTAACTCCAGCAGGCTTTGACAACAAAGCCAAAGGGACATCCTCCTCAGAGTCAGAATCCACCTTCATTGGCATTGGCTCACCATTCATTTCCAATTCGCCAAAACTAGGGGGGCCCATGTCAGCCATACCCTTCTGCATCTTATAAAGCTCCTCTTTGCTGTACCTCTTCCTAGCTGCACTCAGCTTAAGATCCACCTTTGAAGCATTTGGCTTTGGTTGGGCCTGAGAACTGCTCTTAGGCCTTCCCACCTTCCCTGCTTCCACATCATAAACACCAGCCAAGCATTCACCACTTGACTGCCCAAAACAAGAATACAACTCTAAACCACCAAAGGAAGTAGAAAAAGAGACCTTATTGACCTCCTTCCCCTTTCCCTTGTTATCCTCATCCTCCTTACCAGAAGACCTCCCTTGATCAGGAATCTCCTCAAACCTTGGCCTCCATTGATTGAGACCTCCCCTTCTCCTGACCAAATCAACAGGAGCCTGCCCCTCACTGGGCTTAACAAAAGAACCATCAGGGAACTTGAAAACCCTGCCATCAAATTCCACCTTTCCTTCAGACACATCCCTGTTAAATGCCCAACAAACATTGGACCTGTGCCCCCTCCTGCTGCAATAAGAGCAGACCCAAGGATCACTCCTACCAGCCCTCCTATCAAAATCTCTAGGCTGAGAAGGTGCCTTATTGACCTTCTTAGCCTCCTGAACAAAAATATGCAGCTGCTTTGTAAATAAGCCAACTGCTCCACCATTGGGTGCCTCTCCTTTTTAGGAACCTGCATAAAATTCTTCTCCTCTTTCTTCTCCCTAACTTCCTCTTCAGCCAAAGCCTCACTTACTTTGCTGACATACTTGGCACACCCCTCCTGATAGGTGTCCACAGCCAATAACTTCAAATGGGCCTCAACAGCCTCCTTCACCTTATCCAAGGCAGGAAACTTCTGGTCCCCATTAGAAAGAGTCTTCATCAATTCCTTTCTTGACAACTCCTTCAACACATCCATCCTGACATCTCTAGCCAGGGCAGACCAAAAAAACATCCTTGGAAGCATTTTCATGTACCAGCTCCTCCACTTCCACCAAGTATTCCACCACAGGATCAAACTGTAGCAGAAACTTTCTGTAAATATGTAAGTTACCAACACCACCATAAGATTGCCATTCACTTACAACCTTGTTCAGATCCACCATAGTGAACCTGACACCCCATCTATCCACCATCTCCCTACACAACAATTTCCAATCCCTCTTCTTGTAGCCAGACATGGCCACAATCTCCTTCTCCACTGCCCTATCACCAATGAAGAAGATAATCTGCTTAACCATGTCCAGGTAGGAAGCACCATCCACTCCAGCAGCAGTTTCATATTTCTCCAAAAACCACTTGACATCCTCCCCATTAAACTTGGTACCATTCCAAGTTTTAATCCTCACACACTCCCTAACCATCACAGCAGGAGGACCATCCCCCCCACTGGCAGTCACCACAAGAATAGAGGAACCAGAAGCCATTCCTCCAGACCAAATCACCAAAAAGAGCCAACCAAAGAGAACAGAGATTTCAAGGAACTAGAAAGTTCAACCCCACCTTGGGCGCCAGAAATGTAGACAATCCTATAGTACTAGCTATAGGCCTTGACCAAGGGAGTTGGAGAAAAACCAGAGAGAAAATCCCCTGTCCCTTTAGAAAAATAGAGTGAGATTTACTTGCCAAAGTAAGATGGTTCCTGTTTTGCTAAATCCCCTTTTCAACACACTTGACTGCTTGATGAGCCAAGAAAGTAGTCACCAGACAGATTACCAGACCAAAGAACTGAAATTTAGAACAATGTCCACACCAGAGACAGCAAAGATACTTGATGTAGGCTTCAAATCCACACCAGAGACAGAAATAATACTTGCTATAGCTTGCAAGACTATAACAGAGAAAACAGTTGCCAAGTTAAGTTAAATGAAGAAGTCACTTGCAACAAACACAGCCAAATTTTGGCCAGAAAACAGTGAAAACTGAGTGAGGAACAAGGATATCACCTCCAGATGGTTGTATGATAATTAAGGTTGCCCCAAACTGTCTTATTCACTATGTACACACAGACCACTATCTAAGAGTCCATGCGCACCCACCAATCTGGCGCCTGTACCCACCAAATTGAATAAAAAAACCCTCCTGAAGCGCTCCCCAACCTTCTAAAACAGAGGTGGGCGGGCCGCCTGACGTCGGAGGTGCCTCCTGAAGCGGCCCCACCTCCCTGAATCCAGAAAATCAATAAAAACAACTAATCTACTTAGAAAAATTAGCTACAACTACTAAAACCTTTAAAACACGGAATTTCACTATAACAACATTGTGACATGAAGTATAGAGAAAAATTAGCTCTATCCAATGGTACTAAGCACTTAACCCTAAGACTTAAGGTTAGCCCATAAAACACAAAAAACAAAATTAAACAGCTATCTTTTATAAATGAAAAATGAGGAAATGACCCCTTAAAACTTAGAATATGAAAAATGTCTACAAGACATAAAATATAGAGAAAAACTGGGGCTATCCAATGATAGTACCCACATACCCTCAAACCCAATATCCACAGAATAAAACCAGAAAAATACCCAATTCCTTAACAGATGTCCATTAAGACATGCACAAACAGCGCCAAATCACACAACAAAGGCCCCTTCCAATGTTGGAAGACCACACCTTCTCCAGCGGCAAAACTCACACTTCTGGCGAGGACCTCGTGTTGCCGTACTTTCAACGCAAAAGTACTCCATTGATTCGCAGGCTGTGCAGGCCTGGGAATATTGCCAGGTAATGATTCACTATCCGCTTTAGGGTGTGGAGGCTTGGGAGTTGGGGTAGGACAATTCATCATAGTAAATTATAAAGTAATTAAAATAAAAGGGGAGGGAAACTAGTGTGGGAAGTATGTCTCACGCTCAACTGAGCTCGCGTTTTTTATACCTGGGCATCTGTCAGGCGCCACGTGACACTCAAGGCAAAAGCAGCTCATTAAATCAATAATACAGAGGTCTAAATCCATACTCAAAGCACAGAAAGCAATTCTCCATAGCAACTGCGACTTTCCTTTGTGTACTCACTATTCAACCGCACTAGCCTAAAACTCTAAATCTAAATTAGTCAATCTCTCAATAGTGTGTCTCAGTCTTTTCCTCAATAAGCGATGCACAGTGCAATAATCAATGTAATAGTACACTAAAAGTTTTATTAAATGTCTGTGAAGTATTAAAAGGGATAGTGGAGGATTAAAGGGTTAACAGATGTTAGTGAGGAGGGTTCAGGTGTAATGGATGTATTTTTAATGGTCTGTGGTGTGCGGAATAGTGGATGGGTATGAGGTCAATGCAAGGAGGAGTAAAGGATATAAAAGGGGTTGGTTTTTTGGTTCGCCATTCTTTAGAATTAAACTTTAGAAATTATATCTTGTTAATAGTGGTAAAGCTTTAAGTCATTATAATTGTATCTTTCCTTATTTTCTCAGTAATCATTCCTAAATCCTAAATCTTTGATTATTGAGTTTCCAACCCTTTGTGAGATTTTAACAATCTTAATATTACCTTTAAATTATATTAGACTTCTTCTCAAACATATCTCGAAGCAGTAGTTCTTCCTTCAAGTCATCTTTGAAGCACTCTTTTGAAAATTTCCTCTGTGCATCGAAGAAATTTCTAAACTCCTCCCTCCATCTCACTTCCAGGAACACCCTCGACCTTTGTGCGTAGTTAATCCAGTGACAGCCGCCAGATACTTGTTCCTTGACTTTATACGGTCCATTCCACCTATCTGAAAACATCTTTTTCCATTGGTTCTCCAAACTCCTATTATACACCAAAACCATATCTCCAGTTTTCAAAGGTTTTCTAAGTCAATGTGCCAACAACTCATCCCAATATCCTCCTGACTGATTTTGAATCTTCATCATCCATGAATATGCCTTTTCTAAGTACTCTTCTTTCTTTTCTAGCTGCATCATTCTTGCACATAATAACTCTTCAGTAGTCTTGATCATGTCCCAATCAACTCCAAGATATGATTCGGCTTCCAAATCAACCAGTGAAACTGCTTTCTGTCCAAAAACAAGTTCAAAGGGCAAAAATCCAGTTGTCCTTTTGGAAGTAATTCGATCAGCAAATAAAACTAAAGGTAAACAATGCCTCCACTTTCTGAACTTGACCCACACATTTTGACTAAAGCATTCTTTATAACTTGATGCCCTCTTTCAACCATACCTTCAGCTTTAGGATAATAAGGGGTTGCTACCCTAACCTTTGACCCAACTTTTGATATAGCTTCTCTAAACTCTGTCCCAAACTCAGGACCTCCATCTACCGTTATGGTAAGGTAAACTCTTACAGTCGCCTTGCTGTAAGCAGAATCCGGAGGAGATGTGTGGATTTAGCTGAAAACCCCGTCCTTCCAATAAAAATAACAAAATGGGAATTCTAAATCACTAAGCTAACCAGTCTACTTAGATCTGATTGATAAAAATAATGAAACTCTAAAATATTTAACGCTCATTGAGATTTAATGATTGTAGCTGTTGAGATAAGAAATACTGATAACAACAATTAAGGTGTACCAGTGAAAGATCTGAAAAGATTGACTTTTATGTTTTCATAATAATTTGAATTTTTATGAGACAGCAATAATCAAGTCCCAGCAATGAAGACCTTTCTAAAGATACCCTGTATGAAGTGTTATTTCAATTGTTGACTAGTATTTCTAAAAAGTTATTTATAAAATATAAAGTTATAAGGGTATTACAAATTTATTTAATTTGTTGAGTAATAAAAAATGAGACCATGGTGGTTAATGATTAGGCTCTATGATCTCTTCCCCCCCCCTCAATTTTGAGTTTGAGAGGCGCTTAAGTATTGCTAGTCACGTGCCTAAGTTTTCCCCTCCAGAGCTCTCCCAGAGTCAATCCGGAGCACGTACGGAGTCCGTACAGACTTCCGGACTCAATTAGAACCTTAAAAACTATAATAAAAAGTCTAGAAAAATTACACATGATAGAGCTACTTCCCCTTTATATTCTAAACTAATTTTTGTAGTCTGAGCAGCTTTAATTACCCCGTGAAAATTCATCAAAGTTAATTAATTTCTGAAAATGTAAATATTTCTATAAAACTTTAAAATTCATTTAAAAATATAAGAAAAATAGTAAAAATTCTGGAAAAATTTCCCAAGGTTCTTGAGTGACTCGACTTGATACTTATAAATTTTTCAGACCTTAAAAATAAGTTTTCTCTGTAAAATAAATTAATTTTGTGTAGGCATTCGCTCTTGACTAATTTCTTCATATTTAAAACTCAAATAAATTAAATAAAACCCTTTTATAAAAAATTATAACGCCAATCTTGCACGCCGTAATAACTCCATTTACGTATTTAGGTGCCATACTAAACTTTAGGCTACCACACCGTTACCAATTTTATAACTCCATATTGATACACCCAATTTTTCAAAATAAATTCTGCCACATTTTTGGCAGTCAAATTAATAAGAGGCGCTGCCTCTACCCAACCAGATAAATCATCTCTGGCTACAATTAAATATTTATACTGTCCCTCCTTAATATGAATGGCATCCAAGCTAACCCTTTCAAAGAGAGTATTTTTGCTGGGAGCATGTCAAGGTTCTTTCGGCCTTAAATAACTTCTTCTTTGACATTCTTTGCATGACTGAACCCACTGTTTAACAGCCATCTTCATACCTGGCCACCAAAATCGATCAGCAATTCTTCTGAACGTTTCTCCAAAACCTCTATGCCCAAGAACTTCATGCAGTGACTTTAAAACTAATTCTTGCCCTTTCTTTTGAGTTAAAACTACTTGAGGATTTGGATACCTCCTTTTCATTACTTTTCAACCAGATAAGTAAAACGTAGATGACTTCCTTTTTATAGCCACCCATTCATCATCTTCACAATCTTCTGGCCTTTCTAAAGTCAATAAATATTTAACCAACAACAAATACAGTCTGACCCCAGAATTCATCTTGAAAATCAATTAATATAATATCAATGGGCACTTGTCTATCACCAATATCACCTGCACATGAATGAGTAAATAGACGTTGACCACAAATTTGATTCTTGATTGAGCTATGTCAATTTTCTTCATCTGAACCTTTTGACTTCTTAGAAACCAAATTCAAAAATACCTTTTTCTCTTCTTCACCCTTTTTAATCGAATTTTCTAATTCTCCAACATATACACCCTTCCTTAACCTACTACTATCCTAAACTGCCACACCATCATCATCTATATACACAACATCTTCTTCTACCTCTTTTTTACCAAATTTATTCACACCAATTTCATCAATTTTATTAACATAAAAATAATTTTCCAGTTTATCCTCTTGGTGGAGGTCATCATAACAATCATCTAAACACAATAGCCCTGCCATTTTAACCTCATGGGGGAGGTATGGAAAGTCTTCAGCTCCTTTAGTGCTAGCCTTAATCATAGGTATATCTTCATGGAACTCTTCTGAGTCTAAATCATCTTCAGTGGGTGGTCTTCTTGACAAACCATCTGACATAGTAAAAGTTTTTCCAGGCTTATGAACTAAGTCAAGAGAAAAATGTTGAATAAATGCTACCCATCTAGTCATAGGTGCATTTGGTAAGCTTGTGGAATTAATCATTTGAATTAAAGATTTTGCATCCACTTGCAATTCAAAGTGTTGGCCCCACAAAACATTTTGAAGTTTCTTTAAAATTTTTTCCATTCCACACAGTTCCAATTTTGGCTGAGAATATCTTGATTCAACTTTGGTGAATACCACAGATTCATACCTAACTGACCTAATGTAACCAGCTTTATCCATCTGAGACAAAACTGCCCCAGAAGCAACCTGACTTGTGTCAACTGCTAAATAAATCCTACCAGCATCTTTTCCATAATCTAACTTGTGCAGGACTTAATCATTCCCCACAACATTCTTCAATCTCTCAAACGCCCTTTCACACTCTTCATCACACTCCCAGTCTGCATCCTTTCTCGTCAACCTTCTCAATGGAGCTTCCAATGAAGAAAAGTCCTTGATAAACATTCAAACATAAACACATACGCCTAAAAACCCCCTAACTTCGGTCTTATTCTTGGATCTTGGCCAGGACTGAATTTTTTACACTTTTTTCTTGGACATAATCATACCCTCTCTACATACCACATGACCTAAAATCTCTAAATCTGGCACACAAAATGAAAATTTTGAACCCAAAATAGATAAACCATCTTCTTCAATTCTAAAAAAGATCCTCTCTAAAGTGATTTCATACTTCCAGATGAATCTTTGTATCCCTGGGTTTTCCTCCAACACTTTATTATCATAATCTGTTGAAGGTCCTTTAATTCCTCCATTGTTGATAAAGATTCCAGAATATTGAGGAATTTCATCTTGAAGAATTCAAGCCATCTGATCTTGATAAACAGCAACTGAATTTTTGAGGTAATCTTTTCAATTTTAATCATCCCAGCAGTGTATCAAAAGTAGTGAGAGGCCTAGAGTCTGGATGAAACTCTCTCTCATCATATCCCCCCATAATATCTCCTAAACCATAACACACTCTCCCAGCAAACGCTTCCACAAACTCCTCAGCACTAGGTGGTATACCAGCATCCTTTATTGTAACCCTTTTTAATTCCCTGAGATCATGAACTACTCTAAGTTTGCCATTCGGTTTCTTGATACAAAATACCAGAATAGAATAACTTGATGATTGCTCATACACTCCAGTGCAAATCCTTTCTCTGACAACTATGATATAAGCTTCTTTTAATGCAGCCAGAATTGGGATTGGTTTTTGCTGCCATGGTTCATGACATACTACAGGAATCTTGTAAGGCTCCCCATAGGAATGCCTCAACACACCCCTATCCTCTTCTACAAAATCAATGGCCTTCTCTCGCTTGACCATCACATCCAACAACAACTTCTTCTCTTCTCCAGACAACCAACCATCAGGTCCAAAATTAACAACACCTAATCTATCAAAAGTGATTCTTGAAGTTTCAGAAAATTTGGGTGGATTCTTCACCAAGGGACATTCATAAGGATCTCTTGATAGCCTTGGTCTTCTCAAAGGTGGATTTAATTCAGCAGGTAGTGGTTCATTAATTGGTTGGATTTTATTTGCTACCTTCTTATATTTTGCTGCCTCCACATCTAAATAATCTTGAGGTAAAATATTTATTTTTCTATTGCCATTGGAAATTTCATCTAAGGAATTCACTTCTTTGTCAGAATCAGAATCAATATAAGTAGAAAAATATTTTATTTCATTTTTAAATTTAACCCTTTTCTCTTTTCCCTTGTCTAGTTTATCAACAATTTTTCCAACACCTTTAATTACCTTATCAATCATAAAATCACCCATAAAACAATTGGAAGTTTATCCTCTTGCTGGAGGACCTGAATCAAATTATCAAAAAAAAAAATTTGTGTTTTAATTATACTAAGATTTTTTATAGAATTTTGATGAAATAATTGCATTTTACCCTCTTTATGGAGGTCAGAAAATAAACCATGCCAATTTTTATTCAACATTATATTTCCCATCTTCCCTCTTGATCCATTCTTGAACGTGATCAAAAAACTTGACAGAGAAGTGAGACAAACCATAAATTTGAAGACATAATAACAATTTAACGTATTATTAACAGAAAATAATTGAGAATCCACTTGAATGATCTCCAAGTGAGCTGACCTATTGCAATCTGGGATCTCATCCTGGGGAGAGTTTGCAACATTAGAGTGATCGGCCCCCGCTACCCCAAAAAATGAGGGTCACCTAAATTCCCCTCTAAAAATAATTCACCAGAAGCCATCCATTTAATATGCCTCTTCTTGGTGCATACACAACATTGACACATAGTGGTGATCCCTGGCCGTGTCTCCCAACCTTTGTCTCCAGGAGGTGTCAACCACATATAAAGCCTTCTCATATTGTCCCCTGTAATCTCCAAAGTAATTCCCATACCAGCTTGATAACCAATCCTGGCCTCAAAATCCATTAAAAAAGGACCACCAAGAACAGTTTTAACCGCCCCTCTGGCCACATAGAAATGAACCTCTCCAACTGATCCACCAACACATAACTTAAAATGCTCTGCTGTACCCATCAGCTCAGTAGCATGCCCTCCAATACCTTTGAGGTTTCCCCCAGTTCCAGATTTAATAGGCAGGCTAATACTGGTAGCCTGCTCAAAAGAAATAAGATTAATTTGAGACCCTGAATCGACCAGGGCCATAACCTCTCTACCATTGAGAGTAACATCAAATAACCTAAAGGTGCAGAAAAATGAGTTTCCACCTCCTCACCAAACTTCTCCACATTTTCACATATATACTCCACCTCTCCTGTGGACACTCTTTTACTTTTTAGATGCTTCTTCTGCTTTTCTGAAAGGGCTAGACTAATTGTAAATAATTTGCCTAAGGATAAAGGGATTTGAAGTTGATTTAATCTTCCTAAAACCATTTCCATTGCATTCTCTTGTCCAGAAACAATGGGCCTCTCATATCTAGCCCTAGATTTTGTTACCTTGGCCCTGGGCACCTCTTGGGGACCCACATTGCCATCTTCACCCCCCATAATAACATCTTCACTACTAATAACCCTAGCTCCATCACCAGCTACTTTCACTAATCCAGATCCATCACTGGTCCTCCTTACCCCTTCCATAGGAGTAGGACCACTAAAACTTGGTCTGGGGAGAGATGCCAAAGGTACATCCTCCTCAGAATCCAAATTTTTGTCCACAGGAATAGGCTCACCATTTAAATCCAACTTTCCAAAACTAGGAGGCCCCATATCAGCCATCCCCTTCTGCATGTTATAAACTTTGTCCTTAGAGTAAGGTTTCTTTTCCAACTTTTTAATTTCTGCCTTTCCCCATTTAGCCCTTAATTGGCTCTGTATTCTACTCTTAGCTTTAGAAGCAGCTGCTCTTCTGGCAGCATTGACATCATATTCACCCGCCATACAACTTTCCTCTTCCCTAACTACGGAGGATAACTTCTAACCACCAAATGAAGTTGAGAATGTGGCCTTTTTGACCTCTTTTCCTTTTCCTTTATTTACCTTTTCCACATTTTTACCATCATCAACTTTACCACCTTTAAACTTTTCTTCATCATCACCAGGTAACTCCTCAAACCTGGTCCTTTTCCCCAAATACAAATTCCTCCTAACCAAATCTGAGGGAGCTTGACCTTCACTGGGCTTGATGAGAGATCCATCAGGGAATTTATAAACCTTTCCATCAAATTTTACTCTACCAGCACCTAAGTCCCTATCCAAAAAATAACATTGTCCAGCCTTGTGTCCCCTCCTATTACAATAAGAGCACACCCTGGGCTCGCCATATCTACCTCTAAAACCATTCCCACCATTACCATTACCATTGCCACTCCTATCACCATTAACATTGCCATTAAATCCATAATTCCTCCTCTCATAACCTCTAGATTGGTAAGAAGAAGAAGTTGAGGAGAAAGCCACAGGTGCTCTATTGGCTTTTTGAGTCTCTTGAACAAATATCTTTAATTTTTTAGTTAAATCAGCCAAGTGATTGACCATCTTGTTATCTACATTTCCCTCAACTTTAGAAACAGGCTGTCCCATCTGAGCCTTCTTGCCTTCTTGAGCTTGAATCATAATATTGTTATTTTCAGCCAATACTTCACTAACCTTGCTAACATATTGAGTACAAGATTCTTAATATTTGTCCAGTGCCATGAGTTTTAATTAGCCTTGACTATTCTCCTTGATGATCTCCAAAGCCGGAAGTTTCTGTTCACCATTAGGCAGATCCTTCATCAAATTTTTCCAAGACAGTTCTTTTAACACATCCATCCTAATATCCCTACTAAAAGAGGACCAGAAAAGATCCTTGGCCTGATTTTCATGGCCCAATTCCTCCACCAAAATCAGATATTCCACCACTTCATCACACTGTCCACATAACTTTTTGAAGTTCACCATATTAGAAACACCACCTTTAGCTTTCCAATCACTGAAAATCTTATTGAGATCCACCATAGTATACCTGACACCCCAACTATCAACCATCACTTTTGACAACCTTATCCAATCAAACCTTTTATAACCCTCCATAGCAATGACCTCATTTTCCACCTCTCTGTCAACAAAAAAAACCTTATCTGCTTTACCAAATCCAGGTTAGTAGCTCCATCCACCAAAGAAGCAGCCTCATATCTGCTCAAAACCATTAAACTTCTTCACCATTAAACTTGGGCCCATCCCAAGAAACAATCCTAACTGATGGTGTCATATAAAGAGACACACCAGATCCAGCAGCAGAAGAAATCCTAATAGATTACATTAAAGATAAAGTGTTCCAATAAGTGAGCCTCTTGCAGGCTAAGATAAATAAATCGATAAGAGTTTTAGAAAATAAGCCTCTTGCAGGCTAAAAGTCCAACTATCAAGTAAGTCCTTTTAAAAGCTAGAGAATTCAAACCCCACTTTGGGCTAAAAATATGTATTTAGACTCTTACAGTTGCCTTGCTGTAAGCAGAATCCGAAGGAGTTGGATAATCAGAGAAAACCCTGTCCCTCTAAATGAATTTGTGAGTTTTTTAGATCAATAAGCTTAAAAGTATACTTGATAATAATAAAGAATGAAACCCTGTCTAATTAACACTTTTTAGGATGATTAAGCAGTTCTTCTGTGCAAAACAACTGAAATTCAACAATAAAGTTTCACCAGATACAATATTTTAAAAGAAAGTAGTTTTAATGTTTTTAGATTTTAACAATTTTTGAGAAAAGATACTCTAAATGAGTCCCTGGAGTTGAGAACTTTCTAATGATACCCTATATGATAATGTTTAAGAGTTGTTGAGTAAAATTTTTAAAGTGTAATGTAAATTTGTTATTTTATAAGGGTATTATAAATAGTTAATTATTTTGTTGTTATATGTTGAAAATTGTTAATAATCCCAAAAAGACTCTCAATATTGAAACTCAAAGATAAAAAAAATATGTAGCAGACTAATATTCCCCCCTTTGCATCTGATTCTCCTACTCCAGACCTTTTCAAAAATATCCTACTTGCATAGGATCTACAATAAACTATTGATCTAATAAGCATAATAAATTCTAACCAAATTTTGCCACAATAGCCAAACTTTTTTGCAGTGACCAAACTTTTCACTGGTGATCAGACCTTTCTACAGTGACCAAACTTTACCACAGTGCCCAGACTTTTCTGCAGTGACCAAACTTTGCCACAGTGCCCAGACTTTTCTGCAGTGACCAAACTTTGCACTGGTGATCAGACTTTCCCATTTTGAGAAAATTTTGCCACAATGAGTGTCAGCCAGGCTATTCCAGGAGTCCAGTAAATGATATATAAATTATAAAACCTTAAAGAGTGGGTAAGAATTGTATTTAATGAATATAACTTAATATTTTATTGCATAATGAAATTATATAAGTATTTTATTATATACAAGTGTTACAATAAATTTATTGGTTATATATATTTTTATATACAGTTAAATTGAACATAATATAATATATTCTACAAATAATGGCGCATTTTTATGTATTTAATAATTATAAATTTATATTTAATTAATTGAAAAACATATATTATAATTATAAGTGTAAAATTGATTTATAATATATTTAAATTAATTACTTAAATTTATATATTAAATAATACCTCTCATATGATACTAAACAATAATTAATGACGCTTCTTTTGACCCTTAATTGTGTTAGAAAAAACAAATAAATTAATTTGGACTAAATTGAGATTAATTGCATGTTTTGTTGAATCAAATTATTTTTTGTTTCACTTAAAATGTCCTTTAATCAGACTGTACCATCTGTTTGGAATTATTTTTCTCATAGTTCCTATGTTCCAATCTTGTTTAGTTATTCACTATTTTTCACTTACTGATTTGGGAATTAATGACAGGAAAATTGGATTCTTAATTGGGGTTTTAATTAATTGTTTCATGTTTTTCTCTATATTGTTATGTTTCATT
The DNA here is from genome assembly GCA_030280995.1 of Hemileia vastatrix. Classification (NCBI taxonomy): domain Eukaryota; kingdom Fungi; phylum Basidiomycota; class Pucciniomycetes; order Pucciniales; family Zaghouaniaceae; genus Hemileia; species Hemileia vastatrix. Next base: position 25,776,443 of record JASXTE010000005.1, read on the forward strand.
TACTCTTTTGATATATTTGTTTTACTTCATTCTAATAATTGTATTTACAAAGATAGTAGCGCTTCAGAGGACCCATTGCCTATAAATGGGCCTTGATAATCCCCTGTAGCCTCATCACTTATTACACACTCAACAAATTAAAAATAACCATTTTATTATGTTTATATTTTTTTATTAGTAATACAAATCTAATTAAAATTCTATACAACAAATCAAAGGTTGCTTTAAGTCTGATAGTAATTAAAATTGTTTGCCGCGCAGAACCCTTACATTTAATAATATTATTGTTAATAAAATCTAAGTTTTTGTCACCTCTCAAAGTGCTCACCGTTGTTTCCCTCTCAAATAAATTAAATATATATTTTTGGTTTATTTCTTTATTTTCCCTTGTCCTCCTCCTTCTCTTCTCCTTTTTCTCCTATTTTTCTTACCTCTTCTAGACGACTGACCGACAACTGGGGACCTTTCCAAAACGACGACAACGATCGAGCCTGGCGACGAACGACAAAACGCACGGACCACCTAGCAAAACAAAACTTTTGCCGCGACTGTGTTTCGAACTTGGGTTTGACATCTTATGTTTATATAATATTAATTTTTATATTATTTTGAAGTGATTTTTCGATCACTATAGTAAGTTCACCTTTGCGCCTCTCACTCATATTACTATATTTTTATTGCAATAACAGTGATTGTGGCTTAATTGCTGATTCACTGAGTGTAAGTGTTCAATTTTTAAATTTTTTTTTTTCCTAGTTGACCATTATAGAGTGTTAACTCCTCTTAGTCCTAGAAGAATTGACATTTTTTTTTATTAATACAAATTGAATTATTAATTTAATTTTTTTTTATTATTAATTATTGTTAATTTTGGTTGACTTAAAAGTACATTGTGCTTAGTCCCAAATATATTGCCATATTTAATATTGGTAATTAATTGGTTGAATTAACTTACTTGTTATTCCCAATTTAACCTTGCAATCCATTTTTTTTAAATTAATTTTTTAATTATTACTTTATATTGAAAATTATTTTTTCTATAATTTAATTAATTAAATATTTTTTTTTTATTTGGAGCAATTATTGACTAACTTTTATTATTTTTTTTATAAAGTAAAAAGTAAATTATAAATCTTCCCTCTAGTATGTCCAACAATTTGGCAGAAAAAATGGATAACATGCAAGTGGATGAGATAGAAATTGACTATGATGCTGACACTGTAAGTTCTTCTAAAGTTGGTCATAAAAAATCTTATGCTAACACAAAGAATTCACATACTTCAGGATGTGGAAATGACAGGAAATGCAAACAAACCAAACCCCCTTCCCCCAGTACCACAGAAGGAAATAAAGCCTCTAGTGCCTCAAGAAGGTCTTCCAAAAGGCTTCAAAATAAAAAAGCTTCCTCTGCCACAACAAATCAGCAACCTATCCAGTCATATAAAAGAGTTGAAGACAGAAAATATGACGTACAAAGCAAAGGTAGACACATTGTGGGATCAGGTCCAAGAACTCAGGAACCAGATTCAGGCCCAGGCCCCTCCTCAGTTGCCTCCCAATCAGCCTCAGTTTCAGGATCAACCTTCACAGCCACCCAGCTCAACCATCCAAAATCCAAATACTATGGAAGTAGAGCAATGGAAATGGGATTATCTAATGAGTCACTACCAACAGAATGTGAAACACCCTCCTCATCATCAGCCTGGCCCATCCAGAACACCCAATTTCCATCCACCTCCTCATCCCTACCAACAAGGCAGGAGAAAGAAGGCCCAAGCACAATCCCAAACCCAGTCCCAGGGGAAGTTTCCTCCTCTGCCATGGTAAGTAATTTGGCTGATAGTCACTTGGGTATGTTTTCTAATAAATCTTCTTCTGCAGGTAATATTATTGAACATGGTGAAAGAACAGTTAAACCTGTTAAAAGACAGCTTCCGGTAACTAGTATCCCTATTGATGTGATTAGCAAATTGTCATTTGATGAACCTTTACATTTAACTTCTACATCTTTAATTAATCCTTCTCTTGCAATTAAAAATGATTCTGTTCCCCCTGAAATCTATACCTTAATTGAAAAATCTTCTGAGGAAATATTGAAAGATACCCTTGATTTTAATCTTGTGAAAGACAAACATGTGAGAGATGTGTTAATCCATGAAAATGATAGATTAAATAATTTACACTTGCAATGTAAAGTGAGTTCTTCTGTACAAGATACAGCTTATTTAAAAATCAAAGAAACCTTGAATATTGTTCTTAGTCAACAAAAACAAATAAGAAGTGACCATAGAGCTATCTCAGATAGAAATATCAGTCTACATAAGACCTTGAGTGAATTGAAACCCCTTATTGAGGAAAATTATTCATTCAAGAATGAAATAAAATCTCTGCAAAATGAGTTTAAGAAGCTAAAAAATGATTTCCATGCACTAAGTACCAAACACTCAGTTTCTGAGGACAGAAATGTTCTATCTCTTGCAAAAGTAAATGACCAGATGTCTGAAATTTCAAGAATAAGAAACTATGTGTCTGACCTACAGGAAAAGTTCTCAACCTTAACCATCAATAATGAATTAAATGAGATTTCTGCAAATAAGCTGCATAAAAATAAAGAGAAAAAAACCTGAACAAAGTTCATCCTTTCTTCCTCATATTTCAACCATTAAACAAACTGACAATGAGTCTGTAAAATCTTTTGCTACTAGCAAAAAATCTTGTGATGGTCATGCACCAGCTGTTTCTGTAAATAATGAAATTTCTGAACACCTGGCTAAACTTCCGGAATTATTACTAATGAATAATTCAAACCAAAAAGTGGCCCATCCCAGTAGTCAGAAAAATTGGCCTAAGTTAGACCAATATCCTACCTTTGATGGTGATTCTTCCTCTGATTGGCAACACTTTATCCAGAGAATTGATAATTTAAAGAGATCTTATAAACTACCTGATGAGGAAATTGTTTCTAAGCTAATTTCTTTATTTTCCAATGTAGCCTTGATGTGGTATGAATCTGTCCTCTTAGATAACAATCATTATACATGGAATGATTGGAAATCCTTGATTGAGAATCAGTTTGGTGGTTCAAAATTCAGGTTAGCTCAGCAGAGACTGTATGAGAATACTAGATATGTATCCTCCTCTGTTGAAAAGCCCATTGTTTTTCTGATGAAAATAACCAAAATCCTTAGAGCAATTGATCCAAAGATGGATTATGATATTTGGAGAGATAAAATCTTGTATAAATTACCAAATTCTCTTAGGGATTTGATTGTTGCTAGAACTGAGCATGTAAGGGAAAATTCTTCTTTCATTAATATCTGTAATGAAGTACTACTCAACCATAGATATGAACCAAAGAATTACCTTAGTAAATCTTATAATGATCAGAATAAACCTTCTATAAAGCTCCCAGAAAAATCTGGTAGACCCTCTGCCCCAGTTGCACCTAAAAAATATGCAACAAATACTTGTTATAAATGTAACAAACCGTGGCAGAAGGGTCATGTTTGTGACAAGAAAATTCATCTTGTTGAACAAAATGAAGACACTGATGAAGTAGAACTTGATGTCAATAATTCTTCCAGTGACTGTGAAAGTAATATCTCCTATGACAATGAATCTGTTAAAGATGTTTTAATGTTGGAACATGATGTCCATTATTTAAATAATATATCTGAAGATTGTGTATTGAATTTATCTTCAGTAGAAAATGCTGAGATAATTAAAGATATTACTAACAATTCTATTCCTATATCCCCTTTAAAGGCACCTGTTATCATTAATGGTAAACATGTTGATGTAGTTCTTGATTCTGGTGCTAGAGGAAGTGTAGTATCTGAAAAAGCTTTGGCTTCAGTGGATATGGAATATTTGAGTAAATTATTGCCTATAACTTCTGAAAAATGGATAGGGTATGGTTCTACCTTATTTCCTATTGGCAAATACAAAACCTCTGTTTTCTTCAAATATAATGGTGGTTTTGTCAGAGCTATTTGTGAGTTTGTTGTCATGAAAAATGATAATTTGAGCAATTGGTTTATTATGGGAAATGATATTTTAACCATGTTTGGTGTGAAACTGGATCCAGCAAATAATTGCTTTACCTTAGGAATGAATGGGAAAAGAAAATTCAAAATTTCTTCTCCTAGACCTTCTGGGCATTTGTTGAAATCTTGTAACTCACTGACCCAATGTAAAGGTAGAACAACAACTGAAATGGATGATTTATTACATGAAATAAATACCGCTTCTTTTGGTGATCAGTTGACTAGTGAACAAAAGGATTCTATTGTTGCCTCTATTACCTCTTTCCCTATGGCTTTTGCTCATGGTTCTCATGTCTTGGGAATTGTTCAGGAAGAGATAAAAATTACCTTATCCTGTAATTTGCGTGATATTCCTCCTTCCCTTAAGAAAAAACCATATCCTGCTTCTCCATCAAAAAGAAAAGATATTGAAGATAATATTGAAACATTATTGAAAATGAATATCATTGAGAAAGTGGATGTCACCCCCAAATATTGTGTCATCTCCCCAGTCTAGATTTCATATGAAAAAGATAAAGCTAGATTATGTGGAGATTACAGAGCTTTAAATACTTATACTGTTGATGATATTTATCCTTTACCCAGAATTAATTCAATACATGCTACCTTGCAAGGTGCAAAATTTATTAGATGTCTGGATGGTAATAAAGGTTATCATCAAGTTCCAGTTGAGGAAAATTCTCAAAATTTTTTGCTTATTGCTACTCATATGGGAATATATAAGTATGTTAGGATGCCATTTGGCCCTAAAAATGCTCCTTCAGTTTTTCAGAAAGTTATGGATAACACTTTCCATCAAGAAATTATTGAAGGTTGGCTCATGGTTTATATTGATGATATTATTGTTTTTTCTAAAACTTTTGATGAACATATGATTCACTTGAATAGAGTTTTCCAAAAAATGGATAAAATCAATATGACCTTATCTTTAAAAAAGTGTAAATTTGGTTTTCAATCTTTGAAAGTCCTTGGCCATGTTGTGTCAGGCTTACAAATTTGTGTAGACCATAATAAAGTTGCTGCCATTCAAAATGTGAAAGCACCAACTTCTGTAAGAGAAATCCAAAGTTTTTTGGGTATGTGTGGCTATTATAGACAATATATTAAAAATTATCAGGTCATAGCCTTGCCTCTTACAAAACTAACCAGAAAAGATGTTGCTTTTCTCTGGAATAATGACTGTCAGAAAGCTTTTAATACATTGAAAAGTTGCTTAATGACAGCCCCTATATTGGCTCTTCCAGATTTTAACAAGCCATTTGTACTTTATACAGATGCTAGCTTTATTGGTCTGGGTGCTGCCCTTCACCAAAAGCAAATTATTAATGATAAATCCTCAGAGGTTGTAATTTGTTATATTTCAAGAACCTTAAGAAATAGTGAATTGAAATATGGTGCCACTCAATTGGAGTGCTTAGCAGTTTTTTGGGCTCTTGAGAAACTTCATTACTACTTGGATGACCAAAAATTTGAGTTGGTAACTGACTGTAGTGCTGTGAAATCTCTCTTAAACCTCAAAACACCTAACAGACATATGTTCAGGTGGCAACTTGCTGTTCAGGAATACAGACACCACACAATATGGGGGGCGGACTTGCTAGCAAGTCCGCAACCTTGGACCCAAACTCACCATAGATTGAACACACATTGAGCTATTGATAAAGGAACCATACAATCAGGGATGAACACCACTCAGCAGAACAGTTTTAGGTGGGTGTTCAAGTAGAGTTCAGTATGGGTTCAGTATGAGTTCAGTCTGAGTTCCATCTGAGTTCCATCTGAGTTCAGGTTGAGGACTTGCTAGCAAGTCCACCCCCTATATTGCGTAGTGAGAGGAAGGATGACTATTATCCATAGAGCTGGAAATGTTCACTCTAATGTTGATATGCTCTCCAGATTGCCTCTACCAAATAATGACTCCAATCCTGCTTATGTACCTGAAGATGATACTGTTCATATATATGGTATATTTATAGTTGATATGGAAGAAGAGTTATTACAGTTAATACTGGATTCATATAATAAAGATTCTGACTTAAATAAATTAGTTACTATTTTGAATGATCCTAAGAATGCTTCAATTCAAGCATTAATAAAAACTCTTCCTGCAAAGTACCAAAATGCTTTGACTAAAGGAAAGTTCTCTATTGAAGATGGTTATATATATTATAGAAGGAAGCTTACCAATGTAATTGTTATTCCTCCTTCAATGAAAGAAACTATCCTCAAACTTTGTCATGATGACATATTAGCTGGACATTTTGATCTTGAAAAAACATTGATTAGAATCAAAAACACTGCATGGTGGGCTAATATGTCTGAAGACACAAAATTATATGTTGAATCTTGTGATTCCTGCCAAAAATCTAAAAGGTTAACAGGTAAGAGAGCAGGGTTATTACAACATATTGAAGCACCTAGTGCTCCCTGGCAAATCATTAATATGGATTTTGTCACTGGTCTTCCTGTTGCAGGTAAAGACAGCTTTAACTCTTGTTGGGTAATAGTTGATAGATTCACAAAAATGTGCAAATTTATTCCAACCCATAAAGATGTATCCACCAAAGAATTAGCTTTCTTATGGTGATCTTACATGTTTAATATTATTGGTTTTCCAAAAGCCATTATCTCTGATAGGGATCCAAAATTTACTTCTGAGTTTTGGACCTCTTTGATGTATATTTGTGGCTGTGAGTTAAAATTGTCTACAGCTCACCATCCTCAGACTGATGGTCTAGCTGAAAGAATGATTCAAACTCTGGAAGATATGATTAGAAGGTATTGTGCCTTTGGTTTAGAATATAAAGACAATGACAGATTTACTCATGATTGGGTCACTCTTTTGCCTGGTCTTGAATTTGCATATAATAGCACTGTTCATTCTGTCACTGAGAAAAAGCCTTTTGAGCTTTGGTTAGGTTATGTCCCAAACACTCCTGCTCAGATTCTCAATAATAAATTACCTAAGTTGGAACTACACCCTGGTGTAAAATCTTTTATGCAAATGCAACAGCTATGCAGAAAACATGCTCAGAGTTGTATTGATAAAGCATTTGAATATGAAAAGAAAAGATGGGATAAATCCCATAAAGAATACACATTTAACAAGGGTGATGAAGTGTTGATCTCTACCGTCCATTTCAATTTACAAGGTAACCACAAATTAAAAGATCCTTTTGTAGGACCATTTGTTGTTAAAAGAATGGTTGGTGATAATGCAGTAGAAGTTGTATTGTATTCTCCATATGATAGGAAACATCCTGTCTTTCCCATTTCTTTTCTTAAACCTTATACTTCCAACAGTGACTTATTTCCAAAAAGAAGAGGAATACCTAAGAAGAACCCTCAGGAAGTCACAGAAACAGCAGAAATTGATAAAATTCTCAATGATAGAATTATCACTTCTGAAAGAGGTACTGAATATTTATTGAGATATAAGAACAAATCATCTGAACATGATGCATGGATACCTGGCAAGGAAATTTCAAATCTGCCTGCTCTGTTGAAAAAATACAAAAAGAAAAAATCTTAGAATTTTTTTTATTGTTTTTTTAGAGTGAGGGAGTATCAGCCAGGCTATTCCAGGAGTCCAGTAAATGATATATAAATTATAAAACCTTAAAGAGTGGGTAAGAATTGTATTTAATGAATATAACTTAATATTTTATTGCATAATGAAATTATATAAGTATTTTATTATATACAAGTGTTACATTAAATTTATTGGTTATATATATTTTTATATACAGTTAAATTGAACATAATATAATATATTCTACAAATAATGGCGCATTTTTATGTATTTAATAATTATAAATTTATATTTAATTAATTGAAAAACATATATTATAAATATAAGTGTAAAATTGATTTATAATATATTTAAATTAATTACTTAAATTTATATATTAAATAATACCTCTCATATGATACTAAACAATAATTAATGACGCTTCTTTTGACCCTTAATTGTGTTAGAAAAAACAAATAAATTAATTTGGACTAAATTGAGATTAATTGCATGTTTTGTTGCGTCAAATTATTTTTTGTTTCACTTAAAATGTCCTTTAATCAGACTGTACCATCTGTTTGGAATTATTTTTCTCATAGTTCCTATGTTCCAATCTTGTTTAGTTATTCACTATTTTTCACTTACTGATTTGGGAATTAATGACAGGAAAATTGGATTCTTAATTGGGGTTTTAATTAATTGTTTCATGTTTTTCTCTATATTGTTATGTTTCATTTACTCTTTTGATATATTTGTTTTACTTCATTCTAATCATTGTATTTACAAAGATAGTAGCGCTTCAGAGGACCCATTGCCTATAAATGGGCCTTGATAATCCCCTGTAGCCTCATCACTTATTACACACTCAACAAATTAAAAATAACCATTTTATTATGTTTATATTTTTTTATAAGTAATACAAATCTAATTAAAATTCTATACAACAAATCAAAGGTTGCTTTAAGTCTGATAGTAATTAAAATTGTTTGCCGCGCAGAACCCTTACATTTAATAATATTATTGTTAATAAAATCTAAGTTTTTGTCACCTCTCAAAGTGCTCACCGTTTTTTCCCTCTCAAATAAATTAAATATATATTTTTGGTTTATTTCTTTATTTTCCCTTGTCCTCCTCCTTCTCTTCTCCTTTTTCTCCTATTTTTCTTACCTCTTCTAGACGACTGACCGACAATGAGCTCTTTTTGCCATAATGAGCTGATTTTTCCATAATGAGCTAATTTGGCTAGAGTGAGCTAAATTTGCCACAGTGAGTTAATTTTGTCACCATGACCAAACTTGGCCACAATGACAGAATTTTTCCAGTACACTTCGCTTTTGCACCGGAAAATCACCGGAGCAAACCAGAGCGCACCAGAGTGCACCAGAAAAAAAAGTGGCCATTCCAAGAGCACACTTCATTCACCAAAAATACAAATTCATAAACCCATCAAATCACAAAAGAAATACCACATATAACCATTCCAAAACACCAAAAATCAACCCAAAAAAAATCCAGTTAACTCCTTTCAACCAAATTAGCACCTGGTAACACCATGATTTTCTTCCAAGCAACTTCCAATCAAATTTTCACCTAAGTGGCCTACCCAGATCTGGAATTCCACAACGTGTCTCTACAGGTATAAATACTAACTCGCTAAGTACATATGTTTTAAGTACATAACATGTTGTTGCCAAAACGCAAAAATGTTTTCATTTTCTAGACAGAATTATTGATGTTTGACAGAAAAATTATCCTGCTTGAACCAAAAATATGCTAAGTTTAATGGCATATGTCAGTTTCTCCATCAAAAGATTTTGAAAAATTTGCATTTTGATGACAACCATTCCAAAAACAGCTGTATATATTGTGTAAGTTACAATAAAAACAAACTTGATGAATCTTTTGTTCTGAGTGTATTCTAGGATAGATTGTTGAAAATGAGTACTTAAACACGAAAACAGATTATTCTGATGAATGATCCTTCCTAGCAATTTCCTATTTAGCTTTTTAAAATTTCAAAATTGTAAAAGCCAAAGCCTTAAACCAGGTACATACATCCATCATTTTTTCCTCCTCTCTTATAGAAAAAAGTTACCAACAACTGAACCACTACACAATATCATCAATTTACCGTTCTTCTTCTTCTTTTTCCTCCTCTACCTCTTACTCTTTGAACCTAAATCTCTCTTCTTTTAACTATGATTCCCCACCTTCCCCAGTAACCACTCAACTACTACCCACAAAAAGACCCTTTAACAACAGAATTGATGTAAGCTGGTTGTCTAGATGAAGAAGAAGAAAAAGAAAGAAATAAAAGGGAACTAGGATAAGGTGAGAAACAGTAGTTAATAATAAATGAGAATTTAAATTTTAATTAAATTAAGAGAGAGAAATAAAGGAATGCAACAACATTTGCCTGAGTAGAGACACAACAGGAGGTTCAATTTAAATATAATAATAATTATTTTAATAAGTTATATCTCAGTGCGCGGTTCAAAATTATTATTATTAATAGACTTAGAGCAACCTTTAATTATTTATATAATATTTAGATTAGAATTTTAATACTAATTAAAATAGAAATAAATGTATTATATTTAAAAGATATGTTCAAGTTGAGTGTATAATAAGTGATGGGCTAAAGGGGATTACCCAAGGCCTTTTTATAGACAAGGGGACATCTGAAGTGCCACAAATCAGTATATACAAAATAGTAATAAGCTAAAACAAGAATATAAAAGAATAGAAATATAACATAGATATTAAGAGAAAAACATGAGCAAGTAACTAAACCCATGAATAAGTAACTAGTTTTTCCCACCATAATTTCCTAAACCAGTTAATTAAAATAGTGAGTAACTAAGTAAGTCTGAAACATAAGAACTGTGAGAAAAAGAATCCAAAACAGACATTACAGTAGGATGTAAGTGTTTTAATTGAAACAAAAAATTATTTTGATGCAAAATTTTATGTAAGCAAGTTAACCTAGTGTAAAGCAAAATTAATTAATAGTTTTAACTATGTAATTAAATCAATAACTAGTTTAAATGAAACAAATAATTAATTTAATGATATTACTAATTTAAAGTGAGAACTTGAATACTATTTTATTAAATAAGTGTTTTAATTTATTTAATAATTTACTGACAAAATTAAAAGTCAAAAAAAGCACCAATAATTACAGATAATATTTTATATGAAAAGGTTAATTAAATATTTAATTTAAATAATTAATGTAATTAAAATATAAGATAATTAATAAGATGTAATTATGTTATAAAAATCTAATTATTTATTTATTTATTAAATACATAAAAAAATGCATCCCTTTATATGGAATATGATAATTAAATTGATGTATACTTAATTTATATGATAATAAAATTAATATAAAATTTATTTTACTTATAAAATAAAATATTTATATAATATATTATGTAATATAAATTTAATGTAAATACATAAGCTGCAATTATTATGTCCTCTTTTAATTTCAATAAAATTGTATGTTTATTCACTGGGCTTCTGGAAAAGCCTGGCTGACACTCCCTCACTCTAAAAAAAAAATGCCATGATTTTTTCTTTTTATATTTTTTTAACAGAGTAGAAAGTTTTTAAATTTCTTTACCAGGTATTCATGCATCATATTCAGATGACTTATTTTTATATCTTAGCAAATACTCAACACCTTTTTCAGAAGTGACAATTCTATCATTCAGAATTTTATCAATTTCTGCAGTTTCAGTGATTTCTTGAGGATTCTTCTTAGGTCTTCCTATTCTTTTAGGGAATAAATCACTGTTGGAAGTATAAGGTTTTAGCAGGGAAATGGGGAAAACAGGATGTTTTCTATCATATGGAAAGTATAACACAACTTCAACTGCATTATTTTCAATCATTGTTTTAACAACATAAGGGCCTACAAAAGGATCTTTCAATTTGTTGTTTACCTGTAAATTTAAATGGAAAGTAGATATCAACACTTCATCACCTTCACCAAATGTGTGCTCTTTATGGGATTTATCCCATCTTTTATTTTCATACTCAAATGCTTTATCAATACAATTCTGACCATGTTTTCTGCACAGTTGTTGCATTTGAACAAAAGATTTGACACCAGGGTGTAATTCCAATTTAGGCAATCTACTATTGAGTATTTGAGCAGGAGTATTAGAGACATAACCTAGCCAAAGCTCAAACGGTGTAGACAATCCTATAGTACTAGCTATAGGCCTTCATCAATGGAGTTGGAGAAAAACCAGAGAGAAAATCCCCTGTCCCTTTAGAAAAATAGAGTGAGATTTACTTGCTAAAGTAAGTTGGTTCTTGTTTTGCTAAAGCCCCTTTTTAACACACTTGACTGCTTGATGAGCCAAGAAAGTAGTCCCCAGATAGACTACCAGACCAAAGAACTGAAATGTAGGACAAAGTCCACACCAGAGACAGCAAAGATACTTGATGTAGGCTGCAAATCCACACCAGAGACAGCAATAATACTTGCTATAGCTTGCAAGACTATAACAGAGAAAAGAGTTGCCAAAGTTAAGTTAAATGAAGAACTTACTTGCAACAAACACAGCCAATTGTGGCCAGAAAACAGTGAAAACTGAGTGAGGAACAATGAGATCACCTCCAGATGGTTGTATGATGATTAAGGTTGCCCCAAACTGTCTTATTCACTATGTACACACAGACCACTAACTAAGAGACCATGCGCACCCACCAATCTGGCGCCTGTATCCGCCAAATTGCACAAAAAACCCTCCTGGAGCGCTCCCCAACCTCCTAAAACAGAGGCGGGCGGGCCTCCCGACGTCGGAGATGCCGCCTGAAGCGGCCCGGCCTCCCTGAAGCCAGAAAACCAATAAAAACCACTAATCTACTTAGAAAAATTAGCTACAACTACTAAAACCTTTAAAACACGGAATTTCACTATAACAACATTGAGACATGAAATATAGAGAAAAATTAGCTCTATCCAATGGTACTAAGCACTTAACCTAAGACTTAAGGTTAGCCCGTAAAACACGAAAAACAAAATTAAACAGCAATCTTTTATAAATGAAAAATGAGGAAATGACCCCTTAAAACTCAGAATATGAAAAATGTCTTCAAGACATAAAATATAGAGAAAAACCAGGGCTATCCAATGATAGTACCCACATACCCGCAGACCCAATATCCACGGAATAAAACCAGAAAAATACTAAATTCCTTAACAGATGTCAATTAAGACATGCACAAACAGCACCAAATCACACAAAAAAGGCCCCTGCCAATGTTGGAAGACTACATCCTCCCTCCAATTGAGAATGTCCGCATTCTTTCTTCATCCAACCACCATGTTTAACCTCCTTCCCAAATCTGCCTCTGAAATGGGCCCCTGACAATACTGCATTGACAATAATTTAATCTGCGCCATGACACCACCTGTCCATCCATACAGAATGTCCTGCAATGTCTGCCACTCCAGAAAGAAGACCTGCCACAGACCTGGTACACTTTCTTCCACAACATATTCACCTCCACCTCAACCTGGTCCTTCTTCTGCCAGCACCAAAAGATCTAGGCCATCCATCCTGATACCCAGATTAATCAAAAAGCTCCACCCTTCCCAGAAGAGTGCCACAACCCATAAAACAACTAGTTCCCCCATCCCTGGTCCATCTGATGGTAAAGAACATTCATTTCTTCCTTCAACTTTATAACTGATAACTTCTCAGTTCCTTCCTCTTCTGATAGTGATGATAACAATGTAGGATCCATTGCACCACCAACACCAACGCACTTGCCCACTATCAAGGCCAAGTTCCAACAACACACATCTCAACAGAAACAACTTCTGCTTCACTACTTCAAATCCACTCCTGCTAGAGATCGACAGGACATTGAGAACAGAAGACACCTCATTCACCAGTTCAAGGCTAATTCTGAACACTTCATTTCATCTCTTGATTCCCTCTGTAATTCCACTAGTACTTGAGTTTGATTCAGAAAAGAAAAATTGACCACACCCTCTATAGGATGTAACCACAAACAACCCTCAGTTTTAAGTCTTGGGGGACCATCCTCATTTTATAGTCTTGGGGGACTCAAAAACCCTCAGTTTAAAGTCTTGGGGGACTCAAAACCTAAATCATAAACCCAGAACCAGAGATCAACCAAATTAAGACACAGAGAAAAAACTAACATTCTGGGGTAATTGTGAATAGAGCAGCCAGCCCATCAATTACCCCCAAACTTGCCTTTGCTAAATTTGGAGGCTCCCCCTGTGGATACCCTCCACCAATCTTTCAAAACCAACTCCAACAACAAAAACTTTTTCCTCAGTTTATAGTCTTAGGGGACTTACAACCCTCAGTTTAAAGTCTTGGGGGACTAACACAGTGTTCAGTTTAAAGTCTTGACAGACTACTTCTTGATAAAATCTTGAAACCAGCCAGTTTAAAGTCTTGGAGGACTAACAGAAACCAGATTTCAGTTTAAAGTCTTGATGGACTGACTTGATACCATAGCTTTTTCAGTTTAGAGTCTTGATGGACTGACGGAATTTTGCATAAAATGGACGCAGCCAATTTCATGCAGCACACCTCTACAGCCAACCTGCTGAACTTCCACCTTAACTTCATCATCTACCCAATACTGACAAAAATCTCCTCCTATCCCTTTTTATCATCTTTTCTCACCACAGATCATGGCTGGATCTCCTGATGTTAACCCTTCTACTCTCCCTTGCTTCACTGCTCCCAAGGACTATGCCTGCAAACAGTGCATCCACATGTGCAGACCTTGCACACTCACTCTTCCAAATCCTGAATCCAAATTCTACAATAGGGCTTGTGACTCTTGTTATTCCAAAAAGAAAAGATGTGACAGAGACACCAACTACCCTATTCCTCCACCTTCTCCTTCTCACAAATACGTCTCCAGATCCCCTACCAGATCTCCAGAGCTTGGTCCTTCCTCTTCCTCTCTATCTTCTGCTCCTTCCAGAAGATCCAGAAGCTCAGCTTCCCGCACTCTTCCCAAAAGACCAGCCATAGCCTCACAAGAAACTGCTTTTATCTCTGCCAAATTAGCTCCAAAAGCTTCAAAATCAACTCCCAGGCTTCTAGACCGCGTCCAGGCGGCCCTGCCGACGTCGGGCGGCCCGCCCGCCTCACCAAACAGTGAAAATCAGGGCCAAAACCTCCAAAAACGGCCATAAAATAGCCAAATTCATCCAGACAACAACAACAACTCAACCCAACTACCTCCTACTGCTCCCAGAGCAATGCAATCCACCCTTCAAAAATCCAAAAGCACCAAAATTTCCCAGATTTCTAAGAGAACTTCCAGAGAGCCCCAAGAAGAAACCAGAACACCACACACTGCTGCACAACAACAACTTTGTCCCCAACTAAGACAAAGAAACTACACCTCTCCTCTGTCAGCCAACTACTCTTCTGACAGTTCCATCTCTTCAAATTCTCCATCCAGAAAAGAGCAGTCTGCTTCCAAATCCTCCTCTCCTGCTCCATCCTTTAACAACTCTGGTACTCCATCACCAGCACCTCCTCCAGCTGAATCCAACAGAAATAACAACCACAACAACAACAACAATCTCACTGCTCCAACTAGGCCCCAGGAACATCAGCATCCCAGTTCACCTTCTCAGGATCCTTCAGAGGAAGACCATGAGAATCCATATCTTTCCCTAGTTGATCCACCCACTATGACCATTACAAAATTGTCAGAGATGCAAATCCCAGCTGCTTACAGATTTGATGAGCTTCTAATCTGTAAGTACCAAATTAATTATTCCATTTCTTCAACAAAAATAATTACTGATCCAATTCTTCTTGTATAGTTGGCACCCCTCCTCCTGAATCTATTATTGGAGTTGGCCAAACTCTTGAAACTTCTTTGACCCTGGATTATGGAGACATGAAGAAACACCTAAGCACCATGTGTTCCAACATGCTAAAAGCCTTTTCCCTCCATGGACCCTTGAATGACTTTGAAAAATCCCTGAGAAAGCGCCTACTGGATGACCACTGGAAAATGTCTAGGATCATTAAAGACACCCTCCAGCACTCTATTCCTGCCTCTTCTTCTTCCTCCTCTGAACTTCCCTCTAATCCAATCCCTGACCGTTACAATCCCTATAATCTTTCCAGCAAGATGCACTTCAAAGAACACAGTGCTTCCCACAATCCCAACAAAAAACAAAAACGTCATCAAAGTCTGGACCAGCCTCCAGAAGCTTCATCATCCAGACAATGAGCTCCTGCACACAGATTAGAAACATAATAATAATATAAAACAATTAATAAAAATAATTTCAAAAAAAAATTTTTTTTTTGGTATGCTTTGTATCTACTAATATACTAAATTAAAAATTAATAACTAAAATGAAATGAAATAAAATAAATGAAATAAAATAAATGAAATAAAATAAATGAAATAAAATAAAATATAAAATATAATACAAGTGGTATCCCCCAGCCAATTGATGAGCTGATCCCCTGATACCTTACCCACATCCAAGTGCACCTTGATGTGGATACACAATTAAATATTTTAAATGATTAAAGAAAAATAAATAAATTAGAAATTCAGAAGATAATAAAAATAATGAAACACAGAAACAAATGAAATAAATAATAAATAAATAATAAAAAAAAAAGAAAATAGCATTGTCCAGCCAATTGATGAGCCTTTCCCCACCAATGCTTGCCCACATCCAGGTGACCCTGATTTGGTAACACCCTATATTTTTGATTTTATAATTTTAAACAACCCCCATAAAAAAATTAAAAGAAAAAAAGAGAAAAAATAAAATAATCTAAAACTGCTATCTAGCAAAAAAATAACTGCAAAATCAAAGACAGTCCAGCTCCATAGATGGTCCAATAAGGGAAAGTCTGGTCCATAGAAATGATCACTGGGTGGGCTCCCTCCAATAAGTAAAAATGATGGGAGACCACCAGTGATCCACCACCAATCTGAAAGAACCAAAGATAAAGAAGCCAGTCCCAAACCAGTTTAAAGTCATAGCGGACTGGAAACCTGAATAATAAACAACAGAACTAGAATTCAACTAGGAAAACAAAAGACTTGAGACAGACATTCTGGGGTAACTGTTCTACAGAGCAACCAGCTCATCAGTTACCCCCACACTTGCCAAAATAAAATCTAGAAGCCCCCCTTGGGTACCTTCTAACAAAAACACAACATCCAACACAATAAACCAAAACCAATAAGATTGAAGAGTCCAGCACTTTAAAACCAAAGGAAATTCCAGTTTAAAGTCATAGAGGACTAAAACCTGTGAAAATAAACCAATACTAGGGTTCAACCAAATTAAGAAAAAGGGTTGGAAACAGACAATCTGGGGTAACTGTTGATAGAGCAGCCAGACCATCAGTCACCCCCACACTTGCCAAAATCAAATCTAGAAGCCCCACCCATGGGTACCCTCTAACAAAAGTTTCCAACAAAAAGATGCATAGCATCACCACAGAAAAAAACCAAAATTAAAGAATGGTCCGTAGTTTATCCTCATTGCGGAGTCAATCTTCTTCATTCCTAGTGCCTCTGGGATAAAACCTCTTCACTTGGTCTGCAGCCACCCTCTTTTTCAAGACTGCACCATCCAACTCTTCCAAAACATAAGAACCTCCAGACGCCTGAGACCTGACTCTGTAAGGTCCATTCCATCTGTCAGCAAACATTTTGCCCCACTGACTCTCCAAACTTCTATTATACACCAAAACCAAACAACCAGGTTTCAAGGGATTCCTGAGTCTATGAGCCAACTTCTTGTCCCATTATCTGACTGATTGATTCCTAATCTTCATCATTCTAGAGTATGCCTTCTCTTGCCATTCCTCTCTACATTCCAACTGTTGCATCCTGACACAGAGAAAATCTTCTGTTGAGTGCACGTCATCCCAATCAATTCCAAGATAAGAGACATCTTCTGTCAGCCTAAATATCCTTAGAACTGAGTATTTCTTATGCTTAAAATAAGATAACCTTAACTAGATTAAGCTTATATCTTAAAAATAAGGTTAAAATAATAATATATATTATTTTATTATATATATATATAATTATTATTCTATTATATAATTTATAATAGTTTGAATAGCTTATCCATGGCCTAATAATACTTATTAAGGTTTTAATGGAGTCATAATATACTTATCTTAAGTGATATGAAGTAATTATTGACATACATAAGCTTATATGTATACATAAATCTCATATTCAGTGAAATATGCAGTATATTATGTATATTTAGGTATATAAGTGGGTTTTAGCCCCTTAATAGCCTATAACCTTTGTTTTTCTGCTTATTTTAGGTCATATGGACGAAATCAGTGGACTCACAACGCCTACAGAAGCATAGACACCTATATCAGGCGCATACACCCAGTTTGGACAACTAAAATTACTTCCTTGGATGGTTATTCACAGATTTATGGGTTGGAAAGATGTTTTTGGGTTAATGTGGATGCTTGGGGATGTTATTGGGGGCTTGGAAATTTTATTTGTTTCCTTTATATTCTTTTAGTTTCATTAAATCTCTTTTTGATCATTTATTTTACCTGTTTCTTTATGGTATCCGCTTTTATCTGGGTTTTCTATTTATGGTATGACTCTGTGTTATTATTAATAGTGATGGAGGGTCCTTACTGGAGGTCTGGGTGTTGAAACTGCTTGAAGTGGACGCCATGGGGAGGTGATGGGCCCTCACAGTGCTTTAATTGCCGGGGATAGCACTGACATCATCTGGATTGAAGGTCTGTGCACTCCAGTGGATTTGGGTATAAGTAAGAAGGGATTTTGATGGTTTATTATCATCATTCAATTACTACACTTCAAACAAACACTAAAATACAATTATTAGCATTCAGAAATATATTAATAAGCCCTTATAAATTGATATTATCTTTATAAAAGCTATAACTATATTTTATTCTTCTATTTTCCACCACTAGCACGCATTTAAATCCAAGTATTGTGAGTTTTATTTGAGTATAACTATTCTATTAGTCTTCCCCTGAGGTTTAATCACTAAAACATTTATTAATAAGTAGTAGGACCATAAAATAATACTATTATATCATACTTACATACTAGACTATACTGACAATTGGGGGTCTTTCCTTATATTTTACTTATTATTTAGTATAAGCCTTGGGACGTGATTTTTACCTTATTACAGCTCAAAATTAACCAAATATTTGGGTCTGCTGCATATTAGTGGGTCATCATAACTCATTGATTGCGGAAAAGAACCCTTATAATAATTGTACTAATTTTTTATCATAAAAATTAGGTATTTACAGTAGTAACTGTACCCAATATAAACCCAATTTCACTTGGTATTTGGACACCAATATAACACCCAATTAAATTGGTATTTGGCTAAAGCTTGGTAAGATAATTATTCACCCTTATAGAGGTCTAGTTAAGCTTATTATTATATTTTTAACAGATTTTTTCAAATTTTTCTTATATTTTATTTAAATAAATAAAGATATAAATTCAGGGTAAGCTCCATTGCTTTTTTATTAGTAATATAATTGCTAATATTATTTGTCTACTAGTTCCACAGAGTTTTTTCCTTTTGTAGACGTAAAATATTGTTATTCTGAACAATATGAGTGCTCCCCAGGACAGTGTAAGTGAACAGCCTGCTTATAATACCAGGTCTAAAGCTAACAAAAACTTTCCAGGACATCACCATGGAGGGACAACAGTACCCCCAGCCAGAAAGCATGAGTATAGAGGAAAAGGACGCCCTCTTAAAAAAGATAACTATAAAAAAGACGTCTCCTCCTCTTCAGGATCAACTGTCCCACCTGGCCAAACAGGTTCTGAAGTTGGAGGAATCAAAATCTCTCATGTTCAAAGAAGTAGAGCGTTGCAAAACAATTGCAAGGTAGGATTTCAGCAGATGAATCAGGCAATGGCAGAATTAAAGGGAGGCCAGCCCAGTCAATCAAATCAGCAATCCCCTACCCAAGGAGGGTCCACTCACTCCCA
Organism: Hemileia vastatrix; assembly: GCA_030280995.1. Taxonomy (NCBI): domain Eukaryota; kingdom Fungi; phylum Basidiomycota; class Pucciniomycetes; order Pucciniales; family Zaghouaniaceae; genus Hemileia; species Hemileia vastatrix. Next base: position 25,796,039 of record JASXTE010000005.1, read on the forward strand.
GGATAAAATCCTGGTAGACAAATGGAAATGGGACTGGTTTCACCAACAGTGGACAAGCCACAGTTGCAACAGGGATCCACCCCCTCATCTGACTTCCTCAGCTTACCCTTACAAGGGAAAAAAGCGCCAAAAATCAGGACTGGCAACCATCCCTTGGTAAGTAACTTACCCTCTCAGATTAGACATAATACTGATAATTACAATATAGGTAATTCTATTGATGTTAAATCTGTACAAAAAATAGAGGAGGATTTAAGAAATTTAGGTTTTAGAGTAGATACACCTGACTTGTCTTTTGTCCATAATAACAGTACTATATACAATGATAATACAGTTAATCCTCAGTTGCAACCACCTACTAGTGAGATGAGAAGTTCACAGGAGAGTGAGAGAATTGAAAAGGAGGACATGGAATATTTTAACAATAATCCAACTGTCCATAGAATTGTTTCAGCATTGTGGAATAGAATGACTGATTGTGAGGAACAGAAAGTTAAGCTCACTAGTGATACAATTTCATCCTTGACATTGAACATTTCTCAATTAGCAACACGTAATAAAGAATTAGAGAAAGAACATTTGTCTCTAACTCTTAAATATGATTCATTGAGTAATAAATATAATGACCTTTCAAACAAATTTTGTGAGTTAGAAAAATTATATGAAACACATTTATTAAAAACTGAATCAAGAACAAAGTTATCTTTTGCACAGACAAATCAAAGTGTCTCTGAGCTGCTACAAAGATTAACTAAAGTTGAGATTGAAACTGCCAATCTACTGATGAACCAGGATAATCATAAGTATAATCAATATAATAATAATCCTTTCATTGGCAAAAGTGAATCTCATTCCTTCCCTGTACCACCACAATTAAAACCATCTGGTGGTAGTGTCAAATCTGAAAATGTAAGTCACAAATCCGTGCAGGAAGAAATACAAGACCATTTATCAAAAGTGAATGAGTTGTTGAATTTACCTAAGATTAGTGAGATAAAATCCAATCAGAAGAACTGGCCTAAAATAGATCAGTACCCAACTTATGATGGGGAAGCCAGCTCTGATTGGCAACATTTTATTCAAAGAATTGACAACTTGAAATTCTCATATAAGTTACCAGATGAAGAGATAACATCAAAATTAATTTCTTTATTTAAGGATGTTGCTTTATTATGGTTTGAAGCTGTCTTAAGTGAGGGTAGAGACTACTCTTGGGCTGAATGGAAACAACTTATTGAAAAACAATTTGGAGGTTCTAAATTCAGGCTTACTCAGCAGAGACTGTATGAGAAGACTAGGTATAATCCGTTGAATGGTGACAAACTTATGGTATTTTTAATGAATTTAAACAAAATATTAAAAGCCATTGAGCCTCATATGGATTTTAACTTATGGAAAGATAAGATAATATACAAATTACCTATATCTGTCAGAGACATTGTTGTAGCTAGAACATTAAATGTTACTGAATATTCTGACTTTATTAATATTTGCAATGAAATATTATTAAACCATAAGTATGAATCAAGGTATTCCACTTATAAGCAAAATGTTGAACCTGTAAAAACTCAGAATTCAAAAACACTTCAGGAGAAGCAGAAAAAACCTACTGCACCTGTAGTACCTAAAAAGTATGAAACAAATACTTGTTATAAGTGTAACAAACCTTGGGTCAAAGGTCACAAATGTGAGAAAAACATAAATATTGTTGAAAATCAACGTGAATCTGAAACTGAAACTGAAAAAAGTAAAGAATCAAGTGATTATGACAGCAATATCTCATATAGTGATGAAAATGAAGTCTGTATGTTGGAAGATGATTTGTCCATCTTTGAAAATCCAATATTAAATATGGACTCAAATGAATCTTTAATGAATTTTGAGGATGCTGAAATCATTAAGGATATACAAGCTGATAACTTTATAATGACACCTATCACGGTTCCAGCTATCATTTCTGGTGAAAATGTTAATATAGTATTGGACACAGGAGCTGCTGGTTCAGTTGTTTCCACTAATACATTACAGAAAATTGATAGTGAATATAAGTTTAAGCTTGAACCACTTCAGAATAAAAATTGGAGAGGTTTTGGATCAGTACTACACCCCATTGGTAAATACAAAGCTGCTGTTTTCTTTAAACACCAACATGGTTATGTAAGGGTAACTTGTGACTTTGTAGTAATGGATAATACAAATTGTAGTAACTGTTTTATCATTGGAAATGATATTCTGACTAAATTTGGTGTAAAATTAGACCCTGCTAATAACAATTTTTCAATTGGCATGAATGGTAAAAGGAAATTTAAAATAAATTCTTTTAACACAGTCTTACACATTGAGTCAGTAACAAATTCCCCGTCTAAAGGAAGAGAATCCAATGAGATGGAACTTCTGGAAACAGAAATTTCAAAAGCATCATTTGGCACTCAGATAAGTGAAACTGAGAAAGATAATATTTTGGAATTAATTAAAGCTTTTCCAATGGCTTTTGCACATGGTACAAATGAACTTGGCCTTGTAAAAGATCATGAAATGAAAATTAGTTTAACCTGTGATATGGATAATATTCCTGCTAGTCTTAAAAAGAAACCATACCCTGCTTCACCAATGAAGAGGAAAGACATAGAGGATAATATTAAGATGTTATTAAAAATGAACATTCTTGAGAAGGTTGAAACTACACCAAAATATTGTGTAATATCACCAGTGCTGATTTCTTATGAACAAGATAAAGCAAGACTGTGCGGTGATTATAGAGCATTATATACATTTACAGTAGATGATATTTATCCCTTGCCAAGGATTGCCTCTATACATGCTACCCTTAAAGGTGCTAAATATATAAGTTGCCTAGATGGAAATAAAGGGTACCATCAAATTCCTGTTGAAAAGAATTGACAGAACTTTTTGTTGATAACAACACACATGGGAATTTATAAGTATGTCAGAATGCCATTTGGACCAAAAAATGCTCCATCAGTATTTCAGAAGTTAATGGATATAACATTCCATAATGAAATGATTGAGGGATGTTTAATGGTATGCATTGATGACATCATAGTGTTCTCTAAAACTTTTGATGAACACTTAATCCATTTAAGGAAAGTATTTCAGAAAATGGATGAAATAAAAATGACCCTTGCATTGAAAAAATGTAAATTTGGGTTTGAATCTTTAAAAGTGCTTGGTCATATTGTATCTGGCTTACAAATATGTGTAGACCAAAATAAAGTGGCTGCAATAAAGAATATTGGCATTCCTCAAAATGTGAAGGATGTACAATCTTTTCTTGGAATGTGTGGTTATTATAGACAATATATAAAAAACTACCAATCAATTGCTGCACCACTGACCACACTGATAAAGAAATTAGAAGCTTTCATTTGGAATAATGAAAGACAACAAGCTTTTAATAAGTTGAAAGAATGTTTAATGACAGCTCCTATCTTGGGATTACCAGATTTCCAATTACCTTTTGTATTATATACAGATGCAAGTTTTATTGGACTGGGTGCTGCTTTGCATCAAAAACAACTTATTGAAGGTAAAATGTCAGAAGTAGTAATCTGCTATATTTCACGTACTCTGAGAAGTGGTGAATTGAAATATGGTGCTACTCAACTTGAATGTTTGGCAGTAGTATGGGCTCTTGAAAAGCTACATTATTACCTTGAAGACCAAAAATTTGAGTTAATAACTGACTGTAGTGCAGTTAAGTCACTCTTAAACATGAAAACTCCTAATAGACACATGTTTAGATGGCAATTAGCTGTACAAGAATACAGAGGACGGATGACTATTACACATAGAGCAGGAACCTTGCACTCTAATGTAGATCTGTTATCTAGAGTACCTCTGCCTAATAATGATGATAATCCTGCTTATGTTCCTGAATCAGAGATTATTAACATTTATGGCATTTATATTGTAGATCTTGAGGATGAATTTATGCAATCAATTCTTGATAATTATAATTCAGATCCTGATTTAAGTAAATTAACTACAATATTAAATGATCCATCTAATGCTTCAATGAATGTTTTAATAAAAACATTACCAAATAAGTATAAAGAGGCATTAGAGAAAGGAAAATTTTCCATTGAGGATGGTTTTATATATTACAGGAAAAAATTAAGTAATGTAATTGTAATTCCCCCTTCAATGAAGGAGTTAATGTTAAGTATATGTCATGATGATATATTAGCAGGTCATTTTGACTACCATAAAACATTAACCAGAGTAAAAAAACACAGCTTGGTGGATTAACATGTCTGAGGATGTTCAGAAATATGTTGAAACATGTGATTCTTGTCAAAAATCTAAAAGATTAACAGGAAAAAGAGCTGGTTTATTACAACAAATTGAGCAACCAAAAGCTCCATGGGAAATCATTAACATGGACTTTGTAACAGGTTTGCCAATAGCAGGGCATAAGAGTTATAACTCCTGCTGGGTAATTGTAGATAGATTTACAAAGATGTGTAAATTTATTCCTACCCACAAAGAGATTTCTGCAAAGGACTTAGCTTTTTTATGGTGGACACAAATGTTAAATACAGCAGGTTTCCCCAAAGCAATAGTTTCTGACAGAGATCCTAAATTTACTTCTGAGTTCTGGACGTCACTTATGGATGTTTCAGGGTGTCAATTAAGACTTTCTACAGCACACCATCCACAAACTGATGGGCTAGCAGAAAGAATGATACAAACCTTAGAAGATATGATAAGAAGATACTGTGCTTTTGGTCTTAATTTTAAAGACAATGACAAATTCACGCATGATTGGGTAACCCTTATCCCAGGTTTAGAATTTGCATATAATAGTACAGTACATTCTGTCACTGGCAAAAAGCCATTTGAGTTATGGTTGGGTTATGTACCTAATACCCCTGCTAAAACTCTTAATAAGTTACCTAGATTGGATATTCATCCAGGTACTAAATCTTTTCTTCAGATGCAGGAATTATGCAGAAAACATGCTCAAGAATGTATAAATAAGGCTTTTGAGTATGAAAAGAAAAGATGGGATAAAGCCCATAAAGAACAAATGTTCAAAGAGGGTGATGAAGTCCTTATTTCAACGCTACATTTCAATTTAAATGGTAATGTTAAATTGAAGGATCCATTCATTGGACCATTTGTAGTTAAAAGGATGGTTGGTAATAATGCTGTTGAGGTTATTCTATATGCACCTTATGATAGAAAACATCCAGTATTTCCTATTTCTCTTATAAAACCATACCATTCTAATGATACTGCTCTCTTTCCAAGAATATCAGGAAGGCATAAACAACAACCTGAAGAAATAGTGGAAAAAGCAGAAATTGAAAAGATACTTAAAAAGAGACACCTTACTAAAGAAAAGGGAGTTGAGTATCTATTAAGATTTAAAAATAAATCAAGTGAATATGACCAGTGGATTCCAGAAAATGAAATCTCTGATCTTAAAAATCTCTTGAAAAAATTTAAATCTAAATAATACTGTTCATTCAGTATATGTATTATAAAAATTATTTTTATTTTATTTTATTATTTCATTCCTTAAGATTAATTAAAATGTCTTAACATTTTTTTTATTGTTTTTTTTTGGGGTGAGGGAGTGTCAGCCTAAATATCCTTAGAACTGAGTATTTCTTATGCTTAAAATAAGATAACCTTAACTAGATTAAGCTTATATCTTAAAAATAAGGTTAAAATAATAATATATATTATTTTATTATATATATATATAATTATTATTCTATTATATAATTTATAATAGTTTAAATAGCTTATCCATGGCCTAATAATACTTATTAAGGTGTTAATGGAGTCATAATATACTTATCTTAAGTGATATGAAGTAATTATTGACATACATAAGCTTATATGTATACATAAATCTCATATTCAGTGAAATATGCAGTATATTATGTATATTTAGGTATATAAGTGGGTTTTAGCCCCTTAATAGCCTATAACCTTTGTTTTTCTGCTTATTTTAGGTCATATGGACGAAATCAGTGGACTCACAACGCCTACAGAAGCATAGACACCTATATCAGGCGCATACACCCAGTTTGGACAACTAAAATTACTTCCTTGGATGGTTATTCACAGATTTATGGGTTGGAAAGATGTTTTTGGGTTAATGTGGATGCTTGGGGATGTTATTGGGGGCTTAGACATTTTATTTGTTTCCTTTATATGCTTTTAGTTTCATTAAATCTCTTTTTGATCATTTATTTTACCTGTTTCTTTATGGTATCCGCTTTTATCTGGGTTTTCTATTTATGGTATGACTCTGTGTTATTATTAATAGTGATAGAGGGTCCTTAATGGAGGTCTGGGTGTTGAAACTGCTTGAAGTGGACGCCGTGGGGAGGTGATGGGCCCTCACAGTGCTGTAATTGCCAGGGATAGCAGTGACATCATCTGGATTGAAGGTCTGTGCACTCCAGTGGATTTGGGTATAAGTAAGAAGGGATTTTGACGGTTTATTATAATCATTCAATTACTACACTTCAAACAAACACTACAATACAATTATTAGCATTCAGAAATATATTAATAAGCCCTTATAAATTGATATTATCTTTATAAAAGCTATAACTATATTTTATTCTTCTATTTTCCACCACTAGCACGCATTTAAATCCAAGTATTGTGAGTTTTATTTGAGTATAACTATTCTATTAGTCTTCCCCTGAGGTTTAATCACTAAATCATTTATTAATAAGTAGTAGGACCATAAAATAATACTATTATATCATACTTACATACTAGACTATACTGACATCTTCCAAGTCCACTGGTAGAACGGCTTTTTGACCAAACATTAGCTCATAAGGAGAATAGCCAGTTGTCCTCTTCACAGTGACCCTATCAGCAAATAAAACCAAGGGTAAATAATGCCTCCACTTTTTAGCTTTATCTCCACACATCTTCACCAAAGCATTCTTGATAACTTGATGGCCTCTTTCAACCATGCCTTCAGCTTCAGGATAATACGGTGTAGCCACTCTAACCCTAGAACCAACACTAGCCACAGCTTCTTTAAATTCCGCACCAAACTCTGGCCCGCCATCAACAGTCACCAACTTCATCAACCCATACCTATAAATCCACTCCTTCTTCAAAAACTCTGCCACATTCTTGGCAGTCAAATTAACCAGAGGCACTGCCTCAACCCAACCAGACAAATCATCCCTAGCAACAATCAAGTATTTATACCTGCCCTCTTTAATATGGACAGCATCCAGACTTACCCTTCCAAAAACAGTTGATTCACCAGTAGCACGGACCACCTCTTTAGGTTTCAATTGACTTCTTCTTTGACATTCTTCACAAGATTGAACCCAACCATGCACAGCCAACTTCATACCCGGCCACCAAAATCTGTCTGCTACTCTTCTATAAGTCTCCCCAAAGCCTCTATGACAAAGGTCTTCATGCAAAGCCTTCAACACAAGTTGTTGACCCTTCTTCTGAGTCACCACCACTTGAGGATTAGGATGTCTCCTTCTCATCAACCGCCTTCCTGACACATAAAATCCAGGACTCTTCTTCTTGAATGCCAACCAAGTATCATCATCACAACTATCTGGCCTCTCCAAGGTCAACAGATATTCCACCAGGATAAAATAAAACCCAGACTGACCCCAGGTCTCATCTTCAAAATCCAACAAAACAACATCCAAGGGTACAAATCTGTCATCAAAATCACCACTGTGAACATGAGCCAATTGAGCAGCCCAACCAGGACACCAATCCTTAAATTTTGGCACATTCTTCTCTTTCCACTGAACCTTGTGAGAATCCAGCTCACTAACAAAAACACCCTTTTCCAATTTTGAGCTGTCCCAAACAACAACTCCATCTTCATCAACAAAAACATCCTGATCACCAGAATCAAGATCAGATCCAGCCAGTTTAGCCTCTTGGGGGAGGTCAGAACAATCGTTCAGTTTAGCCTCATGGGGGAGGAGAGAAAAATCCTCAGCACCCTTTGTGTTGGCCCTAACCACTGGAACATCTTCGTCAAACTCTTCAGAATCAGAATCCTCATCTGTAGGTGGCCTCCTTGATAACCCATCAGGCATAGTAAAAGTTTTACCTGGTTTTTGTACCAGGTCAAAAGAAAAATGTTGAATAAATGCCACCCACCTAGTCATTGGAGCATTTGGAAGACTAGGTGAATTGATCATCTGAACCAAAGATTTTGCATCCACCTGCAGCTCAAAATGCTGCCCCCACAAAACCGTCTGTAGCTTCTTTAAAATTTTAGCTACGCCAAACAATTCCAACTTAGGTTGAGAATACCTAGATTCCACCTCATTAAGCACCACAGACTCATAACTTACTGGCCTGACCCTCCCAGTCTTATCCTCCTGAGACAAAACAGCACCAGAAGCAATATAACTTGAGTCCACTGCCAGATAAATCTTTCCAGCACCAACACAATAATCCAACTTGTGAAGAATTATATCTTCACCAAAAACCTTTTTCAGCTTCTGAAAAGCCTCTTCACACTCGTCAGTCCATTCCCAATCTGCATCTTTTCTGGTCAACCTCCTTAAAGGTGAAGCCAACAAAGAAAAATCCTTAATGAAAATCCTGAAATATACACATACACCCAAAAATCCTCTGACTTCAGTAGTATTTTTAGGTTTTGGCCATGACTGAATTCTATTAATCTTCTTCTTTGCCATAATCCTTCCCTCTTTACATACCACATGACCCAGAATTTCCAAAGAAGGAACACAACAACAGAATTTTGACCCTGAAATGGTCAAACCAGCCTCTTCAATCCTAAACAACACTCTCTCTAGAGTTATTGCATATTCCCACACAAACCTCCTTATGTCAGGGTTCTCCGATAACACTTCATTACCATAATCAGTGAACGGTCCTTTAATTCCACCATCATCAATAAAAATACCAGCATGAGTAGGAACCTCATCCTGCAAAATCCAAGCCATCTGTGCTTGATAAACTTCCACTGAATTAGTTGCTCCTTGAGGCAACCTAGTGAGCTGAAATCTTCCCAAAGGAGTCTCAAAAGTTGTGAGAGGCCTTGAATCCGTATGTAGTTCTTTCTCATCATAAACACCCATAATATCACCCAAACCATAACACACCCTTCCAGCAAAAGCTTCAACAAAATCCTCTGCACTTGGCGGCATACCAGCATCCTTGATAGTGACTCTATTCAAGGCTCTAAGATCATGAACCACCCTCAACTTTCCATTCTGCTTCTTTACACAGAACACCGGACTTGAGTAACTGGATGTTGATTGTTCATATAACACAGTCCTGACTCTTTCCCTAACAATCTCTACAAAATCCTCTCGAATAGCGGCTGGAATCGGAATAAGTTTGATTTGCCAAGGTTCATGACAAACAACAGGAATCAAGTAAGGTTCCCCATAAGAGTGCTTCAATACACCCCTTTCCTCCTCAACAAATGCCATCGTTTTTTCCCTTAGCACAATAACGTGCAAAAACAACTTCTTTTCTTCCTCAGACAACCACCCATCAGGACCAAAATTAACAACTTTCAATCTTCCATGTTCACCCTAGCCGTCTCCACAAATTCTGGAGGATTCTTCACCAAAGGAGTACAGTATGGATCTCTTGACAAAGGAGGTCTTTTCAAAGGCGGATTCAAAACCACAGGCATAGGCTCATTGAAAGGCCTAATCTTCTGCGCTACCTTCTTATACTTTGTCGCTCCACCTTCAACTTGAGGGATCTTCAGGAAATCTTCACCACCAGACTTTTACACCCCAATCTCACCACTCCAAAACTTTTCCGCAATTCCACATCTTCATCCTCACTTCCAACTTTCAAATCTTCAAATCTTGATTCATCTTCTGAATCACATCTTCTAAAATTGTGCAGTTTATCCTCATTCTGGAGGTCCAAAAATAGATCTTGATGATCTTCTCTCTTCAAAATTCTCTGCAGTTTAACCTCATGCTGGAGGCCCAAAAATAGATCTTGATGATCTTCACAAAAATATTTTGCATCTTCTTTCTTCATTATCTTCAGATTTTTTTCTTGATTTTCTTGAATTATCTTGAAATTTTTATCTTCTTTTCTTGAGTTTTCTTCTGTCCTACAAAAATAACCAGGGGTTTCCCCAATGCTCACAGGTGTGGCACAAGTAATGTTTTTGAAAGGTGTAGAAGAAACCCTAGCGGTGCACAATTGGGAGGACTTACTTTTAGACCCCAATCTCACCGCCCCAAAACTTTTCCACATATCTTTAAATAAAGATATATAACCAATCTTCTTCTTTGAACTTGAATTAAAAATAATTAAGAATCTTGAGAGAGAACAGAGACTTGATAAAAAACTTGATGAATACTTGCAGAGAAGAGAAACATTAAAAAGAGAAAGTTGAAAATCCACTTGGTATATCTCCAAGGGAGCTGACCTACTACAACCTGGGATTTCCTCATCTCGGGGAGAGGTTGTAGCACTAGGGTGATCAGCCCTATTACTCTAAAAAATACAGACTCTCAATAGAGCCTGAGCCGCACTCCAAAAAACCAGAGGCAGCACCCACTTCTTTCCTTCTCCTGCAGCAATCCATGCACTGGCACATTGAAGATAAACCAGGCCTAGTCTCCCAACCATCCTCTCCAGGGGATGATAACCTCATGTGAAGCCTCCTTTCGTCTTCACCAGTAAACTCCAAACTGATTCCCAAATCAAATTGATAACCTATTCTTTCCTGAAAATCCATCAAGAATGGCCCACCCAAAACTGCTTTTACATTACCTTTAGCAATGTAAAAATGAACCTTCCCTGAGGCTCCTCCAACACCTAACTTTACAAACTCTGAAGTTCCAACCAATTCAGTGACATGGCCACCGATCCCTCTCAAATTCCCACCAATACCAGTTTTGATGGGGAGGCCCATATGAGTTGCCTCAAACAAAGAAATCAGGCTTATCTGAGAACCTGAATCCACCAATGCCCTTGCCTCCCTGCCATTCAGAGTGACATTGACATATCCCAGAGAAGCAGAAAAATGAGTTTCAAACCCCTCACCAAACTTTTCAGCAGAATCACAAATGTATTCTACTTCCCCAGAAGAAACTCTTCTCCTGGTCAACAACTTTTTCTGTCTATCAGCCAACCCTGGACTGATAGCATACAATTCCCCATAAGATAGGGAAACCTGACCCTGATTCATCCTTTCCAGGACAGATTCCATAACATTAACTTGACCAGACACTACTGGCCTCTCAAAGTGAGCTCTTTGCTTCACCACCTTGGTCCTAAAAGATTCTTGAGGACCAGCACCACCAACATATTTACCATTAACAGGAACCAAACCAGATCCCTCACCAGAACCTCTGACTCCAACAGGCTTTGGCAAGGAAGCCAAAGGGACATCCTCCTCAGAGTCAGAATCAACCTCCATTGGCATTGGCTCACCATTCAGGTCCAATGCACCAAAACTAGGGGGGCCCATGTCAGCCATACCCTTCTGCATCTTGTACAGCTCCTCTTTTCAGTACCTTTTCCTAGCTGCACTCAGCTTAGGATCATTCTTTGAAGCATTTGGCTTTGGTTGGGCCTAAGAACTGCTCTTAGGCCTACCCACCTTCCCTGCTTCCACATCATAAACACCAGCCAAGCATTCACCACTTGACTTTCCACCACAAGAATACAACTCCAAACCACCAAAGGAAGTAGAAAAAGAGACCTTATTGACCTCCTTCCCCTTTCCCTTGACGTCCTCATCTACCTTAACAGAAGACTTCCCCTGATCAGGAATCTCCTCAAACCTTGGCCTCATTTGATTGAGACCACCTCTTCTCCTGACCAAATCAACAGGAGCCTGCCCCTCACTGGGCTTCACAAAGGAACCGTCAGGGAACTTAAAAACCCTGCCATCAAACTCCACTTTTCCTTCAGACACATCTCTGTTCAGTGCCCAAAAATCATTGGACCTGTGCCCCCTCCTACTGCAATAAGAGCAAACCCAAGGATCACTCCTACCAGCCCTCCTTTCAAAATCTCTTGGCTGAGAAGGTGCCTTATTAACCTGTTTGGCCTCCTGGACAAAAATGTGGAGCTGTTTTTTCAGATCAGCCAACTGCTCCACCATTGGGTCTCTCTCCTGTTTGGCAACCTGCACCAAATTTTTCTCCTCCTTCTTCTCCCTAACTTCCTCTTCAGCCAAAGCCTCACTGACTTTGCTGACATACTTGGCACACCCCTCCTGATAGGTGTCCACAGCCAATAACTTCAAATGGGCCTCAACAGCCTCCTTCACCTTATCCAAGGCAGGCAACTTCTGGTCCCCATTAGAAAGAGTCTTCATAAACTCCTTTCTGGACAACTCCTTCAACACATCCATCCTGACATCTCTAGCCAGGGCAGACCAAAAAACATCCTTGGCAGCATTTTCATGTGCCAGCTCCTCCACTTCCACCGAATATTCCACCACAGGATCAAACTGTAGTAGAAACTTCCAGTAACTATGTAAGTTACCAATACCACCATAAGATTGCCATTCACTGACAACCTTGTTCAGATCCACCATAGTGAACCTGACACCCCATCTATCCACCATTTCCCTACACAACAATTTCCAATCCCTCTTCTTGTAGCCAGACATGGCCACAATTCCTTCTCCACTGACCTATCACCAATGAAGAAGATAATCTGCTTCACCATGTCCAGGTAGGAAGCACCATCCACTCCAGCAGCAGTTTCATACTTCTCTAGAAACCACTTGACATCCTCCCCATTAAACTTGGTACCATCCCAAGTTTTAATCCTCACACACTCCCTAACCATCACAGAAGGAGGACCATCCCCCCCACTGACAGTCACCACAGGAATAGCAGAACCAGAAGCCATTCCTCCAGTCCAAAACACCAAAAAGAGCCAACCAAAGAAAACAGAGATTCTAAAGAACTAGCAAGTTCTAACCCCACGTTGGGCGCCAGAAATGTAGACAATCCTATAGTACTAGCTATAGGCCTTGACCAAGGGAGTTGGAGAAAAACCAGAGAGAAAATCCCCTGTCCCTTTAGAAAAATAGAGTGAGATTTACTTGCTAAAGTAAGTTGGTTCTTGTTTTGCTAAAGCCCCTTTTTAACACACTTGACTGATTGATGAGCCAAGAAAGTAGTCCCCAGATAGACTACCAGACCAAAGAACTGAAATGTAGAACAAAGTCCACACCAGAGACAGCAAAGATACTTGATGTAGGCTGCAAATCCACACCAGAGACAGCAATAATACTTGCTATAGCTTGAAAGACCATAACAGAGAAAACAGTTGCCAAAGTTAAGTTAAATGAAGAACTTACTTGCAACAAACACAGCCAATTGTGGCCAGAAAACAGTGAAAACTGAGTGAGGAACAATGAGATCACCTCCAGATGGTTGTATGATGATTAAGGTTGCCCCAAACTGTCTTATTCACTATGTACACACAGACCACTAACTAAGAGCCCATGCGCACCCACCAATCTGGCGCCTGTACCCGCCAAATTGCACAAAAAACCCTCCTGGAGCGCTCCCCAACCTCCTAAAACAGAGGCGGGCGGGCTGCCTGACGTCGGAGATGCCGCCTGAAGCGGCCCGGCCTCCCTGAAGCCAGAAAACCAATAAAAACCACTAATCTACTTAGAAAAATTAGCTGCAACTACTAAAACCTTTAAAACACGGAATTTCACTATAACAACATTGAGACATGAAATATAGAGAAAAATTAGCTCTATCCAATGGTACTAAGCACTTAACCCTAAGACTTAAGGTTAGCCCGTAAAACACGAAAAACAAAATTAAACAGCAATCTTTTATAAATGAAAAATGAGGAAATGACCCCTTAAAACTCAGAATATGAAAAATGTCTACAAGACATAAAATATAGAGAAAAACCAGGGCTATCCAATGATAGTACCCACATACCCGCAGACCCAATATCCACGGAATAAAACCAGAAAAAAACCAAATTCCTTAACAGATGTCAATTAAGACATGCACAAACAGCGCCAAATCATACAACAAAGGCCCCTGCCAATGTTGGAAGACCACAACAGCTTCTTTTGAGTAACAGAGTGAACAGTGCTATTATAAGCAAATTCAAGCCCTGGGAGCAAGGTAACCCAGTCATGAGTAAGTCTTTCATTATCTTTATATTCCAACCCAAAGTCACAATATGTCAGCCAGACTATTCCAGGAGCCCAGTAAATGATGTGTTACCTTATAGAACCTGAAAGAGGGCGTATGAATTATATTTAATGTATATAAATTAATATTTTATTGCATAATAAAATTATATAAATATCTTATTATAAATTATATAAACTTATGCTGAATTAAATTGATTGCATACCTTGTTGCATCAAAACATGTCAATTGTTTCACTTAGAAATACTGAAAATAGATTGTATTACTTGTTTTGATTTGTTTTTCCCATAGTTAGTAGATTGCATGGTTGTTTAGTTACTTGTTAATCTATAGAAACTAATTTGGGGAATTTGGGATGGGAATTTTACAGTCTTAATTGGGATTCTTGTTATTTTTCGTATATTTTTCTCTTAGTTACTATGTTACAAATGTCTACTCTTATCTTTTTGTTTTACTTCATTACTCTTTTGTATATAGTCATTTGTAGCGCTTCATGGGACCATTGCCTATAAAAGGGCCTTGGATAATCCCCTGTAGAGGCATCACTTACTATACACTCAACAAATTAAATATAATTTTATCACGTTTATTATTATTTTTATTAGTATTACAATCTAATTAAAGATTCTATATAACAATTAAAAGGTTGCCTTAAGTCTGATAGTGATCAAAGTGTTTGCCGCGCAGAATCCTTACTTTAAATAATATTATTATTAATAAAGCCTAAATTTTTGTCATCTCTCAAGTTACTCCTCGTTGCTTTTCTTTTAAATAAATTAAATAATCTATTATATTTTATTTCTTTTACTTTTCTCCTTGTCCTCCTCCATTTCTCCTCTTTTCCTTACCTTCTTCTAGACGATTGACCGACAACTGAGGGCCTTTCCAAACGACGATGACGATCAAGCCTGGCGACGAATGACAAACGCACGGACCACCTAGCAAAAAAGAAACTTTTGCCGCGAACGTGTTTCGAACTTGGGTTCGATTTCTTAGGTTTATATTATTTTCAAGTGATTTTTCGATCACTATAGTAAGTTCACCTTTGCACCTCTCACTCATATTACTATATTTTTACTGCAATAACAGTGATTGTGGCTTAATTGCTGATTCACTGAGTGTAAGTGTTCAATTATAAATTTTTTTTTTCCTAGTTGACCATTATAGAGTGTTAAACCCTCTTAGTCCTAGAAGAATTAACATTTTTATTAATACAAATTGAATTATTAAATTAATTTTTCTTATTAATTATTGTTAATTTTGGTTGACTTAAAAGTACTTTGTGCTTAGTCCCAAATATATTGCCATATTTAATTTGGTAACTAATTGGTTGAATTAACTTGATTTTTTATTCCCAATTTAACCTTGCAATCCATTTTATTAATTAATTTTTTATAATTATTACTTTATATTAAAAAAAAAAATTTTAATTTAATTAATTAAAAAAAATTTTATTTTTGGAGCAATTATTAACTAACTTTTATTAATTTTTTTAAAGTTAATTAATCATCCCACTATTATGTGCAACAATTTGGCTGAAAAAATGGATAACATGCAAGTGGATGAAATTGAAATTGACTATGATGCTGATACTGTGAGTTCTTCTAAAGTTGAACATAAAAAATCTTATGCTAACACAAAAAATTCACATACTTCAGGATGTGGAAATGAAAGGAGAAGTAAACAAACCAAACCCCCTTCCCCCAGCACAACAGAAGGAAGTAAAGCCTCTAGTACCTCAAGAAGGTCTTCCAAAAGGATTCAAAATAAAAAAGCTTCCTCTACCACAACAAATCAGCAACCTTTTCAGTCATATAAAAGAGCTGAAGACAGAAAATATGAGGTACAAAGCAAAAGTAGACACCTTGTGGGATCAGTTTCAAGAACTCAGGAACCAAAATCAGGCCCAGGCCCCTCCTCAGTTGCCTCCCAATCAGCCTCAGTTTCAGGCTCAACCTTCACAGCCACCCAGCTCAACCATCCAAAATCCAAATACTATGGAAGTAGAGCAATGGAAATGGGATTATCTAATGAGTCACTACCAACAGAATGTGCAACACCCTCCTCATCATCAGCCTGGCCCATCCAGAACACCCAATTTCCATCCACCTTCTCATCCCTACCAACAAAGCAGGAGAAAGAAGGCCCAATCACAATCCCAAACTCAGTCTCAGGGGAAGTTTCCTCCTCTGCCATGGTAATTAATTTGGTTGATAGTCACTTGGGTATGTTTTCTAATAAAACTTCTTCTGCAGGTAATATTATTGAACATAGTGAAAGAACAGTTAAATCTGTTAAAAGACAGCTTCCTGTAACTAGTAGCCCTATTGATGTAATTAGCAAATTGTCATTTGATGAACCTTTACATTTAACTTCTACTTCTTTAATTAATCCTTCTCTTGCAATTAAAAATGATTCTGTTCCCCCTGAAATCTATACCTTAATTGAAAGAACTTCTGAGGAAATATTGAAAGATAACCTTGATTTTAATGTTGTGAAAGACAAACATTTGAGAGATGTGTTAATCCATGAAAATGATAGATTAAATAATTTACACTTGCAATGTAAAGTGAGTTCTTCTGTACAAGATACAGCTTATTTAAAAATCAAAGAAACCTTGAATATTGTTCTTAGTCAACAAAAACAAATAAGAAGTGACCATAGAGCTATCTCAGATAGAAATATCAGTCTACATAAGACCTTGAGTGAATTGAAACCCCTTATTGAAGAAAATTATTCATTAAAAAATGATATAAAATCTCTGCAAAATGAGTTTAAAAAGCTAAGAAATGATTTCTATGCACTAAGTGCCAAACACTCAGTTTCTGAGGACAGAAATGTTCTATCTCTTGCAAAAGTAAATGACCAGATGTCTGAAATTCCAAGAATAAGAAACTATGTGTCTGACCTGCAGGAAAAATTCTCAACCTTAACCATCAATAATGAATTGAATGAGAATGCTGTCAATAAGCTGCATAAAAATAAAGGAAAAAAACCTGAGCAAAGTTCATCCTTTCTTCCTCATATTTCAACCATTAAACAAACTGACAATGAGTCTGTAAAATATTTTGCTACTAGCAAAAAATCTTGTGATGGTCATGCACCAGCTGTTTCTGTAAATAATGAAATTTCTGAACACCTGGCTAAACTTCAGGAATTATTATTAATGAATAATTCAAACCAAAAAGTAGACCATCCCAGTAGTCAGAAAAATTGGCCTAAGTTAGACCAATATCCTACCTTTGATGGTGATTCTTCCTCTGATTGGAAACACTTTATCCAAAGAATTGATAATTTAAAGAGATCTTATAAACTACCTGATGAGGAAATTGTTTCTAAGCTAATTTCTTTATTTTCCAATGTAGCCTTGATGTGGTATGAATCTGTTCTTTTAGATGACAATCATTATACATGGAATGATTGGAAATCCTTGATTGAAAATCAGTTTGGTGGTTCAAAATTCAGGTTAGCTCAACAAAGACTGTATGAGAATACTAGATATTTACCCTCCTCTGTTGAAAAGCCCATTGTTTTTCTTATGAAACTGACAAAAATCCTAAGAGCAATTGATCCAAAGATGGATTATGATATTTGGAGAGATAAAATCTTGTATAAATTACCAAATTCTCTTAGAGATTTGATTGTGGCTAGAACTGAGCATGTAAGGGAAAATTCTTCTTTCATTAATATCTGTAATGAGGTACTACTCAACCATAGATATGAACCAAAGAATTACCTTGGTAAATCTTATAATGATCAGAATAAACCTTCTACAAAGCTCCCAGAAAAATCTGGTAAACCCTCTGCCCCAGTTGCACCTAAAAAATATGCAACAAATACTTGTTATAAATGTAACAAACCGTGGCAGAAGGGTCATGTTTGTGACAAGAAAATTCATCTTGTTGAACAAAATGAAGACACTGATGAAGTTGAACTTGATGTCAATAATTCTTCCAGGGAATGTGAAAGTAATATCTCCTATGACATTGATTCTGTTAATGATGTTTTAATGTTAGAACAAGATGTCCATTATTTAAATAATATATCTGAAGAATGTGCATTGGATTTATCTTCAGTAGAAAATGCTGAGATAATTAAAGATATTACTAACAATTCTATACCTATATCCCCTTTGAAGGCACCTGTTATCATTAATGGTAAAAATGTTGATGTAGTTCTTGATTCTGGTGCTGGAGGAAGTTTAGTGTCTGAAAAAGATTTAGCTTCAGTGGATAAGGAATATTTGAGTAAATTATTACCTATAACTTCTGAAAAATGGAGAGGGTATGGTTCTACCTTATTTCTTATTGGCAAATACAAAACCTCTGTATTTTTCAAATATAATGGTGGTTTTGTCAGAGCTATTTGTGAGTTTGTTGTCATGAAAAATGATAATTTAAGCAATTGGTTTATTATGGGAAATGATATTTTAACCATGTTTGGTGTGAAACTGGACCCAGCAAATAATTGCTTTACCTTAGGAATGAATGGGAAAAGGAAATTTAAAATTTCCTCTCCTAGAACTTCTGGGAATTTGTTGAAATCTTGCAACTCACTGATCCAGTGTAAAGGCAGAACAACAACTGAAATGGATGATTTATTAAATGAAATAAATACTGCTTCTTTTGGTGATCAGTTGACTAGTGAACAAAAGGATTCTATTGTTGCCTCTATTACCTCTTTCCCTATGGCTTTTGCTCATGGTTCTCATGTCTTGGGAATTGTTCAGGAAGAAATGAAAATTACCTTATCCTGTAATTTGAGTGATATTCCTCCTACCCTTAAGAAAAAACCATATCCTGCTTCTCCATCAAAAAGAAAATATATTGAAGATAATATTGCAACATTATTAAAAATGAATATCATTGAAAAAGTAGATAACACCCCTAAATATTGTGTCATCTCCCCAGTCTTGATTTCTTATGAAAAAGATAAGGCTAGATTATGTGGAGATTACAGAGCTTTGAACACTTATACTGTTGATGATATCTATCCTTTACCCAGAATTAATTCAATACATGCTACCTTGCAAGGTGCAAAATTTATTAGTTGTCTGGATGGTAATAAAGGTTATCATCAAGTTCCAATTGAGAAAAATTCTCAAAAATTTTTGCTTATTGCTACTCATATGGGAATATATAAGTATGTTAGGATGCCATTTGGCCCTAAAAATGCTCCTTCAGTTTTCCAGAAAGTCATGGATAACACTTTCCATCAAGAAATTATTGAAGGTTGGCTCATGGTTTATATTGATGACATTATTGTTTTTTCTAAAACTTTTGATGAACATATGATTCACTTGAATAGAGTTTTCCAAAAAATGGATGAAATCAATATGACCGTATCCTTAAAAAAGTGTAAATTTGGTTTTCAATCTTTGAAAGTCCTTGGCCATGTTGTGTCAGGCTTACAAATTTGTGTAGACCACAACAAAGTTGCTGCCATTCAAAATGTGAAAGCACCAACTTCTGTAAGAGAAATCCAAAGTTTTTTGGGGATGTGTGGCTATTATAGACAATATATTAAAAATTATCAGGTCATAGCCTTGCCTATTACTAAACTGACCAGAAAAGATTTTGCCTTTCTCTGGAATAATGACTGTCAAAAAGCTTTTAATACATTGAAAAGTTGCTTAATGACAGCCCCTATATTGGCTCTTCCAGATTTTAACAAGCCATTTGTCCTGTATACAGATGCTAGCTTTATTGGTCTGGGAGCTGCCCTTCACCAGAAACAAATTATTAATGATAAATCCTCAGAGGTTGTAATTTGTTATATTTCAAGAACCTTAAGAAATAGTGAATTGAAATATGGTGCCACTCAATTGGAGTGCTTAGCAGTTTTTTGGGCTCTTGAGAAGCTTCATTACTATTTGGATGACCAAAGATTTGAGTTGGTAACTGACTGTAGTGCTGCGAAGTCCCTCTTAAATGTGAAGAAACCTAACAGACATATGTTCAGGTGGCAACTTGCTGTTCAAGAATACAGAGGACGTATGACAATTATCCATAGGGCTGGTAATGTTCACTCCAATGTTTATATGCTCTCAAGATTGCCTCTTCCAAATAATGACTCAAATCCTGCTTATGTACCTGAAGATGATACTGTTCATATCCATGGTATATTTGTAGTAGATATGGAGGAAGAGTTATTGCAATTAATACTGGATTCATATGAGAAGGATTCTGATTTAAATAAATTGGTTACTATCTTAAATGATCCTAAGAATGCTTCAATTCATGCATTAATAAAAACTTTTCCTGCAAAGTATCAAATTGCTTTGAGTAAAGGAAAGTTTTCTATTGAAGATGGTTATATATATTATAGAAGAAAGCTTACTAATGTAATTGTGATTCCTCCTTCTATGAAAGAAACTATCCTCAAACTTTGTCATGATGACATATTAGCTGGTCATTTTTATCTTGAAAAAACATTAATTAGAATCAAAAACACTGCATGGTGGGCTAATATGTCTGAAGACACAAAATTATATGTTGAATCTTGTGACTCCTGCCAAAAATCTAAAAGGTTAACAGGTAAGAGAGAAGGGTTATTACAACATATTGAAGCACCTAGTGCTCCCTGGCAAATCATTAATATGGATTTTGTCACTGGTCTTCCTGTTGCAGGTAAAGACAGCTTTAACTCTTGTTGGGTAATAGTTGATAGATTCACAAAAATGTGCAAATTTATTCCAACCCACAAAGATGTATCCACCAAAGAATTAGCTTTCTTATGGTGGTCTTACATGTTTAATATTATTGGTTTTCCAAAAGCCATTATCTCTGATAGGGATCCAAAATTTACTTCTGAGTTTTGGACCTCTTTGATGGATATTTGTGGCTGTGAGTTGAAATTGTCTACAGCTCACCATCCTCAGACTGATGGTCTAGCTGAAAGAATGATTCAAACTCTGGAAGATATGATTAGAAGGTATTGTGCCTTTGGTTTAGAATATAAAGACAATGACAGATTTACTCATGATTGGGTCACTCTATTGCCTGGTCTTGAATTTGCATATAATAGAACTATTCATTCTGTCACTGAGAAAAAGCCTTTTGAGCTTTGGTTAGGCTATGTCCCACATACTCCTGCTCAGATTCTCAATAATAAATTACCTAAGTTGTAACTACACCCTGGTGTAAAATCTTTCATGCAAATGCAACAGCTATGCAGAAAACATGCTCAGAGCTGTATTGATAAAGCATTTGAATATGAAAAGAAAAGATGGGATAAATCCCATAAAGAATACACATTTAACAAGGGTGATGAAGTGTTAATCTCTACTGTCCATTTCAATTTACAAGGTAACCACAAATTAAAAGATCCTTTTGTAGGACCATTTGTTGTTAAAAGAATGGTTGGTGATAATGCAGTGGAAGTTGTATTGTATTCTCCATATGATAGGAAACATCCTGTTTTTCCCATTTCTTTGCTTAAACCTTATACTTCCAACAGTGACTTATTTCCCAAAAGAAGGGGAAGACCTAAGAAAAACCCTCAGGAAGTCACAGAAATAGCAGAAATTGATAAAATTCTCAATGATAGAATTATCACTTCTGAAAGAGGTGCTGAATATTTATTGAGATATAAGAACAAATAATCTGAACATGATGCATGGATACCTAGCAAGGAGATTTCAAATCTGCCTACTCTGTTGAAAAAATACAAAAAGAAAAAATCATAGCATTTTTTTTATTGTTTTTTTTTGAGTGAGGGAGTGTCAGCCAGGCTATTCCAGGAGCCCAGTAAATGATGTGTTACCTTATAGAACCTGAAAGAGGGCGTATGAATTATATTTAATGTATATAAATTAATATTTTATTGCATAATAAAATTATATAAATATCTTATTACATATAAGTGTTATATTGATTTTATTGTTTATGTAAATTTTATACATTTAAATTAAACATAATAAATTTTATATTCTACAAATAAATGGCGCATTTTTATGTATTTAATAATTATAAATTAATATTTAATTAATTGAAAATATATATTATAATTATAAGTGTAAAATTGACTTATAATATATTTAAATTAATTATTTACATTTATATATTAAATTACATCTTTCATATAGTATTGAACAATAAGTAATGGCACTTCTTTTGACCCTTAATTGTGTCAGAAAGAAAATTAAATAAATTATAATACTTATTTTATAAAATAGTATTATAATTTCTCAAAGTAATTTAATTAATTGTTTCAGTTAACTAGTATTTAACTACATAAGTGAAAAAAATTAAATTATATAAACTTATGCTGAATTAAATTGATTGCATACCTTGTTGCATCAAAACATGTCAATTGTTTCACTTAGAAATACTGAAAATAGATTGTATTACTTGTTTTGATTTGTTTTTCCCATAGTTAGTAGATCGCATGGTTGTTTAGTTACTTGTTAATCTATAGAAACTAATTTGGGGAATTTGGGATGGGAATTTTACAGTCTTAATTGGGATACTTGTTATTTTTTGTATATTTTTCTCTTAGTTACTATGTTACAAATGTCTACTCTTATCTTTTTGTTTTACTTCATTAATCTTTTGTATATAGTCATTTGTAGCGCTTCATGGGACCATTGCCTATAAAAGGGCCTTGGATAATCCCCTGTAGAGGCATCACTTACTATACACTCAACAACTTAAATATAATTTTATCACGTTTATTATTATTTTATTAGTATTACAATCTAATTAAAGATTCTATATAACAATCAAAAGGCTGCCTTAAGTCTGATAGTGATCAAAGTGTTTGCCGCGCAGAATCCTTACTTTAAATAATATTATTATTAATAAAGCCTAAATTTTTGTCATCTCTCAAGTTACTCCTCGTTGCTTTTCTTTTAAATAAATTAAACACCACACAATATGGGGGGCGGACTTGCTAGCAAGTCCGCAACCTTGGACCCAAACTCACCATAGATTGAACACACATTGAGCTATTGATAAAGGAGCCATACAATCAGGAATGAACACCACTCAGAAGAACAGTTTTAGGTGGGTGTTCAAGTAGAGTTCAGTATGGGTTCAGTATGAGTTCAGTCTGAGTTCCATCTGAGTTCCATCTGAGTTCAGGTTGAGGACTTGCTAGCAAGTCCACCCCCTATATTGCATAGTGAAATAATCTATTATATTTTATTTCTTTTACTTTTCTCCTTGTCCTCCTCCATTTCTCCTCTTTTCCTTACCTTCTTCTAGACGATTGACCGACACAATACCTTCTAATCATATCCTCTAGAGTTTTAGTCATTCTCTCAGCTAGGCCATCAGTCTGGGGATGGTGAGCAGTAGATAATTTTAATTTACAACCACATATATCCATTAAAGACATCCAGAGCTCAGATGTAAACTTGGGATCTCTGTCAGATATAATGGCTCTAGGGAATCCAACTATATTGAACATAAAAGACCACCATAAGAAAGCTAAGTCATTGGTGGAGACATCCTTATGGGTGGGAATGAATTTGCACATTTTAGTAAATCTATCCACTATTACCCAACAAGAATTATAACTGTCTTGACCTGCTACAGGAAGAACAGTGACAAAATCTATATTAATGATTTTCCAAGGAGAATCAGGTGCTTCAATATGTTGTAATAACCCTGTTTTCTTACCTTTTAACCTTTTAGATTTCTGGCAGGAATCACAAGATTCAACATATAATTTTGTATCTTCAGACATATTAGCCCACCAAGCAGTGTTTTTGATTCTGATCATTGTTTTTTCAAGATCGAAATGACCAGCTAATATCTCATCATGAGAAAGTTTTAGGATTGTTTCTTTCATAGAAGGAGGAATTAGAATTACATTAGTAAGATTACTTCTATAATAAATATAACCATCTTCAATAGAAAACTTTCCTTTAATAAAATCATTTTGATACTTTGCAGGAAGAGTCTTAATCAATGCTTGAATTGAAGCATTCTTAGGATCATTTAAGATAGTAACTAATTTATTTAAATCAGAATCTTTATCATATGAATCCAGAATTAATTGTAATAACTCCTCTTCTATATCAACTATTAATATACCATGGATATGGATTGTATCATCTTCAGGTACATAGGCAGGATTTGAGTCATTATTTGGCAGAGGCAATCTGGAAAGCATATCAACATTGGAGTGAACATTTCCCGCTCTATGGATAATTGTCATTCTTCCTCTGTACTCTTGAACAGCAAGTTGCCACCTAAACATATGTCTATTGGGTGTTTTTAGGTTTAAGAGGGACTTCACAGCACTACAGTCAGTTACCAATTCAAACTTTTGGTCATCTAGGTAGTAATGAAGCTTCTCAAGAGCCCAAACAACTGCTAATCACTCTAATTGAGTGGCACCATATTTCAATTCACTATTTCTCAATTTTCTTGAAATATAACAAATTAAAACCTCTGAGGATTTATCATTAATAATTTTTTCTGGTGAAGGGAAGCACCCAGACCAGCAAAGCTAGAATCTGTGTACAGGAAAAAAGGTTTGTTGAAATTTTGAAGAGCCAAAATAGGGGCATTCATTAAACAACATTTTAATGCATCAAATGCTTTTTGACAGTCATTATTCCAGATAAATGCAACATCTTTTCTGGCTAGTTTGGTGAGAGGCAAATCTATGACCTGATAATTTTTAATATATTGTCTATAATAGCCACACATACCCAAAAAACTTTGTATTTCTCTTACAGAAGTTGGTGCCTTAACATTTTGAATTGCAGCCACTTTGTTGTGATCCACACAAATTTGTAGGCCCGACACAACATGGCCAAGGACTTTCAAAGATTCAAAACTAAATTTAAACTTTTTCAAGTACAAGGTCATATTAATTTCATCCATTTTATGAAAAACTCTATTTAAGTGAATCATATGTTCATCAAAAGTTTTAGAAAAAACTATAATATCATCAATATACACCATGAGCCATCCCTCAATTATTTCCTGATGGAAAATGTTATCCATGACTTTTTGAAAAACTGAGGGGGCAATTTTAGGGCCAAATAGCATTTTAACATACTTATATATTCCCATATGAGTAGCAATAAGTAAAAAAATTTGAGAATTTTTCTTAACTGGAACTTGATGATACCCTTATTACCATCCAGACAACTAATAAATTTTGCACCTTGCAAGGTAGCATGTATTAAATTAATTCTGGGTAAAGGATAAATATCATCAACAGTATAAGTGTTTAATGCTCTGTAATCTCCACATAATCTAGCTTTATCTTTTTCATAAGACATTAAAACTGGAGAGATGACACAATATTTTGGTGTAACATCTACGTTTTCAATAATATTCATACTCAATAAAGTGGAGATATTATCTTCTATATCCTTTATTTTTGTGGGAGAAGCAGGGTAAGGTTTTTTCTTTAGGCTAGGAGGTATTTCATCCAAATTTCAAGATAGAGAAATTTTCATTTCAACTTTAACCAAGCCTAACACATGGGAAACATGAGCAAAAGCTATTGGGAAAGATTGAATTAAGGCTACTATTGAATCTTTTTGGTCATCAGTTAATTGATCACCAAATGAAGCCGTTTTAATTTCAGAAAATAGTACATTCATTTCCTCTGTTTGTCTACCTTTAAATTGGATCAAAGAATGACAAGATTTTAACAAGGGTGCAGAATGTTTTTTTAGAAGAAGATATTTTAAATTTTCTTTTCCCATTCATTACCAAAGTGAAACAATTATTTTCAGGAGCCAATATAATGCCAAACATGGTTAAAATATCATTTCCCATGATAAACCAATTGCTTAAATTGTCATTTCTCATCACAACAAATTCACATATAGCTCTGACAAAACCACCATTATATTTAAAGAATACAGTGGTTTTGTATTTTCCAATGGGAAATAAAACAGAACCATAACCTTTCCATTTTTCAGATGTCATAGGTAATAATTTTCATTGATAATCATTATCTACAGAAGCAAGTGCTTTTTCAGACACTACACTTCCTCCAGCTCCAGAGTCAAGAATAACTTCAAAATTTTTACCATTAATGATAACTGGTGCCCTAAAAGGTGATATTAATATGGAACTGTCAGTAATATCTCTAATTACTTCAGCATTTTCTACAGAAGATAATTCAATATCACAATTATCAGACCAATTATCTAAATATTGGATATCCTTTTCTAAAACCAGAAATTCCTGAGAAGACTCATGGTCATAAGAGATATTGCTATTACAGTCACTGGAGGAATCATCAAGATCAGCTGGAGTATTTTCAGATTCCTCATTTTGTTCTAAAAGATGAATTTTCTTGTCACAAATATGTCCTTTTTGCAATGTTTTGTTACATTTAAAACAAGTATTAGTTGCATATTTCTTTGGAGAAACTGGGGCAGAGGGTCTAACAGTTTTTTCTGGAAGTTTTGTGGAGGGCTTTTGTTGTTCATTATAAGATTTAACAGGATAATTCCTTGGTTCATATCCATGATTTAGTAGGACTTTATTACAGATATTAATAATGGAAGTATTCTCTCTCACATGCTCAGTCCTTGCCACAGTCAAATCTCTCAGAAAATTTGGTAGTTTATAGACAATTTTATCTCTCCAAATATCATAATCTATTTTAGGATCCATGGCTCTAAGAATTTTTGTAATTTTCATAAGGAAAACAATAGGTTTTTCAGGAGAGGAGGACACATATTCAGCATTCTCATATAATCTCTGCTGGGCAAGCCTGAATTTGGAACCACCAAATTTATTTTAAATCAATTTTTTCCACTCTTTCCAAGTATAATGTTGATTGTCCAGTAAAACAGATTCATACCACATTAAAGCTACATTGGAAAATAAAGAAATTAATTTAGAGACAATTTCTTCATCTGACAATTTATAAGAGTTTTTCAGATTATCAATTCTCTGAAAAAAGTGTTGCCAGTCAGATGAAGAGTCACCATTAAAAGTGGGATATTGATCCAGTTTGGGCCAATTTTTCTGGCTACTGGGATGGTCCATCCTTTGGTTTGAATTATTCATCAATAATAATTCTTGAAGTTTAGCCAGGTGTTCAGAAATCTTATTGTTTACAGAAACAGCTGGTTCATGACCATTAAAAGATTTTTTGCTAGTAGCAAAAGATTTTACAGACTCATTGTCAGTTTGGTTAATGACTGGAATATGGGGAAGAAAAGAGCTACTCTGTTCAGGTTCCTTTCCCTTAATTTTATGCAGCTTATGGGCAGAATTCTCATCTATACCATAATTATTGATGGTTAAGGCTGAAAATTTTTCCTGAAGGTCAGACACATAGTTTCTTATCCTTGGAATTTCAGACATCTGGTCATTCATTTTTGCAAGGGATAAATCATTTCTGTCCTCAAAAACTGTGTGTTTGGTACTTAGTGCATGGAAATCATTTTTTAGTTTTTTCAACTCATTGTGTAGAGATTTAATTTCAACTTTTAATGAATAAGTTTCCTCAATAAGCGGTTTCAATTCACTCAAGTTTTTATGCAGACTGATATTCTTATCTGAGATAGCTCTATGGTAACTTCTTATTTGTTTTTGTTTGCTAAGAAAAATATTCAAGGTTTCCTTGATTTTAAAATAAGCTGTATCTTGTGCAGAAGAACTCACTTTACAATGCAAGTGCAAATTATTTAATCTATCACTCTCATGTATTAACACATCTCTCAAATTTTTGTCTTTCACAACATTAAAATCAAGTGTATCTTTCAATATTTCTTCAGAATTTTTCTCAATTAAAGTATAGACTTCAGGGGAAACAGAATCATTCTTAATTGCAAGAGCAGGATTAATAAAGAAGTAGAAGTCAAATGTAAAGGTTCATTAAATCATAATTTGCTAATTACATCATTGGGGCTACTCATTAAAGGAAGTTTTCTTTTTAAGGGTTTAACTGTTCTTTCACCAGGATCCACAATATTACCTGTGGAAGAAGATTTTGTATTATACATACCAACATGTGTATCAAACAAATTACTTACCATGGCAAGGGAGGAAACTTCCCCTGTGCCTTCTTTCTTCTGCCTCCCTGATAAGGATGGGGCTGAGGAGATGGATGGTAGGTTGGTGTCCTGGATGGGCCAGGGTGTTGAGCTGTTGGTTGCTGAACATTCTGTTGGTAATGGCTCATCAAGTAATCCCATTTCCACTGCTCCACCTGCAGAGTGTTTTAATTTTGAGAGAAGGAGCTGGGTGCCTGATGGGGCTGAGGTTGAGGCTGAGGCTGAGAGGCTGGGAAAGGAGGAGTTTGAGCCTTTTTGGGATTTAATAACTCCTGCATTTGTTGCCAGAGTGTGTCTAATCTTGCCTTGTACTTCATACTTTCTGCCTTCAGTTCTTTTATGTGACTGGAAAGGTTGTTTACTTGTTGAGTCAGTGATATCTTTTTTATTTTTAAAAACTTTAGTGGATTTTCATGATTTATCAGAGGTTTTGCTTCTTTCAGAGGTGTTTGGTGAGGGGGGTTCGCCACTTCTCCTGCCATTTCCCCATCAGATTCAGTGTCAACATCCACCTAAATCTCATCCACATGTAAGTTATCCATGCTGTTATCCAAACTACTGGACATTAAAACTGTGAACAAAGAATCAAAATTATTTTAATTATTCAAAATTTTATTTTCAAAATAAAATTTTATTTATTTATTTTTCAACAAAACAAAAATTTAAATTTTTATTCAAAAATCAATTAATTAACAAAAAATGTAATACAAATATATGTAATTACAATTGTATATTAAGAAATACCAATAATTATAATGGGACCAATTAACAAAGGTTTTATAAGTCAACCAAAAATAATTAATACCAAAAAAATATATTGGCAATATTGGGACTAAGCACTGAGTACTATTTTGGTCAACCAATAAATCAAAAAATATTTTAATAAAATTAATTTAATAATATATTAAAAATTTAATGATCTTCTAGGACTAAGAGTATAACGCTATTATGGTCAAATAGGAATAAAAAAAATTTGAACACTTACACTCAGTGAATCAGCAATTAAGCCACAATCACTGTTATTGAAATAAAAATTTAATAATATAAGTGAGAGGTGCAAAGGTTAACTTACTATAGTGATTGAGAAATCACTTCAAAATTATATATTATTTAATTTAATATAAACCTAAAAGTTCAACCCCAAGTTTGAAACACCATTGCGGCAAAAATTCTAATTTTTCTTGAGTGGTCTGTGTGCAATGTTGTTTGTCGCAAGGTGGCATATTGTTGTTGTCGTTTGGAAAGGCCTCCAAGTGTGAGCTGGTCATCTAGAAGAAGAAGAAGAAGAAGAAGAAAGAAATAAAAGGGAACTAGGATAAGGTGAGAGACAGTAGTTAATAATAAATGAGAATTTAAATTTTAATTAAATTAAGAGAGAGAAATAAAGGAATGCAACAACATTTGCCTGAGTAGAGACACAACAGGAGGTTAAATTTAAATATAATAATAATTATTTTAATAAGTTATATCTCAGTGCGCGGTTCAAAATTATTATTATTAATAGACTTAGAGCAACCTTTAATTATTTATATAATATTTAGATTAGAATTTTAATACTAATTAAAATAGAAATAAATGTATTATATTGAAAAGATATGTTCAAGTTGAGTGTATAATAAGTGATGGGCTAAAGGGGATTACCCAAGGCCTTTTTATAGACAAGGGGACATCTGAAGTGCCACAAATCAGTATATACAAAATAGTAATAAGCTAAAACAAGAATATAAATGAATAGAAATAAAACATAGATATTAAGAGAAAAACATGAAACAAGTAACTAAACCCATGAATAAGTAACTAGTTTTTCCC
Source organism: Hemileia vastatrix (assembly GCA_030280995.1). Lineage (NCBI taxonomy): Eukaryota > Fungi > Basidiomycota > Pucciniomycetes > Pucciniales > Zaghouaniaceae > Hemileia > Hemileia vastatrix. Next base: position 25,825,982 of record JASXTE010000005.1, read on the forward strand.
ACCATAATTTCCTAAACCAGTTAATTAAAATAGTGAGTAACTAAGTAAGTCTGAAGCATAAGAACTGTGAGAAAAAGAATCCAAAACAGACATTAAAGTAGGATGTAAGTGTTTTAATTGAAACAAAAAATTATTTTGATGCAAAATTTTATGTAAGCAAGTTAACCTAGTGTAAAGCAAAATTAATTAATTTTTTAAACTATGTAATTAAATCAATAACTAGTTTGAATGAAACAAATATATAATTTAATGATATTACTAATTTAAAATGAGAACTTGAATACTATTTTATTAAATAAGTGTTTTAATTTATTTAATAATTTACTGACAAAATTAAGGGTCAAAAAAGCACCAATAATTATGGATAATATTTTATATGAAAAGGTTAATTAAATATTTAATTTAAATAATTAATGTAATTACAATATAAGATAATTAATAAGATGTAATTATAATATAAAAATGTAAATAATTATTTATTTATTAAATAAATAAAAAATGCATCCCTTTATATGGAATATGATAATTAAATTGATGTATACTTAATTTATATGATAATAAAATTAAAATAAAATTTATTTTACTTATAAAATAAAATATTTATATAATATATTATGTAATATAAATTTAATGTAAATACATAAGCTGCAATTATTATGTCCTCTTTTAATTTCAATAAAATTGTATGTTTATTTACTGGGCTCCTGGAACAACCTGGCTGACGAGTGAAGTGACATTCACTTCTACAGCTAAGTTGCAAAAAGCTTGCGGAATTTAGGACATTGGGGGTACCCCCCCAACCTATCCCTGACCCTTTTAAATAGGCAAATCTTTTATTATTATTTATTTTTAGTTTTATTTTTTTAGTTTTATTTTTTTTTGGTGAGAACAACTTTTTGATTTTTCCAACCAAAAATTCTGGCCAGGCTTTTGTGACTTGACAGTAAAGTGCATGTTTTTTTTTTGGGGGGGGAGGAAGAAGGAGGAGTTGGAGATGAAAAACCTGCAAGCTTTTCCAGGTTTTGCTGTAAAAATAATTTTTTTCACTGTTTTAAACTCTCTCATCATCACTAACCGGGTTCTCCCATTCTTTATAATCTCTACAACATCTATGGTAGCAGTGTCAGCACTTTGTCCAGAGTGAAACAATAGTATTTTGTTACTCACCTATGGTAGCAGTGTCAGCGCTTCATCCGGAGTGAACCGGTGTTAGACATGTCAGATGCACCACAGACTATATACACTTTATGTACTTAACAATCACTAAGCTATCATACTACACATATCACCCCCCCTCTTAGTGATTTCCCTATAACCATCCCTTGCCAAAAACAAGTAGAGAAATTTGAAATTAAATAAAAAGAAAAGAAAAGAAGGAAAAACATAGAAACTAGAAAATTCCTAATAAATATCTCTTTTCTTTCCAAAAATTTGGTCCCAAATTCTTTGTCAACAAATCTGCCACCTGATCTTTAGTTGATACCCACATAATGTCAAGTTCACGTTGATGAACTTGTTCATTGAAAAAGTAGAAATCTCTGTCAACATGCCTACAACGTTTGTCAGAGGGTTTATCAGTGGCTGCTACAATTGCACCTTTGTTGTCGCAATACAGAGTTGTTGGACCATGGCACAAATCCACTTCATGTAGAAGGTTACGCATCCAAAGAGCTTGACGTGCTGCATTTGACATTGCCATTAATTCAGAGTGAAGTGAAGCTGTGGCCACCCTTGATTGATTCTTTGATTTCCATAAGATAAGACAGTTGTTGACCTGAAGAACATGACCTCCTGTAGCCCTAGAAATTTCACCACCCCAAGTAGCATCACAATAAACTTCCGTAGATGGATTGGGATTGATTGTTGGGAAAAGATGAAATTTCATGTCTTTGGTAAATTGTAGATATCACAGCAAATGATTAAGTGCATCCCATTCAGCTTTACCTGGTCTTGATGCATAACATGCCAGGAAGTTGACAGGATACACCAAATCAGGCCTTGATCTAGCTACAAGATAGGATAAAGAACCAATAATAGACAGAAATTTGAGAGGTTCCTGCGGAGGATGATATTTCTCCTTTAAAGACACCAAAGAAAGACCCATTGGTAAAGGTGAGTGAGAGTTAAGACCAGCTGGATTGTGTTCATTCAGAATTTTGTTGATAAGAGCTGGTTGGTAGATAGTAAAACCTTTGAGACATTGTGAAACTTCCAGACCAACAATAGAAGAGATACCATCAGACCATTTTACCTTCAAACTACTCCCCATATCCATTTCCAACTCCCTACCACCACACCATCATCTACATGAATCCACAACATTCCCTTCAAACCCTCTTTTTCTAGCACATATACACTTGCATCCTGATTGCTTGATCTTTAACCTAAATTTGCCATAATTTTGCTGAGATGTTTCCACCAACACCTGGCTGCTTGCTTTGTACCATATAGAGCTTTTCTAAGTTTGCAGACATGAGTTGGATTAGCAGACTTAAAACCTTCAGGTTGCTTGACATAAATTTCTTCTTCAAGTTTGCTGTGGAGATAAGCTGCAGTGACATCAAAAGTTTTGATTGGCCAGTTATAGGTAGCAGCTAGGGTGAGGATCAGACGCAGAGATGCAAAAGTGGCTGTGGGAGCAAAAGTGTCATTAAAATCAATACCTCTAATCTGTTTGAAACCCTGATCTACATATCGTGCCTTGTGTTTGATGATCTTCCCAAATTCCTCCCTTTTTAGAGCAAAAACCCATCAGGCACTTGTAACAGTTTTTCCAGGAGGAAGAGGAACAATATCCCAAACTTTTATGTTAGACATTTTGTCTAATTCCTGAAGACAAGCTGAATTCCATTCAACTGCGTCTGGATGCTTCATTGCTTGTTTGAAATTTTGAGGTAAGCAGTCAGAAAGTTCATAAGAATTATTGTTAATGAAATCAACCATGACATCTTGGGTAGCAATAGTTTCTTCTGCTGTAAAATTGCCAAATTTCAGTTGATTCAAAATAAATGCTAGGTCACCTTTAGAAGGAGATGTGGCCGGATGTGAAACTGTAAGCGTTTTGGTATTGTCCTCGTCTCCTTTGGGGATGAAATTTGCCATTGCCGATTGAACAAAAGAATTAGACTCTGGATGCCAAAAAAATCCAACCTTTACCACCATCAATAAAACCAACAACCCTGCAACGCATAGCCCGGACCTCCATTCTTGTTCTTTTTTCAGTTGGAATGTGCACATATGGCCACTGACCAAAAATTTTGACAGGAGATAAGTCTGCTTTTGTGTTGAAAATGATTTGGTATGGGGTACTATCAGTAACTATCACATTTGGTAATTTATTGTGAATGAAGGAGGCCCAACAATAAGCAAAAGTCCAGAAGGTGGGAGGCAGATTTGATGCAAGAAGGATTTTTCTGGCAATTTCACCAATGGTTTCATTGAATCTTTCAGCCATTCCATTCTGTTCATGGTGATAAGGCATAGAGTGTTCATGAAGGATACCGTGTTGGGAAAGGTATTTAGAGAATTTCTTGTTCATGTATTCTTTGCCATTGTCAGTTCTGAGGATTTTGAGACATTGATTATTGATGTTTTCTAAGCAAGATTTGAAATTAATAAAAGCATGAAAAACATCCAACTTCTTTTTTAGGACAAAAACTTCCCCATAAGTCAAGAAGGATTTGTCACCGGATGACCTACGCACAAGGTCGAGGATGTTCCTGGAAGTGAGATGAGGGATTTAGAAACTTCTTCGAAGCACAGAGGAATGATTCGAGGAAATGATTCGAAGGTCACTCAAAGTAAGAGCTACAGGTTTGAGGTTCGTCCGAGAAGAATTATAGACTAGTTTCAAAGGTAATAGTAATTCTTAAAATCTCACGAAGGGTTGAAAAACTCAATAATCAAAGATTTAGGATTTTAGAAATGAATATTGAGAAAATAAAAGAAAGATACAATGACAATGATTCTAACTTTAAAGGTTTACCACTATTAATGTAAATACGATTTTATAATTTAATTCTGAGGAATATCGAACCAAATACCCAACCCCTTTTATATCCTTTGTTCCTCCTTGCATTGACCTCCCTTCCATCGCATCATTCCCATTCCATTGACCATTACTAACATACACTTAGACCCTCTTTGCTAAATATCCGTCCATGCTCAATTTACCCCTTTTTAATTAATTAAAAAAACTTTAATGAAAACTACTACTGTACTATTTCGTTGAACCTAGCGCTGTGCGTCGCTTATTGAAAAGGACTAAGGCACCCTATTGGGAGATTGACTAATTTAGATTTAGAGTTTAGGCTAGCGCAGTTAAATAGTAAGTACACAAAGGAAAAATCGCAGTTGCTATGGAGAATTGCTTTCTGCGCTTTGAGTATAGATTTAGGACTCGATATTATTGATTTAATGAGCTGCTTTTGCCTTGAGTGTCACGTGGCGCGTGACAGGATTCTCTGAAGGTAGCTACATAAAATTCACCTCTATCAGTGACATCAACCATGGGCCCTACTAAATCAGAAACTACCAATTTCATGAGCTCATGGGTGCGCTTGGATATCTTGCATGTGTTTTTCCTTTTGCTTTTTGACATAGCACAAACATCACAGTGTAATCTGCATGAAGGGACATAAGATGGTGCATTTTCACAAAGACCATTTTTGGAAAGTCTTCTCAAAACCCTGGTACTTGTGTGTCCAAGACGGCAATGCCAATCCATGATTGAGTCAGGAACATCAGTTGGATAAGGAATTTTTGAAGGGGGTGAAGGATCAAAAGGGGCAGGAAGGGTAGCAGAGGATAAAGAGTTAAAATAATTCATTTCAAAAACATTGGTCTCTAGTGCACAAGGATAGACTAGATCAACTGTCCATTTTCAACAAGCAGAAGATTTAAGAGCTAGAAAAATAATTTTTTTTATTTTTGAAATAACATAATCATGATTTTCATTAAAAGAAAGAGAAATGCCATTATCTAAAAGATCAAAAGGAGAAATAAGAGTGGATTTTTTCCTATCACAATAGAAAACACCTTTGATTGTAACTAATTCTCCAACACATCCTTTAATGAACATGTTTCCGTGACCAGTTATGAAAGCAGCACCAGAGTCAGTTGCAGTTTTGACTGGAATATGAGTATCCAAAGTTCTTAAGTCAGAAAGAAGACGTACATCACCAGTGACATGATGTGTGGCACCAGAATCAAAAACACCTTGACAATCTTTACTGTCTTGCTCTTCAGTCCAGCTATCAGTACAAAAATCGATTTCTTTCAAAGCAGTAGTGAGAACATCTAGCGCTTTGCAGCTGATTTTGTTTAAGTGGGGTTTTGATGAACTTTGAGCTGGTTGTTTTCCTTTCCTATTGTTCCGTGCCTTTCAGACAAGGTTTATAGAGTCCTTGTTGTCCCGAGCAAAAGCTTCACATTGTCCCCAAACTGCTACATTAAAAATTTTACTTTTGGGATCATATGGACAAGTGTTCTGGAAGTGTTCAGAGGATTTGCAGTAAAAACAGGAATATTCAGGTTTTCTATTTCCAGGGTGGTAGCTGTCCATGCGGCCTTTTTTGAAAGCCATAGATGAAACAGATTCAGGTTCAGTTGCCAGTTCAAAAGCTGTGGAAAGGGTAGGGGCATTGAAGGAGGATTGAGATGAATTGATAAATGAGTTTTGAAGAACATTCATCATGTCATCAAAAGAGGGTTGAGAGATGTCTTTTTGCAATTCAAAATGACAATTTGCTTCAGTGGCAAGGTGATTAACTGATGACAGTAATAAGAGTTGGGTGAAAACTGCTGCCATTTCATCAAAACTAAAAACAAAACCTGATTGTTGAACTGCCTCTAAAAGTGACTTGACTTTTTCTCCATGTTCCATGACGTTAGTGAAAGGAGAGTTTTTAACATTTAAAAGATCATTAAAAAGGGCCATGCGAGCAGTGTGAGATGCTTTATCAAATTTGGAATTGAGAATAGAAAATGCTTTATAGCTTGTAATGCCAAAGTCAGTGAAAGCTTGAAGTTTTTCATCAATGGTGTTGTAGATAGCATGCCAGCTCATCTCATCCTCAAATTTAGATATATTGTTTTTAACAGCGTTGGTGTCTGAAATGTATTTAGTGGAACGTACATGGTGTGTTAAAAAAATGTTAATATTCTTCACCCATGTTTGCCAGTTAGTCCCATCAGCTTTAAGTTTGGACATCTTGTTTGTTCTTTGGATTATTTCATTAATTACATCAGTACAGTCTTTACCTCTGTAAGTCATAAAAGTAGGGGGTTCAGTGTCAGATACAAAGTTATTGCTGCTCAGAGATGAATTAGAAGGGGAACATTGAAGATTACTGGTTCTTGCATGGCGTGACAATGAGGCACAATTATTATTGTGTCTCGGTCGTTGCGTATGCAAACCGGCTTTGCTGTGGGATGACATTTGGTTTGAGCAAACCCCTGATGTTTGCCTAACTAGATGAGGGGGAGATTTGTGAGGGGTAATAACACCAGAAGGTGTATTGCTATTGGCTGATAGGGGAACAGGTGAGGGGGAAATAGGTGGTGTAGATGTGGGTAGGCAAGCAGTGTTCGCACTGTCGCTGGAAGATGTAGGTGAAGAGGGAGTGCCTGAAAACAAGCGCAACCGTCGCCTCGTGTGGGTATTAAGAGAGGGAGGAGGGTTCAGATTCCTCAATTCACGTGATAAAAGAGGAAGGCGCTCGTGTTGTATTCTAGGACGTGATTGAAATGGATTTGGTTCTGAAGGTACAGCTGGCATGAATTAAATGGCCAGATATGCTAGATAATTAGTCGTAGCGCTCAAAAAAAGAATTGTGCTGGTGAGATGAATTGCACAGTGGAGAGACTCGTTTAACGTGCGGCAGGCATGGGGCACACAATAGTTTCCAGGAATTTACAAAATTATTACTGCTAGTAAATAATTAGGGACAGCCCATAACCTATGGTAGCAGTGTCAGCGCTTTGTCCGGAGTGAACTGATAGTATTTCGTTACTCACCTATGGTAGCAGTGTCAGCACTTCGTCCGGAGTGAACCGGAGTTAGACGCGTCAGCTGCACCACAGACTATATACACTTTATGTACTTAACAATCACTAAGCTATCATACTACACATAACAACATCACTACTACTAATGCGGATTAATATAATCTCTTAGGTTTGCTTGTTAAAGGATGATGATTCAGTCAACTACTTTCTTTATCTTGAGTTCATATCTATTTACTAGCTGTCCTTCAGTTACAGGCTGACAAAATCTGCTCAAACCACAAGCAATGTAGTGACCTCTTCACCTATGGATTAGCAATATCGGACACCATTTACAGTGAAGAGGAGCTTTGGGTATATGTATTTCTTTGATCAGATGTCACGATTTTTAGGCATCCATCTCTCTATCATAATTAATTTAACACTTATGATATATATATATATATATATATATATCTCGGATTAACTGTGGTAAATCAATCCGGTACCAACTAGCTATTTACTTTCTTTTAAAAAGAATATAAATGTAATGTGGTGATTAACTTAAGACTCTTAAGGATGGAACCAAAGGTGTCAAGAATCCATCTATATCGAGCTACATAATCAAGTAAATATTACTTGTATTTTCTATTCTTCCTTATTTAGACATTATGAAGGATAAATCTATGATACAAGAAATTAAAAGTTGAAACGAAAATATAAAAGTCTTAGTTAAAGAACTCTGAAACACAAGATATAAATTGGGATGGATGACGGTTGCAAAAAAAAAAAAAAAAAAAAAAAAAAAACAGCTCTACATTTGTATATATATAACATACATATATATACAGAAAAGCAAGTTTTAGTTCGCATTATCCATAAATTTTATGATTTCTTATATCGGTTATCAAGAGCCTCTCGCTTTGAAAAACAATAGGGGGATGAGAGTAAAAGTCAAGTTGAATTTTGAAAAAGAAAATCTACTAATTCAGTAATATAAGATCTAATATTCTGAATTTTAAATAATACTTTGAATGACTAAAAAATCCAAAACAGATGACAACAATTTCAAAGGCAATTGGTGACCAAGGTCCAAGCGCCACTGAGCAATAGAAAACAAATTACCAGAAACCCATTTTTTTTTTGATGAACCACGTTGATACACTGACTACACCTAGAAAAGACTTGCATCGTCATCTGTAAAAACGACTTTGGTGCTTTACAAAAGCCCAAAGAAATACTATACGCGCGTTAACAACAATGAATAAAGTTTGCAAAGGTGTAAACTTGATAGAAATGCTGGAGATTGAGAACTACTGAGCATGATCAGGCCCTGTAAATTTCTTCCCCAGAAATATATCCCATAGAAAACAGAACGTTCAATTTTTGTTAGTCCGTATAAAATTCAAATGTTATTAAATCAAACTTACCTGTGGCTCCGGGGGAGTTTTGTTGAACATGACGGCCTTGGTTTAAGGAGTCGAATCCCGGCGAATTGGAACCTCTCATCATACTTCTGGTTGGCGTGCTTGCAGGCAAAAAAGCTCGTGGATCATATTGTGAAAATCCAGCGGGAGAGTTGGGCCATATTCCCATCAGGTTAGTGGGTTGAATTACATTTTGGGACTGTGGAGAAGGATTTGTCCAATTGTTACTCATCATTGAGCCTACTCGCCCTGGTGTAGTTGGGCCCCCAGAGGATACAATCCCACTTGATTGACTAATTGTATGGCTACTATTACCCGATGGCGCAACTGGAATACCTAAATCCTCTGCTAACTTCTTGTAAGCTTCAAAAGGTGATTCAAAAATATCAGGACCATAACCTTTTAAAAAGAGAACGTAATTCATATTTTTCAAACTGACCAGGAACATGCTGGACTCGCAAAGACAGCATTACCCCTTTAACTTTCTCAGAAATGGATGCTCTTTCAGCCGCATCTAGATAAGAGCAAGTAATAATCTTGCTGAGAACTGTAACCCCATGTATTTGATCACCAAGTACTTCTTCTAATACTTGTTGATCTGAATTAAATAGGCCATCGATTATAATCTTTGCTGCGCTAGGATCAACTGATTGTTGGACAATCTTCAAAACCGTTAGGCTGGCTAATTTGTGAGTACAAAGATGAGACAAGTGAGGGGCCAGGCGAGGTGCTAAAAGCTTGTATCGGCCAGGCAAATTAGAGGAATCTAACAACCACGTTAGAAGAAGAGTCCCATTGGCATTTGTAGCAAGTGGAATAGAGTTTAAGATTATAGCGATTGCCGTTCGCTTAATTTGAAGGCTTGTTGCATGAGGAGATTCCAAACAAGTTCTCATACTCCGAGCGCCAAACCTTCCCTGTCCAACTTCCCAGCATCTATCAATCATTGAATCAAAAACAAAATCATTAAAGGGCGCTCCGAATCTCAAGCAACATTGCATAACATAATTTCCCAAAGGATCAAGTAAAAGTGGAGGACTGAATGGTTTCAGGTTTTGGCAGATAATTGTCATTTCCTCTTGAGTGGTTGCACAGTCAATAATTTTTTGGGCCGCCCAAGTACCATTTTTATGGCAACCAATAATTGCGAGATGAGGAGCTATTCGTTCTAACATCAACATCTTAATTGGATGAGAACATTTTTCAAAGAACTGTTGTATAAGGAAAATCACCAGACTTTAGCTGACCACTCAATTTTTTCTTTGAAAAATGAAATTAAACTGCGCTGCACACACGACTAGGGAGCTATTTGATCTGAGTAAAAAACGGTTACAGCGTACCTTTTGAACAATTGTATTTCCAATGTAATCAGAACTTAGATACACGATTTCTTCCAAAACATCATTAGCTATCTGGTCCATTTCCTCAGTGCTGACATTGCCACCATCCATACGCTTCCTTATATCTTTCAGTCTGGGCGCATCTGAAAGAGCCATTCTACGGTGTGGATCGAATTGATTAATAGGAGGGGGTACAGAGGTGTAATAGGTAATAGGAGGCCTAAATTCAGCTACCGAAAGGGAATCAGCTTCGCTTGCTTCATCACCTGACAGTTGCTCCATTAATAATTGCATCTCAGTTACTGGGGGTAAAGGAACCGAAGAAACATTTGAATTGGCCCCATCTACGCTGTCAGATTTTAGAGCCCCAGCTCCTCCAGACGGAGTCTTGGCGGAGGCAGTAGCTGTAGGAAGACCACTACCACTGACGGTAGTGTTGGCAGCGGGATTATTCGCAGTGGATGGTGAAAACCCATTAAAGGCATGGATGCCCTGAGGAACAAAGCTCATTGCTAGATTTGATCGATAATCTTGAATACTTCCACTCATCAACTGTTGATCGAGTGGAACAGCAGAAGCACCGCGAATTCTGGATAATGTTTCGTAAGCAACTTGCTGACTCGCAGGATCATTCGGAAGTTGTTCTAGTGGTGTAGGAGGAGTAAAGGTCCCGAGAGCCTTGACAGGAACCTTAGCATAACCAATTTTGATGGCGCCCACATCGCTACCCAGAATTTCTCTGCCGTTCAAAGCTTTTCTAGCACGAACAGCATCATCCAAGTGCTCAAAATTTATAACTGGAAAAACAAATATGATTGTAATAAAACTCAACGCCAGCTCTCATGTTGCAAAGGTTAAACAGTGGACAAGAGTAAAAACAAATCGAACCCACATCCACAATTCTTGTGGGTTAAAACCCTTGCGCTTTCAATAGCCCCAAAAGGAGTGAAAATCTCTAAAAGATGATGAGTGGTAGTTTGAGCAGGAATGCTACCAATCCAGAGTGCGCGAGTTGGGCTGCTTTGTAACATCACTTCACCATTGTTTGTCATTCCGAAGATGCCAGGGCTAGATAAAGCACTGCCACCTGGATTACCACTTGCTAATTGCATCATCAACATGTTAGCTGAGAGGGGGGTCTTCACTTGATGCATGGAGGAAGCAAGCACTGATGCTGGGGTAGTAGGTGTTGATTCAGCTTTTCCAAATCCTATGCGAACCATGGTTGCGCCATTGCGAAGTGTAATTTGACCTCCCAACCTGTTAATCACATCATCTTTGGCATGAACAGCATCGTGAACTGAAACAAAATTGACGAAACCACATTCCTAAATAGTATTGAGAGTCAATCCCCTGTAGTAAATAAGATTGAAACAAGAAAAAATAGCTCATTTACTTTGTCTGGCAGCAGCCTTAAACTTTCAATGGCGCCATAAGCGCTAAATACGCTCATTAATTCTTGGGCAGTAGTTTTGGAATTCAGGCCTCCAATCCATAGACTTCTGCTGGGAGGCTGCTGAATCATTTGAGCTTGAAATCCTGTGAACCCATTGACTTCAGGAGTTAGGGGGCGAGAGCCAGCATTAATCCATCCAGTCTAGACAATGGAATAAAAGATAAAGACATCATTTAACAAAAATGTGATCATTTTTGGAAAAAAAAGTCAAGAGACAAAATTCAATATTACATTATCCAAACCGGGTACAAATCCCATTCCATTAGCGTTTAGGACAGCTTGAACATTCCCTGGACTGTCAAAAAAATTGCTGTGCTTAGTCAATCCAGCTAAAGTCCCAGCGCGATTACGTGCAACTGCAAGGGCAGCCGCAGTGTTGTTTCCGGGAGCAGAATTGGGAGCAGATAAAAATGAACCAGCGCCCCCCATTGTGGAAGCTCTGGGACGATTAGCTGCCGCAGAAAGATTGTGACTTTGAGAGGTTGCAGGAGGAGTAGTAGACTCCGAAGCTATAATTGATGGTTTGTGGATTTATAAAAAAAAAATAAAAATTCAAATGAGTATTTTTTCAAAAATGCATACTTGTTAGGAAATCATCTTTTTTCAGCACAAAGTTACTTACTTTCGGATCGGCCACCCGACTGCATCGACAATAAACCAGCCGAATTAGGAGATTCACTCGGCCTCACCAACCTACCAACTCGAGCATTAGGAGATGTAAGGTAGCCCCCCTCGCTAGCGCCCAGACCTCCTTGACTAGTATTAAGCACGGCTTCTTCACCATCATCTAATTGTGCTTGACCATATTGCTGACGTCTAAAAAGTGGTGGCAATCCAGAAACAGTAGAAGCTCTGACTCTGGCTAATTGAGAGGGAAGGTTACTTAATTGATGACGATAAAAATTTTGACCATTCAAGTTAGCAGATTGAGAATAGATACTAGGAGGAGGTGAAACTGGGGAAGCGGAATCGGTATCAAGCCCTAGATAATCTAAAGTCCTTATAACATGGTTGTGTTGATTTCCATGAATATTATTACCTCCAATACTCATTGAACCTAAGCCTAGAGAATGGGATTGAAGGTCTTCAAAGCTCGAATCGTCTGATACACTCTTTACCTCTTCATTCATTCTAGATGTACGAGGTACAAAGTTGGCAGAAAAGACACCTCTTCCAAAGAAAGATGAAGCAGAAGAAGGAGGCAAAGCGGCAACAGTACCGGCTCTAGCTCTTGTCGCGGCATTAAATGAGACAGAGGCAGCAGACGCAGACGTACTGGGCTTCAAAGATGATAGATGAATTGAAGGACTAGAAGATTGTGTCAAGAGGGCAGCGTAATAAGCTGCAAGTTCTGATTGGGTGTCAGCAAGAGCATTTAATTGACGTAACACTTCAGGTCTCGTGCTAGTGGGGTGTTGACTACCGGCTAAAGGGGATGAAGCAGGAGCAAAGGTTGAAGGCATGGTACCTGCTCTAGGTCTTCGAACAGAACTAGATGATGATGAAGTTGAGGAAGAGCTTGAGCGGTTACCGATCGCGCTGTTGATATTAGATGAAGGGGGAGCGCCAATAGAAGTAATATTACCAGCCCGATAAAGCCCTATCGCTTCAGCACGTGAAATTTCTCCAATATTACGACTGTAAATAGGGCAAATGTCAGATATGTTGCGCAGTCCATGGCCACATAAGAAGGATACATAAAGAAAAAATAAAATAAGTACTAACGTTGAAGGAGACGGCGCCGGGACGCCTTCGGGATTAATTTCATTGGAAGATGTGGAAGGAGCGGACCCAGTAACTTCGGTTTTAGAATTAGGATTTAATGACTGATTGCTTGAAACATTATTATTTTTCTGCGTTCCACTAACAGTGATGTTTGATCCAGGTGGCGGTTTGCTATGAGGCGCAGGTTTGGAGGCAGCGGCAGCGGCGATGGCCGAATATGACATTTCACTTGTGGAAGTGGCCGTAGTGTTTGGTGTGACAGGAGTATTGTGTGACATCGAAGAAGTAATTGAAGAAATGGGACTAGTCATAAAAATACTTCACACAAAAGTGTATTTCCTGTTGGGTTTTTTGAGTCAAAAAAAAGCGGAGGGGGAAAGATCAGCAGGGCTGATCAAAAAATGGAATGATTAAAAGTAACAATCGACGGATCGGGTCGGGTTGGTGTATTTTTGTAAATTATGAAGGTCCTAATGTAACAAGGAATATAACTAATGCTACTGGTGTTTCACTACAATCTATCAAGAAAATCCAAGCAGGAGTGAAATGTCCAATGAATCAAAGGCTTAATAATGATGGAAAAAAGAAAAAAAAAAGAGATCTGCGACGGATGAATCTAATAAATCACACAAGAACAGGATAGGGAAAGAGAAAGAGTTCTTAATCGATTGGGATCCCAAAAGAGAAACAGCAACCGGGGTGAGTGGTTGATCTCCGATTAAAATACAAAAGAAATCCGTAAACTTGGTTAATTATTCAACACGACAGCAAAAGATTTGATGCGCTGGTCCAGTTGAATTAGCGATAAGAGAAAGGAAGGTAGAGATGGAAACAATATGAAGAGAGAGAGAGAGAGGATCAACGCCGCCCCCAAGAGGACAAGTGAAGACTAATGGGGAGGGTCACAAATAGCCAAATACGCTAATTGAAAAAGTACGTAAGATGATACGTTTGTCCCCTCAGAAGAGCAAGCCAAACTAAACGAGGGCAGAAAAAATTAAAGATTTGCCACTACTTTTGACAAGTCCAACACAAGACCACTCAGTAACAAAAATCTAAACGTCAAGTCGCGGTTCAGAGCGATGCCAAATTGGAGAAACGTGAGTAATAGGTTTCACAATGAATTGTTTAGGCTTTTTGCGTAGTTGAATATTCAGCATGCACACTTGTGAATCAAGATCAAAATTGTGCAACAACCAAAATTGGAAACCCCGAGCTTGTTAATAGTGTGAGAGAGGACGTTGGAAAACAAGTATGAAAACCGAAAATTATGAACAGAGCTGCTACCAATCCAGCTGAGGATGTCAAAGTATATCAGAAATGACAGAGCGGGGCAAGGGCTAAACGACGGTTTAAAGATTTATCCCCAAGTTGGGCCAAGTAAAGAGAGAAAATTATTATACAAAGAAAACGTTATGAAATATGTACCCAAAAGACAAAGATCTTGATAATTCACACCAAAGAGAATATAAAAGATACCCAAACGTTAAGGGGATGAAGTGACAAGATGAGAACCAAAAAAAGGCGATTAGCGAACAAACTTGCAAAACCTTTTAACTTAAAGGCCAATCGATTTTAAGTTGAACGATGAATAATAAGCAGTCCGATGAGCCGAGGCGGTGGAATTTCAAAATGACTTGTTGCTGAGCTCGACCCAGAACCAGCTAGAAAGTGCGCATATAAGGTAAAAAAATAAACAAAAGTAAAAAAAGTCAAAGCCGGGAGAAAAAAAAAAAAAAAACAAAAAAAAAAAAATGTCAGAAGGAGTCGATCATACAAGCTATAAACAATTGAAGCTCAAAAAGAATGAGTTGGCGAGGACAATCGGGCAGTAGCCAGGAATAGAGAGAAACACAATGATCAAGGCACAAGACAGCAAAACTAAAACAGTGGTCACAATAACAAGAGAAAACACGTTTTAATTGATTTGGGAGGGTGAGATAAAATAGACATTGAACTGTTGGTAGGAGGTGGTATTAAAAACAGAAAGAAAGCAACTAACCAGAAGCAAGGGATAAATTGGATGACTGAGGCAACGTAAGCGAGGATAAACGACCGGAGGCGGGTTCGGATAGGGAATGATTTACTTTAGGCGGTATGGAAGAATGAGGAATGGATAGTAGCAACGGACAAGGAACAGTACAGTAAGTTGCAAGTAGACAACCGGAAGAATTATATTAGATTTTTCAAGGAGCTATTGGTGACAAATGGTGGGTCGGTCGGTTGATCGGTTGATGCGGAGGTGACCAATAAATGAGGGAAGTGGCAAGCATGCACAATTGGATATAAAGCAATGAAGTAGATGAGGAGGAGAGTCGGGATGTGAGTAAGGATAGGACGGATAGGAGAAAATAATAGACGGGTGGATGGAGAAGGGCGATAATTATAGATTCGCAAAAAGAGAAGAGAAAGAGACAGAAAACAATTAAAAGAAGATAAGTAGGCGTATTTTGAGACTGTTGGATGGATGGATGGATGGCGATGAAGCGAGGACGTGGATGAATGCTAGACTCACACTCGCACAAGCACACGTTGCACTGCTTCCTTCACGGTGAAGAGTTGTGCTTCACCTCCGCAAGTTATATTGGTTTTTGCTCTAGCTATCTATCTAGGGTCCAGTCTTTTAATCTTTTTTGTCTGCTGGCAATGTGTCCTGCCCTGCTTTGAAGCTTTATTGGTATTGTAATATGAATTTCATTTTCAATATCTAATTGGACTTAAACTTCATTTTCACTTTTATCTTCAAAATCTTTTAATAATCTTCCGCTTCTTGCAACTCTTCATCTATTCCCCTACCGCCGCAATCAACACTATAACTCTTGTCACTTCTTCTCGCCCGCATCCTAGCTGTTTCATTGCACTCTTGCCCCTTTCAGCTATGGTACAAAGTTTCCATGTCAAACGTTAGATCCCATACCCTGCTATCATTCTCGGGGGTTTTCTTTTCTTTTTTTTTTAAAAAAAAAAAATCTATTCAATAATTACATTACAACCCATCTGACCATGCTACACGTTTGGTGCATCAGTCTGTGAGATCTCACACTCTCTCAATCGGCTTGTTTTTACAAGTAATCATTCGTACTTACACTTGCCAACCAAACTTGTAGCCATCCTCTTGTCTTCACAACGCTACAAGAACCAAGTGCTTGTCTATATATCCGTTCCTCCCGCCCATACCCATCTAAACTCACACGCTCTCTGTATATATAATTGCCTATCATTCTAAATATTTTATATGATCATTATATCGACCATCTGCTCTGTAAATATAAAAATCCATAACATAGTGGCTGTGTGGACGATGGATAATTATTATGGCGATGAAACTTCAGCTTAATTATCATATTATTCCTTTCAACGATCATATGGGGGTACTGGTGACGTACACTGTCAATCATATTAGGCGTAACCAGAAAGATACGCTCTTTTTATTCTCAAAATGGTCCACATCTCCGCGTTGGCTGGGCTACTACATTTTCCTGAATGTCCTCGTGTTGACTAACGTCACTTGTCTACTGGGATACTGTGAGGTTACCCTTTTTTAGATTGGTAATCTTTTTTTTTTTTTTTTTCGTTCTTTCACTCTTATGCTTCGTTTTTTTGTGTCTATATCTTTTCATTATTAGTGCTGTGGATCAATAAATCATTGTCCTTGAATCCGTTTCTTTGAGCTGCTTCTCGCTTCACACAGTTCTGCTTTGGTTGGGTTGGATATTCTTTCTAGCGTTATGAGTCCAATAGCTGGCCCTAGAGCAGATTGAAGGGGCCGTCATTTTTTTGGTAACGTATAATATGAATTCCTATAATGCCGGTACCCAAACCCACGGGTAAGTTAGCCTGGTCTGTTCCACTCTCCGGTAGGAATCATTATTTATTGCTTAGAATATACTAACCTATAATGCCGGTACCCAAACCCACGGGTAAGTTAGCCTGGTCTGTTCCACTCTCCGGTAGGAATGAGGAACAGCCGGGCGAGTACCAGCATTCTATATACATCACTTGCCGTGTAACCTAACTAAACCTAACTATCACCATAACACCCCCCCACACGGCAAGTACCCAAAATCCATATATATAAGGAGAAGAAAGAAAAAAGAAAAAAAATGAAGTGCTATAGAAAACAATTAAGATATACAAAAATCAGCCAATGCTTTCTTTGTATTGATAGGGCCTAGTGGCTTAGTTAAACTATCTGCTATTTGATCAGATGTTCTAATCCAAACTAATGTAATTTCTTTATCAAAAACTAATTGGTTCAAAAAATAGAAATCTCGTTTGCAGTGTCTACTATCTTTATTGGATGACCTATCATTACCATTCCCTACAGTAGTCTGATTGTCGCAAAATAATTCTACTGTACCCATGAAACCAATGAAATCAGAAAGTAAGTTTCTAATCCATAGGCCGCTCTTGACACCAAAAGACAAAGCCATATATTCAGCTGTGGCTGTTGAGGGAGCTACCATGCGTTGCCGTCGAGAACTCCAAGAAATTGGTACACCTAATACTTTGACCACATAGCCATGAGCACTTCTATCATGCTCACCCCCCCAGCTGGCATCAGCATATACTTTTATCGAAACCTCATCATTCAAACATGGAAAAATTTTTAAGGATAGTTCAGCCGTATTCGTGACATATCGAACGAGATGGTGTAAGGCTCCCCAGTGATCAGCAGTAGGGTAGCTAGCAAACCTAGCTAAATAGTTCACCGCAAACGAAATGTCAGGTCTAGTTCCTTGCGCTAGATAGCTAAGTGAGCCAACAATGGATAAGAATTTTGTTGAGTTTAGAGGTGGAGATTTCTTGTCTGCGGATACAAGCTTCACTTTGTACGGTAAAGGGGAAGTGGCCAGTTGTTTTGACGGGTTGTGTTCTTTAATGATTTTATTAGTCAGCGCATGTTGAGATAGAATATAACCCTGATCGCTTTTTTTAACATTGATGCCTACTATTTGATCTACATGATTTTGCCACTTCACATCCATACACGTGTTCAAGTCATGTTTCAATAGTTCTAAAGCTTGTAGAGAAGAAGAGGCTACAATGCCATCATCCACATGCATCCATACTACTGCGCGATCTGAATTTTTTGTTAAAACATACACAGACGAGTCAAACATTGAAGGAACATAACCTAAATGTCTAAGCTTTGATGAAAGGTATTGCCACCAACAGCGTGCTGCTTGTTTAGTGCCGTACAATGCTTTCTTCAACTTGTAAACTTTGTCTTTAGATTGCACAATAAAGCCTTCTGGTTGCTCAATGTAAATATCTTCGTCTATTGGTGCGTTGAGGTATGCTGACACAACATCGAAAGAATGAAGATGCCATTTAAAGCGTGCTGCAAGTGTGAATATTAGACGAAGTGAGGTAAATGTAGCTGTGGGAGCAAAGGTTTCTTCAAAGTTTTTACCATATTCTTGACGGTAACCTTGTGCTACAAAACGGGCTTTATATTTTGTTGGCAGATTAGTTTTAGCATCTTTCTTTACCGCTAGTACCCACCGCCCCCCCAGAACCAATGAGTTCAGTGGTCTGTCAGTCAACTCCCAGACTCCTTTATCAACAAAACTTTGCAGCTCAATGTCACATGCCTTTTTCCATAAATGAGCATCTGGTTGTTTCATGGCCAGACGGATGGATTTTGGGGCATTAGGACATAATTCGTTACATTCGTTTTGTAGAGTGAAGGCCAAAAGTTCCTGTTCTTCTATCAATTCATCTACGGTAGTATCTCCAAGGGTTAGTGCATTGAGAATAAAATCTAACTCTCCTTTTGATTTTTTGTTTTCAGGCATAGAGCTCGGATTTGCTTGCGTATTTTTAATTGAAGGGAAAATAGCCACTGCAGATTGAATTACTTTCTCTCTTGAAGGATCCCAAAAGAGCCACCCTTTACCGCCTGAAACATAACCAATAACAAAACATTTTGTTCCGCGGTCATCGAGTTTTTGTCTATTTTGCTTAGGCACATGTACATAGGCAACATCACCAAAGACTCTTATAATGTCCATTTGTGGCTTGACATCAAACATGAGTTCATATGGAGTTTTATTACCTGTTAGAGAATTTGGGAGACGGTTATGTAAGTAAGCTGCCCAAAGGAAAGCTGCACCCCAAAATTTTTTTCCCAATTTGCTTTCAAATAAGACTGATCGTCCAATATCAGAAATTGTTCTGTTGTATCGCTCAGCCACCCCATTTTGTCGAGATAAGTATGGCATAGAATGTTCAAACACAATGCCCCGTTGTTCCAACAATTTTAGAAAACGAGCATTGACGTATTCAGTGCCATTGTCAGATCTGAAAACTTTTACTTTATATGAAGTCTGCTTTTCCATTGACACCAAAAATCGTACAAAGCAGTCGAAGACATCAGCCTTACTCTTAATGATTTCGCTTACTGAGTATGAGGTATATACATCTCTGAATGACACTAGATATAAAGCTTCATTGAACGTCTCGACTTCAAATGGACCAAGAACATCAGATACCACTAACGACAATGGTTCCAAGATTCGTTCGGTCGGCAATAAAGAACCCGCATTCAAGTTTTTTGTAACCTTACAAGTATTGCAATTAATTTCTCCATCAGGGAGAGAGGCAGGTAGACCGAGACCTGCTCCTGAAGAAATTAATCGACGAATTACACGAAGGCTAACATGCCCAAGAGCACAGTGCCAGTACATCAAGGGATCATCTGCCATTGACGGGAAGGTTTTATTGTCATGAGGAGGATCAAGGCTAAGTGGAGGCTTTGCAGCAGGGGCGGAAGTATACGGTGGTGTAATTTGAAGTGCATTACAATGAACATCATGAGATAGTTCTAGACACCATTTACGTTGATTAGTAAAGTAGGAAATGAATAACAAATTTTCGTGTTTAGAAATATATATGTTATTGTAATTATCAAAATCAAATCTGGCACCCTGTCTTAGCAAAGAAGAAGCTGATATTAAAGTGCCTATTGCAACAGGGCAGAAGAAAACTCGGGAGATTTTAACGTAAGAGTCATTGACACCTTTGACTAAAATTGAGCCTATTCCTGTCAGTTTCGCAGGTTCCAGAGTTTTCGTTGCCACAATAAGAGGGATAGGATTGATCAGTTCACGAAAATCAAGAAACAAAGCACGGACACCACTTACATGTTCAGTCGCACCTGTGTCAAACAGGCCATGAGCACCATCTGAGGTCCAGGATGTAGATTGAACAGCAAGGGCAGTCGGCAAAGTATCATTGGTTGACGCATCGTCCAGTGAGAGATCTGTGAACTTCGCTCGCACTTTGGGATTGCCGCTGGAGGGAGGACCTCGCGGAGGAAGAGGTTGGCGTGAAGGGTAGACAGGACGGTAAGAATCCATCTGTTGTGGTTGTTGAGCAGTGGACGACTGTTGTTGGTTTTGTAGATGTGAAAACAATGGACCATACGCCAGCCATGGATCAAAATGAACATGGAAATCTCGAATATTGCTTTTTCCAGTTCGGGGAAAATTTTGACGCATTGGAGGAGGGTTACTGGGACGCGGTGGAAGCGGGCACGAAGATTTCCAGTGATTAGGATTACCACAACGGAAACATCCGGAACCCTTATAATTTACCCACGCTGCATTTGTTTCAGCTACTTCTTCAATGGCTGGATCCGGCATGCCATGGAGAAAAGAAGACGCATCCGACGCCAATGCCAATGGTTCGTGAGCTATTACATTTGACTTTTTCATATTAGTCGCTTGAAAAAGATTTGTGACTAATGTTTCCACCTCACGTGACGTCAAGTCGGCAGGGTCATTTCGTAAACGTAGATCAACTTGATTGATCATTGAGATAGCAAGCGGAGAACCTGGCTCAATGGAGGACAAGAAGTAAGCAGCGAGTTGGTGATCGTTGCTGCCCTTATAACCTTTTCTACCCATAGTTTCATATACAGTTCGGATCTTCCCAAAATGAGCTGTAATATCCGTGGATGAGGGGGTGAAGACAATAGAACCCAGTTCTAGAATCCCAGTCACAATGGATCCGCACGAGACAATATTGAATTTGTCGGTGAGAAAAACATAGGCTTCATAAGTCGGTCGAATACGGGCAATCGACTCCTTATGAATATCAGCTACCGAATGCAAGAGGATTTCGAAGGCCAATTTGTCAATCGTTGCGTCAAAGATCGCTTCCGGTATTGGGAAATGAAGATATTGCTCGGTCAGGAGGAAAGTCCCAAGTGTACGTTCAAGAGTTAAATTCCACATGTTGAAGTTAGATCCATCTTCTGACAGAATGACGCTATTTTTGCAGAAGATTTGGATTTCTTTGACCGTTTTGTAGAAAGGATCCCCTTGGAGTATGGATCGAAGGAGTTCAGGTTGACCAGGAGAAGCATGAGGAGGAGGATCTTTTCCTTTACCCTTCGTATCCGTATCGCGGGTAGAGGGTTCAGCGGAAGGCGAAGGCATGTTGGGTTGCACAGGAGATGGTGGAGGTGTTATTTCGGAAGGAGTTTCAGAAGGTGATGGAGATGGAGAAGATTTTGAACGAGTAAGAACCATACAGGAGAGAGCGTCGAAGGAAAGACTAGGCAACAATAAAAAAAAATCGGCAGAAACACTGGTTACAGCTGGTGCGCAAGGACTGGATTAAAAGCCCATAACCTATAATGCCGGTACCCAAACCCACGGGTAAGTTAGCCTGGTCTGTTCCACTCTCCGGTAGGAATCATTATTTATTGCTTAGAATATACTAACCTATAATGCCGGTACCCAAACCCACGGGTAAGTTAGCCTGGTCTGTTCCACTCTCCGGTAGGAATGAGGAACAGCCGGGCGAGTACCAGCATTCTATATACATCACTTGCCGTGTAACCTAACTAAACCTAACTATCACCATAACAATTCCAAGCGCTACATTTGTTTGCACAAGCAACGAATAAATGCTACAAGTCAAACTCAATAACGTGGACACATGTAGAATGCGTTTACTACCCAGCATGATATATTCAACATGTGAAATAAAATATAATTGAGGTTTCTTTATTTTTTCATCAAATCATTTTTATTTTTAAAAACTCAACTAGCGTATATCCAATGGCGTCGACCTAAATACCTTTTTTTTAAAAACTAAATTCAGCACAATTTTGCCGAAAAATGAGGCTGGAGCTGAGCTGAAGTTAACTAAAGGTGTTTAGCTCGGCGGTGGGGATTGTTTTAAAGAAATCACGTCAAGAATTTATAAAGTGGAAAATTTGGTGTTGCATTTACAATGATTCAACATAATTCTAAAAACTAGGCTTTTCTTCAAATTTTTCAGGTCTTGCTGGGGGGAACTCTCATTACAATTATGCCCAGCAAATAAATGTTTGGCACGTAATAGAAGGTCTCTTAATCTCCAAACTTGCTTTGCATCTTAATTCTATCAACAAGTGTGACTGTTACACAAAATGATCAAGGTGGCTAAAGAGGGGGCAAGCGCAAGATTGCGTTTGCGCATAAAGTCATAAGGGGAGGTTAAATTATAGAAACATTTCTCAAGTTGATCTTCCTCAATGTTACAGACATGTAACAAGCTCATAATTCGTAAAAATTGTTCCGAGATCACTTGCCCTGTGAGACGATGGCTTTTATTGACACATATTGGGAGCGAGTGATGTTTTATGAGAATGATTAAAAACATAGAAACTTCAATAAATACGAGCCTGCTACCCGTCTGCTACGCAGAAGGTCAGCAGGCACGCACCTCGCATGATAGTTATATATAGATAGATATATCTTACAATCTCAGGTTTTTAGTGGAATGAGTGGTTGTGAAATGAGAATTGCTGGTGGGGCTGCTGCATCTAGCGACGCGCAGCCCCGAGTATTCAATGTGGAATCAGTCGGGGTCAGTTAGGTTAGCGGCCGAATTTGCTATCTTTTTAGGAAGTTAGGGCACTAATTCTTATATATATATATATAGTATTTCTATATCTTAAGCAAATTAATAAAAGTGTGAAAGATGGAGGTAGCTATGCCAAGTGACAAAGACAAACCAACCTGATCGATATAAATTCAAAACAAACAGTCAATCTGTTACACCCAATAATTCAAAATACCTAAGGCCCAAACTGAACCGACAAGAAAAACTATAATCTTAATTATTTTTTGATTGAAGTTCCCATTTTCATTATTTTGATATATGTTAGCTGTCACAAGTTAGGATTTATCAAAGTCTTGGCTTTATTTTCTTTTTAATATCCTTTTTTACATATTGTTGCTAATATATGTATATCATTCTGAATCAAATGACTGTTGCAGCAGTTAAACTTGATCGATACCAAGCTACAAGTCAGTGTGATTCAGTGGCATCGCTAATCCCAAAATTTATGATATTACTATTGCGGGATGACAATAGTGGCGACTGTAGCCACTTCACTTTGTGTGAGCGAAAATTGGGGTTTAACTGTTGTCTATGATCTTATGTGAATTATAGGATCCTCTTAACAAGTTCTTTTTTTGTCTATTCTTTAAATTCATTTCCATTCTTCTTAAAAATAAGTTGATGTTTATATATATTCGATGAATCTCTTAAATCCTTATGCAGTTATTTTTTATATATATATTCTTTGCCAATCTGGATTATGATTCCGATTTAATATAGTTGTCAATTAAGGTCGATTGAAAAAACAAAAAACACTTTGTGTAACTGATACTATCAAAGATTTGGCATGTCTCGACAAATCCTTTATTCAGCCAGGTCCTGATGAGCATTATATCTATATATATATATATATATCACTTGCAAAAACTTTAGTTAACGTATAGATGGTGGCAGCTGCTGGGGTGTGATTTAAGTAATTAAGAAAAAGTATGCGTTTTTTCTGTTTGTTACCGGACCGAAATCGACTTGAAATGTCGAACAGTTCAAATAACCGATCAAAGTCAGGATCGTGTGAGCTAATCCAATATAATAACACGAAACTGCTGTCTGGTGTCGCCTTTTTCTTTCTTTCTTTTTTGGAGAGAGAGAGAGAGAGAGAGAGAGAGAGAGAGAAAGAGGGGGAGGGAGGGAGAGAAAAAGAAAATAGATATTTATTTTTACTAATCAATACATTTTACAGCAGCTCATAGAGTTGATGGCAAAACTTTTTAGTTATCTTGAACTTTTCTTCACTTAGTTCTGCAACTAGCTCACATCAGAAAAAAAATGTTGGCACCTGCTAGTAGGTGCCTCCCCCCAATTGAACTACCCTAGTTCAGTCAGGGATGGGCATCTTCTAGGAGGTGCCAACTTTTTTTTTTCTGGTGTCAGTAGCATCCAATTGACTGACTGCTACGTTTTATTCCAGCTCCCTAGCTCCTTCCACCTCTAATACCTGCCCCCCCCAAAAAAAAAGTACAACCTGGGACAGCACTCAAATCACACAAGTGTGCATGCCAGTTATGGTAGAGCTTAACCATAATAGGGGAATTCTCCTATGATGGATAAGTGCTTACTTGAAGAAGTGCTTACCCATTACAGGGAAGTTTAAAAACCACATGAAAGTGTCCAACCCTGCTTCCCCTGCCAAATTTTATTACCTCATCATACATTCTTCTACCACCTCCCATCCCAAATATCCATCCTCAAATTACTGTCAAAGGGGAAAGTCTCAATCCAAGGGCAGTTTTATCTCTTTTCTGAATGGTACTTCTCAAATCTAATGCTTTTGGTTTTAAGTTTAGTGTCAGTATATGCTAGTACTTAAGTATGATTTAATAGTATATATCAATGGTCCTACTACTTAATAATAAGTGATTTATAGATTAAATCTCAGCGAAAGACTAATAAAACTGTTATACTCAATTGTTAACTTACAATATTTGGATTGGTGTGGACTAGTGGAGGAAAATAGGTTAATGAAATATAGTTGTAGCTAATATAAAGAAAATATCAATTTATAAGGGCTTTAAAATATTTTTCATATGCTAATAATTGTTTAATATTGTTTATTTGATGTGTAGTAAGTAAGTGATGTCCAATAACCTGCAAAATCCTCTTTTACTTATACCATAATCCACTGGAGTGCACAGAGCTTCAATCCAGATGATGTCACTGCTATCCCTGGCAATTACAGCACTGTTAGGGCTCATCACCTCACCATGGTGTCTGCTTCAAGCAGCTTCAACACACAGACCTCCAGTAAGGGCCCTCCATCACAATTAATGATATCATACACTCATACCATAAATAGAGAAAACAGAATAAAATGGATAACATAGGAAACAAGTAAAATAACTCATCCATAGTGAATAAAATGAAAACCAAAGAATAAAAAGGAACCAAATAAACTGTCAAATCCCCCAATAACATCACCAAGCCTCCACATTGACCCAGTAATCATATCCCAACCCATAAATCTGTGAAAATCCATTGAAGGAAGCAGATGAAGTTGTCCAAACTGGATATATGCATCTGAAATAGGTGTACATGCTTATGTAGGCTTAGTGAGTCCATTAAATACATCCATATGACCTAAAATAAACAGAAAAAAAGCTTATAGGCTATTTAGAGGGTTAAACCCGCATATAGACCTATATATACATAGTATAACTGCACATTTCACTTAATATGAGTTTTATGCATACATATAAGCTTATGTATATCTATAATTACTTAATATCACTTAAGAAAAGTATATTTTGACTAAATAGCACCTTAATAAGTGTTATGGGGCTATGGATAAGCTATTTAAACTAATATAAGTCATATAATAGTATAATAAATAGGGGGTGTCAAACATTACCATATACACCATTCAAGCAGGCCTCAAAAAAGATACCAAGTCATTTTAATTCAAAATCATAGTTTTAAATACCTACTTGATTTAATTCATGATCATTCTATTTACCACAACAATTCTCATTTCTCACAGAGGGACCCTGAAATACAAATCTCTGTGGCACTTTGCCAATTTAGTTCAAATGGGAACAGTGCTGCTATAACTCATCTCAAGAACCTCTTCAGTATAAGTTATGGAACTGTAGATTTATACACCAAGAAAACCATCAAATACATATGTTCACTTAAATCACAATTCCTCACATGGCCCTCTAAGGAGATTAGACTGGAAAACTCACAGGTCATGCAAAATGAAGGAATCCCTGGATGTATTGGTTTTGTTGATAGCACAACCATCCCTTTGAGCCAAAAGCCTTCAAAAGATGGAAATAATTATTTTGATTGGAAAAAGAGGTCAGTGACTATCAATATTTTACATATTCTTACATATAATACTAATCCTCTCTTAATTTTTCTTTTTTCAGGTATTCTATTACTCTCCAATTGCTTTGCAATATAAATAAGAAGTTTATTGCATTTCATGCCAGCATTCCTGGTGCTCACCATAACTCTTCATTTTTTAAACAAATGATGATTTCTCAAAACCCTGAGAATTACTTTGATTACCATCAATATCTTCTTGCCCACTCTTCTTACACTACATAAATTGGCCTTGAGGATCTGGATTGAGCTTAAAGACATCAAATTGTAAATGACGTCATCAACAACATTCACAAGTTGAAGTGAATCTCTTCACTCCAGTTTTTTTAACACAATAGTAATTGGACCTTTCACAAAGAGTTCAAGGAATGCAGTTTCCCCTTGTAAGCTTATAGTCTTTTGTACTATGCTCTTTTGAAGTAGATGATGATCATGCTAGAGATTTTATATTAAGAAGCTATAAAGGACTATGTAAGATTTTTGAATGTCACTAGTAAGGACAAGATGAAATATTTGAATTTTTCTAGAAAGCTTCAATGATTTTTTGGGGGAAGGAACTAACTTTTATATATTACACACTCATATTTCTGTTAATCTTTTTTTTTAAAATTTTTTTTTGTTTGTACCATCTTGAGGATCAAGACTTAGTTATTTGGATGTTTTTTGCATTATGCACTTTCTGCATAACATGTAAGAAAATTCATGCTTCATGCATTTTTTATCTTCAAAGGGAGATTTTTTGTCTTTTAAGTGTATATACATTTAAAAAAAATTCCAACCAAATCACACAAAGAAAAAAAAATGGCAATACCCTCCCCTGAAATTTACTCTGGGAGGGGGTCAGGATTGACGAATTTTCTTCTTGTTTCATATATGAATAAATAAATCATTCAAAAAAGATAATCAACCAAGTAAAAGTAATGAAATTCAGAATACTACCAGCCAATGAGTTCAGATGTGACCAAATCCAAAGAAGAAATTGACATGGAATCATATTGTGAACTCATTAAATCAATTCATTGTTTGAATGAATATCTTTATACAGCAACAAGGCCCAATGGCCCATTACTTAAAGATGATGATTTTCTTCAATGAATGATTAATTTAAAATTTAAGAAATAAAAATGAATCTCTGTAAATCCTTTATTTACCATACTTAGCCTCCCTCTATGTAGCTTCACTTTTATTGAACCTTCTTACCTCACTTTACTTACCCTCTTTATTAAATTTTAATTGATCTGAAATGAGCAACTAAAATGAGTAAAATTTTAATGAGATTCTAATCACAAAGGAGCTTGAGTTGTTTGATGGTTGTCTCATGAAGAGTTCAAAATTACTTCCACCAGACAATTCCCTAATACAAAGTAAATAATATATTTGTGATTGGGAAAGTATAATACATGACGTTTGAGTTAAGCAAGTGAGGGAATCAGTAGTCCAGTAACAGAATTGATATAAGTGAAAATCCCAAATGTAAGAAAATTAGAATTGTTTTTGTCCATATGAATCTTACTTTGAAAGCCTCCATATGTAATAATAATGTTAGATGAAAAGATATAATTATCTTCCAGATTGACCCATTCCATATCTGTCCAATTTAATAAAAAAATGTTAGTAAAAACGCTTGGAAATGTGCTGAGAATGCTGCCAGCACATTTCCAAGGAAAAAAAAAAAAAAAACTTACCAAAACACTCAGAAAAAGTCTAAAAATGTTCTGGTTTTGCTTTCGACTCAATTTAAAAAAAAAAATTGTTAGTAAAAACACTTGGAAATGTGCTGGGAATGCCACCATCATGTTTCTGAGTGAAAAAACAAAAAAAAAACTTACCAAAATGCTTGGAAACAGTCTAGAAATGTTCTGGTACTGTTTCAAAATCTATTTGAAAAAAAATTGTTAGTAAAAATGCTTGTCAATGTGCTGGGCATGCTGCCAGCACATTTCCAAGGAAAAAAAAAAACAAAAAAAAAACTTACCAAAACACTCATGAAAAGTCTAAAAATGTTCTGGTTTTGCTTCTGACTCAATTTGAAAAAAAAATTGTTAGTAAAAACACTTGGAAATGTGCTGGGCATGCCACCATAATGTTTCTGAGTGAAAAAAACAAAACAAAAACTTACCAAAATGCTTGGAAACAGTCAAGAAATGTTCAGGTACTGTTTCAAAATCTATTTGAAAAAAAATTGTTAGTAATAATGCTTGGAAATGTGCTTGTCAGGCTTCCAGCACGTCTCCAAGCGAAAAAAAAACTTACCAAAACACTCAGAAAAAGTCTAAAAATGTTCTGGTTTTGCTTTCAACTCAATT
The DNA here is from genome assembly GCA_030280995.1 of Hemileia vastatrix. Lineage (NCBI taxonomy): Eukaryota > Fungi > Basidiomycota > Pucciniomycetes > Pucciniales > Zaghouaniaceae > Hemileia > Hemileia vastatrix. Next base: position 25,854,444 of record JASXTE010000005.1, read on the forward strand.
TGAAAAAAAAATTGTTAGTAAAAACACTTGGAAATGTGCTGGGCATGCCACCATCATGTTTCTGAGGCAAAAAAAAACAAAAAAAACTTACCAAAATTCTTGGAAACAGTCAAGAAATGTTCTGGTACTATTTCTGAATTGATTTGAAAAAAAATTGTTAGTAAAAATGCTCAGAAATGTGCTTGGCATGCTTCCAGCACGTTTCCAAGGGAAAAAAAACTTACCAAAACACTCAGAAACAGTCTAGAAATGTTCTGGTACTGTTTACAAATCAATTTGAAAAACAATAAAAAAAATTGTTAGTAAAAATACTTGGAAATATGCTGGGCATGCTGCCAGCACAATTCTGAGGCAAAAAAAACAAAAAAAAACTTACTGAAATGCTTGCAAACAGCATAGAAATTTTCTGGTACTGTTTCCAAATTGATTTGAAAAAAAATTGCTAGTAAAAATTCATGGAAGTGTGCCAGGCATTCTGCCAGCACATTTCCAAGGCAAAAAAAAAACTTACCAAAAACACTTTGAAACAGTCTAGAATGGTTCTGGGACTGTTTCCAAAGTGATTTGACAAAAAAGAAACCCCAAAAAAATGGGAAAAAAAGAGAAAAAATTCAGTAAAGAGAAAAGCAGGATAAGGCACCACTCACCTTAGGTAAGTGTTGGAAGGGGTTTGAGGAGAAAAATGAAGAACATGTGAAGCTGTGAAGAAAAATAAATAAACATACTTTGATGAAAGGTCAGAAAAAGATGTAAAGAGGAGGAGATTTTGAAGAATCTGGAAGGAGAATTGCATGATGATTAGGATACACAGCGGGAAAAAAGTGTGCACTAGACGTCTAGTGCTTTTTTTTGCTTCCTGAAATGATTCCAATGTGGATTCTACTAGTGATTCAATTTGGGTACTCCCTCCCCTAGCTTTCCCTTATCTTGTACCTCCCCTTCCTTCACCTAATCTATTCTCCCCATCTTTTTCCTCTCTTGTTCATTTTCCATATCTCCACTTTCCCTTGTTATCCTCCCCTTCCACTTTCTATCATTATATTTCTCTTCCACTTTCCCTTGTTTTTTTTCCTTCCACTTTCCCTCTTTATCTTCCCCTTCCACTTTCCCTTGTTATCTTCCCTCTCTACTTTCTCTTGTGATCCTCCCCTTCCACTTTCTATCGTTATATTTCCCTTCCAATTTCCCTTGTTATCTTCCCCTTCCACTTTCTCTGGTTATCTTCCCTCTCTACCTTCTCATGTGATCCTCTCCCTTCACTTTCTATCATTATGTTTCCCTTCCACTTTCTATTGCTATATTTCCCTTTCGCACTCTATTTTTATATTTCCCTTCCACTTTAAATTGTTATATTTCCCTTCCACTTTTTCTCATTATCTCCCCCTTCCACTTTCCCTTGTTATCTTCCCTCTCTACTTTCTCTTGTGATCCTCCCCTTCCACTATCTATCGTTATACTTCCCTTCCACTTTCCATTGTTATCTTCCCCTTCCACCTTCCCTGGTTATCTTCCCTCTCTACCTTCTCATGTGATCCTCTCCCTTCATTCTCTATCATTATGTTTCCCTTCCACTTTCTACTGTTATATTTCCCTTCCACTTTCCATTGTTATATTTAACTTCCACTTTCCCTCATTATATTTCCCTTCCACTTTTTCTCATTATCTCCCCCTTCCACTTTCCCTTGTTATCTTCCCTCTCTACTTTCTCTTGTGATCCTCCCCTTCCACTTTCTATCGTTATATTTCCCTTCCACTTTCCCTTGTTATCTTCCCCTTCCACTTTCTCTGGTTATCTTCCCTCTCTACCTTCTCATGTGATCCTCTCCCTTCACTTTCTATCATTATGTTTCCCTTCCACTTTCTATTGCTATATTTCCCTTTCGCACTCTATTTTTATATTTCCCTTCCACTTTAAATTGTTATATTTCCCTTCCACTTTTTCTCATTATCTCCCCCTTCCACTTTCCCTTGTTATCTTCCCTCTCTACTTTCTCTTGTGATCCTCCCCTTCCACTATCTATCGTTATACTTCCCTTCCACTTTCCATTGTTATCTTCCCCTTCCACCTTCCCTGGTTATCTTCCCTCTCTACCTTCTCATGTGATCCTCTCCCTTCACTCTCTATCATTATGTTTCCCTTCCACTTTCTACTGTTATATTTCCCTTCCACTTTCCATTGTTATATTTAACTTCCACTTTCCCTCATTATATTTCCCTTCCACTTTTTCTCATTATCTCCCCCTTCCACTTTCCCTTGTTATCTTCCCTCTCTACTTTCTCTTGTGATCCTCCCCTTCCACTTTCTATCGTTATATTTCCCTTCCACTTTCCCTTGTTATCTTCCCCTTCCACTTTCCCTGGTTATCTTCCCTCTCTACCTTCTCATGTGATCCTCTCCCTACAATTTCTATCATTATGTTTCCCTTCCACTTTCTATTGCTATATTTCCCTTCCACACTCTATTATAATATTTCACTTCCAATTTCTATCTTTATATTTCACTTCCACTTTTTCTCATTATCTCCCCCTTCCACTTTCCCTTGTTATCTTCCCTCTCTACTTTCTCTTGTGATCCTCCCCTTCCACTTTCTATCGTTATATTTCCTTTCCACTTTCCCTTGTTATCTTCCCCTTCCACTTTCCCTGGTTATCTTCCCTCTCTACCTTCTCATGTGATCCTCTCCCTACAATTTCTATCATTATGTTTCCCTTCCACTTTCTATTGCTATATTTCCCTTCCACACTCTATTATAATATTTCCCTTCCAATTTCTATCTTTATATTTCACTTCCACTTTTTCTCATTATCTCCCCCTTCCACTTTCCCTTGTTATCTTCCCTCTCTACTTTCTCTTGTGATCCTCCCCTTCCACTTTCTATCGTTATATTTCCCTTCAACTTTCCCTTGTTATCTTCCCCTTCCACTTTCCCTGGTTATCTTCCCTCTCTACCTTCTCATGTGATCCTCTCCCTTCACTCTCTATCATTATGTTTCCCTTCCACTTTCCCTCATTATCTTCCTCTTCCACTTTCCCTTGTTATCTTTCCTCTCTACTTTCTCTTGTGACCCTCCCCTTCCACTTTCTATCGTTATATTTCCCTTCCAATTTCCCTTGTTATCTTCCCTTATTACTCTCTATTTTTATCCTCCCCTTTCACATTCCCTCATTATGATCCCTTTCCACTCCTGCTTTTATCCTTCCCTTCCACTTTCCCTAGCTATCCTCCCCTACCACTTTCTCTCATTATGATCCCATTTGAGTTGATAAGGTCAGTGTTCACTAATATGATTTTTTATGTTACTAAAAGGTTAGAGCTTGTAGTTACTGTAATAGATCTCTTTCTTTCTTCTCAAAGATTCTTTCTCTCCTCTATAGGTATTTCTAGAAGAGGTCACTTCAGTAGGAGATACAAGGGAAGCATTAACTAATATGACATTTTTATCATTATTTTAAGATCTTTCAATAGATACAACTTAAATTAAATAAGTAAGTAAATAAAAAAGCATAAAGAAGAAGAAACATGAAGCATAATTATAAAAAGAGATAGGCATTGTAATAATTTACAATCCACACATAAGAACCATGGTTACTAATTTGGAACTGCAGTTTCTTCTCAAAAGCAACAGAAGGCAAAATTTAATAATTTTTTTCAATTTCACTTGCATTATAATTAGTTATAATATTAATTATTTTCACTTGTAGCACCTAAAAGCATATTCCTGAATTTTCCTTCATGGGTGGCGAATCAGCAAGATATTATCAATCTAATGTATTTTTAATAATAAAAAATTTACTTTTGCATATGATAAGAAATAAATAGTGATAAATATCAAATACCTTTTTTTTAATCATCTTGTTTTAGGGCTAATAAAAAAATAATTAAAATATTCAAATGTTTTTGATGAAATAAGGAAGGAATAATGTTGTACACATTTGATATGAAATGTAAACAAGACCTATTTCTTTTTTTATGAAATAATTCAAAATTTCTGAAGTTTAATCATAAGTGTAATGTAAGCTAGATAAAGATATGAGTGTCACAGTTTCTTTAGTAAATCCACAAAAACTAGATGGGTGAATTAATCTGGAAATGTGCCCTTTTATATTTGATTTTAAAATAACTATCTTTTCCTCCCATGTATTGTAACAAAAATAAGCACCCAGATCAGGGAATAAATTTTTTTAGAATTTCTATCTTCTACATCTTTAAAGATTGCAATTAGAAAATATATATTTTCTGAAAGGCCATCAGTATACCAGATTTTTAGTATTGTCCCCATTTTAGTTTTCTGTAAATGATTAAACTCAATAAATGAATTTCCATGATGATAATTATAAGAACTATAATTTCTCTCCATGATGGAACAGCTTTTTATGATGTTAACGTTATTGCTTAGTATCTGAGAATCATTGATGGTAGCATCAAAATATTATGATAAGTTGAATCAAGCTTACCACATCATTTCCAACACATAATTTCCATTTGTCAAAGATATCTTCTTCAAAGGTCTCTTTTTTACAAGATTTTTTTTCTGATTTTTCTTTTTTTGAATAAAGATCCTTGATACTTTCTTGGCTACCAAAATTTACCCTATCCATGAATGATTTATAGCAGCTTATTTCACCAAACTTTGCCAACATTGTTTGATCCATCTTAGCTATATATTTTTCACATTTTTAGTTTAGAAAATTATTCAAGTGAATATTAAGAAATATTGAACTCACAAATTTGTTTGTCATTTGGAATAGAACCTAAAAATCCATTCATTTGCTCTTGAGCCCAAGCTGAAATGGATGATGGTGAACCTAAAAGAGAAATTACCTGTGGATAATGCTGTGCCAAATGCACATTTGGCTTCATATTGATATTTGGGAAATTTTTCTTGAGAAGGAATTCATATTTCTTGAAAAGGTCAGATAGTTTCTCAAGTTGATTTTTATCTATTATAAATGAAGTAAGAATGTTGATGATTTTGATGAGAAATTCCAAGAAGTCTTTCAACTTCTTTTCTCTCCCACTAGCTGTTGGTAATGACAATGGGGTATAAGTGACTCAAGGTAAAAAACTTTATAAAGAACTAGCCACTCCGAAGCCTTCAAAGTAAATCCAGGTTCTCCAAAATTAGCAGGTATTTGTGATATCTAAGTGAGAAGATCTGTTTCATCAATGACATTATGAACAATTATCAGCTCATCTAGATTCATTGATAGATAACTAGAATTCTCAGATATTTTTTTAGGAAAAAGTTCCTCTTTCATATCTTTGGTGCCTTTTTGACAAATTGTATTATCTGAGCCAGATGTAGAATCATGAGAAGATGGTGAAGGAGATGATGACGATGATTGGCTTGAAATAATTTCTTTCATATTTCCCTTCCCTTTTGAAGAATCTCTTGGAAACATTGAAGACCTATCTAATTTTTGAAATTTATTTGCTTTTTCATCTACCTCATCATTTTTAATTTTAAGACTTTTTGAGATGTAACTTGATTTTGATGCTTTATTGAATGGTGGAATTACTACCCTTACCTGGGTCTTCATATCCTTATTAGATTTAAGGGAGATTCCAGAAGATGATGAGGGAAAGTCATTTAAAGATACAGAAGATGATCGCAAATTATAAGAAGAAAAAGAAGATGAGGAAGATTCTGTATGTTCTTGAGAAGAATTTGAAGGATACTGATTGTAAAAGGAACCTTTTGTTTCTTTCCTTAGGGAAAGAGTGGATAAGCGTTTTCCGACAGTGTGGACTTTTAAATAGTTGTAGCTATAATCTTTAGCTATTCCTAACAACAAGCAATGCATCATTTCAATACTTATAAAATCTATTGGCTTCCAGTATGGAAGCTCCAAAATTTTTGAGTATCGGACACCACACGAGTTAAATATTGAAATCCTCTCATGAGGATTCAATGTTTGTCTCCACTTCTCAGCAGCTGAAATATGATCTTCATTTGTTCGAAGTTTGATTGGATCACTAATGATGTCTTTTTACAATGCTTTACGGGTTATAAAACAGAAAGAACATGGAAGACTAGATGAATGAGATGAGAAGCCAGCTATTTTTCTTGTTGCTGGCAAATCGGTGTGGCATTCCAAATCTGGGTAGGCTACTTAGGTGAAAATATGATTGGACCTTGGTTGGAAGAAAATATTGGTGTTAGCAGGTCTTAATTTGGTTGAAGGGAGTTAACTGGATTTTTTTTGGGTGGATTTATGGTGATTTTTGGAGGATTTATGGTGATTTTTTTTGGAGGATTTATGGTGATTTTTTTTGAAGGATTTATGGTGTTTTGGAATGGATATATGTTGGTATTCCTATTGTTATTTGATGGTTTCATGGATTGGGTATTGGTTTTACTGGATTTTCTAGGGCTCTCTTGGTATTTTTGGTGGATGCAGTGTGCTCATGGAGTAGCCATTTTTTTCCGGTGCGCTCTGGTGATTTTTTGGTACAAAAGCAAAGTGTACTGGAAAAATTCTGTCATTGTTGAAAAGTTTGGTTATGGTGAAAAGATTAACTCACTCTGGCCAAATTAGATCATTATGGCAAAAAGAGCTCATTGTGGCAAAATTTGCTCACAATGGGAAATTCTGATCACCAGTGCAAAGTTTGGTCACTGCAGAAAGTCTGGGCACTGTGGTAAAGTTTGGTCACTGTAGAAAAGTTTGGCTATTGTGGAAAAATTTGGTTAGAATTTATCATGCTTGTTAGATCAATAGTTAATTGTAGATCCTATGCATGTAGGGCATTGTTGGAAAGGTCTGGAGGAGGAGAATCAGATAGAAGGGGGGAGAATCTTAGTCTTCTATATATTTTTTGTCTTTTAGTTTTGATAACAAGGGTCTTTTTTGATAATTAACAATATTTAACATATAACAACAATTATAATAAAAAATATCAACATATAGGGTACCATTGGATACCTCTCATCCTTGGTGACTCAAATTTATTTCTTTTCTTATAAAATTTATAAAATAAAAATATAATAAAGAACACTTTTTAATTTTGGTGGGAAACTGGGTAAATCTGGGGAAGACCTTTAATAAGGCACCTTTAAACAGATCATCCCAAGGGTAGTTTCTGGGGTACTTTACTGTGCTTTTCAGTCTCTGGGGCAAGTGTTGTGGCTTGTTCTAAGTATTTTCTGTGACTTGTATAAGTGTAATCTGGTATAAGGTATTTGTTTTGGGGGTGTAATCATTTATTGCACTTATTTTTTTACCTATATTATAGGTTTCCAACACTTTCAAAGTCTTTCTCTCAGATTTTCAACTTATCCAACTCTTCAAGCAGATCTTCAAGCTTAGTTAATTGAATCTTACCTTTACTTAGAGGGACAGGGATTTCTTTTTTTTTTCCAGCTCCCTTGGATTCTGCCTGCAGAAAGGCGACTGTAGGAGTCTACTCTACATCGGCAATAAGAGGAAAAATTGCTACTTTTATTACACGCCCTTCAGGATGTCGATGAGACTTTGAGAAAAAAAAACCCTTCCATAAAATTTTCAGCTCATCAATTAAAGGAGCTATAATATTGTTACAGTGGTCGAGGCTGGGTTCATGAGGGCCAGGTGTTATTCAAGCAAGGAACATATGCTTAAATTTATATCAGATATAAGGGTCAAGATTTAGGAAGACTAGGAAAATTGCTCCAAATAATACCATTCCATGGCCACTTTTATTTCCAAAGGGATTGAACCAGTCAATGTAGAAACTAAAGACAAGATTCCAACTTTTACGTTGTAGACAATCCTATAGTACTAGCTAAAGGCCTTGACCAAGGGAGTTGGAGAAAAACCAGAGAGAAAATCCCCTGTCCATTTAGAAAAATAGAGTGATATTTACTTGCTAAAGTAAGTTGGTTCCTGTTTGCTAAAGCCCCTTTTTAACAAACTTGACTGCTTGATGAGCCAAGAAAGTAGTCCCCAGATAGACTACCAGACCGAAGAACTGAAATGTAGAACAATGTCCACATCAGAGACAGCAAAGATACTTGATGTAGACTTCAAATCCACACCAGAGACAGCAATAATACTTGCTATAGCTTGCAAGACTATAACAGAGAAAAAAGTTTCCAAAGTTAAGTTAAATGAAGAACTCACTTGCAACAAACACAGCCAATTGTGGCCAGAAAACAGTGAAAACTGAGTGAGGAACAATGATATCACCTCTGGATGGTTGTATGATGATTAAATTTGCCCCAAACTGTCTTATTCACTATGTACACACAGACCACTAACTAAGAGCCCATGCGCACCCACCAATCTGGCGCCTGTACCCACCAAATTGCATAAAAAACCCTCCTGAAGCGCTCCCCAACCTCCTAAAACAGAGGCGGGCGTGCCGCCCGACATCGGAGATGCCGCCTGAAGCGTCCCGGCCTCCCTGAAGCCAGAAAACCAATAAAAACCACTAATCTACTTGGAAAAATTAGCTAGAACTACTAAAACCTTTAAAACAAGGAATTTCACTATAACAACTTTGAGACATGAAATATAGAGAAAAACTAGGGCTATCCAATTATAGTACACACATACCCGCAGACCCAATATCCATGGAATAAAACCAGAAAAATACCCAATTCCTTAACAGATGTCAATTAAGACATGCACAAACAGCACCAATTCACACAACAAAGGCCCCTGCCAATGTTGGAAGACCACATCCTCCCTCCAATTGAGAATGTCCACATTCTCTCTTCATCAAACCACCATGTTCAACCTTCTTCCCAAATCTGCCTCTGAAATGGGTCCTTGCCAATACTGCATTGACATTAATCTAATCTGCACCATCACACCTCCTGTCCGTCCATGCAGAACGTCCTGTGATGTCTTCTAATCCAGAAAGAAGACCTGTTACAGACCTGGTCCATTATCATCTGCAACAGATTCACCTCCACCTCAACCTGGTCCATCTTCTACCAGCACCAAAAGATCTAGGCCATCCATCCTTATACCCAGATTAATCAAAAAGCTTCACCCTTCACAGAAGAGTTCCACAACCCATAAACCAACAAGTTCCACCATCTCTGGTCCATCTGATGCTAAAAAACTTTCATTTATTCCTTCAACTTTAAAACTGATGACTTCTCAGTTACCCCATCTTCTGATAGTGATGATAACAATGTAGGATCCATCGCACCACCAACACCAAACCACTTGACCACTATCAAGGCCAAGTTCCAATAACACACATCTCAACAGAAACAACTTCTGCTTCACTACTTCCAATCCACTCCTGCCAGAGATCCACAGGACATTGAGAACAGAAGACACCTCATTCACCAGCTCAAGACTAATTCTGAACACTTCATTTCATCTCTTGATTCCCTCTGTAACTCCACTAGTACTTGAGTTTGATTCAGAAAAGAAAAATTGACCACACCCTCTATAGGATGTAACCACAAACAACCCTCAGTTTTAAGTCTTGGGGGACCATCCTCATTTTATAGTCTTGGGGGACTCAAAAAACCCTCAGTTTAAAGTCTTGGGGAACTCAAAAACCTAAATCATGAACCCAGAACCAGAGATCAAACACATGAAGACACAGAGAAAAAACTAACATTCTGGGGTAATTGTGAATAGAGCTGCCAGCCCATCAATTACCCCCAAACTTGCCTTTGCTAAATTCGGAGGCTCCCCCTGTGGATACCCTCCACCAATCTTTCAAAACCAACTCCAACAACAAAACTCATTCCTCAGTTTATAGTCTTGGGGGACTGAACCAACAACAATCCTCAGTTTAAAGTCCTGGGGGACTAACACAGTGTTCAGTTTAAAGTCTTGAAGGACTAGTCTTGATAAAGTCTTGAAACCAGCCAGTTTAAAGTCTTGGAGGACTAACAGAAACCAGATTTCAGTTAAAAGTCTTGATGGACTGAAGAAATTTTGCATAAAATAGATGCAGCCAATTTCATACAGAACACCTCTACAGCCAACCTTCTGAACTTCCACCTTCACTTCATCATCTACCCATCACTGACAAAAAATCTCCTTCCTATCTCTTTCCATCATCTTTTCTCACCACAGATCATGGCTGGATCTCCTGATGTTAACCCTTCTACTCTTCCTTGCTTCACTGCTCCCAAGGTCTATTCCTGAAAACAGTGCATCCACATGTGCAGACCTTTCACATTCACTCTTCCAACTCCTGAAGCCAAATTCTACAACAGGGCTTGTGATTCTTGCTACTCCAAAAAGAAAAAATGTGACAGAGATGCCAACTACCCTATTCCTCCTCCTTCACCTTCTCAGAAATACATCTCCAGATCCCCTACCACATCCCCAGAGCTTGGTCCTTCCTCTTCCTCTTTATCTTCAGCACCTTCCAGAAGGTCCAGAAGCTCAGCTTCCAGAGCTCTTCCCAAAAGACCAGCCTTAGCTTCCCAAGAAACTGCTTTTATCTCTGCTAAATTAGCTCCAAAAGCTTCAAAATCAGCTCCTAGGCTTCTAGACCGCGTCCAGGCGGCCCGCCTGCCTCACTAGACAGTGAAAATCAGGCTCAAAACCTCCAAAAACAACCAGAAAACAGCCAAATTCAATCAATCAATGAAAACAACTCTACGCAATCACCTCCCACTGCTCCCAGAGAAATGTAGTCAACCATTCCAAGGTCCAAAAACTCCAAATTTTCCCAAACTTCTAGGAGACCTGTCAGAGGACCCCAGGAAGAAACCAGAGCACCCAACACTGCACCAAGGCAACAACTTCGTCCCCAGTTAAGAGAACAAAACTACACCTCTCCTCTTTCAGCCAACTATTCTTCTGACAGTTCCATCCCTTCAAAAGCTCTATCCAGAAGAGATCAATCCGCTTCCAAATCACCCTCTCCTGCTCCATCTTTTAACAACCCTGGTACTCCATCACCAGCACCTCCTCCAGCTGAATCCAACAGAAATATCAACCACAACAACAACAACAATCCCGCTGCTCCAACTAGGCCCCAGGAACATCAGCCTCCTAGTTCACCTTCTCAAAATCTTTCAGAGGAAGTCCAAGAGAATCCATATCTTTCCCTGATTGATCCACCCACTATGACCATTCCAAAATCTACAGAGATCCAAATTCCGGCTGCTTACAAATTTAATAAATTCCAAACTGTAAGTACCAAATTAATTCATCCCATTTCTTCAACAAAAATAATTACTGATCCAATTCTTCTTGTCTAGTTGGAACCCCTCCTCCTGAATCAACTATTGGAGTTGGCCAACCTCTAGAAACTTCTTTGACCCTGGATTATGGAGACATGAAAAAACACCTAAGCACCATGTGTTCCAACATGCTAAAAGCCTTTGCCCTCCATGGACCTTTGAATGACTTTGAAAAATCCCTGAGAAAGCGCCTGTTGGACAACCACTGGAAGATGTCTAGGATCATTAAGCACACCTTCCAGCACTCCATTCCTGCCTCTTCTTCTTCCTCCTCTGAACTTCCCTCTAATACAATTCCTGCCCATTACAATCCATATAATCTCTCCAGCAGGATGCACTTCAAAGAACACGGTGCTTCCCACAACCCCAACAAAAAACTAAAACGACATCATAATCCAGACCAGCCTCCAGAAACTTCATCATCCAGACAATGAGCTCCTGCAAAAAGATTAAAAAAACTTAATAATAAATAAATAAATAAAAATTAATAACTATAAATTCTAATAACTTTTTTTTATTTTTTTTATTATTTTTTTTTTTATTTTTTATTTTTTTATTTTTTTATTTTTCTTTATTTTTTTATTTTTTATTTTTTTTAATATCTACTAACATACTAAAATTAAAAATTGATAAATAAAATAAAATAAAAAAATAAATGAAATAAAATAAAATATAAAAAATAATACAAATGGTATCCCCCAGCCAATTGATGAGCTGATCCCCTGATACCTTGCCCACATCCAAGTGCACCTTGATGTGGATACAGCTTATAAAACATTTAAAAAATTTGAAATAAGAAACATAAATTAAGGGTAATAATGAGAATAAATAGAAGAAAATAAAAAATAATAATAATAAAAAAATGAAATTAAAGAAAATAAAAATAAAATAAACTAAAATGATAAAATAGCATTGCCCGGCCAATTGATGAGCCTCTCCCCACCAATGCTTGCCCACATCCAGGTGACCCTGATGTGGTAACACCCTATATTTTTGATTTTATAATTTTAACAACCCCCATAAAAAATAAAAAGAAAAAAAGAGAAAAAAGAAAATAATCTGAAACTACTATCTAGCAAAAACATAACTACAAAATCAAAGACAGTCCAGCTCCATAGATGGTCCAATAAGAGAAAGTCTGGTCCATAGAAATATTCACTGGGTGGGCTCCCTCCAATAAGTAAAAATGATGGGAGACCACCAGTGATCCACCACCAACCCAAAAAAACCAAAGATAAAGAATCCAGTCCCAAACCAGTTTAAAGTCATAGTGGATTTGAAACCTGGATAATAAACAACAGAACTAGAATTCAACTAGGAAAAACAAAAGACTTGAGACAGAAATTCTGGGGTAACGGTTCTACAGAGCAGCCAGCTCATCAGTTACCCACACACTTGCCAAAATAAAATCTAGAAGCCCCCCCTGGGTACCTTCTAACAAAAACACAACATCCAACACAATAAACCAAAACCAATAAGAGTGAAGAGTCCAGCACATGATAACCAAAGGTAATTCCAGTTTAAAGTCATAGAGGACTAAAACCTGTGAAAAGAAACCAATACTAGGGTTCAACCAAATTAAGAGAAAGGGTTGGAAACAGAAAATCTGGGGTAACTGTTCTACAGAGCAGCCAGCCCATCAGTTACCCCTACACTTTCCAAGATCAAATCTAGAAGCCCCACCCATGGGTACTTTCTAACAAGAAGTTTCCAACACAAAAGTTGCTCTGCAACACCAAAAAAAATTCCAAAACATAAAGAACGTTCCATAGTTTATCCTCATTGCGGAGTCAATCTTCTAAATGCCTAGTGCCTCTGGGATAGAACCTCTTCACCTGGTCTGAAGCCACTCTCTTTTTCAAGACTGCACCATCCAAATCTTCCAAAACATAAGAACCTCCAGATGCCTGAGATCTTACTCTGTAATGTCCATTCCATCTGTCAGTAAACATTTTCCCCCACTGACTCTCCAAACTTCTATTATACACCAAAACCAAACAACCAGGTTTCAAGGGATTCCTGAGTCTATGAGCCAACTTCTTGTCCCAGTACCTAAATGATTGATTCCTAATCTTTATTATTCTAGAGTATGCCTTCTCTTGAAATTCCTCTCTACATTCCAACTGTTGCATCCTGGCACAGAGCAAATCTTCTGTTGAGTGCACATCATCCCAATCAATTCCAAGATAAGAGACAGCTTGCAAGTCCACTGGTAGAACGGCTTTCTGACCAAACATTAACTCATAAGGAGAATAGCCAGTTTTCCTCTTCACAGTGACCCTATCAGCAAATAACACCAAGGGTAAATAATGCCTCCACTTTTCAGCACTATCTCTGCACATCTTCACCAAAGCATTCTTGATAACTTGATGGCCTCTTTCAACCATGCCTTCAGCTTCAGGATAATACGATGTAGCCACTCTAACATTAGAACCAATACTAGCCACAGCTTCTTTAAATTCGGCACCAAACTATGTTCCGCCATCAACAGTCACCAACTTCATCAACCCATACCTATAAATCCACTCCTTCTTCAAAAACTCTGCCACATTCTTGGCAGTCAAATTAACCAGAAGCACTGCCTCAACCCAACCAGACAAATCATCCCTAGCAACAATCAAGTATTTATACCTTCCCTCTTTAATATGGACAGCATCCAGACTGACTCTTCCAAAAACAGTTGATTCACCAGTAGCACAGCCCACCTCTTTAGGTTTCAAGTGACTTCTTCTTTGAAATTATTCACAAGATTGAACCCAACCCTGCACAGCCAACTTCATACCTGGACACCAAAATCTGTCTGCTACTCTTCTATAAGTCTCCCCAAAGCCTCTATGACCAAGGTCTTCATGCAAAGACTTCAAAACCAATTCTTAACCCTTCATCTGAGTCACCACCACTTGAGGATTTGGATGTCTCCTCCTCATCAACTGCCTTCCTGACACATAAAATCCAGGACTCTTCTTCTTGATTTCCAACCAAGTATCATCATCACAACTATCTGGCCTCTCCAAGGTCAACAGATATTCCACTAAAATAAAATAAAACCCAGACTGACCCCAGGTCTCATCTTCAAAATCCAACAAAACAACATCCAAGTATACAATTCTGTCATCAAAATCTCCAGTTTGAACATGAGCCAATTGAGCAGCTCAGCCAGGACACCAATCCTTAAATTTTGGGACATCCATTTCTTTCCACTGAACCTTGTGAGAATCCAGTTCACTAACAAAAACACCCCTTTCTAAATTTGAGCTGTCCCAAACAACAACTCCATCTTCATCAACAACAACATCCCAATCATAAGAATCAAGATCAGATACAGCCAGTTTAGCCTCTTGGGGGAGGTCAGAAAAATCTTCAGCACCCTTTGCGCTGGCCCTAACCACTGGAACATCTTCATCAAACTCTTCAGCCTTAGAATCTTCATCTGTAGGTGGCTTCCTTGATAATCCATCAGGCATAGTAAAAGTTTAGCCTGGTTTGTGTACCAGGTCAAAAGAAAAATGTTGAATAAATGCCACCCACCTAGTCATTGGAGCATTTGGAAGACTAGGCGTATTGATCATCTGAACCAAAGATTTTGCATCCACCTGCAGCTCAAAATGCTGCCCCCACAAAACCGTCTGTAGCCTCTTTAAAATTTTTGCTACACCACACAATTCCAACTTAGGTTGAGAATACCTAGATTCCACCTCATTAAACACAACAGACTCATATCTTACTGGCCTGACCCTCTCAGTCTTATCCTCCTGAGACAAAACAGCACCAGCAGCAATATTGCTTGAGTCCACTGCCAGATAAATTTTTCCAGCACCAAAACCATAATCCAACTTGTGAAGACCAATATCTTCCCCAACAACCTTTTTCAACTTCTGAAAAGCCTCTTCACACTCTTCAGTCCATTCCCAATCTGCATCTTTCCTGTTCAACCTCCTTAAAGGTGAAGCCAACAAAGAAAAATCCTTAATAAAAATCCTGACATATACACATACACCCAAAAATCCCCTGACTTCAGTAGTATTTTTAGGCCTTGGCCATGACTGAATTTTATTAATCTTCTTCTTTGCCATAATCCTTCCCTCTTTACATACCACATGACCCAGAATTTACAAAGCAGGAACACAACAACAGAATATTGACCCTGAAATGGTCAAACCAGCCTCTTCAATCCTAAACAACACTCTTTCTAGAGTTATTGCATATTCCCAAACAAACCTCCTTATGCCAGGGCTCTCCGCTAACACCTCATTACCATAATCAGTGGATGGTCCTTTATTTCAACCATCATCAATAAAAATACCAGCATGAGTAGGAACCTCATCCTGAAAAATCCAAGCCATCTGTGCTTGATATACCGCCACTGAATTAGTTGCTCCTTGAGGCAACCTAGTGAGCTAAAATATTCCCAAAGGAGTCTCAAAAGTTGTGAGAGGCCTTGAATCCGTATGGAGCTCCCTCTCATCATAACCACCCATAATATCACCCAAACCATAACACACCCTTCCAGCAAAATCTTCAACAAAATCCTCTGCACTTGGTGGCATACCAGTGTCCTTGATAGTGACTCTATTAAAGGCTCTAAGATAATGAACCACCCTCAACTTCCCATTCTGCTTCTTTACACGGAAAACCGGACTTGAGTAGCTGGATGTCAATTGTTCCTATAACCCAGTCCTGACTCTTTCCCTAACAATCTCCACAAAATCCTCTCTGATAGCGGCTGGAATCGGAATAGGCTTGATTTGCCAAGGTTCATGACAAACCACATGAATCAAGTAAGTTTCCCCATAAGAGTGCTTCAATACACCCCTTTCCTCCTCAACAAATGCCACCGCCTTTTCCCTTAGCACAATAACTTGTAACAACAACTTCTTTTCTTCTTCAGACAACCACCCATCAGGACCAAAATTAACAACCTTAAACCTTTCCTTGGTCACCCTAGCCGTCTCTACAAATTCTGGAGGATTCTTCACCAAAGGAGTACAGTATGGATCTCTTTACAAAGGAGGTCTCTTCAAGGGTGGATTCAAACCCAATGGCATAGGCTCATTAACAGGCCTAATCTTCTGCGCTACCTTCTTATACTTTGCTGCTCCACCTTCAACTTGAGGGATCTTCAGGAAATCTTCACCACCAGACCTGGAACAAAAACCAAGGGTTTCCCCATTGCTCACATGTGTGGCCAAGGTAATGTTTTTGAAAGGTTTAGAAGAAAACCTAGCGGTGCACAATTGGGAAGACTTACTTTTAGACCCCAATCTCACCGCCCCAAAACTTTTCCGCATATCTTTAAATAAAGATATATAACTAATCTTCTTCCTTGAACTTGAATTAAAAATAATTAAGAATCTTGAGAGAGAACAGAGACTTAATAAAAAACTTGATGAATACTTTCAGAGAAGAGAAACATTAAAAAGAGAAAGTTGAAAATCCACTTGGTATATCTCCAAGAGAGCTGACCTACTACAACCTGTGATTTCCTCATCTTGGGGAGAGGTTGTAGCACTATGGTGATCAGCCCTCATTACTCTAAAAAATACAGACTCTCAATAGAGCCTGAGCCACACTCCAAAAAACCAGAGGCGGCATTCACTTCTTTCCTTCTCCTGAAGCAATCCATGCACTGGCACATTAAAGATAAACCAGGCCAGGTCTCCCAACCATCCTCTCCGGGGGACAATAACCTCATGTGAAGTCTCCTTTCATCTTCACCAGTCAACTCCAAACTGATTCCCAAATCAAATTAATAACCAATTCTTGCCTGAAAATCCATCAAGAATGGCCCAACCAAAACTGCTTCTACATTACCTTTAGCAATGTAAAAATGAACCTTCCCTGTTGCTCCACCAACATCTAACTTCACAAACTCTTAAGTTCCAACCAATTCAGTGACATGACCAACAATCCCTCTCAAATTCCCACCAATACCAGTTTTGATGGGGAGGCCCAAAGAAGTTGCCTCAAACAGGAAAATCAGGTTTATCTGAGAACTTGAATCCACCAATGCCCTTGCCTCCCTGCCATTCAGAGTCACATTGACATATCCCAGAGGAGCTGAAAAATGAGTTTCCAACCCCTCACCAAACTTTTCAGCAGAATCACAAATGTATTCTACCTCCCCAGAAGAAACTCTTCTCCTGGTCAACAACTTTTTCTGTCTATCAGCCAGCCCTGGACTGATAGCATACAATTCCCCATAAGATAGGGAAACCTGACCCTAATTCATCCTTTCCAGGACAGAGTCCATAACATTAACTTGAGCAGAAACTACTGGCCTCTCAAAGTGAGCCCTTGGCTTCACCACCTTGGTCCTAGAAGCTTCTTGAGGACCAGCACCACCAACAGATTTACCATCAACAGGAAACAAACCAGATCCCTCACCTGAACCTCTGACTCCAGCAGGCTTTGGCAATGAAGCCAAAGGGACATCCTCCTCAGAGTCAGAATCCACCTCCATTGGCATTGGCTCATCATTCATGTCCAATGCGCCAAAAATAGGGGGGCCCATGTCAGCCATACCCTTCTGCATCTTGTAAAGCTCCTCTTTGCTGTACCTCTTCCTAGCTGCACTCAGCTTAGGGTCCGCATTTGAAGCATTAGGCTTTGGTTGTGCCTGAGAACTGATCTTAGGCCTTCCCACCTTTCCTGCTTCCACATCACAAACACCAGCCAAGCATTCCCCACTTGACTGTCCACCACAAGAATACAAATCCAAACCACCAAAGGAAGTAGAAAAAGAGACCTTATTGACCTCCTTCCCCTTTCCCTTTCCATCCTCATCCTCCTTACCAGAAGACTTCCCTTCATCAGGAATCTCCTCAAACCTTGGCCTCCTTTGATTGAGACCTACCCTTCTCCTGACAAAATCAACAGGAGCCTGCCCCTCACTGGGATTCACAAAAGAACCATCAGGGAACTTGAAAGCCCTGCCATCAAATTCCACCTTTCCTTCAGACACATCCCTTTTCAATGCCCAGCAATCATTGGACCTGTGCCCCCTCCTGCTGCAATAAGATCAGACCCAAGGATCACTCCTACCCACCCTCCTATCAAAATCTCTAGGCTGAGAAGGTGCCTTATTGACCTTCTTAGCCTCCTGCACAAAAATATGGAGCTGTTTTGTCAGGTCAGCTAACTGTTCCACCATTGGGTCCCACTCCTGTTTAGGAACCTTCACCATATCCTTCTCCTCCTTCTTCTCCCTAACTTCCTCTTCAGCCAAAGCCTCACTGACTTTGCTTACATACTTGGCACTCCCCTCCTGATAGGTGTCCACAGCCAATAACTTCAAATGGGCCTCAACAGCCTCCTTCACCATATCCAAGGCAGGCAACTTCTGGTCCCCATTAGAAAGAGTCTTCATCAATTCCTTTCTTGACAACTCCTTCAAAAAATCCATCTTGACATCTCTAGCCAGGGAAGACCAAAAAACATCCTTGGCAGCATTTTTATGTGCCAGCTCCTCCACTTCCACCAAATATTCCACCACAGGATCAAGCTGTAGCAGAAACTTCCTGTAACTATGCAAGTTACCAACACCACCATAAGATTGCCATTCACTGACATCCTTGCTCAGATCCACCATAGTGAACCTGACACCCCATCTATCCACCATCACCCTACACAACAATTTCCAATCCCTCTTCTTGCAGCCAGACATTGCCACAATCTCCTTCTCCACTGCCCTATCACCAATGAAGAAGATAATCTGCTTCACCATGTCCAGGTAGGAAGCACCATTCACTCCAGAAGCAGTTTCATACTTCTCTAGAAACCACTTGACATCCTCCCCATTAAACTTGGTAACATCCCAAGTTTTTATCCTTACACACTCTCCAACCATCACAGAAGGAGGACCATCTCCCCCACTGACAGTCACCACAGGAATAGAGGAACCAGAAGCCATTCCTCCAAACCAAAACACCAAAATGAGCCAACCAAAAGAAAACGGAGATTCAAAAGAACTAGCAAGTTCCACCCCACGTTGGGCGCCAGAAATGTAGACAATCCTATAGTACTAGCTATAGGCCTTGACCAAGGGAGTTGGAGAAAAACCAGAGAGAAAATCCCCTGTCCCTTTATATAAATAGAGTGAGATTTACTTGCTAAAGTAAGTTGGTTCCTGTTTTGCTAAAGCCCCCTTTTTAACACACTTGACTGCTTGATGAGCCAAGAAAGTAGTCACCAGACAGACTACCAGACCAAAGAACTGAAATGTAGACCAATGTCCACACCAGAGACAGCAAAGATACTTGATGTAGGCTGCAAATCCACACCAGAGACAGCAATAATACTTGCTATAGCTTGCAAGACTATAACAGAGAAAACAGTTGCCAAAGTTAAGTTAAATGAAGAACTCACTTGCAACAAACACAGCCAAATTGTGGCCAGAAAACAGTGAAAACTGAGTGAGGAACAAGGATATCACCTCGGGATGGTTGTATGATAATTAAGGTTGCCCCAAACTGTCTTATTTACTATGTACACACAGACCACTATCTAAGAGCGCATGCACACCCACCAATCTGGCGCCTGTACCCGCCAAATTGAATAAAAAACCCTCCTGAAGCGCTCCCCAACCTTCTAAAACAGAGGCAGGCGGGTGGCCCGACGTCGGATGTGCCGCCTGAAGCGGCCCGGCCTCCCTGAAGCCAGAAAACCAATAAAAACCACTAATCTACTTAGAAAAATTAGCTAGAACCACTAAAACCTTTAAAACACAGAATTTCACTATAACAACGTTGAGACATGAAATATAGAGAAAAATTAGCCTTATCCAATGGTACTAAGCACATAACCCTAAGACTTAAGGTTAGCCCATAAAACACAAAAAACAAAATTAAACAGCTATCTTTTATAAATGAAAAATGAGGAAATGACCCCTTAAAACTTAGAATATGAAAATTGTCTACAAGACATAAAATATAGCCAAAAACTGGGGCTATCCAATGATAGTACCCACATACCCGCAGACACAATATCCACAGAATAAAACCAGAAAAATACCCAATTCTTTAACAGATGTCAATTAAGACATGCACAAACAACGCCAATTCACACAACAAAGGCCTCTGCCAATGTTGGAAGACCACACCGTTCTTATTCCTAGTATTTTATTTTGAGCTATCAAATTATGACCAATCCCAAATGAATCAATTTATGACCAATAAGAAGCAACATTGTAAAATGTTTTGAAGTCGTAATCATTTATTTGAAGTATATTTATTACAGCAAGATAGAATGTTTGTTTTATTTCATTAAGATGCCTTTGATTTCCAAATAAAGTGCACCACATCTGCAATGTTTTATTTTGCTATTTGACTATGTAGATTTGAAAATAGGCTTTGTGCTGTGGGTGAATCATGGATTCAAAATTCTACTGATGGGAACAGTCACTAATTTCTCCAAGAAGTGGCCCAATCTTCTCACTTTGCTTTTTCAAAAGATCTCCAATAATTTTAAGAGTCTTTGTGTTTATCCTAGAAAAAATATGAACTCTTTTTCTATTTCTCTGAAGTATTGCCTTTTCTGTTTGTTTTTTTAATAAATTTAATATCTTATATGATGGTGTTGGTTCAAACAAAACCATAAAATGACCAAGACATTACAAGGAACTCATTTTGTGGAGATATGAGAAGTATTAAAAATGAATATAAATGGTTAAGAAGTGGAACAATCCAATTAATCAATATTTAGATATATTGAATGAATATGCACATCATGTTTTTCAGGAGCCCAGTGACTCCATGGAAATGATTGGTAATAAGTATTTAATAACACAATTATTTTTGACAGAATTTTGAAGTCATTTTATGGTTACTTTGAATAGGTGTTTAAATGACCCCATACCATTACTAAAAATATTGATAATTATCATCTTCAAAGTCCAAAAAATTATGTACATACCAATTCTTTTTGTTAAAGTAAAATTCAATGATTTTTCTACAAGAAACCAATGTATGTTGTAAGAGTAGTAAAAATTTCACATGAAATTACACTTTGAGTAAAATATTTAGACATTTTTCTTACATTTTTTGTTTCATCAGATGATATATATGAAAAATGTGTTAATTAAAAAAAGGTAGGTTTTAAGATATCTCAAGACTTCTGTAATTCCCAAAAATAATCTTGAATGACTAATCCACTGATAATGTATTATCAATTCGAAAAAATGATTATATCCTTAAAATGAAAGAAGCCAAATAATACTAAAAAGCCTACATCATCAGTCTCCTATATTTCAAAGCTAAACATTATAATTAAGTCTAAATAAAAATGGCTTTAAATTTTAACAAATAATCTTAAAAAAATCATTCAACTTTTACTTGTTTCAAGCACCAAATATCATGCAATCCTCTATTGAGTCATTCATTATACTTTTACAGAAGATCCATTGAGTATTCACACAGAGTTCAAGATAATGTCAAGCAGATTTAAGTCTCATTTGAGTATGAGTTCAGTCTGAGTTCCATCTGACTTCAAGTTGAGGACTTGCTGGAAAGTCTCCCCAAAATATTGCATGGTGATAGTCAGTCTAGTTAGTCTCACAGCTTAGTAGCATAGTCAGTCTTCTTCTAGGCTAGCTTTGTGGAACGTTAAAGATTAGTACAGCACTAGGTTTTATTTAAGGAGTATATTGGGAGATTATTATAAATATTGGAAAGGCCAATCTAATTTTAAAGAACTTAAATTTGAAAGAATGGATGGTTAAAAGCTGTTAAAAAGAGTTGATTTTACAATTCAACATTCAACAAATATTTATTTGTCAACATATAAAAGTATAGGCTTAAAAGATCATGGAAGTAAAATTCAGGAGTCTCAAGAGCCTTTGTAACTTTTTAGGGAATTTTTACTATTTTTCTACTATTTTTAATAATTTTATAGAGTATTTTTAAATATTTTAGATTTTTCATAATTTATGTAACTTTGATAATTTTCAAATAGATAAATAGGGCTATTCTAACTATGAAATTTAGTTAGGAATGTAGAGTAAAAGTAGCTTTATGATCTGTAATCTTTCTAGACTTGTTATTAAGGTTTTAAGGTTATAATTGAGTCCAGAAGTCTGGACAAGCTCTGTACAAACTCTGACATTCTCTGGGTGGAGAAAGTAGGGCATGTTGTGGTCTTCCAACATTGGCGGAGCCCTTTTTTGGTTTATTTGGTGTTGTTTTGGTATGCCTTAAATGGCATTGTTTAATAATTAGGTGTTTTTCTGCAACTACACAGCAAATATTAGGACTACCGGGACCTGGATGCTACCACTGGATAGCCCTGGTTTTTCTCTATATTTCATGTCTTGATGACATTTTTCATAGTCTAAGTATTTGGGGGATAATTTCTCATTTTTCATTTAAAATGATTGCTGTTGAATTTTGTTTTTTGTGTTTTATGGGCTAACCTTAAGTCTTAGGGTGGGTACTTAGTACCGTTGGAATGAGCTGAATTCTCTCTACATTTCATGTCTCAATGTTGTTACAGCATAATTATGTTTTTTAAAGGTTTTAGTAGTTTTAGTTTATTTTTTTAAGTATTTTGGGTATTTTTGGAGGTTTTTGGTGGTTTTCTGGCTTCAGGGTGGTCAGGCTGCTTCAGGCGGGCCTCCCGACATCGGGCGGACCACTTGCCTCAGTGCTAGAGCGCTAGGAAGCGTTTCTAGGGAGGTTTTATGCAATTTGGCGGTCAAGAATGCCAAATTTGTTGGTGTGCATGGGCTCTTAGTAGTCTGTGTGTATTTAGTGAATAAGACAGTTTAGAGAAACTTTAATTATCATACAACCATCCAGAGGTGATATCCTTGTTCCTCACTCAGTTTTCACTGTTTTTTGGCCACAATTGGCTGTGTTTGTTGCAAAGTGAGCTCTTCATTAACCTTAACTTGGAAACTGTTTTCTCTGGTGTAGTCTTGGAAGCTATATCAATTATTATTGCTGTATCTGGCGTGGATTTGCAACCTACATCAAGTATCATTGCTTTCCCTGGTGTGGACATTGGTCTACATTTCAGTTCTTTGGTTTGGTAGTCTTTCTGGAGACTAATTTCTTGACTGATCAGGCAGTCAAGTGTGTTGGAACAGGGGATTTTGGTAAACAGGAACCAATTTAATGTAGCAGGTAAATCTCACTCTTTTTTTCTAAAGGGAAAGGGGATTTTTTCTCTGGTTTTTCTCCAAATCCCTTGGTCAAGGCCTATAGCTAGTACTATAGAATTGTCTACATTTCTGGCACCCAATGTGGGGTTTACTGATCTGCTAGTTATTTGAAATCTCTGTTGTCTATAATTGGCCCTTTTTGGTGATTTTGGACTGGAAGAATGGCTTCTGGTTCTTCTATTCCTGTGGTGACTGTCAGTGGGGGGGAAGGTCATCCTGCTGTGATGGTTAGGGAATGAGTAAGGATTAAAACTTGGAATGGTACCAAGTTTAATGATGAAGATGTGAAGTGGTTTCTGGAGAAGTAAGAAATGCTTCTGGTGTGGATGGTGCTTCTTACCTGGACATGGTAAAGAAAATTATTTTCTTCATTGGTGATATTGTAGTGGAGAAGGAAGTTGTGGCCATGCCTGGCTACAAGAAGAGGGACTGGAAGTTACTGTGTAGGGAGATGGTAGACAGATGGGGTGTCAGGTTCACTATGGTGGATCTGAACAATGTTGTTGGTGAATGGCAGTCTTTTGGTGGTTTTGGTAACTTGCACAGTTACAGGAAGTTTCTGCTACAGTTTGATCCTGTGGTGGAATACTTGGTGGAAGTGGAGGAGCTGGCACATGAAAATTCTGCCAAGGATGTTTTTTGGTCTTCCCTGGCTAGAGATTTCAGGATGGATGTGTTGAAGGAGCTTTCAAGGAAGGACTTGATGAAGACTCTTTCTAATGGGGACCAGAATTTACCTGCCTTGGACAAGGTGAAGGAGGCGGTGGAGGCCCATTTGAATTTATTGGCTGTGGACACCTATAAAGAGGGGTGTGCCAAATATGTCAGCGAAGTCAGTGAGTCTTTGGCTGAAGAGGAGAGTAGAGTAAAGAAGGAGGAGAAGAATTTGGCAAAGTTTCCTAAACAGGAGAGGGACCCAGTGGTTGAGCAGTGGGCTGATCTGACAAAACAGCTACACATTTTTGTTCAGAAGGCTAAGAAGGAAGGCTCCTTCTCAGCCCAGAGATTTTTACAAGAGGGCTGGTAGGAGTGATCCTTGGGTATGCTCTTATTGCAGTAGGAGGGGGCACAAGTCCCATGATTGTTGGGCTCTGAACAGAGATGTTTCAGAGGGAAAGGTAGAGTTTGATGGAAGGGTGTTCAAGTTCCCTGATGGGTCATTTGTGAAGCCCAGTGAGGGGCAGGCTCCTGTTGATTTGATCAGGAGAAGGGATGGTCTCAATCAGAGGAGGCCAAGGTTTGAGGATATTTCTGATCAAGGGAAGTCTTCTGGTAAGGAAGATGATGATGTCATGGGAAAAGGGAAGGAGGTTAATAAGGTCTCTTTTTCTACTTCCTTTAGTGGGTTGTAATTATCTTCTTGTGGTGGACAGTCAAGTGGTGAGTGCTTGGCTGGTGTATATGATGTAGAAGCAGGAAAGTTGGGAAGGCCTAAGAGCATCTCTCAGGCTTAACCAAAGCCTAAGACTTCTAAGGTGGATCCTAAGCTGAGTGCAGCTAGGAGAAAGTACAGCAAAAGAGAGCTGTACAAGATTCAGAAGGGGATTTCTAATATGGGCCCCACTGGCTTTGGTGCATTGGACATGAATGGAGAGCCAATGCCTATGGATGTGAATTCTGACTCTGAGGAGGATGTTCCTTTAGCTTCATTGCCAAGGCCTGCTGGAGTTATAGGTTCAGGTGAGGGATCTGGTTTGATTCCTGTTGATGGAAAATCTGTTGGTGGTTCTGGTCCTTAGGAAAATTCTAGGACCAAGGCAGTGAAGCCAAGGGCTCACTTTGAGAGGCCAGTAGTTTCTGGTCAATCTAATATTATGGACTCTGTTCTGGAAAGGATGAACTAGGGGCAGTTTTCCCTTACTTATGGGGAATTGTATACTATCAGTCCTGGCTTGGCTGATAGACAAAAGAAGTTGTTGACCAGAAGAAGGGTTGCTTCTGGGAAGGTAGAATACATATGTGATTCTGCTGAAAAGTTTTAAGAGGGGTTGGAAACTAACTTTTCTGCTCCCCTGGGATATATCAACGTCACTCTGAATGGCAGGGAGGCTAGGGCATTGGTGGATTCAGGTTCTCAGATCAACCTGATGTCCTTGTTTGAGGCTACTCACTTAGGCCTCCCCATCAAAACTGGTATTGGTGGGAATTTGAGAGGTATAGGTGGCCATGTCACTGAGTTGATGGGAACCTCCAAATTTGTGAAGTTGGATGTTGGTGGAGCCTCTGGAAAGGTTCATTTTTACATTTCTAAGGGTAATATTAAAGCTGTTTTGGGTGGACCTTTCTTGATATATTTTCAAGAATAAATTGGTTACCAATTTGAAATGGGAGTCAGTTTGGAGTTGACCTGTAAATATGAAAGAAGATTTCTTATTAGGTTCTCATCTCCTGGAGATGATGGTTGGGAAACCAGGCCTGGTTTGTTGTCCATGTGTCAATGCATGGATTGTTTCAGAAGAAGAAAGGAAGTGGGTGCCCCCTCTGGATTTTTGGAGTGTCTCTTAGGCTCTAGTAAGAGTCTGTCTTTTTTAGAGTAATGATGGCTGATCATTCAAGTGCTAAAAACTCTCCCCAAGATGTGGAAATCCCAGGTTATAGTAGGTCGGCTCCCTTGGAGATATACCAAGTGGATTTTAAATTTACTCTTTTTAATGTTTCTCTTCTCTGCAAATATTCTTCAATTTTTTTATTGAGTCTGTTCTCTCTCAAGATTTTCAATTAATTATAATTCAAGCTCAAAAATAAAGATGGGTTGTATATATTTATTGAAAGAAATGCAGAAATGCTTTGGAGTGGTGAGATTGGTGTCTAAAAGTAAGTCCTCTCAAATGTGCACCACTAGGGTTTCTTCTGCACCTTTCAAAAAAATTACCTTGGCCACGTCTGTGAGCATTGGGGAAACCCCTGGTTATTTTTGCAGGAAAGAAGAAAACCCAAGAATAGAAAATAAAAACTTCAAGATAATTAAAGAAAATCAAGAAAAAAATCTGAAGATATTGAAGAAAGAATAAAAGAATTATTTTTGTGAAGATCCTCAAGATCAAGTTTTGGGCCTCCAGAAAGAGTTTAAACTGCACAAAATTTTTTAAGAATGAAGATCATCAAGATCAAGTTTTGGGCCTCCTGCATGAGGATAAGCTGCACAATTTTAGAAGATGTAATTCTGATGATGAATCAATATTTGAAGTTTTGGAAGATGGAAGTTAAGATGAAGATGTGGGATTGCAGAAAAGTTTTGGAGTGGTGAGATTTGTGAGTAAAATTATGTCCTCCCAATTTCGCACCATTAGGGTTTCATCTACACCTTTCAAAAACATTACCTTGGCCACACATGTGAGCAATGGAAAAACCCTGGGTTTTTGTTCCAGGTCTGGTGGAGAAGACGTCCAGAAGATCCCTCAAGTTGATGGTGGAGCCGCAGAGTACAAGACGGTGGCACAGAAGATTAGGCCTGTAGGTTTGAATCCTCCATTAAAGAAACCTCTGTTGTCAAGAGAACCGTACTGTACTCCTCTGGTGAAGAATCATCCTGATTTTGAGGAAACTGCTAGGGTGATGGTGGAAAAGTTGAAGCTTGTTAATTTTGGTTCTGATTGTTGGTTTTCAGATGAGGAAAAGAAGTTGTTATTTCATGTTCTTGTGCTGAGGCAGAAGGCGGTGGCATTTGTTGAAGAGGAAAGGGGTGTGTTGAAACACTCTTATGGGGAACCTTACTTGATTCCTGTTGTTTGTCATGAACCTTGGCAGATTAAAACTATTCCAATTCCTGTTGCTATCGGGGATGATTTTGTGGAGATTTTTAGGGAAAGAGTCAGGACTGCATTGTATGAACAATCAACTTCTAGTTAATCAATCCGGTTTTCTGTGTTAAAAAGCAGAATGGAAAGCTCAGGGTGGTGCATGATCTTAGAGCCCTGAATAGAGTTACTATCAAGGATGCGGGGATGCGGCCAAGTGCTGAAGACTTTGTGGAAGCCTTTTCTGGAAGGGTGTGTTATGTTTTGGGTGATATTATGGGTGGTTATGATAAAAGGGAACTTCACACTGATATACAGCCACTCACAACATTTGAGACTCCTCTGGGGAGATTTCAGCTCACTAGGTTGCCTCAAGGAGCAACTAATTCAGTAGCAGTTTATCAAGCACAAATGGCTTAGATTTTACAGGATGAGGTGCCTACTCATGCTGGTATTTTTATTGATGATGGTGTAATTAAAGGACCCTACACTGATTATGGAAATGAAGTGCTGAAAGAAAACCCTGGTATAAAGAGGTTTGTTTGGGAATATGCAATTACTCTAGAGAGAGTATTGTTTAGAATTGAAGAGGCTGGTTTGACCATTTCTGGGTCAAAGTTTTGTTGTTTTGTTCTGGCTCTGGAAATTCTTGGGCATGTGGTATCTAAAGAAGGGAGGATTATGGCAAAGAAGAAGGTTAATAAAATTCAGTCATGGACAAGGCCTAAAAATACTACTGAAGTCAGAGGATTTTTGGGAGTTGTGTATATGTCAAGATTTTCATTAAAGATTTTTCTTTTTTGGCTTCACCTTTAAGGAGGTTGACCAGGAAAGATGCAAAGTGGGAATAAACTGAAGAGTGTGAAGGAGCCTTTCAGAAGTTGAAGAATGTGGTGGGTGAAGATATTTTTCTTCACAAGTTGGATTATGGTAGAGAGGCAGGAGAAATTTATCTGGCAGTGGACTCAAGTTATATTGCTGCTGGTGCTGTTTTGTCTCAGGAAGATAAATCTGGGAAGGTTTGGCCAGTAATGTATGAGTCTGTGGCTTTTAATGAGGTGGAATCTAGGTACTATAAGCCAAAGTTGGAATTGTGCGGTTTAGCAAAAATCTTGAAGAAGCTACACACTGTTTTTTGTGGGCAGCATATTGAGCTGCAGGTGGACGCTAAATCTCTAGTTCAAATGATCAACACACCTAGTCTTCCAAATGCTTCAATGACTAGGTGGGTGGCTTTCATTCAACATTTTTTTTGACCTGGTTCAAAAGCCCGGTAAAACTATTAAAATGCCAGATGGATTGTAAAGAAGACTGCCCACAGATGAAGATTCTGATCCGGAAAAGTTTGGTAAAGATGTCCCAGTTGTTAGAGTCAGCACATAGGGTGCTAAAGATTTTTCTCTCCTCCTCCATTAGGCTAAACTGGATGATTGTTCTCTTCTCTTCCAAGAGGATAAACTGGACGGTTCTGATCTTGTCTCTGGTGATCAGGATGTTTTTGTTGATGAAGATGGGGCTGTTTTTTGGGATGGCTTAAAAATGGAAAATGGTGTTTTTGTTAGTGAACTGGATTCTCATAAGATTCAGTGGAAGGGAAGGGATTTAACAAAGTTTAGGGATTGGTGACTTGGATGGGCCGGTCTTGTTGCTCATGTGTACA
Organism: Hemileia vastatrix; assembly: GCA_030280995.1. Lineage (NCBI taxonomy): Eukaryota > Fungi > Basidiomycota > Pucciniomycetes > Pucciniales > Zaghouaniaceae > Hemileia > Hemileia vastatrix. The sequence continues at coordinate 25,883,146 of JASXTE010000005.1, forward strand.
CTGGTGATTTTGATGATAGGTTTGTACCCTTGGATGTTGTTTTTTTGGATTTTGAAGATGAGACATGGGGTTAGACTGGGTATTATTTTATTTTGGTTGAATATCTGTTGACCTTGGAGAGGCCAGATATTTGTGATGATAATACTTGGCTGGAAATCAAGAAGAAAAGTCCTGAATTCTATGTGTCAGGAAGATGGTTGATGAGGATGAGACATCCAAATCCTCAAGTTGTGGTGACTCAGAAGAAGGGGCAAGAGTTGGCGTTAAAGTATTTTCATGAAGACCTTGGTCATAGAGGCTTTGGGGAGACTTATAGAAGAGTATCAAACAGATTTTGGTGGCCAGGTATGAAGTTGGCTGTGCAGTGTTGGGTTAAATCTTGTGAAGAATGTCAAAGAAGAAGTCACTTGAAACCTAAAGAGGTTGGCTGTGCTACTGGTGAATCAACTGTGTTTGAAAGAGTCAGTTTGGATGCTGTCAATATTAAAGAGGTCAGGTATAAATACTTGATTGTTTTCAGGGATGATTTGTCTGGTTGGGTGGAGGCAGCGCCTCTGGTTAATTTAACTTTCAAGAATGTGGCGGAGGTTTTGAAGAAAGAATGGGTATTTAGATATGGGTTGATGAAGTTGGTGACTGTTGATGGAGGGCCAGAGTTTGGAGATGAATTCAAAGATGCTGTGGCAATTATTGGTTCAAAAGTTAGAGTAGCTACACCTTATTATACTGAAGCTGAAAGAATGGTTGAAAGAGGCCATAAAGTTATCAAGAATGCTTTGGTCAAGATGTGCAGAGATAGTGATGAGAAATGGAAGCATTATTTACCCTTGGTGTTATTTGCTGATAGGGTCACTGTGAAAAGGACAACTGGCAATTCACCTTATGAATTGCTTTTTGGTCAGAAAGCTGTTCTACCAGTGGATTTGGAAGCCATATCTTATCTTGGTATTGACTGGAATGATGTGTGCTCAACAGAAGATTTTCTCTGTGCCAGTATGCAACAGTTATAGTGTAAAGTGGAATGTCAAGAGAAGGAATACTCTAGAATGATGAAGATAAGAAATCAATCAGTCAGATACTGGGACAAGAAGTTGGCTCATAGACTTAGGAATCCCTTGAAACCTGGCTGTTTGGTTTTGGTGTATAATAGAAGTTTGGAGAGTCAGTGGGGAAAGATGTTTGCTGACAGATGGAATGGACCTTACAGAGTAAGATCTCAGGTTTTTGGAGGTTCTTATGTTTTTGAAGTGTTGGATTGTGCATTCCTAAAGAAGAGGGTGGCTGCAGATCAGGTGAAGAGGTTTAACCCTAGAGGCACTAGAAGTGAAGAATATTGACTCCACAATGAGGATAAACTATGGACCATTCATTAATTTTGGATTTTTTTGTGGTGATGCTGTGCATCCGTTTTGTTTGAAACTTTTGTTAGAAGGTACCCATGGGTGGGGCTTCTATTTTTACTTGGAAAATGTGGGGGTGACTGATGGACTGGCTGCTCTATCAACAGTTACCACAGAATGTCTGTTTCCAACCCCTTCTCTTAATTTTAATGAATTCTAGTATTTGTTTTTTTTTCTTTAACAGGTTTTTAGCCCACCATGACTTTAAAATGGAAATTCTTTTGGTCTTCAAGTGCTGGACCCCTCATGCTAATTGGTTTTGTTTTTTTTGTTGGATGTTGTGTTTTTTTAGAAGGTACTCAGGGGGGGCTTCTAGATTTTTTTTGGCAAGTGTGGGGGTAACTGATGAGCTGGCTGCTCTGTAGAACAGTTACCCCATAATGTCTGTTTCAATTAATTTGATTGTTCTAGTTGAATGCTAGTTCTGGTTTTTGTTATTCAGGTTTTAGTACACTATGACTTTAAACTGGCGTTGGACTGGCTTCTTTTTTTCCTTGGAGTGGCGGCAGATCACTGGTGGTCTCCCATCATTTTTACTTATTGGAGGGAGCCCACCCAGTGATCATTTCTTTGGATTGGACTTTTTCTTTTCTTTTTTTTCTGAATTTTGTGTTTATAGTTGTGTTAGATAGTAGTTTTAGATTATTTTCTTTTTTCTCTTTTTTTTTAAATTTTTTTTTGGGGGTTTTTAGGATGTAAAGAGGGAAAAATCACTAAAATTATGGTGTTACCACATCAGGGTCACCAGGATGTGGGAAAGCATTGGTGGGGAAAGGCTCATCAATTGGTTGGGAAATGCTATTTTATTTTTTATTTTTTCTTTATTTCATTTATTTCTGTGCTTTACTTTTTATTATTTTCTTTAATTTTCTAATTTTTTATCATAAATCATTTAAAATATTTAATTGTGTATCCACATCAAGGTGCACTTGGATGTGGGTAAGGTATCAGGGGATCAGCTCATCAATTGGCTGGGGGATACCATTTGTAATAATTATTTAGTTCATATTATTTTATTTGTTTCATTTTAATTTCATTTTCAAATTTTTTTATGTTAGTAGTTTAGTAGGTATAAATATAAAAAAAAATAAAAAATCAAAAAATCAAAAAAAAATCAAAATCAAAATGAAATAAAAAAAATTTATATATATATATATCTGTTAGCTGTTGTTATTTTTTTTTCTAATTAGTAATTTTGTTTAATTTCTTTTATTTAATGATGGGATGAAGAAGCCTCTGGCCCTTTGTTTGGATGGTTTTGGTGTTTTTGTTTCTTGTTGGGATTAGAGGAAGAACTGTGTTCTTTGTAATGCAGGCAGCTGGAGAAAGTATAGGGGTTATAATGGTCTGGAACTGGGTTGTAAGGTAAACTTTTGAAAGAAGAAGAAGAAGCAGGGTAAGAGTGCTGGAAAGTGTGCTTGATAATTCAAGACATCTTCCAGTGGTCATCAAGGAGTTGTTTTCTCAGATTCTTATCAAAATCATTCAACAGACCATGGAGAGCAAAGGCTTTAAGCATGTTGGAAAACATCATGCTAAGGTGTTGTTTCATATCAGCGTAATCCAGTGTCAAAGTAGTTTCTAGGGGCTGTCCAGTTCCAAATGCAGTTGCAGGAAGTGGTGTTCCAACTAAAAAAATAATAATTGGTTCAATAATTATTCTCTGTTGAAGAAATTGAACTTTCTTATTTTATTTTGCTACTTACAGATTGGGAAATCCTCAAATTTTTATGCAGCCGGAATCTGGACGGCTGAAGAGTGTTGAATAGGTGTTGTAGGAGGGTCCACCAGATGGAGGTATGGATTTTCAGGTCATCCTCTGTATGGTGTTGAGAAGATGAAGGAGAATAAGGAGGTTCCTGTGACCTGGTTGCAGCAGCAGGGCTGTTGTTGTTGTTATTTTTTATATTATTGCTTGGTGCAGGTTTGGTAGATGTTGGCAGAGGAGTGCCAGGTTGATTGAAGGAAGGGCCAGGAGATGGTGATCTGCTGGATGAAGATCCAGAAGAAAAAGAAGTATCAGAGGAATAATTGGGGGCCAGAGGAGAGGTGAAGTTGTTTTCTCCTGAAGTAACAGGAGTTTTGCGTTTAGAGACAGTATTGGCTGTTCTGGTGTTTGTAGTGGGTCCTTTAGGAAGCTTTATAGAATTGTTGGAGTTTCTGGTGTTTACAGAAGAAGAAATGGTGGTGGTACACATTGTTCTGGGAGAATTATGATGTTGTGGTGTTGAGTTATTGGTTTTAGATGGAAGATTTTTGTTGTTTTCTGGCTAAATTTGGATGTTCTGAGCCTGATTTTTGTTTTCTGACAAGGCAGGCGGGCTGCCTGACGTTAGGAGAGCCGCCTGGAGGCGGTACAGCAGCCTAAGAGCTGGTTTTGGCGCCATTTTTGATGAAGTTGCTGAGAGGAAAGTAGATTCTTGGGAAGATAAAGCTGGTATTTTAGGCACGGTCTTGGGAGTAGAACGGTGTGATCTTCTAGAAGGAGCAGAAGACAAAGAGGAAGAAGCAGGTCCAAGCTTTGGTGACCTGGTAGGAGATCTGGATAGATATTTGTGTGAAGTTGAAGGCGGAGGTATTGGGTAGTTGGGATCTCTGTCACACCTTTTCTTTTTGGAATTGCAAGAATCACAGGCCCTGTTATAGAATTTGGCCTGGGAAGTAGATAGAGTGAATGTGCAAGGTCTGCACATGTCTAGGCACTTTTTACAAGCATAGTCCTTAGAAGCAGTGAAGTAGGGAAGGTCCAATGGGTCAAAATTTTGTGATCCAGCCATAACCTGCAAAGGAGCAATAGTGAAAAGAAAAGAGATGAATAAACAAATGTCTCAGTGATGTGTAGATGGTGAAGAAAGAGTGGAAGTTCAGAAGGTTGGCTGCGGAGAATTTTGCATGGAGGCTGCACCGCCTTTGCTATGCATTAGTCTGTCAAGACTTTAAACTGAAAACTACTGGATAGTCCGTCAAGACTTTAAACTGAAAATTGCAAGAGGTCCGTCAAGACTTAAAACTGAACTCTGGAAAGTCTGTCAAGACTTTAAACTGAACACTGGTACAGTCCCCCAAGACTATAAAATGAGGAGGGTTTAAGGGTTGAGTCCTTCAGGACTATAAACTGATATTGGAGATGGTGTTATTCTTGCAGAGGGCATCCAAGGGGGAGTCTCTGAATTCTGTTAAGGCAAGTGTGGGGGTAACTAATGATCTGGCTGCTCTGTAGAACAGTTACCCTAGAATGTTAGTTTGTTTCTTTGGGTCTTAAATGTCTTAATCTCTGGTTCTGTCTTTTTGATTTAGGTTTTTTAGTCCCCCAAGACTATAAACTGAGGGTTTTGAGTCCCCCAAGACTATAAAATGAGGGCTGTTAGTCCCCCAAGACTTGAAACTGAGGATTAGTCCCCCAAGACTGTAAACTGAAGAACTTTTTTTATGATGATTGGCTACATTCAGAAAGTCTGGAGAAGTTAAGATTTTGTTTTATTTTTAAGTCAAGAGATTAATCAAGAGTCAGGAGGCAGAAGAGAATCAAGAGATGTAACAAAATGTTCAGCATTGGCTTTGAACTGGTGTATGAGGTTATTTATTTTCTCAAGATCCTGTGGGTTCCTGGCAGGAGTGGATTGGAAGTAGTTTAATAAGAGATGCTTCTATTGAGAAGAATGTTGTTGAAATTTTTCCTTAATGGTGGGCAATGGCTTAGGTGGGGGTGTTTCAATGGTTCCCACATTGTCATCATTGCTGTCAGGAGGAAAAGGAGCTGGAAAATTGTCAGATTTTAATTCAGTATGGAGAAGTTCTGTGTTTACCATCAGATGGACCAGGGATGGTATAGCTAGCTGTAGTAGTGGTTTTTGTACTCTTTTTTGGGGGGTGTAATTTGTGGACCAGTCTGGGGATCAGTATAGATGGCCTGGATCTTTTGGTACTGGTGGAAGTTGGATCAGGTTGTGGGGAAGGAGTAGAAGTTGCAGAGGACAATGGACCAGGTCTGAAGCAAGTCTTTTTTCTAGAGTGGCAGGAATCACAGGAGTTTCTGTAGGGATGAGCCGGAGGTGAGATGGAACAGATGAGATTATTTTCAATGCAGTATTGGCAGGGGCCCATGTCAGTAGCAGATTTGTAGAGAAAGCTGAATATGGTGGTTGTGGTAAGGAGAATGTGGAAATTCTCTATTAGAGGGAAGATGTGGTCTTCCAACATTGGCAGAGCCCTTTGTTGGTTTATTTGGTGTTGTTTTGGTATGCCTTAAATGGCATTGTTTAAATAATTAGGTATTTTTCTGGAATTACGCAGAAAATATTAGGACTACGTGGATGAAGATACTACCAATAGATAGCTTTGGTTTTTCTCTATATTTTATGTCTTGTGGACATTTTTCATAGCTTAAGTATATGGGGGATATTTTCTCACTTTTCATTTTAAAAGATTGCTGTTGAATTTTGTTTTTTGTGTTTTATGGGCTAACCTTATGTCTTAGGGTTAAGTTCTTAATACTGTTGGAAAGAGCCGAATTTTCTCTACACTTCATGTCAAAATGTTTTTATAGCGTAATTTTGTGTTTTAAGGGTTTTAGTAGTTTTAGGTGAATTTTCTAAGTAGTTTGGGTGTTTTTGGTGGTTTTCTGGCTTCAGGGTGGTCAGGCCGCTTCAGGCGGGCTTCCCAGTGTTGGGCGGACCACCCGCCTCAGTTCTAGAGGGCTGGGAAGTGCTTCTAGGGAGGTTTTATGCAATTTTGTGGTCAGGAATGCCGGATTTGCAGGTGTGCATGGGCTCTTAATTAGTAGTCTGTGTGTATATAGTGAATAAGACAGTTTGGGGCAACTCTCATTATCATACAACCATCCTGAGGTGATATCCTTGTTCCTCACTCAGTTTTCACTGTTTTTTGGCCAAAATTTGGCTGTGTTTGTTGCAAGTGAGTTCTTCATTTAACTTAACTTGGCAAATTTTTTCTCTGGTATAGTCTTGGAAGCCATATCAAGTATAATTGCTGTCTCTGGTGTGGATTTGCAACCTACATCAAGTATCATTGCTTTCTCTGGTGTGGAAATCAGTTTACATTTCAGCTCTTTGGTTTGGTAGTCTTTCTGGAGACTACTTTCTTGACTGATCAAGCAGTCAAGTGCATTTGGAAAAGGGGCTTTTGATTAACAGGAACCAATTTAATGTAGCAGGTAAGTCTCACTTGTTTTTCTAAAGGGACAGGGGTTTTTCTTTCTGGTTTTTCTCCAACTCCCTTGGTCAAGGCCTATAGCTAGTACTATAGGATTGTCTACAATGTCTTTTAGAACTTGAATGATAGATAAAGAAAATTTTAATTAATTAAAAAAAAAATAACTTGAATTTAGATTTGAAGTAAAAAACATACAAGAAATTTGATATCTTTACAAAAAAAAACTTACTTTTTAGAAATATTTTGGGTGGCTTGTTTAGACTTTTGAGATTATTGCTGAGATGAATCTTTGGGAGGAGGTTTAGTAGCCTGGAAAAAAGCTGAGCCCTTGAAAAATTTAATTCATTTAGATTGTCGAAGAGTTTGTTGATTTTTGACACCAGATGCTGAACCTTCACCTTGGGGATTAACTTTTTCATTGTCATTTTCATCATCATCTTTGATGAAAATTACTTGGTCAGGTTGGATGACACCTTTTTGTAAGCTGAATTTTTATAAGGTTTAATTAGAAAAGATCAATAATCATTTCAATAAAAAATTAGAAATATATTTGAGTTTAATATATAAATTTTTCAAGATCAATAATACACTCCAGCACCTTATTGTAAGCGTTCAAAATATAAGAGGGCATCGGCCTCTTGATAAGGATTGACACAAATTCTTATGTCTTGTCTTTAGCAAATTTGAATATTTTTCCATACTGAGCTCAAGTGATTTTGGTCCTCTCACCTGAAAGAGAGGGGAGGTTTGGAGATTTCCTGTGAGGTGGCTCTTTTTCTAGTTGAAATGGCTTGAATTGGGGAAGTGAACAAGATTTTGATGAAAAGCATGGTGGAGCTAATAGATCACAGATTTTAAATAAAAAATAACTAGTAACTTACTAGAAAGAATAGAGATAGAGAGAAAAATTTAACAGATGGGAGGTGTTTGGTTTCTGTTACTAGACATTTTGACTGGTTATTCAAGAAATTGGTTATTGATGAGAAAAAGGGTATGAATCAAGTTTTGAGGAAATTAATGATTATATTTAGATTATCAAATAAAAATATTGTATTGAGATTAATAATTAATTAGGTAAATTGAAAAGAAGTACAAAAGTTTAGATTTATGGGACAGAAACAGAGGATTAATATATCAATGGAAGCAGATTTTTTCTCAAGTATGTTGCACAATGGGATAGGCTAAGAAGGAAGTGGGTCATCAATCTGATGATACTTCAGGGGTTAATAAAAGAAGAAAGGAAACTAATTATAATTTCAAAGGGCGCTTGTAAATGAAAAGCAATGAAAATTAAAAATTTAACATAAAAAAATTAATACCAGGAGATACTTTAATTTGAAAATTGTATTTGTTGCTCTATACAAACATATTTGCATATATTTTTAGTATGATATGAAAAAGAGAGTATTTTCCTTTGTTGTTTTGAGATCTGTTCCATATTAAAACAAAGGGAAATACTTAAAAATAAAAACCTTAATATATAAACCAAAACAGAAAATGATTAAAAAAGACTTAATTTAACCAAATATCAGGATAATATCTATATATCATGTGACAGGAGAAGGTTTGGGCCACTCAGTTACCCCAGGGCACAAACTTGGACTAAACTTAAGTGTAACAAGATATGTAACAAAATCAAAAAATGTTAATTTTTACTTAACTTGCTCTATGAATAATGTATAAAACTTAATAGCATGCTTATTGAATAGTCTATAATTACACAACATTAAATTTATTAAAATTGAATAGAATTCTTCCTTTGCTAAATGCTTCCAATATGACAGTAAGAATGTAATAAAATATTGATTTTTTCACAGATTAAAACTCCAATTAGAAGAAATTGTATTGTATTTCTATAGTTTTGTATATTTATTTAACATAATAAGAAGAAATCAAAAATCTACCAGAATGTTAAATGAAAAACAAACTTAAATTCACAACAAAATTGTCTGGTAAAATATCAAGGATTTTCTTCTGAACTTAATACATCTTCACAATTCATGTGGGGGTAGAATGATTATATTTACACTCAAGATAATTAATATTGAAACTAAACTACTAGAAAGAAATTTATTAGTAAAAAATATGCATAACAGTCTTTTTGTCAAGATTATGGCTTCATCCATCAAAAATTATATTATTGTATGTTCTAAAAAATGGCACAAAGTGTCCTTCTAAACACAAGTCTGACATTCAGAAGGACATGTTGATAATACATATCAAACATGTATTATTTCAGGAGGAAAATTTCAGTGCTGCATAAAAAGAGGCCTGAAGCTCTTCTAATAAGCTTACTTTTTGATTTTTGGATACCCATACAAGTGCATTTGTCCCAGAATTGATCAAAAGTGTCCTTCTGAATAATGGTCTGACACTCAGAAGGATATTTTGATAATGAATACAACATGCACTTGTACAGACATACAACATAGATTATATGCATTATCAAAGTGTCCATCTAAGTGTCAGACCATTGTTCAGAAGGACACATGTGGTGATTTGTATGCCATGAGGTATTCTAATGGTCTTGGTATTGGATTTTTGGTGAGCCATAAAAGTGAAGTTGACCCAGAATCAGTTAGAATGTCCTCCTGAACAACCATCTGATGCTCAGAAGGACAATTTGATAATTAATACAACATGTGCTTAGATAGGCATACCACATAGATTATATGCATTATCAAAATGTCCTTCTCAGTGTCAGTCTTTTGTTCAGAAGGACACTTTTGACCAAGTCTGGGACAATTTCACTTTTATGGCTAATCAAAAATCAATATGTAAGCTTATAATAAGGATGCTTCCATCCCTCTTTTTATACAGTTCTCAAAGTGCCTTTCTGAACAACAGTCCAACGCTTAGATGGACACTTTGAAAATGCATATAATTTATGTGGTATGTCTGTATGAGTGCATGTTGTATTCATTATCAAAGTGTCCCTGTGAGCATTGGACTGTTGTTCAGAAGGACACTTTTGATCAGTTCTGGGGCAACTTCAATTTTATGGCTCACCTAAAATCAAATTCCAAGATCATTAAAATACATCATGGCATACATATTACCTCAATTTTCCAGCCTACCAATGATTATTTGTGCAGTTCCTGTATGGGTCATATATATTTCCTTGATTTGGGTTTATAAAATACCTGTATTTTCAGAGTTTTTTATATTTGTCAAAAAATCAAAAATTAAATCCTTAAACTTTTGTTTTATTTTTTCATTTTCATTTATGTTGACTACTTTCTGAATAAAGGAAAATCTTCCATCATTTTTGATATATATTTTAAGCTGCTTGACACTCAGAAAAAATGATATTTTGGTGACTTGGTTTTGATAAACCCATAATTACTTAAGAATTAAAATACATCATCTTACAACATTTCCACTACTCTTTTGAAAGTTTTATGTCTGGCATTGCATACTCTTAAATGTGGTAATACGTCCATCATGTATCGGCCATATAGTAGGCCAAGTAAATGTAGGAAATTTAATTTTATTATATAAAAAGCATTGGCATCTAAAAATTATGTAGATATATTTTATGTTTGAGAAATTCAAATACATTATTCCTATACTGTCATGATTGTTCAAAAAAAATTTTAAACTTTTTTTTTTACACTCAAATTTTTTTAGGATAAATATATATTTAAAATATCATGTTTGAACATTTTTTCATAATGAACTGGGAATAGATATATAGTTTGAGCTGTAAGGATATTTGCTTAATAAGATTATCATTGTTCTCATTTATTTTACATTGGTAAATTGGACTTAATTTTTAATAAAGAACATTAAAATTCATTTCAAATTGTAATTTCTACTTTATATACATGATCACAGGTATAGAAAAACTTTTTAAGATGATGCTGCTCTATCAAGGGCTTCATTTACCTTGTTTAAATCAATTTCTGCTCCTACACAAATTTGTTCTCTCTCATTGACCAATAATTTTGCTAAAAAGTCTGATGAGTAGCAGTTTCTTGGAAGATATATTGGGACATTCAATATGCTGTCTACTGGAGCTGTTTTTTGGATGACCGATTGTAAGTTTTTGCCATTGATTTTTTCTGTGCATTTGTATGGGCCAATTTCAAAGTCATTTTATCCATCTTTTCAAACATATTTTCAAGAGTAGGATCTTGCCATCCAGGAATTAATCAGATTGGATCTTGGACAGGTGTAGCTAGGGCTTCTATATCTGACAAAAAACTAGTATCATGGAAAAGTGATACAAATTGTGGCTGATCACTGCACAAATTTCTTGCCAAGTCATAGCGATTTTTTCCAATCCAAATTTCAATCAAATGAGTAACATACTTGCCATTATTAAATATATTAGTGAATACATACCTTTGATTTATAGCGTTTTACTTGTTCCCTTATTTGCTTTTGCTCTCTAATTGACTAAATATTCTTGGTTGTTTGATCTTTGAACTTTTTAATCTCCTTCCCCTTGTTGATCACCCATTTCTCAATGATTATTTGTGTAAATCTTAGTTTTGATGGCTCAATATTTTTCAAAGTAGAGAGCCACTTATTACAGTGGTCACATACCACACTCCCCATAACTTGATTCCAAGGTGACTCAGAAAACATTTGACAAGTCCAATCAATAGCTAGTTTGTGAAATCCTTTCTCCTGTAGTTCTTGTTCCAAATTTTGTTTTGCTGATAGTGGTATAGCAGCTCCTCCTTTCAGTCATCAAGACTCAGGTGCAGGATGAAATTGGGAAAGATGAACTCTTTCATGTAAGAATGCAGCAGTATTGATTAAAAGAAATTGAAAATCAGCTTCTGTATGTGCGTCTGGTGTTTGTTGAACCTCTCTTAATGCTATTTCCACAGTTTTTTGCTTGAATTAATTCCAATATTGCCAATTGTGAAGTTCTTCAGGCAATGGAGCATTAAGAAAATTAGATATAAGAGTTGGTCCACCTAAACAGAACTTAAAAAAGTTATATATATTTTGGTTAAGAGAATCCTAACTCCTCAGGACTTCATTCCTTGTAACTATTCTCCAGACCATTCATGAGTTGTGCTATTTTTGTTGAGACTCAGCATCAAGTATTCTCCCTGATCAGCAGCACAAAGTATTAGAGTTGGGTAAACTGTCTATTTTTGTATGTTGACATTAGTAAGATTATTTTACAATGTAAAAAATCTCTAAAATATATTACATACAACTTCCACTTTTACTTGTACTATGATGAGTAGAAGAGGTTGGTTGTGGTGGGTTGGTACCAAGAAATTGATTCAACAACTGAGTAGCCCAATCTGCTCCTATCTGATGTAAAGTTTGTTGCTGAGTAACATTTGATTGTTGGCCACCAGGATTCCGGTTAGCAGACGTTCCAGAGTTGTGTTGACTATGAGACGCTTCTGAAGGCTGAGGCATAGTCTGAGCTTTACCTTGAGGAGGAGCAGGTCTAGGTTCCTGAGGGGGATCAGAACGTGAACCATCACAAGAATGGTGAGGAGGAGGATTATTTCCACCACCAAAGCTACTGAATTGTGGACTGTCAATATTCATTGCATCAAATCTATCAGACATTCTGAGCTGTATATAGACAGATGAAGGGAAATTAATTGTCAGAAATTATACATGTAAAATATAAAAAATAAATCAGTTAAATTTGTTAATGGTGATTTGATTGAAAACTTTTTAACCAAAAAAATTAAGTGAAAAAGTTGAGCTATTTGCTTCTTGAAGAATTTTGTGATACTTCTCAAGACTGATTTGAATATATATATCATTTTTTCAGTGCAACCAAGGAAAAATATAATAATTGAATTCCTTTCAAAGTTATCCTTTAAATTTACTACAAAAATGTCTCAATAACAGCAGGTATTCTAAATTTTGTAAAATGACCTTATTAATATTCTCTTAATGAATATTGAAGCTCAATCACTTTCATGTAATACCCTGCATCTAACTGTTTGAAGCATCTACCACAAAAAGTGCAAACTCTCCAAAGTATCACCAAGCCTAAACAATCCCAATCATATTAATTAAAAAAATACCACTTTATTAATTTCATTACTTACCAATGTCTGAAATCCTACAGCTGTGAGGACGTCATCTTTTATTCCTAAAATTCTCCTTTTGTGCTGTAAATTTGCAGCATGTCCAATGATGGCATGTTGCTTAATCACAATTTGCACTGCTTTCTGTAACCTTACTAAACAGGCATGAACTTGTGGAAAATTCTCATAGGGATCCTTTGATGTATCTTCTGGAATCAGCTCTTTAAAAGAACTAACAATAAAATAGACTTCTTCATTCCTGTTTATTGACCTAATAATCTGATCAATATGCCTAAACTTGCTATTATTTCAAAAGTAGAATTCAATCGTAGAATTTCCAACATGTTGCTCACAAGTAGTAAAACATTTTCCATGGATCAATATGTTTGCAACATTTTCAACCACCGAGTCTCCTACCTTCTCAGATGGTAGAAAAGCCCATTTGGATGTCTCTTTCCCAAGCCTGCCCTTACCCATTTTTTAAATAATGCCTCACTTAAATGCATTTTTAGTGTTTTTTTTATCCAGCTCAATGCTGTTTATCTTAGTTTGAGACTGATTGGAATCTTCTGCTTCTGATAATTCTAATACCCTGGACTTTTTGTGCCAATCCTTGAGCATGGTTTGTGGTATCTTTGCTATAATCAACATATCAAATAATTAGCACATTTTAGTGTTGATATTCTTGCTTACTAAATTACTTACTTGTGTGATTATTGATTGGAATTTCCAATAATATACCATTTACTTGTCCAGCTGCCCAAGTAGCTGTGCCTCCTGGTGGACCAAACTGTTTAATCATTTCAGGAAAATGTTGAGTGAAAAGAAAGTTTGGCTTAAATTTAATATTTTTCCAACCTTCTTCCAGGCATTTACAATACTCCAATAGAAGTTGTTTGAAATCATAAAGTTCATAAGTGGATACATTTTTTAATTTTAAAAAGTTAATAATTGAGCTTATTATGGTGAGTGAATTTAGAAGATAATATTCTCTAGGCTTGTCATCTGATGATGCTGAGGTTTTGGCTTGTTTGAATTTCTCAACCCAAAAAGGTATAAGTGATAAAGGAAAGTAGACTGTACAAATTACATGCCAGTCTGTAGCTTTGAGAGAACCTGCCTTTTTAGAACCTAACTGTTTTGGAACCCATGAAAGCCAGGATGGTTTAATTGTTTCCTCCATCACCTTCCACACTACCTCTAGCTCTGTTGCATTCAGTCATGGATTTATAGTAATTTCACTTTCTTTCTCTTTGTCCTTCTTTTTATCTCTCTTATCTCTAACTGTCTCATGTGATGAATTGGATCCTTCACTCTCAGATATGTTAATACATCTCTGCATTAAGTTATAAAATGAGTTTTGACTTCTGTTGCTGTCAGAGTGTATTGAGGCAAACTCTACAGATTGAGATTTAGATTCTGAACTTGATGACATTGTTTTGTTGCATGATATATCTGATTCAGCTCCCCCACTATCCATTCTAAGATTTTTTTGGGACTGTTTTGTGCTTGTTTGTCATAGCCTTTTATTCTGCCTTGTCAGCTCAGAATTATCATCATCTGTGACACCTAAGCTACTTTTACGTGTTTTAGATTGCCTATTCAGTAAAGTATCAGAGCCCACATTGTTACTTTCTCTTCTCAAGTGCCAATTATGTTCCTTTGTCTGCTTTTTTCAAGGTCAATTGCTGTGTTTTCTATTTGAAAAAAGCTTTGACTGTGATCTTTAAGGTATCCAAGCATATGTGAATGCATTATGTTAATTGAGCAATATTCAGTTGGATGCCAATATTCCAGGTAATTCAGATCACTCCATTGAACCCCATGATTTTGAACAATTGATACCCACTCCCAACATTCCCAAGAGTTCTTCCACTTTTCTGCCAAATGCATATGAGCATCATGACTACGTAAAGAAAAATTTTCCACCTGATGTTCACCAATCACATCTTTTGAAATATTACAGAAAGAACAGAATTTAGTAGCAGAGTGACTTTCAAAACCAGAAATCTTTGCATTGCAGGAATGTCTCTTATCAAAGAGAACAAAGCAGCCCTTATGTTTTGGCCTTGTGGATAATGAAGCATTTTTTCAATTAATATGCTGTCCCATAGAGTCTTTATATCATCAAAAAGTGGCTTCAAAAGTTGATTAATCTGCTCACTTGTGGGCTCAATTGGACCAGGTATAATAGCATACAAAAAAGATTTTCTGTTTTGTATTGATCTTCTGCAGCCAAGTTCATACACACCATCATGATATTCCCTACAGGCTTCTGGTGGCCTCCAATGAGATTACCACCTGGTCTGGACCAGTCCACATATATACTAAACATTAAATTACCTGGTGTTTTTGTATATTGATCTTCATTACTGTTTTGAGCTATATTGATATCAGGGAACCTTTTCCAAACCAAACCATCACAGACATCTCTCATTAAATCATCCTTCACCATGGCCAGAAAAGGATTGTTTTTCTCAATCAGCATCTCAAATTTAAATACTTGAAACTTTGCTAAAAGCTAATCAATCAAACTGTTGTGATGAAAAGTTTTCTGAGGATAGTAAATAGCTTCTTCTTGATTGTACTTCACTGAATACAACACTTTATCACAAGTGACAATTTCTTGTTGCCTTTCCACATCTTTCAAATATTGTTTTGAGGATGAAAAAAATGGTTGGCTGCAAGATAAGATTGATGGTTGACCATTGGAAGTATACTCATATAGAGCAAAGAATTTAGGACAGCATGTCATTGTGAAAAATGATGCATTGAAGTGCAATCGGCTAAAAACTATATCTATGGAAAGAGGTATCAGGCTAACAATGCTGCTAGCATCTAGTTTACCTTCATTTCCAAGAATTTTGACTTTATCAATTTCATCATGCAAAAATTGAACACAAAATTCTCTGCTCAAATGATGGATTAAAGAAATTTTGGCTGTTTTCCACATAATTTTTTGGCTATATAGTTTGGAAAAGTTAGAATTTTCAGGCTGTTGTACAGATCCTATGGTACTCAACACAGGCTTCTGCTTTGTAAAACAAAAAATAAATATCAATCAAATAATATTTCTATGTCACAATTATTTAAATGACCTACCAAATTGTGGGCATTTGATCTTAGTAAGTTAGGAGAATCATTCAAAGAACCAACCATTTGTGCTTTGCGGTTTCTTTCCTCTTCATGTTTTGAGTAAGACTGAGATAATTTGAGAGCCACACCAGTATCAAAGATTCCCAATGAGGTTTGGTAGCTTCTAGATGCACATCCAAGCTCTTCACATTTACACACACACAAAAAATGGAGCCATCAATAAGTTTTTTAGATGTAAGAGGTTTTGTTGGTGTATGGTAGTGATTGATGATCTTATTCCATTATTGTGAAACATCTGCTTAAATAACCTTGTTTTCTCTCAAGATTTTTGCAGAAGATTTAGTTGTATTTGAATTGTTTTATAAGGTTATGTTTTATTTACATAAACCATATATTAATTATAGGATACATACTATGCATTATTTGATTGCATAACACATGCTACATTTTACCATGTAACATATATGTTTATCAAACTGCTCATTGCAAAAAAATATACCATTTTAAAAGATTCTGAATTTCTTTCCTTTTAGTAAATAGGAATAGTTCTGATATAAGTTGAGTTGGGATATTAAATTTACATTTCAAATAAACAGATTATTGAAGGGTGATGAAAAAATATACCAATTCTTCTGTCAAATATATTAAGAAAAATATACCAAGTAACAAGAAGTCCCCCACTAAAAATATTAGTTTTTCATAGATTATTAAAAGAACATACCTATTATTTGCATTTTAAAAATATAATCTAAAAAATAAAGATTTTTTAAAAATTGATCGTGAATGAATATGGTATATACAAGATGTGATCAAATAAAAGCTTACAGAATTTAAAAAAAATATTTCCTACATTTTGTAGTTTGTCCCAAAATATGAAACTGTGATATCCTTTACAAGTAGTGTGAGTTGAAAAAAAAATGTGTCCTATTAATAATAGTATGTCAATGACAGGGTTAGCAAAAATAATGGGTAACACAATCTAAAAGATCACATATGATCCTGTTTCCAGCTATAATTTGATTTAAAAACATCTCAAAATGAAAATCAGTCCCTTTTGTCATATTTAGACCATTTCAATGTGCAATAATTTACATTTTATTTGTGCTACTCCATTTGAGTTAATTAAGCATATACATATTTCTTTTTAACGAGAATGACATATGCAAGAAGTCTCTGCTCTTGTAAACCTTCTCTTTCATTAATACTTTATACAAAAATTTAAATTTTATTATAATAGTGTGGAGTTGCAAAATCTATTCACACTTTAACACTTTTAATTTTTACCCCAAAAAAAATCTATAGGATATGCTCTAGAAGTACTTACTTTCCTCAGGAAAAAATACCTACTAATACATTTTTCCCACCATTCACTTCTCACTTTTCCAGGTCTATTTACAATTTTTTTCTTGTTATTTTAAAAATTTCACCTCAGTCAAATGAATGGAAACAAAATCCAACAGATACTCAGCTAGATTGTTTTTTATCATTCAACATGAGCTCTCTCCTCATTGAAGTAAAGTTACCTCATCCAGAACAAAATTCTAGGGTTTCAGAGAGAATCCCTAATATATTCTATAAAGCTTTCAACCATTGTCTTCAGCGATGCAATTTTCCAGGAACAACTTTTGCCTGGAATCTTGACTGGTTTCATGATTGGAATCAAGTTTTGGCCAAAATTATTATTAAACACTGGGATAAAGCTTTGGAAAATAATTATTTAACTTCTTATTCAATGGACTCCACTCATATTACTCTCCTAAATCAAATAGGCATTCTTCATTGTTGGTTTATAGGTTATTCTGATATATTACGTCTTGGAAATGATTCTTAAAGTTCCTGTAATATAATTAGATTAAGAAAGTATAAATCTAGACTCAAAAAAAACATAAGAACACAGATTTATCTCTCATTATTTTTCCCCCCACAACCCTATATATTTAAAACTTTTATTTTCAGCATTCTGTTAACCAAACCCAGCTTCTCAAACAATTTCCCAGTTGTGAAACTTATGAGAAGCTTTTTGAAAACATTAGGTGTTTCTCAGACACTGAAATCAATGATGATGGAGATTATAAGCAAACTTTATTGCTATGGAGATCTGAAGAATTCTCAAAACTTGCACAAGCTCTTGATCGAGAACAATTTCAAATAAGAGACAATTCACCATATTCTGGAACAGTTCTTAAGGATTTGGCATCATAAAAGAGATTAAATTCAGTTTCATCACTACAACCTCACTTCAATTCTTTTACCGTTGAAGAAAATCCTATAGTACTAGCTATAGGCCTTGACCAAGGGAGTTGGAGTAAAAACAGAAGAAAAACCCCTGTCCCTTTAGGAAAATAAAGTGAAAATTACCTGTTACAGTAAATTGGTTCCTGTTACCAAAAATCCCCTTTTTCAAACACACTTGACTGCTTGATCAGTCAAGAAAGTAGTCTCCAGACAGACTACAAAAGCAAAGAACTGATATTTAGACTAATGTCCACACCAGAAAAAGCAATGATACTTGATGTATGATGCAAATCCACACCAGAGACAGCAATAATACTTGCTATAGCTTGCAAGACTATAACAGATAAAACAGTTGCTAGGTTAAGTTAAATGAAGAACTCAATTGCAACAAAACACAGCCAAATTTTGGCCAACAAACAGTGAAAACTGAGTGAGGAACAAGGATATCACCGCCAGATTGTTGAATGATAATTAAGGTTGCCCCAAACTGTCTTAATCACTATATACACACAGACTACTAATCAAGAGCCCATGCACACCTGCAAATCCGGCATTCCTGAGCACCAAATTGTATAAAACCTCCCTAGAAGCACTGAGGCAGGAGGTCCGCCCAGCACCAGGAAGCCTGCCTGAAGTGGCCTGACTACCCTGAAGCCGGAAAACCATCAAAAACACCCAAACTACTTAGAAAATTCATCTACAACTACTAAAACCCTTAAAAAACATTGTGACATAAAATGTAGAGAAAATTCTTCTCTTTCCAATGGTACTAAGCACTTAACCCTAAGACATAAGATTAGCTCATAAAACATGAAAAACAAATTTCAACAGCAATCTTTTTTTTAAAATGAAAAGTGAGAAATTATCCGCCAAATACTTATGTTATGAAAAATGCCCTCATGACATAAAATATAGAGAACAACCAGGGCTATCCAATGGTAGCATCCAGATCCCCATAGTCTTAAAATTTTCTGCGTAATACCAGAAAAATACATAATTATTTAAACAATTCCATTTAAGGCATACCAAAACATCACCAAATAAACCAACAAAGGGCTCTTCCAATTTTGTGAAGACCAATTCCTCCCTCCAATAGAGAATTTCCACGTTCTCCTATACCACAACCACCATTTTCAGCTTCCTTTCCAAATCTGCTACTGACATGGGCCCCTACCAATACTGCATTGACAATAATCTCATCTGCTCCATCTCACCACTGGCTCATCCTTACAGAACCTCCTGTGATGCCTGCCACTCTAGAAAAAATACTTGCTTCAGACCTGGTCCATTGTCTTCTGAAACTTCTTCACCTTCTTCTCAACCTGGTCCGCCTTCCAATAGTACCAAAAGATCCAGGCCTTCCATCCTGATCCCTAGACTGGTCCACAAATTACACCCTCCAATAAAGAGTGTCCACACTACTACTACCACTACCTCTACCATCCATGGTCCATCTGATGGTAAACACAGAACTTCTTCATACTGAACTCCAATCTGACAATTTTCTGGTTCATTTTACTCTTGACAGCAATGATGACAATGTGGGAACCATTGAAGTACTCCCACCTAACCCATTGCCCACCATTAAGGACCAATTTCTACAACATTCTTCTCAAAAGAAGCATCTCCTATTAAACTATATCCAATCCACTCCTGCTAAGAACCCACAGGATCTTGAGAAAAGGAAGAACCTCATACACCAATTCAAAGCTAATGCTGAACATTTTGTCACCTCTCTTGATTCTCTTCTGCCTCCTGATTCTTAATTAATCTCTTGGCTTAGAAATAAATTTTTTTTGACCTCTTTAGCCTTCCTGAAAGTAGCCAATCATCATAAAAAAGTTCCTCAGTTTACAGTCTTGGGGGGCTAATCCTCATTTTTAAGTCTTGGGGAACTAACAGCCCTCATTTTATAGTCTTGGGGGACTCAAAAACCCTCAGTTTATAGTCTTGGGGGACTAAAAACCTAAATCAAAAAGACAGAACCAGAGATCAAAACATTTAAGACCCAAAGAAACAAAATAACACTCTGGGGTAACTGTTCTACAGAGCAGCCAGCTCATTAGTTACCCCCACACTTTCCTTAACAAAATTCAGAGACTCCCCCTTTGTATGCCCTCTTCCAGAATCACACCAACTCCCTTTTTCAGTTTATAGTCCTGAAGGACTAAAACATTAAACCATCCTCAGTTTATAGTCTTGGGTGACTGTACCAGTGTTCAGTTTAAAGTATTGACGGACTAATTTCATAGAAAAGGAGGAGCCGCCTCCATGCACAGTGCACCACTGCCAACCTTCTGAAATTCCACTCTTTCTACACCATCTACACATCACTGATATATCTGTTAATTCATCTCTTTTCCTCCCACTATTGCTTCTTCACAGGTTATGGCTGGATCACCTTATTTTAACCCATTAGAACTTCCCTGCTTCACTGCTCCAAAAGACTATGCTTGCAAAAAGTGCATCCACATGTACAGACCTTTCACTTTCACTCTGCTTACTCCTCAGGCCAAAATCTATAACAGGGCCTGTGATTCTTGCAACTCCAAAAAGAAAAGGTGTGAAAGAGATCCCAACTACCCAATAACTCCACCTTCACCTTCACATAAATATATATCCAGATCACCTACCAGGTCACCAGAGTATGGACCTGCTTCTTCCTCTTTGTCTTCTGCTCCTTCCAGAAGATCACACCACCCTACTCCCAAGACCAAGCCTGAAAGACCAGCTTTCTCATCCCAAGAATCTGCTTTCCTCTCAGAAACTTCATCAAAAATGGCTCCAAAATCAGCTCCTAGGCTGCTATCCCATTTTCAGGTGGCCCGCCCACCTCATCAGAAAACAAAACTCAGGCTCAGAACATCCAATTTCTTCCCTCCAACACCAATAACTCATCATCACAACCTCCTAATGCTCCTAGAGCAATGCGTACCTCCGCCATTTCTTCTTCAATTAACACCAAAACAGCCAACACTGCTTCTAGACAAAAAACTCCTGTTGCTTCAGAAGAAAACAACTTCACCTCTCATCTGGCCACGAATTAGTCTTCTGAATCTTCATCCAGCAGATCACCATCTCCTGGTCCTTCCCCCAATCAACCTGTCACTCCTTCACCATCATCTAATAAACCTGCACCAAGCAATAATATAAACAATGAAAACAACAACAGCCGTGCTACTGCAACCAGAGCCCAGGAACCTCTCTCTTCTCCTTCATTTTTTCAACAACATTCAAAGTATTTCCCAGAAAATCCCTACCTCCATCTGGTGGACCCTGCTACAATACCTGTCCCACACTCTTTAGCTGTCCAGATTCCAGCCTCAAAAAAATTTGAAGATCTCCCAATCTGTAAGTACTAAAATTAAATAACAAAATTCAATTTCTTCAACAGAGAATAATTATTGAACAAGTTCTTATGTTTTTAGTTGGAACCCTGCCTCCTGCATCTGCATTTGGAACTTGCCAACCCCTAGAAACTACCTTGATGCTGGATTACGCTGATATGAAGCAACACCTTATCATGATGTGTTCAAAAATGCTCAAGGCCTTTGCTCTCCATGGTCTATTGAATGATTTTGAGAAGAATATAAGAAAACAACTCCTTGATGACCACTGGAAGATGTCTTGAATTATCAAGCACACTTTCCAGCACTCTAACCCTGCTTCTTCTTCTTCTTTCCAAAGTTTACCTTACAACCCAGTTCCAGACCATTATAACCCCTATACTTTCTCCAGCTGCCTGCATTACAAAGAACACATTTCTTCCTCTAATCCAAACAAGAAACAAAAACACCAAAACCATCCAAACAAAGGGCCAGAGGCTTCTTCATCCCATCATTAAATAAAAGAATTTAAACAAGATTACTAATTAGAAAAAAAATAACAACAGCTAACAGATATATATAAAAATTTGTTTTATTTTTATTTTTATTTTTATTTTTATTTTTATTTTTATTTTTATTTTTATTTTTATTTTTATTTTTATTTTTATTTTTATTTTTATTTTTATTTTTATTTTTATTTTTATTTTTATTTTTATTTTTATTTTTATTTTTATTTTTATTTTTATTTTTATTTTTATTTTTATTTTTATTTTTATTTTTATTTTTATTTTTATTTTTATTTTTATTTTTATTTTTATTTTTATTTTTATTTTTATTTTTATTTTTATTTTTATTTTTATTTTTATTTTTATTTTTATTTTTATTTTTATTTTTATTTTTATTTTTATTTTTATTTTTATTTTTATTTTTATTTTTATTTTTACTTATAACTGCTAAACTACTAATATACTAAAAAAATTTGAAAATGAAATTAAGATGAGATAAACTAAATAATATAAGATGAATAATTATTACAAATGGTATCCCCCAGCCAATTGATGAGTTGATCCCCTGATACCTTACCTACATCCAAGTGCACCTTAATGTGAATACACAATTAAATATTCAAATGATTAATGAAAAAGAAATTAGAAATTCAAGAAAATAATTAAAAGTGAAACACAGGAAAGGAAAATGAAATAAATAAAAGAAGAAAATAGTGTTGCCCGGTAAATTGATGAGCCTTTCCCCACCAATGCTTGCCCACATCCAGGTGACCCTGATGTGGTACACCATAATTTTGGTGATTTTTCCCTCCTTACATCCTAATAACCCCCCAAAAAAAATAAAAAGAAAAAAAGAGAAAAAAGAAAATAATCTATAACTACTGTCTATTACAACCATAAACACCAAAATCAGAAAAAAATAAAAGAAAAAGTCCAATCCAAATAAATGATCACTTGGTGAGCTCCCTCCAATAAGTAAAAATAATGGGAGACCACCAGTGATCTGCTGCCACTATAAGAAAAAAAGAACCCGTCCAAAGCCAGTTTAAAGTCATAGTGGACTAAAACCTGAATAACAAATCCAGAACTAGGATTCAACTAGGACAAACAAAATACTTGAAACAGATATTATGGGGTAACTGTTCTACAGAGCAGCCAGCTCATCAGTTACCCCCACACTTGGCAAAATAAAATCAAGAAGCCACCCCTGGGTACCTTCTAACAAAAACACAACATCCACACATTAAACCAAAACCAATAAGCATGAAGAGACCAGCACTTGAAGACCAAAAAAAATTTCCAGTTTAATGTCATAGAGTACTAAAACCTGTGAACAGAAACCAATACTAGGGTTCAACCAAATTAAGAGAAGGGGTTGGAAACAGACAATCTGGGGTAACTGTTGATAGAGCAGCCAGCCCATCAGTCACCCCCACACTTGCCAAGGTGAAATCTAGAGGCCCCGCCCATGGGTACCCTCTAACAAAAGTATCCAACAAACAGATGCACAGAATCACCACAAAAAAATCCAAAATTAAAGAATGGTCTGTAGTTTATCCTCAGTGTGGAGTCAGTCTTCTTCACTTCTTGTGTCTCTAGGGTAAAACCTCTTCACCTGATCCGCAGCCACCCTCTTCTTCAGGACTGCACCATCCAACTCTTTTAAAAAATAAGAACCTCCAGAAACCTAAGATCTGACTTTGTAAGGTCCATTACATCTGTCAGAAAACATCTTTCCCCACTGACTCTCCAAACTTCTATTATACACCAAAACCAAACAACCAGGTTTCAAGGGATTCCTAAGTCTATGAGCCAAATTCTTGTCCTAGTATCTGACTGATTGATTTCTTATCTTCATCATTCTAGAGTATTCCTTCTCTTGACATTCCTCCCTACATTCTAACTGTTGCATCCTGGCCTAAAGCAAATATTCTGTTGAACACACATCATCCCAGTCAATTCCAAGATAAGAGACGGCTTCCAAATCCACTGGTAGAGCAGCTTTCTGACTAAAAATTAATTCATAAGGAGAATAGCCAGTTTTCCTCTTTACAGTGAACCTATCAGCAAAGAAAACCGAAGGTAAATAATGCCTCCATCTTTCAGCGCTATCTCTGCACATCTTGACCAGAGAATTCTTGATAACTTGATGTCCTCTTTCAACCATACCTTCAGCTTCAGGATAATATGGCGTAGCCTCTCTGACCTTAGAGCAAATACTTGCTACAGCTTCTTTGAATTCAGCTCCAAACTCTGTCCCTCCTTCAACAGTTACCAACCTCATCAACCCATACCTAAATACCCATTCTTTCTTCAAAAACTCTGCAACATTCTTGGAAGTCAAATTAACCAAAGGCGCTGCCTCCACCCAACCAGACAAATCATCCCTGGCAACAATTAAGTATTTATACCTGCCCTTTTTAATATGAACAGCATCCAAACTGACTCTTCCAAAAACAGTTGATTCACCAGTAGCACCGCCAACATCTTTAGGTTTCAAGTGACATCTTTATTGACATTCTTCACAAGATTGAACCCAACCCTTCACAGCCAACTTCATACCTGGCCACCAAAATCTGTCTGTTACTCTTCTATAAGTCTCCCCAAAGCCTCTATGACCAAGGTCTTAATGCAAAGACTTCAACACCAACTCTTGACCCTTTTTCTGAGTCACCACAACTTGAGGATTTGGATGTCTCCTCCTCATCAACCTTCTTCCTGACACATAGAACCCAAGACTTTTATTCTTGATTGCCAACCAAGTATTATCATCACAAATATCTGGCCTCTCCAAGGTCAACAGATATTCAACCAAAATAAAATAAAACCTATTCTGACCCCAGGTCTCATCTTCAAAATCCAATAACACAACATCCAAGGGTAAAACCCTATCATAAAAATTACCAGTGTACACATGTGTAACACAACACACCAATCCCTAAATTTTGGTAATTCCCTTCCTTTCACTGAATCCTATGAGAATTCAGTTCACTAACAAACACACCATTCTCTAGATTTAAGTCATCACAAACAACAGACCTATCTTTATCAACAAAAACATCCTGATCACCAGAATCAAGATCAGAAACATCCAGTTTATCCTCTTGGTGGAGGAGAGAAAAATCATCCAGTTTAGCCTCATGGGGGAGGAGAGAAAAATCTTCAGCACCCTTTGTGCTGGCTCTAACAACTGGGACATCTTCTATAAACTCTTCAGGATCAGAATCTTCATCTGTGGGCAGTCTTCTTGACAATCCATCTGGAATTGTAAAAGTTTTACCTGGCTTGTGCACCAGGTCAAAAATAATATTGAATAAACACCACCCACCTAGTCATTGGAGCATTTGGAAGACTAGGTGTGTTGATCATTTGAACCAGAGATTTAGCATCCACCTGCAGCTCAAAAATCTGTCCCCACAAAACAGTTTGTAGCTTCTTCAAGATTTTTGCTACACCTCAAAATTACAACTTTGGCTGAGAGTACCTATATTCCACCTCATTAAAAAGCACAGACTCATACCTTACTGGCCTGACCTTCCCAGATTTATCTTCCTGAGACAAAACAGCACCAGCAGCAATATAACTTGAGTCCACTGCCAGATAAATTTCTCCTGCCTCTCTACCATAATCCAACTTGTGAAGAAAAATATCTTCACCCACCACATTCTTCAACTTCTGAAAGGCTCCTTCACACTCTTCAGTTTATTCCCACTTTGCATCTTTCCTGGTCAACCTCCTTAAAGGTGAAGCCAAAAAAGAAAAATCTTTAATGAAAATCTTGACATATACACAACTCCCAAAAATCCTCTGACTTCAGTAGTATTTTTAGGCCTTGGCCATGACTGAATTTTATTAACCTTCTTCTTTGCCATAATCCTCCCTTCTTTACATAACACATGCCCAAGAATTTCCAGAGCCAGAACACAAAAACAAAATTTAGACCCAGAAATTGTCAAACCAGCCTCTTCAATTCTAAAGAATACTCTCTCTATATTAATTGCATATTCCCAAACAAACCTCCTTATACCTGGGTTTTCTTTCAGCACTTCATTTCCATAATCAGTGTAGGGTCCTTTAATTCCACCGTAATCAATAAAAATACCAGCATGAGTAGGCACCTCATCCTGTAAAATCTAAGCCATTTGTGCTTGATAAACTGCTACTGAATTAGTTGCTCCTTGAGGCAACCTAGTGAGCTTAAATCTCCCCA
Source organism: Hemileia vastatrix (assembly GCA_030280995.1). Taxonomy (NCBI): domain Eukaryota; kingdom Fungi; phylum Basidiomycota; class Pucciniomycetes; order Pucciniales; family Zaghouaniaceae; genus Hemileia; species Hemileia vastatrix. The sequence goes on from JASXTE010000005.1 coordinate 25,909,111, forward strand.
GAGGAGTCTCAAATGTTGTTAGTAGCTGTGAATCAGTGTAAAGTTCCCTTTCATTATAACCACCCATAATATCACCCAAAACATAACACACCCTTCCAGCAAAGGCTTCAACAAAGTCTTCCGCACTTGGCCACATCCCCACATCCTTGATAGTAACTCTATTCAGGGCTCTAAGATCATGTACCACCATGAGTTCTCCATTCTTCTTTTTAAAACAGAACACTGGACTTGAGTAACTAGAAGTTGATTGTTCATACAATCTAGTCCTGACCCTTTCCCTAACAATCTCCACAAAATCATCACATATAGCAGCAGGAATTGGAATAGGTTTGATTTGCCAAGGTTCATGACAAACCACAGGAATCAAGTAAGGTTCCCCATAAGAGTGTATCAACACACCCCTTTCCTCTTCAACAAATGCCACTGCCTTCTCCTTTAGCACAATAATGTGCAACAACAACTTTTTTTCCTCCTTAGATAACCAACCATCAGGACCAAAATTTAAAACCTTCAACCTTTCCATTGTCACCCTAGCCCTTTCCTCAAAATCAGGAGGATTCTTCACCAGAGGAGTACAGTACGGATCTCTTGACAATGGAGGTCTCTTCAGTGGAGGATTCAAACCTACAGGCCTAATCTTATGTGCAGCCTTCTTGTACTTTGTGGCCCTACTGTCAACTTGAAGGATTTTCAGGAAGTCTTCTCCACCAGACCTCGAACAAAAAACCAAGGGTTTCCCCATTGCTCACATGTGTTTCCAAGGTAATGTTTTTGAAAGGTGTAGAAGAAACCCTAGCAGTCCACAATTGGGAGGACTTACTTTTACTCCCCAAAGTCACCACTCCAAAACTTTTCCGCAATCCCACATCTTCATCTTCACTTCCATCTACCAAATCTTCAAATCTTGATTCATCTTCAGAATAACATTTTCTACCACAGTCCAGTTTATCCTCATGCAGGAGGCCCAAAAATAGATCTTGCTTATCTTCACAAAAATGATTTTTATCTTCTTTCTTCATTATCTTCAGATTTTTTTGGGATTTCCTTGAATTATCTTGAACTTTTTATTTTCTTTTCTTGGGTTTTATTCTTGCCTACAAAAATAACCAGGGGTTTCCCCAATACTCACAGACGTGTCCAAGTGATGTTTTTGAAAGGTGTAGAAGGAACCCTAGCGGTGCACAATTGGGAGGACTTACTTTTACTCCCCAATCTCACCACTCCAAAGCTTTTCGGCATATCTTTCAATAAAGATATATAACCCATTTTCCTTTTTACACTTGAATTAAAATTAATTGAAAATCTTGATAAAGAACAAAGACTTGATAAAATACTTGAAGAATACCTTCAGATAAGAGAAACATTAAAAAGAGAAGGTTGAAAATCCACTTGGTATATCTCCAAGGGAGCTGACCTACTACAACCTGGGATTTCCTCACCTTGGGGAGAGGTTGTAGCACTTGGGTGATCAGCCCTCATCATTCTATAAAAGACAGACTCTCTCTAGAGCCTGCACCACACTCCAAAAATCCTAAGGCGGCACCCACTTCTTTTCTCCTCCTACAACAATCCATGCATTGACACATGGAAGGCAAACCAGGCCTGGTTTCCAAACCATCATCTCCAGGAGATGACAACCTCATGTGAAGCCTTCTCTCATCTTCACCGCTTAAGTCAAAAATAATCCCCATGTCAAATTGATAGCCAATTCTTTCCTGGAAATCCATCAAGAATGGCCCACCCAAAACTGCTTTTACATTACCTTCAGCAATGTAAAAATGAGCCATTCCAGAGGCTCCACCAACATCCAACTTAACAAATTGGTAGGTTCCCATAATCTACCTTACATGACCACCTATACCTCTCAAATTTCTCCCAATACCTGTTTTGATGGGGAGGTCCAAGTGAGTTGCCTCAAACAAAGAAATAAGGTTAATCTGAGAACCTGAATCCACTAATGCCCTAGCCTCCCTGCCATTCAGGGTGATTTTGACATATCCTAGAGGTGCAGAAAAATGAGTTTCCAACCCCTCACCCAACTTCTCAGCAGAATCACATATTTATTCTACTTCACCAGAAGACACTCTTCTTCTGGTCAATAATTTCTTTTGTCTATAAGCCAATCCAGGACTGATAGAATACAAATCCACATAAGTGAGAGAAACCTGACCCTGGTTAATCCTATCTAGAACAGAGTCCATAAAATTAGATTGGCCAGAAACTACTGGCCTTTCAAAGTGAGCCCTTGGCTTCACTACCTTGTTCCTAGAATTTTCCTGAGTACCAGAACCACCAACAGGAATCAAACCAGATCCCTCACCAGAAACTCTGACCCCAGCAGGCCTTGGCAATGAAGCCAACGGAGCCTCTTCCTCAGAGTCAGAGTCCACATCCATAGGAATTGGCTCACCATTCAGGTCCAATGCTCCAAAGCTAGGGGGGCCCATATTAGTGATCCCCTTCTTAATCTTATACGGCTCCTCTTTGCTGTACTTCTTCCTAGCTGCACCCAGCTTAGGATCCACTTTAGAGGCCTTAGGCTTTGGTTGGGCCTGAGAGCTGCTCTTTGGCCTACCCACCTTACTTGCCTCTACATCATAAACACCAGCCAAGCACTCGCCACTTGACTGTCCTCTGCAAGTATATAATTCTAATCCACCAAAGGAGGTAGAAAAAGAGACTTTATTTACCTCCTTCACCTTCCCCTTGAAGTCTTCCTCTTACTTAGTAGAAGAATTCCCCTGATCAAGAATCTTCTCAAATATTGGCCTCCGCTGATTGAGACCAGCTCTTCTCCTGACCATATCAACAAGAGCCTGCCCCTCACTGGGCTTGACAAATTGACCATCAGGGAACTTGAACACCCTGCTATCAAAATTAACTTTTCCATCTGACACATCTCTGTTCAGGGACCAATAGTCATTGGACTTATGTCCTCTTCTTCCGCAATAAGAGCAAACCCAAGGTCACTCCTAAAAGCCCATCTATCAAATTCCCTGGGCTGCAGAGGCGCCTTATTGGCCTTCTCTGCCTCCTGCACAAAAATATAAAGCTGTTTTGTCAGATCAGCCAACTGCTCCACCACTGGGTCTTTCTCCTGTTTGGGAACCTTCACCATGTTCTTCTCTTCCTTCTCTACCTTACTCTCCTCTTCAGTCAAAGCCTCACTGACTTTTCTGACACAATTGGCGCACCCCTTTTGGCAGGTGTCCACTTCCAATAACATCAGATGGGCCTCCACCGCCTCCTTCACCTTATCCAAGGCAGGCAGCTTTTGATCCCCATTAGAAAGAGTCTTCATCAAGTCTTTTCTTGATAACTCTTTAAACACATCCATCCTGACATCTCTAGCCAGGGTGGACCAGAAAACATCTTTGGCAGCATTTTCATGTGCCAGCTCCTCCACTTCAACCAAGTATTCCTCCACAGGATCAAACTGTAGCAGAAACTTCCTTTAACTGTGTAAGTTATCAACACTGCCATAAGACTGCCACTCACTGACAACCTTATTCAGATCCACCATAGTGAAACTGAGGCCCCACCTATCTACCATTTCCCTACACAATAACTTCCAATCTATCTTCTTGTAGGCAGACATGGCCACTCTCCTTCTCCACCACTCTATCTCCAATGAAGAAGATGATTTGCTTCACCATGTCCAGGTAGGAAGCACCGTTAACACCAGCAGAAGTTTCATATTTCTCTAGAAACCACTTAACATCTTCACCATTAAACTTGGTACCATCTCAAGTTTTGATCCTAATACACTCCCTAACCATCACTGCAGGGGGACCTCCCCACCAACTGACAGTCACCACATGAATAGAAGATCCAGATCCCATTCTTCCAGACCAAAACACCAAAAAAAGCCAATTACAGGCAACATAGAATCCAAAAAACTAACAGATCTGTCACTCCACATTGGGAGCCAGAAATGTAGACAATCCTATAGTACTAGCTATAGGCCTTGACCAAGGGAGTTGGAGTAAAACCAGAAGAAAAACCAATTTTACTTTAGAAAAATAAAGTGAGATTTACCTGTTACAGTAAATTGGTTCCTGTTACCAAAAAGCCCCTTTTTCAAACACACTTGACTGCTTGATCAGTCAAGAAAGTAGTCTCCAGACAGACTACCAAACCAAAGAACTGAAATATAGACTAATTTCCACACCAGGGAAAGAGAGAATACTTGATGTAGGTTGCAAATCCATACCAGAGACAGCAATAATTTTTGATATAGCTTGCAAGACTATACCAGAGAAAACAGTTGCTAAGTTAAGCTAAATGAAAGACTCACTTGAAAGAAACTCAGCCAAATTGTGGCCAGAAAAAAGTGAAAACTGAGTGAGGAACAAGGATATCACCTCCGGATGGTCGAATGATATTTATAGTTACCTCAAACTGTCTTATTCACTATATACACACAGACTACAAATTAAGAGCCCATGCACACCTGCAAATCTGGCATTCCTGACCACCAAATTGCATAAAACCTCCCTAGAAGCACTTCCCAGCCCTCTAGCACTAAGGAGGGCGGTCCTCCCGGCACTGGGAAGGCCGCCTGAAGCGGCCTGACCACCCTGAAGGCAGAAAACCACCAAAGACACCCAAACTACTTAGTAAATTCATCTACAACTACTAAAACCCTTAAAACACATAATTACGCTATAACAACATTGGGACATGAAATGTAGAGAAAATTCCTCTCTTTCCAATGGTACTAAGCACTTAACCCTAAGACTTAAGGTTAGTCCATAAAACACAAAAATCAAATTTCAACAGGAATATTTTTTAAAAATGAAAAGTGAGAAATTATCCCTCAAATACTTATGCTATGAAAAATGCCCTCAAGACATAAAATATAGAGAAAAACCAGGGCTATCCAATGGTAGCATCTAGATCCCTGTCGTCCCAATTTTTTCTGCTTAATTCCAGAAAAATATCTAATTATTTTAACAATTCCATTTAAGGCATACCAAAACATCATCAAATAAACCAACAAAGGGCTCCGCCAATGTTGGAAGACCACATTGTTCCCAGAGGTTTACCTAGTGACTCTTATTCTCCATCATATTTGGCAACTCTAAATCCACAACAATTAAGACTTCTTGACACTCAACCTCCAATAAACATCTCCAATATACTTGAAAGAATTTCTGAATCTAATGTGAGACATTTTGGAATTTCCTAATCAGTAAGCTAGAATACTCATATTCCTCATTACCACTGTTTGTGACACTTAGCCTTGAAAATTAAAAAAAGAATTCAAGTAAATTTTAAAATTATGTAAGTTATTTCAAATAAAATTCACCTACATTGATAGCTCAATTTTTTTTCTTTGAATCCTATAAATGCTGAATTCTATGCTTTTTTTGACAAAATACTTCAAGACATGTACTTCATGTTTTTGTACCATTTAATATAAACAATAAACTGCCTGCTGCTTGATTGCTGGATTCTAATTAGGTTCCTGTTTATTAAATATTTGACCAAAAAAAATTCTCTTTTCAAATTTTGATTTCAATATAAAATTTTTTGACTTACCATTATATATACATTTTGTGCACACCAGAGGTCTATTCTGACCACTGCAGCCTTGATTGTTCCAAGCAAAACTGGACATTCTTCATTGTTTTTGAAGTTACACATATTTTCATCTCTTTTTGTTCTGCTCAACTTTCCTGTAAGCTCCGTGTAACCAATATTGTTGTCATCTAGAGCTTTTTTTCTACTATTAAAACAAATAAAAATTTTAAAATTTTTATTCAGATAAAGTTGAGTTATTAAAACACCTAACAGAGTCACTTACATATCCAAAAAGTCAGCATATTCTGAAAATATAACAGCTTTGTGAAGATTTATATCCCTTTGTCTAAGTAAGAACTTTTTTGGGTGACTGATTAAATGGATAATTTTTGCTAAATGCTTCCAGGTGAAAATAAATGTTGGAATCATATCTGGGTTTTCATATACTGGGTGGTTACAGAAATCTTGTGAAATTGAAAGTTCTTGGAGAAGCTCAGCTGAGTCCCAAGGGAGGTTGGTGTTTTGAGAAGGGCCATAATTCTCGGAAAATCTTTCCTGAAACACATTAAGTTTTGATAGACAGGGATCTGCTAACTCTACAGATATTCCTTGCTCAACTTTTGGAGGAAGTGATAAGATTTCTTCTTTAGTTCTCCGCAGGCTGATGACATCCATGAGAATATTAATTGAATTGATGGATCTAGAGCTTCCTCAATTTAAGCCTGGTATAAGAAAATTGATCCACAGCCAGTTTTCTTGCCAAATTTTTATTCTGAGGAATGAAATAAGGCTTTGAAGGTCAGATATTCTATTTTGAAGCAGAGTTCCTTCCAAGCATAGTCAAAACTGGGCCTCAAGGTCTGATATATTCTGATTCTTCTGAGACTGTGGATTCTTTGTTAAACTGTTAATTTTTGTTTGAAAGCTCATCAGCTTTCAAAAATTTCAAGTTTGAAAAATTAAGGTATATATTTAAATACTTTCTGAGCCTCATCTAGAACAATTCTGTACCAAATGATATTTTGAGTTGCTGGTAGAACAGGTTGTGATTTTGTCTTTGGAGAAGGTGGACTTGTCATTTCATACATAGTTAAAACAATCAAATAGTTCTGAAGCTCCTTAGCATCTGTTGTTTTTGAGTCCTTGCCATAAAGAACCTTGAAAGGAAGCGCATTATCCTCAAAGTGGATTAGAATTTTACTTATCCAGTTAGAAAGTGTTGCAAGTGGGCATATGATTAGTGTAGCTGATGTTGTATTCTTCCCTTCTCCATCACCTGAGAGCTGAAATTTTCTGGCCTCACTTTGAGCTGCCTAGATAAGTTCCAGAGTTGACAGGCTATTTCTTAATCCCACATCATCAGCTAGAATTGACCCAATTCCTTCAGGGGCTAACTCTTCTTCAGGGAATTGTTCTTTATAGCTATAAGTCCCTCTTTGAAGCCAGTAGTTTTCCTCATGCCTCCAAAGGGTATGCAACTTTTCTGGTAATTTTTTTTCATTTTCAATCATAAAATTAATTGCTTGCACTTGATCTTGTTTAAGAACTGTTTTAATCCCTCCTATACTGTGATTTGTCATCCAGTCATATGATGTTAAAAAATCTTCAGGTGATATGTGATTACAAGAATGTGGAATATTGAAGAAGAAAGTGGTATTGTAGTTTGGAATTTGAATTAAAGTGATTTGAGCCTTGAAAAATGCTTCTTTGGCCATACGAATGAGTTCACTTGAAGAAAAAAGAAATCTACAAATTTTATACTGTCTGTTAAGAAGTGGAACCAAGTAGGAGGAAAAATAAAAAGAGATTTGGGGATTAGAGGACCTTTCCTCACTTAAATTTTGAGATCCATCACCAATGTCTCCCAGTAGTGGTCCAATCTGAAAGCTCTGTTCACTTGAAAGATCACCAACAAGTGTTTGTTTTTCTTCTTCAAATAATCCAAATACATGAAGTCTAGACCTTCCTTGCTTTAGAATAACTGGAATTGATACTTCATGAAATCTTGATATTTCTTTTGGGAAAATGGGGCTGAATTTTATTGAGAATTGTCCAGCACATCTGAGAGTAGACATTTGAATTAACAAAGGTAGTAGCTGATGTTGGTTGTAAAAAGAAGAGAGGATGTGAGAAAAACATTGAGATGAAAGGAAAGTACAGTATATATACAATATTTATTGAATATTCATAAATGAAGTTAAAAAAACTATGAATAAAAGTAAAATTATTTAAAAGAATTTGAATGTGAATAGAGACATGAAATAAGTAGTCTAGTTTAGAGCTTAGTATTAGAGCCAATATATTAAGAGCAGTTGGTTAAATATAGTAAATGTATAAAAGAATTGAGTGATATTTATTTCTGCTATAACAATATGTATTGGTTTTGTCCTCCAATATCAGTTTTATAAATCATCTTTTAATTATTCATTCCAGGTAGATATTCAAAATTTCTAGTAATAAGGACTCATTATCAACTTGTGGCTAGATGATTAAAAATTAAGTGTAAAATTTATAATAAAAAACAGATTTTTATCTCTAAAAATGTTAAAAAGAATTTAAATGGTATCATTATATAAATCTAACTAGAAGAAAATTTTATAATTGAAATAATATTTTGACCCTATTGATTTAAGTTTCCCAAAATGTAAAGCTTTAATGACCAAGACAGAATGCTAAAAAACTCATGGATTCAGAGCATGAAGTGAATATTATGGTATCATATTGAAACCTGTGCTCAACCACTGCTCAAATTGTGCTCAAATAATGTTCAATTTGATTTTAAAGCTCTCCTCAACCTGGGAATAAGTAGGGTTAAATCTGGGTCTAATTGGCAACCAATTTTTGGTTCAACTTTTTTTAATCAGATTTCCCAATGGTCTACCAACCTACTCCCAACCATTTCCCAACCATTTTTTAAACGTTTCAAAGGGGGAGAATAGCTAGCAGTTCACCCCCAAATTTCCCATGGTTATTTACCCTCCCTCACCTCCACCTCATATGTCATTTTGGTTTGTAGAGGGTTTCTAAAAAAGAGCATGGGCTTTTTTTTCACATCTCAATAGCACAAAAATCACCACAGAATATACAAACTAATTATTTAATTTAATTCTTTATGTACTTTTTTTATTTTTTGCAGGACTTTCTTAATGTCAGATAAGATAAAAAATTTATGCAAAAAAAGAACTAAGAAAATTTTAATATATATGGTAAGCAAAGAACATGTATATATGTATACAAGCTTGAAGGGAGATAGCCCACACAAAAATGATCAAATTATGCATGATTGTTGTATAATAACACATTGCTTGTTATTCCTTCTCAAGAAGATAGTGTGATGGTAGCAGCAGTGTCAAATGATGTTGTATAGTACATTTTTAAGAAATTTAACCAAAATCCCAAAGTTTTCAAATTTTTGATTCCATCCATGCAATATGAGAAGAGTTAGTCATTGCTCTCCTGAATCCATTTTCACACATTAAACTCCTTCAAGTCAATTTATCATTTACTCATTTGTTTTTACTTTGTTTTATAGTTCTTCCTTCAGATGGTAGATCTATATCAAGCTATTCAGAATAGTCAGTCTAGTTTTATTCAATACTTTCAGATAAAAGTTTTATATTCAACTTTTTCCATTAATTTTAGTGGGCCTACCCAGAATCTTGAGACTCCATTTCTGTTGATATTCAGAGTAAGTGAAAATGTTTTATGTAAGAAACAAAATAATTATTCTGTCTCCTATCTTGTACTAATAAATTCAATAAAACTTTAGGTAGATCAAAAAAGTATGGTGATTTGTAAAGTCATCAAATATTTTTTATTCTTTCATAAATCTTTAATAAATAAATCAGATATTTCATTTTACTAGACTAAAATAATAAGCCAAAAACCTTGTGTTGTATAAATGGTAATCATAATAACTTTAAATTTTTTCATGGGGATGATCTAGCCTATACGTGTGGAAAGTCCCAAACTTGGTTTCTAGACTTGGTCTGCAGTTTGGCTTGAGGAATTGTAATTACTACAAAACTAGTAAATTTGATTTTTCTTATTAATTTATTATTTAATTTATGGAATTAAATTGAAGTTTGGTGACTTTTCCCCCTTACTTCAATAAAATTCAGGGGAGGGTATTGCCAAATCTTCAAATCTTACATGGGAAATTGATGACTTAAAAAAATTTGGTGATACTCACCCCTTGCTTCAATAAAATTCAGGGAAGGGTATTGCCAAATTTTTCAAGAAGATATAGAATTTTGTTGACTTAGAAATATTTAGAAATTCAAATTGGTGGTCAAGTGAAAAAATTACAATGGTGATGAGGATTTTCACACAGTTGTCAGTATTAGGGAGACTAGAAAAGAAAGAATGAGCAATTTAGCAAAGAATTGAAGAAAAAGGAGAAAGTACAAATGCATTAAAATTTTAGGACTCTGAGGACTCATATCTACTCCAAAATAATTGTTCTGCTTGATATTTGGGTTCATCTTCAGGTGAACTATGGTTAGAAGCTAGAGGGGATTGATGTTTTGGAAGTACAGGTGTGTTGGGAGAATTATTGGATGGTTTAAAATCAGAGGGTATATTCTTAGTAGTATCCTGTATAGACCAAGGGTTGACATTAACTTGGGAATTAAAAATATTATTCATTTCCTCATAGAAAGAAAATATGACATTGAGCTTTTTGGAAACAGAAGTAATTCCAATCTCCAAATCATCATCAACAATACTGAAGCCAGTGGATGTAGAAGCAAGAAGAGCCTTTTTATATTTGGATTGATAAATTTTGAAGCTCTCCTTCATTTTCTTAGGATTGTTGTCAATTCTCCTTTTTTTTTCTTTTTTACTTTATTTTCCATCAACAAGAAGCCATTATTCTTTGATGAAGGTGGATGTTAAATTTGGGTGGACTTCTCAAATCCAAAAAATGCATCATAATTTGATTCAATTTTGAGGAAGTTGATGATAATGAGATAATCTTCCTTTTTTAGCTGTCCAGACTTTGATTTCTCCAGTGAGGGGCTTGCATTACTCTGTAGACAATCCTATAGTACTAGCTATAGGCCTTGACCAAGGGAGTTGGAGTAAAACCAGGAAGAAAAACCCCTTTCCCTTTAGAAAAACAAGTAAGATTTACCTGCTACAGTAAATTGGTTCCTGTTTACCAAAAGCCCCTTTTCAAAATACACTTGACTGCTTGATCAGTCAAGAAAGTAGTCTCCAGAAAGACTATGAAACTAAAGAACTGAAAGGTAGACTAATGTCAACACCAGAGAAAGAAATAATAATTGATGTAGGTTGCAAATCCATACCAGAGACAGCAATAATACTTGATATAGCTTGCAAGACTATACCAGAGAAAACGGTTGCTAAGTTAAGTTAAATGAAGAACTCACTTGAAACGAACACAGCCAAATTGTGGCCAGAAAACAGTGAAAACTGAGTGAGGAACAAGGATATCACCTCCGGATGGTTGAATGATAATTAGAGTTGCCCCAAACTGTCTTATTCACTATATACACACAGACTACTAATCAAGAGCCCATGCACACCTGCAAATCTGTCATTCCTGACCACCAAATTGCATAAAACCTCCCTAGAAGCGCTTCCCAGCCCTCTAGCACTGAGGCGGGCGGTCTTCCCGGCACTGGGAAGCCCTCCTGAAGCGGCCTGACCACCCTGAAGCCAAAAAACCACCAAAAACACCCAAACTACTTAGAAAATTCATCTACAACTACTAAAACACTTAAAACACATAATTACGCTATAACAACATTGGGACATGAAATGTAGAGAAAATTCCTCTCTTTCCAATGGTACTAAGCACTTAATCCTAAGACTTAAGGTTAGCCCATAAAACACAAAAAACAATTTTCAACAGCAATATTTTTTAAAAATGAAAAGTGAGAAATCATCCCCCAAATACTTATGCTATGAAAAATGCCCACAGGACATAAAATATAGAGAAAACCCAGTGATATCCAATGGTAGGATTCAGATCCTTGTAGTCCCAATATTTGCTGTGTGATTCAGAAAAACACCTAATTATTTAAACAATGCCATTTAAGGCATAACAAAACAACACCAAATAAACCAACAAAGGGCTCCACCAATGTTGGAAGACCACAACACAAAGATTATTGTGATGAATTATTTTTAGTTGCCTTTTGAGTGTTGTATTATCTGGGAGGTATTATGAAACTGGTATGTTACAAGAAAAGAGGTTATGAAATTGAAAATATAAAAAAAGGAGGAAAAAAACATGCCTGGTTAAAATGTCACTGTAAAATGTTTTTATTCTCAGTGAGGAGTGTGAGCCAAGGATTGATGAGGGGATGGAGGTCTGCATGTCTCATGTGACAGGGATAATGTGGCCAACATGTGGCTGTGAAAAAAAAATTGAGAAAAAAGTGCTGATTTGAAGGCATAACTGACACCCATTTTTGAAATAAGTGACTTTTTTGCAAAATTTAAGTGCTGATTTGCTTTTAAATCCGCACTTAATTTAAATGTGGATTGGCTAGAACTGAAACCCCCTATTAATTTTTAGATGCCATAAGAGTATTGCCTTTTAATGTATGGCACTTTTCTCTACATTGAGTTAGCAGTATCTCTTACTAGCGGCTGCTCTCAAGTGACAATAACATCATATAACCCTTGAATTTTTCTTCTGCACAGGTTAGTGTTAGAATTAAATTTTTATATCATTTTATAGAAGTTAGTGTTAGGATTCTCTTACTTTTTGTCTTACCTTTAGTTAGAGTTATAGATGATTCAGTGTAGTGTTGAACAGGATAATTAGTAAAATATCAAATAAAATTTATATGGGATTTGAGCAAAATGTATCATCTTTTTGGTGCATTTGGGTGGACTGGAAAAAAATGTATTTCAGGCTGTGCCCATATTAAAAGTCACCAAAAACAAATTTCTGGAACCTGTTAGCAGGTACTAATTCCTCAATCCATTTGTGGCACAAGAATAACTCAGATTTGAAGCCACACAAGATAGCATGCTCAGTGTGCAGTGCATGGTCTTTCCAGAAGAATTACAGCTGATCTAAAACTGAATTAAATCAAAGATAGAGATTGGCACCTGCAATCAGGCTCCCACATTGTTTTTCTGGTGAGTAGGCTGTGAATGGATAACCTGCCTTACAATAGACTAAATATCATATCATAACTTTTAGGAAAGATGGTCTATGTGGTTAGATCATCACCTCAATGTCCACTAGTCTGACACCTTAACTTTTGTGTTGCAGGTTTGATTCCTTGCTTCCTCACCCTCTTTGTCCATGGTTGATACACTTGTTTTCATTCTGGCTTCAATGTCTTTTTCTCCCAACAATATCTCTATTCTCCCTCAGCAACCTATAGTGGTGTAATGCACCACATGACACTCAAAGAAAAAGTACCTCAATTACACCACTATTCAGGCCTAACTCCTAGCAATACGCAAAAAGCAATCTTGGAACAACTACATTCTATGTTGTTCTTGAATTAACTGCGCTATTCAAACTGTAAAGTATACTAAATTTAAAAATGCCTATACTTTTCAAACATAAGCAATTTATACACGCTCTAGCGCTAAAGTCCAGGCAATATTCAAAAGGGGTAATTGTGGGTCTGAGGGTAATTAGGAGGTTTGGGAAATAGGAATGGGATAGAAGGGTTATAAGTTTAGATTACTTGGTAACTGGGAACTCCAGTGGATTAAATGGGTCTGTGGATATATGGTGGCTGGGTAATTAATGGGTCAGTGTGAGGAGGGATAGGATATTTAAAGTGGTTTACTTTGGTTTGACTTTCTCTAGAATTAAATTATAAAATATATTTGTGATATTAGTCAAACTCTTATTAGGCTATTGTTATATTTGTCCTTTTCTTTCTTAATAATCAATTTTATTAAATCCTAAATACTTAAATCTTCCCTTTGATTATTGAGTTGCAACCCTTTTGGGAGATTTACCATAATAGTTTGTGTCCTTACAATATTCATTAATTATTCTTCAAATATTATTAAGAACCATTCTTAGTTACTCGGCTCTATCTTTGAATCACTTCCTTGAAGTAATTATCTGTGCTTCAAAGTTGTAATTTCCCTCATCTTTATATCTCACTTACTTTGGGATCATCCTCAACCTTGTGTGTAGGTTGTCTTGTGACATTATAACTTAATTCTCCGTAGTTCTCATTCTTTTTACTACTATTATTTTCAGGCGGTGAATCTAAATATGGCACCTTTTGAATGCACTCCTCCTCCCATGGGCACTACTACTAGAGCTTGTGCTAGGGATAGGCTGTCCTCATTATGTGCTCTTTTTTGCACTCACTCCCTTGAACTGCTTGATGTAAGGGAGTGAAAACATTCAATTCAATCTTTAGAGGACATTCCTCAGGATTTTGAGGACTCCAGAAAAGAAGATGAAGGGGAGGACACCATGCACAAGGTACCATCAGCCCCAGCTGTGGGACCTTCAGGCCAATCATCAAGTTCTGGCTTAAATGCTTCATTGGAGGAATTAATATTATTCCTGGTTAAAACCCTTACTAATCCTGCCTTATCTGAAGGATCTAAATTCAAAAATTCTTTGATAAAATCTCCAGAAAAATTTGATGGAGAACATCCCAGAGATTGCATTCCTTCTTGCAAACATGCAAGTTACTATTCCATAATGACCCTTGAAACTTTAGTACGGATCTTTCCAAGGTCATTTACCCCTCTTCTTCTTTATCAGGAAAGTAGTAACAGTGGTTTGAACCTTATCTGATCATGCTTTCCTCAAATGAACCTCACTTACTTATTAATAATTGGGAAAAATTTGAGGACCATCTTTTTATGTTGTTTGGTGACCCAAATGAAACTGAAAATGTGGAGATAAAACTTAATTTCCTTTGAATGAGAAATAATGGCAAATCTTCAAAGTACATCTCAAATTTCAGGGCTTTACAAAGTCAAGTTAGTTGGAATTATTCTGCTCTTATATATCATTTCAAAAATGGACTCCCTTCAAGGATTCTGGACCAATTGAATCTTCACAGGCGTAAAATGTAGAATCTGATGGACTTAATGGATAGGACCCTCAAACTCAATGAAGAACATCAAGGATGACTTCAACAAAGGCATCATGCGCAAAAATCTCATGGTTCAAACTTCAAATCTGGGCCTCCTTCTAACAATCATTCTCAACCAACCCAATCAACTCAATCCAAACCCAGTCATAAGGAAAAGCAAAGTCTAAACCTAAAATCTCGACTCCTAGTGATATCAGTAAGGTATTGGATCCAAAAGGGGAATCAAAGGAAGCTGAAATGAAAAGACGGACAGATAATGGGTTATGTATGTATTGTGGAGGTAAACACAAGTTGAAATATTGTGAAAAATTTAACAAAAGGGAAGGTAAAAGTTCAAATTCAAGAAACTAGAAGATGGTTTACTTGTGTGCAAATATAACTATTTTATTTCTCCCAGTGCACAGAACCTCCATGTCTTAAGGAATGGAGTTGCCATTAATGATTTGAGATTTATTCTGTTTAAGAAGGATATACCCTTCAGTTGTCTCATTGACTCTGGAGCTTCAATTTAATTTATCAGTTTTTCTTTTTCCAAAAAACTTAAGTTGAAATTTGTAGATACCATTCAAATTCCATTTTATTTGGTCAAATCAGAGGAACCCAAGTATTGGGTTAGTAAGAAAGTTTTATGGATTTTCAAATTTCCAAGTTTTCCCTCCTTTGAGTAGGAATTAACAGTCTTGGATGCCCTGAGGATGGAAAATACCATGCTTGGTCATGACTTTTTAACGCATTGGAATCCTGACATTAATTGGTCAGAGGGATCAATCTCCCCTTGTTCTAAGTATATTTCTTATTCTTCAATGCAGGTCAACAGGAAGTTAAACAACCTGTCTGACCCTGTCCTGTTAGAGGACATATATCTGCCAGAAGATTTGCAACCATCTGATTTTTCTCTAAATGAGAATTCAGCTAACCTTTCTAGCCCAGTTACTTCACTCAAAGAGGTTTTCAACAGCCTTGAGGTAAAAAATCCTTGCTCTCTAAATTCAGAAATACCCTTGACAGACTTCTTTGAGGATGAAGAGGATTACCAAATCAATATTGAAACCATTAAATAAAATCTACCAGAAGTTTATGATGGCTTCCTAAATGTATTGTCAGTCTATAAGGCTTACAAGCTACCGCCTCATTGACCCTAAAATCATCAAATAGAGTTGGTAGGTCCAGTACCTTTGGCAGTTCCTGTCTTCTCCCCATCAAAGGATGAATCTCAAGTTCTTTGAGACTACATTTCAGAGAATGTGGCAAAAGGTTTCATTTGAGCCAGTAAATCCCTAACTGGATCTCCAGTTCTTTTTGTCAAGGAAAAGGATGGAAGTCTTAGGTTATGCATTGATTATAGAGAACTCAACGCAGTGACTAAGAAGAATGCATATTCAGTTCTTCCTATGTTTTTACTCCTTACTTTGCTTAGTGGTGGTAACTTCTTTTCTAAAATTGCTTTAAGAGGTGCTTAAAACCTTATACGTATTGCTTAATGCCATGAACTTTTAACAGAAATGTGCACTAGATTTGGTAGTTTTGAATATTTAGTTATGCCTTTTGGGTTATGTAATGCACCCTCAACTTTTCAGACTTTTGTAAATGATATCTCACATGATGTTGTTGAAGAGTTTGTTTTCATCTATCTATATGATATTTCAAATTTTTTAAAAAACCCCCGAGGAAAATATAAAACATTTCCAACATGTTCTCAATCGTCTTTGAGAGCATGGTCTCTACACCAAGCACACTAAGTGCAAGGTCCACATAAAGTCTATTGACTTTTTAGGTTTCACATTATCAACTGATGGCCTTGTCATGGATGATAGAAAAGTTGATAAGATATTGGAATGGCCAGAGCCAAAATCTGTAAGATCCTTACAATTTTTTTTAGGTTTTTCTAATTTATATAGAAGATTTATTAAATATTACTCTAAAACTATTACAAATCCCACTTCTCTTCTTAGAGAAGATATTCCCTTTGTTTTAACTGATGCAGTGCAAAAGGAATTCGAAGAATTGAAGTCCACATTTACCACAGCTCCAATTATTCAACCTTTTGATCTTTCTGCTTTGACAATTGTCAAGACAGATGCTAGTAATTATGCTATCGCAGGGGTTATATCCCAATAAAACCCTGAAACAAATTTTTTTCATCCTGTTGTGTTAGAATCATGCAAATTGATTTCAGCAGAGTTAAATTGCAACATTCATGATAAAGAGTTACTTGCTATTATTCATTGTCTTAAAAAATGGCATGATTTAATCTCAGTCTTAATAGTCCATTTCAATTTTTATCAGATCATAATGCTTTAAAATACCTTATATCTTCCAAAGTCTTGAT
This sequence comes from Hemileia vastatrix, assembly GCA_030280995.1. Classification (NCBI taxonomy): domain Eukaryota; kingdom Fungi; phylum Basidiomycota; class Pucciniomycetes; order Pucciniales; family Zaghouaniaceae; genus Hemileia; species Hemileia vastatrix. The sequence continues at coordinate 25,926,034 of JASXTE010000005.1, forward strand.
ATGACATCAAGCCAGATGGGCTGAATTTTCATCTGAATTTTTTTTTACTATTACCTATTGTCCTTGAAAAAATTTTATAGTTCCAGACATATTGTCACATCAAGAGAACATTTACCCAGAGTGGGGGGAGGAATTTGCTAACAATAACCCAGCAAATTTCAAATAAATTTTCAACAAATCAATGTTAATGACTCATCAGCTCAATACAATGACAACTCAAACAATTCAAAATCCACTATCCATCATTCAAGAAGCTCAATAAAAAGAGGATTATTGTGTAGGGGTAAAAGAAAAATTACTCTTGAGGCAAGGGGCCAAAAGATTCAGTATCAAATCAGGTCTATTAGCCTTTGAAGGTAGAATAGTCATCCCTGATGATAAGGATATAAAATTATGGATTTTCAATAGTAGACATGATTCTCTGTTAGCTGGTCACTTTTGGGTTGATAGAGCCTACCAGTTAATAGTGAGCAATTTCTTCTGTCCAGGAATGACTAGAGAAATCAAGTCCCATTATAAAGCCTGTTAAGAATGTAATAGGAACAAGGTACCTTAACATAGGAAGTATGGGTTTCTTCAACCACTTTCAGTTTCCTCTAAAACTTGGGAATCAATTTCAATGGATTTCATTTCTCAATTACCTCCATCAGATTATTTTGATAGTATACCAGTTATACGTGATATATTTTCTAAAATGTCTACTTTTATTAAAACTGTTACTACTGCAACAGCAGAGGATTTAGCAAAGTAATTTTTAGAACACATATTTTCTAAACATGAATTATCCAATGATATTATTTCAGATAGAGGTTCTTTGTTTGTTTCTACTTTCTGGACTCAATTATGTCAACAATTAAATATTAAAAGGAATCTTTCTACTGCTTATCACCCTGAAACAGATAGGCAAACAGAAAGATTCAATCAAATCCTCAAACAATATCTTGGAATGTATGTTAATTATCAAAAAGATGATTGGACCATATGGTTACCATTGGCCAAATTCGCTAATAACAACTTGACACATTTTTTGACAAAATAATCTCCCTTCAAAACTATCTATGGAAGACATCCTCAATTGAATAATATTCATGTAGGAATAAATCATCCTGCTGAACATTATCTTTCAACAATTTCACCACTTCAATGCAAACTTCAATCTAACCTGGAAGCAGTGAATTTAAGGCATAAGGAACAAGCTGACAAACATCGACAATCTTCTCCACTCTTTAAACCAGGTGATAAAGTATGGCTCAATGCAAAAAATATTCAAACAACTTGACAATCTAGGAAACTATCTGAGAAGTGCTTGGGTCCATTTAAAATTGATGCTGAAATCTCTAAAAATGCATTTCAACTCAAGCTACCTCCAAAGTGGCAATCCATTCATCCTGTTTTTCACATATCTCTCTTGGAACTGGCTCAAGAAATATACCTGGGCAAGAATCATCCTCCTCTGGAACTGGTCAA